>CM060975.1:17980329-19180329 GCA_030765065.1 Deroplatys truncata | reverse complement strand
AACATTTCAAAAGACAGCAGAAACTTGAAGAAGATAAATTAAAAGATAAAGATTATAAGAATATTAAAGATAGAGTTGATATACAAAAAATGCCAAGGAAGACTGCAGTGACCTTATTCAGGATGGCAACCGGCCACGATTCCCTCGCAGAACATCTCTACAAGATAGCATGCTTACCTACATCCAAGTGCACTCTCTGTGAAGAAGATGTCATCCTGAACAAACATCTTGCCAAATGCAAAGATCTTAAAAGTGATAACTTACAGACTTTATATTGGGAAGCCAGAGGGAAAATGATGCAGATCAATTAATCCCCAGTGCCATTGATGAACAACAAGTTTGACTTTTATAAGCAAAAATCATGCCAAGGAGTGAGTGGGATGCTGTGTAATAATTCACAAAGAGAAATTGTATCTCATTAAAAGTGGTAAACTTTTATACGAACACACTCTAGTATTATGTTGCAGTGATTAACTCACCATGTCCTCAGCTACATCCTTTGTGGTGTCCTTTGCTGCAGGTTTCTGTGGCTCTGCTGGGGGCTTCACTTGCTGTTTATTACTTTGTTGTGCTGCCTTAGCTGCCCTTTGTGCTTCCTGCAAACAGTGCTCAGCATGATGCATTTAATTCTACTTTCTGTATAACCTAACTACAATACACAAAGGAAGTATTGTAATTTTTTATATAGAAATTTCACTGAAAACAAAGACACATACCAAATTTGGTATTTAAGTTCAGCAGCTACCAAGGATGTTACACCCAAAAATACCCTTTACTTGGAAAACTTTTATTTTTTATTTTCTCAAAAATGACTCTTACGTTTTTGATTAAAATACCATATATTTAAGATACTTGTATGATAAATACAAAATCAGATCATATTAAAAAACAAAATTTAAATAAAATTTCAAGTGTCAGATATTTTTTATATATATTCAGATATATTTGTTATTGCTTTGAAATTTCAAATATTTTACTTGTTTACTTTCTCTACCATGTACATAGTATGTAGAAAAGGTATTGCATTCCACCCAAAAATTTGATACAAAATTTCACTAGAAATGCATGTTTTGAGACCCCTGAATAAAAAAGAAAAACATTTTTAGAAAAAGATCTGTGCGTGTCTGTCTGTGATCAGCATAATACAAAAATGAAAAAATTGGATAAATAGCAAAGTTGGTTATGATAATTAAACAAACTGGAAGTGGTACAATGAAGCGAAATGATGACTTAAGTATTGACACTTAATACTTCCACATGTAGTTGCAAACCTTTGTGCACAACATTACAAGCAAAATTCTTACACACAAGTTTCATTAGTCTATAGATTTTCTAAATGCCAAATAATGTTATGTAAAAAGCTTTTCTTCTAGTCGTGTTACATTATAACAAACTAGTGATAAATAATTTAAAGATATAACAATTAATATTTCCAAAATTGCTAATGTTGCATAAACAGTTTTTTGACATAAATTTTTAAATGTTATATTATGATTAGCTCTACATTTTTGCTGCAGTAAGTTTTTGTCTGTACCTTATGGGTTGCCTGCTATACAAGTCACTGAGAATGCAGAGGACTTCACAGGCTATTAATTTTATTACTCCAAGTAACTTTAACAATGATATTTTAACCCCTTCATGCTAGTGGGATGCATACGTCCCATTAACATTTTGAAGACTTTTGGTGGGTACAATATGCACATTACTGAACATTTGAACTGTCCTTTACTTTCTGCTTCACAATTTCCGTTGACAATAAGACAATGGGAGCACACTGTTACTGTATTTCATTCTCGACTTCATGCTGGAAGAGGTGTAATTGCAAGATGTGAAGTCTTGTTGCTGAAATATGAGCTGGTAAGTACTTCATTATCTATCAGTTTTTATTTGAAAATATAAATAAGTCACTTTTTTACATTTATATGATAAAATTTGCTATATTTTTCTGCATGGGACAGATATATCCCATCAGGTATATGCAGTGGGACACATGATTCCCATCAGTTTTGTGGAACAATACTTTCTGCTTTTCAGATATCACAAAAGGCCATATTATTAGAGCCAGTCAGTTCTGGGACAAAGCTTTCTCAAGTGATAACGATGACTACGACCGTGACTATGCAGACCTGACTGAGGAAGTTCAGCATGATGCTTGCATTTCACCTACAATTTATAATTTTATCACTTCTTCAAATTCTGAGCTAGAAGTAGAATGTGTTGCATGTAGATTCTCCTTCATCACAAAATAATACAATTTACTGGACTACTGTAAATGCTAACTTTGTGCCTAGATTCAAGTCACCAGTAAATAACAAACCAGTCATCATTTTGAACATCAAAGCTCAGGTGAAATGGATATTTTCTTCAAGGTATTCCCAAAGTCACTATTTATGTTCATTGCAACATGCACTAATGAAAGGCTGGAGAAACTGCAGTCAGATACAGGAGCATTTGATGGAAAGACAATTAAGAAATTATGTTACTTGCTGGTACTGCATTCATTATGTTACACGAGAGATTACCAGCGACAAAGTTTAATCCACCGGTTGCATAGCGTCCCCTTGAGTAAAGAAGAATTTTTAAAAGAACAACAACATATAGAAAAAATAGCAATAACTAATGGATTCAACTCAGATCTCATAAGCAACATGATATACAAGAAGAAAAAACTCAAGGCAATTTCACATTCCACCACTCTAATGCCTCTCTCAAACACAAATTGGAAATACAAGAAATTCACATACCACCCTTGGGCCTTTAGAAAATTTGAACGAATCTTCAACAAATTTAACAGACTAGCTCCACAGAACAAATTCAGCTTGAAGAACTTACTAAACACACCTCTCAAAAATACCATCCCAAACACACTAAAATCCGGAATTTACCAGATCAGTTGTGAGGAATGTGAGAAATACTACATAGGAAAAACTAAAAGAAACTTGGAAACCAGACTCAAGGAACACCAAAGAAACACAAAACTAAAACAAATACAGAAATCCACTGTATCACACCATTTTTGGACTGAAAACCACAACATTGGCCAAAGTATAAAGTTGTTAAAACCCCTCACCACACCAATAGAATTGAACATCTGGGAAAAAATACACATTGTCAAAAACAGCAACGTCATTAATTTTGAAATCCCGCCTGTAAGCAATGTGTTAAAACTTTGTGCCCCCAACACCAGATGGCAACAGGGTCAGAATTTGCAGGATGAGGAAGAAGAGGACATGGGAGAAAGCAACCCTTAGTCATCCAGTTGCTGACGATGAGGAAGAATGCCCTCGAAAACGTTTCCTGTTTTATGTAACTTGCTCCTTGACTTTCTATGCTCAGATAAAAACTTCATGGAAAGAGGGACATATATAGATAAGCTAAACAAAGAGAAACGAGAGGGCATTGCATGGTTTTGGAGATTAAAAGGATTTAGAAATGGTATACCCCAGGACCAATGCCCCTTATGTGGCGATAAGAAACATACTGAATATGTGTATTATATCTGAATGTAAAGGGACTAACATATGGAGAGAAGCACTAATATCTGAAAAATGATTTAAAATTAGCAGAAAATGTATGATAAGTGGTTCGTTCTGTAAAGAAAATAAGAAATTAGGTCAGTTTTTGGACAAAGTGAAGAGCAAGTGGAATTGGAAGTGAAAAAACGAGAACACAAATACTTATCTACAGTAGAGACTAGATCTTAAACATGTACGTTTTTAGAACATAAATAGCATATGACAGGCAATGGTCTGGGCTAAATGCCATGGCATATTTAAATGTAATTTGCTTAACATAAATAAACATATACTATAGGTTATCATCAATAGAGCCTAGATGTTTAGACATTTATAACAATCAAAATAGGCACAGGTAAAAACGGCAATTAAAACATAAAATAAGGTACAGTAAATTTGAAAAAGACATTAACATTTTTAAGAAGTCACAATCAAAATATATTTAATAATCAATACTTGGCTTAAAAAATCATACAAACTATAATGTTTTATACAGCGATCGTTTTATGGCAAGGCCACAGATTGCACATATGTGCACTCTACACACTGTCTATTACACTGGGGTTTTATTGTAGCATAACTCCCACATTACTTACTCACAAGTGATATTAACATGTGCTATAATGAGTACTAACCTTGCTACTAGTGGTGTTGGAGGCGGTGTACCTCTACATGAAGACATTTCTGGCATCTATGGATGAAATTTCCTTCACATGCATAAGCTCTTCTTACGTAATGTTCATAATTTCTGTTTTTATATTGCCATTAAATTCATCTATGGTGTGGGAACTGTTTCTATAAACCTTATTTTCTATGGTTTCCAACAAATAGACACCAATATCGTCAATTCTTTTCCTCCATTAGAACATCTCGTTTTCACTTCTTAGGTTTAGCAATCCCATTGCTCTAAACTTATTAACCAGATGTTTAACAGTTTCTCTACCTGGAACTAGAATACAAGGAAATTTCTCCTGAAATTGCCTACACACCCGACTACATGATTCGGTGTTTACATACGTATCATACATAAAACTTCTTTATGCAAGCGTGAATTTATTGGCAGGCGTTGCAGTGTACTAATAACAAGACATTAACACTCTCAAGCAAATCACACACTGGATAAACTTTCACCTTTGACATACACAACTCTCTTTACAGCACAAAGACAAAGCAGTGACTGAAGCACAGTTGATAAAGATAATCTTGAACGTGTTGTGCAACAGAGAAATAGCCAGTGTGTGGCCTCATCTTAAAACAACCACACTGTAGTTGCAGTTTACCACAAAGTATTGCTGTTAGATTCTGCTGACATTTACACAAACATAATGAAAACTGCAAGTGTTTGCCAATGTGGCAAGTAGCCGTATTTTCTTGTCGCAACTCTTTGAAGCAAGAGCAGATTTGTATTTCTTGTTAATACATGTTGATTGATAGAACACTTTTCACACACCTTACTGATCCATCAGTTGAAAACACATGGGCACCATCGTCCTCTATGGTGTAGTGGTTAGCATGCTACCTCTAGTTCCTGAGATAGTGGGTTCAAACCTGGCGGAGGGCAATGGACTTTTTCGGGTGTATAAATTCTTAGCATGGCTTCCTTTGGAAGGGAAGTAAAGCCGGTGGGCCTGTGTTGTAGATTTACGGCACGTATAAGAACCTCATGCCTGATAAAGAGGCCTCTGAGCAAAATTACCAGTCTTTCACGCCCAATATAAAATGGGACGCTAAGAACCACAGCAGTTAAAGAGCGTCCATAAATAAAACTCCATTTAATTTTTTAATGTGGGCACCAAATTCAGTAACATAACTGTCAGATTTACTCTTCAGTGGTTGACTGAATTTAGGCATCATAACTAAATGATATGTCTGCTTTCTTGTGACTGCAACTGACCATCATATTTGTCAAAATGTTTTCCCTACAATGCTTCCCAATACTGGAGAACCCACTTTCAAAGAGAAATCTTGCACCCTTAGCAGAAGCAAACATTACAACAAACATGTCATATTCCAACATAAACGTTGTGCAAGTGGTATCCACCATTTAGCATGCTTTCTCGTTTCACAATACTCGAGACTTTCACTTTCCCTCATCGCTGATTTGTTGTAGAATAAGCTTAAAAACTAATAAATTTGAATTATCAAAATTGAGGTTAGGGTTGCTGCTTCTTCTTGTTTCATTTCATTATTCATCCCATTGATCAGTGTACATGGTTTGGACTACACCAAGAAGAAACAGAGTTGAATAACTTAAGCAAGAAAGAAAGAAAAGGAAAATGCAGATGCTAAGTCTTTTTATAAACCAAAGAACTACCTAAGGTCTTAAAACTACATTTTTATATTTACAGTCTTAATAACAATAATTACTATACGAACACAAGTTCTGTTCATTTGTTTAAAAATTCTTCTAGAGCATACAAACTGTATTCAACACAGAATTGTTTTAGCTTTTCTTTTTTTAATCTGTTTTTATGACACATATTTTTTATCTCCTCTACTAATATGTTATAGAGATAACATGCTGCAAAACTGGATTTGGTCTTGTTTAGTTCACACCTATGGGCTGTGCATGAAATTTTTTGTTTACTCTAGTTTCATAATTATGTATCTGGTTGTTTGCTTTATAGTTGGTTGATTTAGATCTTAAAAAAAGCATTATTGTTTCAAATACGTACAGTGAAAGTAATGCATGAATCAATTTGTTTTATTTTAGATATGTATTATTATGATTATTATTATCATCATCAAAGAGATCAACATCCATTGTTGACAAGTACCACATTCAACCGTTCAGACTTAAGTGCCAAAATTATTCTGAATGTCCTTTTCTGTAAAATGAAAATTCTTGTTATGTACAGAGTTGCTGTTTTGTAACATAGCCACCACTACATGTATGCGTGGTTCACTTGCTCTGCAATGACCTCAGTATTGTTCCACTATCTCAGTAGCATGAATGACCTACTCAAGGCTATGCTTTATTGGCTGTGAATGTCAATTGTCAGTTGCAACCTTCTGTCCATGCTGCAAAGACTAGAGTTTGTTCATTGTGCAACTCTAAAGTGAAAGTTTGGCGTGTGAATTACTTTAGAGTATTCTAGTTATTGTTGCTGTTCTTGACTTTTTATTAGTCCACTGAAAAATGCACTTTGAACAAAGAATTTTTAGGTATGATACATGCATAAAAACCGAATCATGTAGACAGGTGTGTAGACAATTTCCTGGATTGCAGTTCCAAATAGAGATACTTTCAGATGTCTGCCAATCAGTTTATGACAACGGGATCACTAAACCTATGAAGCAAAAAAGATATCCTATAACAGAGGAACAAATTGACAAAATTGGAGCATCATTCGAATGCTCTCCAAATGTGTTGCACAGCAAGTGAGTGTTTCAAAAACTTCTGTTCATACAGTTGCTAAACTTTTAAAATTGAAACCCTTAATTAATTACAACCTTGTGACAGTACAGATGGACAACATTTGTAACAAGGTTGGTATTCATTATGTTAATATCACTCGTGATCAGTATGAAACATGGAAGTTTTAGAAACACAAAACCTCCCCAGTGTAATACACAGTGCTCACAGAGCATGCACACACGGGAACCATAAAACGGCCGCTGTGTATTTGGTTGCACTTTGTGCCCATATGATATCTGAGGGTATTTTAATTGTGCGGCATATTAATCTTCCTGTTCTGTTCCGGTGCAACTGTACAGTGTACAACATATTTAAAATTAAGACTGGTTCACAATAGCCCAAAAACAGTAACCAAAATGGGAATGAGAGGAGGAAGCAATGCAACATACAAGATTTTGGTTCACAATAGCCTGGTAACAAGAATGGCAATCATATCGATCACAAAGTGGAAAGTCGATTTGGCACATTGGGATTTTTTTTGTTTTTAACTAACCAATCATATTTTGTCACCTGCTGCCAACATAAAATAAACATTATCTATATACAGATCCATTACGTTTCCAATTTCTCTAGTCGTACCAAGCTTTCATTTCTTTATTTATGCTGTACATAAAGTTGTTTATATTCTTCTTTGTTAATTCCTATGGTGTTTGCTGTTCTTTGCAGTTTTTGAGGCAACAGCCAGTTCTGAGTTGCATATAAACAAACTACAAATGACCCTTTCACTGTAAGAACCAATTCTCAATACATCTTAAGGTTAAGATGCAAATATGCTAGAATTTCTTCCAGTTTCATGTTTCCAGCTCTCGACTGTAGAGAGCACTAGCAGCTATTTCATATAATGGCTACCTACTGTCCATTCCAAACCAGAGTGCCTTTCACTGAAAAAAAAAAAACTCTTTGTATTATCCGCGCAAAAGTAGTTCGCAATCCCTGCCCATAATGGCTGCTTGTTCCCCTCCCACTGCTTGTTGAACACTATTTAATCTATAAAAAGGCGCCCTGCGTGAGAATCATAGTTCAAAATGCAACCTGAGGTAACAATCGATTTTATAAGTATGCGGCAATGAACATTTTACTTACGTTAATCACAATCCTCGGGCAAAAGTGCAACACCCCAATCCGAATCCTCCGAAGATGACTCAGCTGCCATATCAGAATCAGAACTACTCTCCAAAATAATGACAAGCTTATCCACAATTCCACAGCACTGTCGCACTTAAAACAAGTTCCCACATTTTATCCTCTTCTGTGTTGTATTATGTCTGTTTATATTCCCTGCTCGCTTTCGTTACACTTCTCACTGAAACGCCTGTAAAATCGGATATTAGTTTCATAATATGCAATAATGCAAGTGTCGGGTATTTTTGTAATAGTGAGTTGAATATATGAAGTATTGTTTGTTTATAGCCACTTTTTAACCGTTTCCTGCTTGTGTGTTTGAACAGTTTATTCGCACTACACGCACCTTCCTCTGCCATGCGAGCTCAAATACCAACTGACTAAATCACAAGATTTGACCTGAGCTGAGTATATGTGTGTTAGTGTATTATGAATGACTTCGCTTATCATATATCCTGTGTTATGCAAAGTGTTTATTCGGTACTCAGATAGCACCTCTGGGAATTCGTTGCTGCATTTCTTGTATATGTAAGAAAGCGGCAGTCATACATACGGTTGATATTAACAAGCAAGATACTCTCGGCGTTAGCACAATTGCAGGCGAAAATCATATTTTGTAATCTCTTAACAGCTAGTATATATCCATTACCTTTAACGATGAGTTCTTATGATAACTGCAATAAAATGTGCAGTTCTATACCTTTCCTGCTCTAATATTTCATAATACAATATATGTATTAAGGAACTATTTACGTTGGCATAAGAGTATATTCTTGGGTTCGTGACAAGCTGAAGCACGTGCTTCTGTTTACATCAGAGGGAACTCTGGTTTGAAATGGACAGTAGAATAATCTCTACAGTGAAGAGTATAATATGCAAAATATGGATCTCATATGCCATAAGTGGAACGAGAATGAGAAAGTTAAAATTTTGGCAAGTCGTCTTTTCTGTTCCCGGTGCCCGGGAAAGCTTCCCATCAATTGTGAACACTGCCATTAAAATACATGTATTTCGACTTTGTTCTGGTTACCATTCTCAATTGCTGTGAACCAGCCTTTAAATTAAACTATGCTTATTTTCTAGAGGACTTACCTGCTTAGCCCGTCGTTCAGCTTTTAGTTCAGCTTTACTTTTACCAGGTGTGTCTCCAATAACTTCTTTCTGCACCTGAGGGATTGCCTGTGAAGTAACAGCATCTGTAGCATTCTCTGGCTTTCCTGTTGATATGGGTATTTCATTTTCCTTTTCAACAACTTTATCTTTTACTACTTCCTTCTCTTTAGTTTTGCTTGGCGCCTTGTCTACTTTTGTCTTCACTGCTTGTGCTTCAACTTCTTTTGGTTTAGACTTCAAAGGCGAGTCAAGTTTTAGGGCAACTTCCTGATCATTTACAGGTTTGGTAACAGGTGTTTTAGCTGCATCTGCTACTTTGCCACCTTTCTTCATTGTTTTTGCTGCCTTCCTTGCCTCGCGCTCACGACCTATCTCCTCTCTTGACTTCTCTTGTTTTTTACCAGCCTTTCCTTGAGCAGTATCCATGGCAGGAGGTTCCTTTGTTTCCGGAACACACGCTGTTTCACTTGTGGGTAAATTATCTTTCTCACAAGAATCTACCACAATCTCCTGATCAATAACTTTCTTCTCAGCACTATTGATGTCTTTTTCAATACTTTCCAAAATTTTGTCTATGCTTTCCTTGTTTGTTTCGATGTTTTGGACTTCTTTTTCTACAGTGACGGTGTCTGCACCATTTTCAA
This sequence comes from Deroplatys truncata, assembly GCA_030765065.1. Lineage (NCBI taxonomy): Eukaryota > Metazoa > Arthropoda > Insecta > Mantodea > Mantidae > Deroplatys > Deroplatys truncata. Next base: position 19,170,517 of record CM060975.1, on the reverse strand, counting down.
TGTGCTTTCTGTCCCTGTTAATTCCCTGCACAGCTTTCTGAAGGCGTTCAACTTCCTCCCGTGTGCTTCTTGTTATCTGCTTACGACTCTGTATATCCAAAGCTTCTAGCTCTTTCTCAGTATCTTCCAAAACTTTTTTGAAAGACTGTATATATTTTTCTGTTATTGTGACACATTCAATATCTTTTATAATGTTCTCCTGAGCTTTGTCCGCTTCTGCTGAGTCTTTTTCAGAAGCTGTTAAAGGGTTTTCTACAACTTTTACAGCTCCATCTTCTGATCTTTCAACACTTTGTAATTCCTCGTCATGTACAGCTGTTTTAACAATTTCCTCGTTTGTTTCAATGCTTCCCTCTACACTTTGCTCACTTTTCACTTCATCTGCAACTTCAGTACAATCTTCAACATCAGTTTCCTTTTGGGAATTCTTAGCTGGTATTTCAACATTAACCGGTGCTTTCAAATCATTACTTGAACCCTCAATATGCTTTAGCTCTTTTTCACTCTTTAGGTGCTTTTCAACAGTTTTTGCATCCTTCTCAGCACCATCCACGTCTTTTTCAGATACCTCTAAGTCTTTTTCAGAAACTTTCCCCAAATTTTCAAGAACGTTTTGATCCTTCTCAGCACTTTTTGATGTTTCACTAATTTTATCTGTCTCCTCCAATGAATTCTTATCAGTGTTTTTCTCAGATTCTTTCACTAACTTCACTGTAACTTGGTTGATGGCTTCTGTGCTCTTTGGCACAAATTCTTTATTCTTTTTGGCACTTTTTCCTGCTTTCTCCCCAACTTCTACAATATCTTTCTCAGCTATTTCCGTTGTAGATTCCTTAACAGTTTTAGCACTTTCACCTTTTCCTTTCACTACCTTTTCAGTACTCTTTGAACCTTTTTCACAACTTTCTTTGCCCTTTCCAGTGGCTTTTGTAACTTTTTCAATGGGCACTTTCGTTAAAGGTGCACTGAGACTATCTGGAGGTGTATTATTAGAGTCATCTACCTCATTCTTTAAACCCGATGCATTGATATTACTTGAAACCTGTTCTAAAGGTTCTGAGACTTCTGCATATTCATTACATTTAACTGTTTCTGAGCATGTAACATTTATAATATCTTCTATTCCTTCCTTATTCTCAGTGTCATCTTCTGCAGAATCCTGCAGGTGATCTTCAGGAAAGCCTGAGTTTAACTCAGCCGCAGAATCCTCAGTAAAATTATTGTCGTGGTTGTAGTTATGTTTTACTTCATAAGCGGACTTACTTTCAGGTTTGTCTTGCTCTCTACAAGAAGTTTTATATGAGCAGAAAGAGGATTCTGTGATTTTACTTTCACTGAATCCATACACGTTTGGTAGAAACACTCTACTTCCACTGCCTTGTATCTGATTGCTGTTGGCACTACTTGTTACTCTGTTCTGGAAGTTTGGGCTTGTGTATATCGGCCCGTGACTGAAGCCTCCAGTTAGTACTAAACAACTGCCAAGAGAGTCACGTCTGCAAGATTCTTTCACTATATTTGATGACACTTCACTTTCAAAATTCTCGGCAGAAATCGAACTCTGCGGTTCCTCTGAATTGAGCGTGTCTTTCAAATGTTTAACTGAAAAATACTCAAATTTGTTTGTCTCCAGCAAAGAAGAGCTTGGTTTGGAGTCAAGAATGTCTTTGTTTTCTGGAACCGTTGGTGTCACGTTCTGTGCACCTTTATCAGCGGAGGATTCAAAAAACTGAGATGAAGAGATTTCTTCGTTGCTCTTGTTGTTTGAGAGAAGCTTCTCTACTGCTGCAAATTGTGTTCGGCCTCTCTCAGAAAATGTACCGTAAGTATTAAAAAAGTTCTTCACTTCCTTTTCTGAACATCGAGATGAAAGTGTTACGTCATTTAGCAATGCACTCCGGAAAAGACCTTCAACGTTATTGTGGGAAAGGAAGTTAACGAGGTCAGTTTTTAATGGGGGTGATGTTTCTTCCTTCTTGTCCAAGAAATGTGACACCTCCTCAATGGGGCTCTGACTTTCACTTACAGCAGATGTATCCTCATTATCAAACTCTTGCCGAATCAATTGCAACTCATCACAATTTGAACAAATTTTTGCTACGGTATTGTCTTCTGATTTGATTTCTTTCTGTTTGGATTTTATCTGTGACTCTTTGAATGCTCTGTTTTCAAAAATTAAGGGCTTTGTTTTTGAAAATGTTTCTTGGGGTACTTCCTTTACTTTCCCGCTGCTTCCTTCATCTTTTCCTAAAGCCACGTCCTTTTTTTTCTCTTCTGGAATAATAACAGTTTTCTTTGCTGAGCTACTTATATTAATATTTAGCTTTTTAGAAGGCTTTACATTCGTTGTTTGTTCAGATAAATTATTGTCAACTGTGGAAGACGTAGCCTTCTTTTTCTTCCTCTTCTTCTTTTTCTTTGAAGCCTTTTCAGTCACCACGGTTGTTGCAGGAGGTGGAACAATTCCTAATGATTCCAAAAGTCTTCGTTTTCTTATCCTGCGCTTTTTGGATCTACTTAATTCTGATCCTGATTTTGAGGTAGATGTCACAGTAGCTGTGTTGTCGCTCTCTTCGTCTAAAGCAAGCAGAAGTGAACTGTCTATTTTCTTGTCCGGAGTTTCTTTACTGTTTTCTGTGATGGAATGAGTTGGGGCACTTTTAGTTTTCTTCCGTGACTGCTTTTTGTTCTCAGATTTGTTGTTCACGATATTGTCCTTGATTTTCTTGGGGGCTAGTGGTGGGTTGGTTTTGGCATGATCTTCCACTTTTCTCTGCTTGGCAGGTTTTGGATTCTGGGGTGAAGCGCCAGTTGTGGATTGGCGCTTCTTAGATTCAGACTTCTTCTTTTGGGAGCTTTTTTGTGAAGTCCTTGTACCTGAGGATTTCTTTGAGTCTCCGGTGGAAGCCTGCAACAAGTTCATATAAAAATAAGCACACATAATACAAACAAGCTCTTTTCCTTTGCTATTTATGCTGCACTCTGACATGGCACATAATATCCTATTTGATAACATTCTTATAATTCTACTCTGTCATGCCAACTTTGAAATTGAATAAACATCAATTAAAAGAGACATTTCTATCAAGAGTGGAAAATTACACAACATACATAAAAATACAGATTTCTCACACCAAAACAAGGAAAAGTTATCATTTTAAACACATGTGCAGAAATGCTTAGCTTTTTAATTATTGCAGAACTTTTGCTGATGGTTTGTTGCACAAACTGCCTGTGCATTGTTGTCTCTTCAGTGTGCTGCTTACAAATGAGGCAAAATTTGGAAGAAATTATCGGAAACAAATCTTCATGGCACAAGTTTGGCACTGACCAAAAAATTAAATTGAGTTTTATTTATGGACGCTCTTTAACTACTGTGATTCTTAGCATCCCATTCTATATTGGGCATGAAAGATCGGAATTTTGCCCAAAGGCCTCTTCATCGGTCTTGAGATACTTTTATGTGCCATAAATCTACGACACGGAACCACTGGCTTTACTTCCCTTCTAAAGGAAACCATGCTAAGGATTTTTATGCCCCCCAAAAAATCCATCTCCCTCCACCAGGATTGACCCTGAAACCTCGGCAACTAAAGGTTAGCATGGTACCATTAGACCAAGAAGGACGACGATGACACTGACCAGTTGGAGAGGTAGAGATGGCAGCGCTCTTGCCCGGTGTAAACACCAAAAGCGCTATCAAGAGATAACCAGATTCTACTGGAAGCTTCTTGCTCCCCATCGCCATGAAAATTCTAGAACTCTTCCGAAAATTCCAGTGGCTATATATACGCCAGTGAGTTAGAATGTTTTTGATGCAACAAAAGTGCTCTTCTACGAGTGAGTTTAAGTGGTGCTACTGCAAGAGATTAGAGAGCCTTGTGCTCAACTCCCCACCGATCGAAACGGAAGTAAGAGGAGGCTGCTTTGCAGATATTTTATTATGCCACAAAGAAAAGTGAAGCAATAGTGAAAACTGGACAAGTCACAATATGTCCTCACAGTACATATAAAGAATGTTTTCCAGATAAAAAGGCTGATTCACAATATCCACAATGCAATGGACTTTCACAGTGTTTGACTGTGAACAGAAACAGCACACTTAGTTAAGTTTTCAACTTTTCCGCTCTTGTTTCCAGGAATGGCATGTTGTGTGTAGCCGTCTTCGTGGTAGAAATTGTGTTCAAGGAGGTTGTGAACTATAACTACCATTAAGAGTCCTCTCTTGTTGAAAAAATACTTTAATAACAGCCATTTTACAAGAGGAATCTGAAAAAATAATGTTATGGCTTATAAACAAAGGTTTACTGCAACCAATTTTCAAGTTGGTTTAATCTGCATTGCAAGTAGATGAAAACAAAATGTCACTTCTCAGATATTGTAAATCAAAGTGATTCATGTGTGTTTGCTTTCCATTCTCTTTCTGTTCCCAGTTTAACGTGAGCCAACTTAAGAAAATTCATGCAGTTTATGCATAATGGGGCTTCAGCATACACTGTTCAAGATGCACTGCTTGAAATCCGACCTTAATCTTTTAGATTTTCATCTGGGAGAACAGAGACACTTTATGAAAATGTCATGGAAGGCGCAAAACCATTTGGCCATGTGTGTGGACTGCATTTTCCAGCTTTCCTATTAGCTGACAATTTCACAAAAATAATGCCATATTATAAAGTACTCTCAGTAGTAACTACAAAATGAAGCATTTCTGGACATCTGAGCTTTTTCTTGTTTTGGTGTGAGGAACGTGCTGCGTTTGTCCATTATTATTGATAAACTCTGTATATTTAACATTTAAAATATGTGTACCAATATATACAACACTACTTTACCTACTGAAGTTTACTTAATCAAGTAAAGACTCAGAAGTAAAAAAATGCACAAAGGAAAACTACACAAAGTCTACACCTAAAGTCTACCAGATCTACTTACCATACAAAATCCTTTCAGAACAGAGTACTTTAGTTAATGCAATACAATTTTAGAATGAATGAGGAGCATTGTTTCAAACTGTTATGATTGTTCAAGTTGTAAACTAAAATGATGTTTCTCATTTGTACTAGAGCTGCTACGTGCACAATACTTGTTTCACGTTTTCAAAAATGATCTGTTGATTGCGCTCCTGATGAATCATGCCATAATTGTGTATTAAGATGCCTAAAGGTGGTGCTTATAATTTTTGCATAGTATCAACTTTATGATAGCTACATTAGGGTATTCAATATTGAATTTTTGATTAAATGTAAAAAAAAAAAAAAAAAAAATTACTCCAAAGTACCCTTTACATGGAACATTTTTTTGCTTTGCTTTTGTCAAAAACGGCTGTAACGATTTTGATTAGAGTGCCACATATTAAAACTATTTACATAACAAATAACATGTAATCTTGAATTTTCTGGGAATAGCACATGAAGTCCTATTCATTTAGAAGGAATTTTGTATAATCCTATATTACAGAGAAACCAGACAAAACTTTATTACACAGAAAATGTTGCTTTCCTTACAATACAATTTATTTCAAATAACTTCTTTGTGGAATCCACATTTCAGAGATATCCATTGTTAATGGTTGGAATTTTATGAGGGGGATTTGAAAATTATTTTCAATAATAGTTTATTTACCTTATTTATTAATGAATATGTTTCAATGTACATGGGATCTCTGAATAGAATCCCCACCAATGTCTGGCAACTTTATTATTGTGTCACGAAACCATTGTTTGGGGTTACTACGCATCCATCCACTGGGCAGCTGTTGTTGTTGCCAAACCTTTTACCTCGCAGTGTGTCCTTCATGTTGTCGGATAAAGCATAATCAGATGGAGCAAGATCTGGTGAATATGGTGGGTGTGACCCAACAATGAACCCCAGTGATGTCAACCTTGCACTGCTATGCTGGAGAAGCACTCCTTTCCACCACTTTCTCTGTTACTGAATCCTGCATCATGTAAGGATGTCACAGTACACCCTGCTGTTGACAGTTGTTCCTTGTGGAAGCTAGTTCATTAGCAGTACGTCACAAATGTCCCAAAAGACAGCAATCATATGCTTATCTGCAGATGGAGCAGCATCTGGGAACTCCCAGATGTTTCCATTGCATGGATTGGTGTTCCTTCTCAGGTTTATGGTAGTGACACCATGATTCATCACCAGTCACTCCAAAAAATCTGGATCTTCATTCTTCATTTCCAATAGTCGATGACAGACTTCAACTCTGTTCTCCTTCTGGGCCTGTGTCAAGTCCCTAGGAACTCAATGTCCATACACCTTTTTCATATTGAAATCATCATGAATAATGGTGTGCAGGTTAGTGCGGCCGAGACTGTCTGCCATTCAGTTCATCAATTAGTCATAATCAATTCAGACACAGCATCAATTTTCCTCAGAGATCACAATGTTGACGGATGACCATTGCTCACATTCTTGCGTGCAGATTCCCTTTCACTGACAGACTCAGTGAAGCAGTTGTAAATAGTCTTCTGTGCATGAGCTTCTTGACTTTAAACATTTATGAATATCTGCTGTTTTGACTTCTTCCATCTTGTCCATGGTTTTCTACACTTAACAACAAACAAACACTGTCCTTTCACTGTACACTCTGCTCACAACTGCCATCTAGCATCTGGTGGTGTACCCGTATCAGTTCATCCCACAAGGGACATGCCCATATATTGAGCACTAGTTTTAAAACAATGCAATTGTAAATAATTTCCAAATGCCCCTCATACAATACTTCGTTATTTTTTTTAAGTATTCACATTAAGTTGTTCCACCTGCTTCTAAACATTTGACTATTGCTTCATTTTTCCTTATCCCTCTTGTACCATAATGAAATATGTAAACGTTTATTTCGATTAACAAGAAGCTGATAGAAAAAAAGTTTTTGTAAGCATAGATTGTAAAAGCTGTATAAAAATAAATACTAGTGGATAGAGAAAGTCAGGCAGATGTAAGACATTATATTTTCCCAAACAGAATTGCATCATGTAACTTCAAAGTTTCAGATTCATTTTTATTTTCTTTTGTGAGAGGTTGTTACTATGAGTTGTGAATTTATTTTTCCATGACAAACATTTCAATATTGTACCTGTGATATCTATCATTTAGTTTGAAATAATTTCCCTACAAAAATGTATCATGAATCACATAATATGGATAGAAGAATCAGTTTTTTTATGAATGTTGTAATAGATGCAAATTTGTAATGGATATTTGCACATAATAAAATTTGAAATAATGCCCCTCAAATTGTCCCAGACCTCGAAAGGTCCCTACAGTTAATATATTTGGCTAGTAATGTAACACTGGATGAACAGACATTTAAGAAGAACTATAATGAATATCAGCTTTATGATTTGTACTTTTCATATAATGTTATTATCAGCTGTAACTTCATTGAAGTTGTTTCAACAATACTTCACCCTTAAATGTTTGGCTTTGTATATATATGCAGTTAGTTTCGTGCTGTTGTAACACATTATACAGTTATTTTCTTTGTTTGCTGTAAAATTCCAACATTGCATGCAAAAATTACATTTATGAACATCATCTGAGGTGTTATCTGGTTGTAAATGAGGAGGAAGTGAATACCAAACATCATCTGAGGTGTTATCTGGTTGTAAATGAGGAGGAAGTGAATACAATTGGTATTCACTTCCTCCTCATTTACAACCAGATAACACCTCAGATGATGTTCATAAATGTAATTTTTGCATGCAATGTTGGAATTTTACAGCAAACAAAGAAAATAACTGTATAATGTGTTACAACAGCACGAAACTAACTGCATATATATACAAAGCCAAACATTTAAGGGTGAAGTATTGTTGAAACAACTTCAATGAAGTTACAGCTGATAATAACATTATATGAAAAGTACAAATCATAAAGCTGATATTCATTATAGTTCTTGAGTTTTGGAAGCATTTGCCCAGAATGGAATTGTTTCAACACTGTGGCTTCTGTTGGCAATTCTGGCATCTTTGGAACGTATCTGCTGTGCCAGGAAGGTGTTTAGTTGTAGGTGTAAAGAGGGATTTACCACAATCCTTTACTGCCTCAAATAGAGGGTTAAGGGCATGTTGGGTGTTACTGGTAGGCAGGGAAGATAAAGAAAGTGATGTAAACAGAGCTAAACGTATCCTGCAGTGTGTTGGTGCTTTATTTTTATTGTATTGTATTTATTTCACTGTTCTTTGTAGGTAATAATGAATCTTCAGATTTATTCGGCCTTTACCACATCGGTTCAAATGAATAGCATCATTATTAGTTTAGAAGGGGAAGTGTGGAATTAAACCTCACAGGCATGCATTTTGGACTTCGTAAACAGTTGATGTACTGCGATTTTTCAGTAGGACATAGTGTGCATTCTTTGCATGCAAGATGGAAATGACCACCAATCACAGAATTTAAATGCTTGAGTGCTACTTCCAAACTGGAAAGATACGAGGGGAATCTATCATTACAATATTGACTACTCTGTGCTTGACTTTCTCCACTCTTGCTCAGAATTTCATCAAGCCCCATGACAAAACATGATAAAAAACAAAATTTGTTTTTATTAACAAAAAATGAGAAACAACTAAAATATTTATAAAGGTTACTTCAGCTGTTTTGTATTAAAAAAGTTAAAGTTGTGCCATTAAAGCTGGGACACTCTACGCTACAAAAACCGTCCAATTATTTGAGTTACCTATCAGCATACATGCTGAGATTGCAAGTTTACGAGATGCAAGCAAAAGAAGTTCCAAATGTAAATACTGGAAAGATATGATACAAATCCCATTTCACCAAGACGACCTCCAACCTGCCGACATCCACCCCTTCCACTAATATTTCACAGTCCTCTGCCAGCGGCAATGGGATAAACTCACTTCAAAGTACTGACGTTGTGCATATACAATCTACTGATGGCAAAGGCCAAATAAATCTGAATGCAGCACAACAATGTGTTGTAATAAGGTTTACCATTGTTCTGCTTTTGTTCTTGTTTAAGCTGCCATACTTGACTATGTTTATTTTATTTTTTCTACCACATACTTGGAGGAAGTACTACACTCCACCCAAAATTTTGATACTGAGATTTACATGTTTTGAGGCCTCCCAGAATCAAAAAAACACACTTTTAGAAAAAGGTCTGTGTGTATGTGTATGAACAGCCTAATGCAAAAACAAAAAGTTGGATAAATACCAAACTTAGTATTCAAGATCAGTGCCTTCCAAGGATGAGACATGAAGATTTAAAAAAATTCCCCATATGCCAAACTATCCTTATGGAAAATTTTTGAATATTTTTTATTTTCCCAAAAATGACTAACAATTTTGATTAAAACGGAATACATTTAAGATATTTATATCACAAATAAAATATTTACCTTCAATCAGCTGCTATCCTGTGAAGCCATAATTAGCTGTTTTGTACCAGTTTGCTTGATGATGATTATAGGTTCCAGAACAGCATCTTAATTTCTGTTTGCATGTGTATCACAAAAGCTCAGTAGCATAATTAAATACGACTTGCTGGAATATTTCTAGTGTATTACTAATTGAGTTCCCATAATCTGATATCCAAAACCAGAACATTTTTAATGTTAGTTTAATCAATTTAAGGAAATGAAATTTTGAGGAACAAGGAACCCTAATGTAGGAGAAATGTGCATTTAGTTAATAATCCAGAGTTTTGGACAGACAGTTTTACTGTACTTTGCCTTAAGTATGCACATATTATCAAAACTGTATTAAACGTATTCAGTATCAACATTTAAGTGTTTTATAATAATTGCATTTCTCAGTGCCTGGAATAACAGAAGAAAAGAACTTGATGTTGTTTCACAATAAGTTTATGAAACTGTGCAACTGATATTTTTCATATTGTATTTGCTGCATTGCAGTAACTATTTTACTGTTAACCTATTCCTTTCTTCTGTCCACTGAGACTCACCAGGGGAAAACTCTCTCTACGTGTTGTTACGATCAGGAATAGAGAAACAATTTATAGTAACTCTGAATACTGCTCACTAGAAATACAATTATGAATGAAGACAACCCATTTCTTATGTGACAACAAATTCTCAAAACTATCATCCTTGGCCTCCTACAAAAAAAAACATAAAAGTTGTGGTAGTTGAGTTCAAATAGAGTAAACATTGCAGACTTTTGTCTTTTTGTCCTGGACATTTTCCATTAATCACAAAATCGTGGACAGTCCAGGAAATCCGTAGCATATGGCAACCCTAAATACCAATGTCAGTGTGCATCCAAGGCCATCAACCTTTGTAAATGAAAACCACTTTAGATGCTGCCAAGAGAAATCACAACATTGAAACTGAATGCTCCAGAAATGAATCTGTAAACAGCTTCTGCCAGCTAGTAACACTTCACTGCTCTCTGTTTCTCTTCTTCAGAAAATAAAAGGAAATTACTTTAGTGAGTGTTTTGCAAGCTTTGCATTCACTGGAGCCTGAAGTAAAACATTTTTATTTACATTGTGCTTGTCTGCAGAGTAGCCATCAATGTCAATATATGAGTTCAAATAGTAAAGACACATTTGGATTTTTGTTATGGGGGGGGGGGAGAGAATTAAATAGTCTTCCTTATATATGCATTCCATATTTATATGAAAATTATTATTTCCATGCAGTCTTTAAGTATACTCCTCTCAATTTTTCATATTAAATTTAAGGCAACCAATCAGTGAACACTGAGAAAAGCTCAAAAAAATCAACTTTTACTTTCTCTTCCAATTGTGTGTAGTAAGTAGAAGAACTATTGCATTCCACACAAAAATTGAATATCAAGAGCTCACTGAAAATATGCATTTTGAGGCTCCCAGAATTAAGAAACAAAAAAGCATTTTTAGTAAAAGGTCTGTGTGTATATCTGTTTGCAAACAGCATAAATCAAAAACAAAACATCAGTAAAATACCAGACAGTATTAAGTTTAGCATCTTCCAAGCATCCAACACAAAGATTTTCAATAAAATTTCCCCCACCCCAAACCCAAGCCCCCTTTACATGAAAACATTTATATTCTCAAAAATAGCTCTAATGATTTTTATTAAATACGAGGCATGTTATTAAAGTAACTACTGATAATTTTTTTTAAAAGATAACACAACATTATCTTCCAAATACTTTATTATCACTCATTACCTTATACTACTCACCACTGTTATTCAAGCACTTGTCGTAACAGGCAACCAGTTTTTGTATGCCTTTGTCAAAGAATGATGCTGCCTGTGATGAAACACAAGTCTACACTCTTGTTTCACGTCATCATCATCTTGTAATGTTTTCCACCAAGGAATTTGTTCCGATGAAGAATCAGATGAACACACCTGGTACCAAATCCAGAATGTTGTGAAACAAGAAGTGCAGACTTGGCTTTCAATACAGGTGGCATCATTCTTTGTCAAAGGCATGTAAAAACTGGTTTCTGTTACAAGTGTTTGAACAATGGCAGTGACTATGTGGAGAGGTAGTATAAGGTAATGAATGAAAGTATTTGCAAAACAATGTTCTATAATTTTTTAAGAAATCATCAGTACCTTGAAAACACACTGTATTTACAGGATAAATAAAATGTGCATCTTGAATTTTCTGGGAATTGTCTATAAAGGCCTCTTCATTCTGAATGAATTTTCTAGAAACTTGTAAACTATAAAACATAAAATTTTACTACTCAAAAAATGTAGATCTGTTAAAGCACACAATTCGTGTCAAATTTTTTTGTGGCACTAACCATTTTGGGGATATTCTTTGTTAGTGTTTCAAATACTTAACTTTTCTCAAGTGGTAAGTTACTATTTTCTCATGGTCATCACATAGTGACGTGCTTTCTAAAAATCACTTTACTCTAATGTACACTTGTTATACCTATACAAAATGTGTAACTCTGTACTGAAAGTTTATCTCAATTAATAAGAAGATAGAAGAATAAGCCTTTATAAGAATAGTTTGTGGAAAAGTGAATAGAGAAAGCCGTGTAAATGCACACAGAAGATTTTTTTAAAATCATAGTTTTGAAAAAAAAAAAAAACACTTTACTTAAAAACACAAAAATTTATGCCTGGACCCATATAAACATAAAATATTCAAGATAAAAAAAATCAAATCAATATGTTACAAACTGTACATTTTTTTAGAATTTACTGATTGGTTACCTTACAATTTTTACACATTTCTTATAAATCAAACTGAAAAACAGAGCACAAGCTTTTCTTGTCATGCAATTGTTCAGTATTTTTGCAAGAGTTTTATCAACTGAAAATATTAACTTTCTCATGCATCAATATCTCACACTAAACACAGACGCATGCACATAAAGATACGAGTTACCTGTGATATAATAACAAAAAGACCAGATTACTTAAGCCAAACAAGAACTACAGAGATCTCCTGTCCATGGCAACAATGAGAAATTATCATGGATGAGTTTGGAAGTGTCTTTTGTTTCTCTTGCCTAGTCCTGTGGTCAGTGCAATACAGAAATTGTTTAACAAAGATTATTATAATGCATTGGTTACTTCCATTGTGTCAACTGAACGGGATACTTCAGGCGGTAACGACTGTGGCCTGCATTTGGGAGGCCGTGGGTTTCATTCCTGCAGCCAATCTTCCTCACCCATGGGTTTTTCCCTGGGTCGCTAGGTGAATGCTGAGAAACATCATTACATTCCCCAAATTTCCTGTCCCTCCATTTCACCTCCATTCTCATTTCACTTCACCTTTCATCTGCTTAGCCTCTTTCAGGGTTGCAAGTGTTGGCAGGAGGTCTCAGCATGTGCATGGCAGAGGAAAAGGATGCTCTGAGTAACCCTTCATCCCCCAGAATGGGGGGGGGGGTGGTGGTCTCCAGATCCTGGGCCCTCCAGGGGATGTGTAAGCCCACAGGGGGTGGGGGGAATGGAGCTGGTTTCACCAGCTACCATCCAGGGAGTTTAATCTGTAAACAGCAGGGACGCCGCCCTCTGTCTCCTTTCATCACGTCCCTCCCTCCTTCCACTCTTAGTCCTATCCGTAGTGTCTCACATTCAAGAGGACTCAAGTTCAAATCTTGGTTAGGACAAGTTGCCTGAATAAGGATTTACATCGTAACATCTATGGATCCTGGGCTTATTTCCGCATCATTTCATTCATTAACTGTCAGATACAATGGCAAGTGCCATTGAGAAATATATGAGACAAAATCTCACTTGAATATGTCTGAATTTACAAGGAATTTAGTAGTTCAAACCTAACTCAACTATTTCACATGAAATTGGCTCTATTTCTGAGGTATAAGCTCAAATATCAACTTTAGATGTGGTCACCAGCAGTGGCTCGTGAGTATGCATTTTGGCGGTGCACAATATTTTAGTCAGCCTGCCCTGAAAATGTGAAATAACATCTGTTGCATAATAGTTACAATTATGAATAATTTGATACTGCTGCAGCTGTTCCTAACAACAACAGTAATAATAATATTAATAAAGTATAAACTTGTCTGACGACAGAAAGGGTTTTTTGTGGATGTTTGTTGTATACATAATTAAGTACAGTGTGTTAGGACAAGAACAAAGTAATGTGTAAATTGAATTGTAGTTGAGGTTATGGATGGTACGTAGAAACTGGGACGAGTTTTCATACTTGTGCACATTACCTACTTCTGCCGTAGTGTGCTACCACCTAGTGGCATTGACATAAAACTGTAGTGATAGTTTGGAAACAGAGTGCAGGAAAAACTTCACCAGCCTGTGCACGACCCATAAGGTTACTACATCACATCAGTTGTGCATGCACAGAAGTTGCTTAAAACAAGATGTGCTAGTGACCCTGATTCCACGTCTCGAGTTTAGAGCAATAGCATGGTAGATTTAAATGCTTTAGCTTTCAAATTACTGTGTATATGTTACGTTTAATAGCACTGAAGGAAAAAATAACCAATAAGTCTGCCAAGTATAAAAAGTTAGGCTGTTCACGAGCTCTTGTGCAATAACTGCCACTGGTGGGCACATGTATACAAATTTCATTTAGCTATTTATCTCCGAACTGCTTTAGAGAAATCTTCTCCTCCTTATGATCACAGCTCACCACTCGTTACTCTGTCAGTGATTGTAAGAATTTGGTGATGAACGAGATTCTACCACCTGACCGTGATCATACAGCTGCAGTCAGCTAACAATGTGAAACACATTCTTCGAAATAGTTCTGACTTAAACAGCCAACTTAATGAATTTTTGCAACCACGCGTAAAACTTTTATGGAATCATTTCACTGTATTTTCTGAATTATAAAGGATCTGCTAGTGTCTTTCTTAACGTTTTCAGGCACTGTAACCTTTTGATATACATTCATGAAGTTCTTCAGAGCAATTACAAAATATGGAACTGTACACTGATTTTGCTCTACTTAAGAAAATACTTCAAAATATTTTTTTCACCCGAGGATGAAAAAGAAGTTTTTCAAAATTAAAAGTTACAGCTGCTCTGAAACTAATCCAAAATTCCAAAGAATGGACTTTCAACCACATTGTAAGTTAGGAAACAAGTAATTTGATTTCTGCTTGATTTCTTAGAAACATGAATATTTAAATTCAAATATTTTTTGAAAGTAAGTTATTACTAGGGCTTGGAAATTGAAGAAATGCCATATTTCTTTCTGACACATCACAGACAATGCAGGGTGCAATATAAACTCATTTCAGTTAAACACAAATGAATGTAGCCTACTTTTATTTTGCTTTTGAACCAACTTTTTTAAGGTATAGTAATGTTATAGACTGCTCACTGGGCAATCCTACAGTTATCAACCCACTCCTACAAGGGCAAATACCAGAGTACTGGTTCAAATATTTAGTGTGCAGGATGAGAAACATTCCAGTATGCTCAGTGTGACAGCTGAGACTGTGCAACAGGTACATGATGCAGTTACCAGAAGCCCAAAAGCATCAACCAGGAGGTTATGGCGGGAGTTGGGTGTATCACAATTGATGTGTGGAAAATTCTTCACTATGTACAGCTTGAAAAATTGGTCAACCCACCTCCAAAACTGACATAAGCTACAAAGGGAGGACTACACTGGTTGTGAAGCAATGTGTGGCGATGTGTTGCAGACAGTCAAAGAGGATAATTTGCTGCAAAACGTACTTCTCAGTGATGAAGCCACTTTTCACGCATGTGGCATTGTCAAACAAATGCTGAGTGTGGGCAGATGAACCACCTAATTAGATCTTTCAGAGGAAACAAACGCACCAAAAGTGTGTGTTTGGGGATTAGAATGTCTAAGATTTATGCACCACTCTTCTTCGCAGAACCCACAGTCATAGGCATTTCATAACTGTACATGCTGCAGCTGTTCCTTCAACCACAATTGCAGCAAGATGGCATCTTGGAAGCGGTGGTTTTTCAACAGGATGGAGCACCCCCTCATTTTGCTCTGGTTCTTTGCGAATACCTGAAGACACATTTCCATATAGATGGATTAGTAGCGGTGCCCACTGCATCTGGGCTCGACGTTCCCCTGACCTCATACCCTGGTCCTTGGAGACTGTGAAGTTGCCATACGACCAGTACTCACATTCTTGCATGCAGATTCTCTTCTGCTGGCAAACCCAACAGTCAGGTCTGTTGTGCAGGAGCTTGTTGACCACATACAAATGTTTATGAATATCTGCTGTTTTGAATCCTTCCTTTCACAAAAACCATGTAGTCCATGACTTTCTCCACTTAAGAAACACTGTGCACTCTGTTTACAACTGCCATCTAGCATCGTCCCACGAGAAGACATGCCTGTAGATTGAGCGGTATTTTTAAAACAGCACAATTATAAATCATTTCTGAATGCCCTCCTAAAATTTCTAACTGCTACATTTGTTATGAGATGTCAATAATTCTTAACCATTTATAATAAGCATGTTATAGTATATACCTGTCAAATTTCATTGAACTACATAATAACGAAGCCTTGAAAACTCAGAACCTAAAAATCCGAGAAAATTGACCTGCAAATGACCTTAAATTTTGGGGAAAAATGACATTACGTTTTTGAAAGTTTGGATTTGAAAGGCCTTGGAATTCTTCTTTGATAATTAAATTAAAGCCTTTCCTGTATTAATTCCAATCACACTGTCATTGTTTGGGTAATTGGTAAACTAAGATTTGTTATCAAAGGAGCTCTAATAATAATACATTTAGCTGTTGATTGTACATCAAGATCACTCTTAAAAATTTATGGCATGACTAGTGAGAAAAGGTGTTGACTATGGCTGGAGCATAGTATTGTGTTCAGGGCAGTGAATCCATGGAACGAGGTGGGGAAAGTGTAATCTTAGTTACATAGTTACATCATCGTGAGGTTAGAAGCTGCTATAGAGTAAACAATAGTGTCTTAATCAGCATTCACTGTAAACCATGTATCCTATGACTGATGCAAACCCTTAAAAAAGTTGGTTCAAAAGCAAAATAAAAGTAGGCTACATTCATTTGTGTTTAACTGAAATGAGTTTATATTGCACCCTGCATTGTCTGTGATGTGTCAGAAAGAAATATGGTACTTCTCTTGGCAAATTTCTCTTTCCTTCATTCCCTTAGAGTATGGTGGTATATTAAAAAATAATAAATAATTTTAAACAATAAAACTTTAAAACAAGAGAACTTAATTTTCCTTTATAAACACTGCCATTGTATTGAGAAAAGGATCCTTGAGCAAAGTTTGACAGTAATTTTCATATCTAACTACCACCTAGTTCTCAATGTGGCAGCGACAGGCACTATCACTGACTTATGACACCTTGTGGATTTATTAAATGTAACATATATGCAGTAATTTAAAATCTATGATGTTTAAATCCACTGTGCTACTTCCCTAAACTTGATGAAACATGGCATCAGGGTTGATAGAACATCTTGACTTGTGCACATGCACAACTGGTATGCCGTAATTACCTTACAGGTCAAATACATAAGAGTCATGTACACTTTTAAGTCGATCACTAGCACGTGATGCTTCTCCCATGCTAGTCAATGCCACTAGGTGTAGCTCACTATGGCAAAATTAGGCAACGTGCAGAAGCACAAAACTTATCCTGCTTTCTCCATACCATCCATACTCTCAACCACACATTACTAACGTTCTTGTCCTAAAATGCTTAACTGTTACACAACAACAAGCATCCACAAAAACAGCCCTTTCTTTTGTCAGAATTTATTATTGTTATTGTCAGGACTGGCTGTAGTTGTATTCAATTTGTTCATAACTATTATGCAGAAGATGCTATTCAACATTTTCATGTCTATCTGAATCTAAAATTTTGTGAACACCCAAAATGTATCCTCATGAGCTGCTACTGGCTCCTATACAACCCAGCCTGGGGCATCAGACGTTAAAATATGCACAGTTGCCAAGTTGAAGCAGAATGCCAAATCTTCAGCTCTGTGAAGATGATGCTCTTACACTTGAGCTACCATGACAAGATGCCCATGTGTGACTCAAGTTTTCTAATCTGATTCAAGTATTTTAAGGCATCTCAAGTTATTAGAAATATACCTCAAAGGTGACCGCTTTTAATTTCCGGACCTTTTTAGTTACCCTCTTATAGGGTACCTAATTGTTTTTTTTTCTTCAAATTAGTCACATGTATGCAGTAAGCTGCAAAGTTAAGAAGGTGTAATGTGTGTACAGGCATTTGCCAAGTTAGCTCAAGCACTGGCATGGGTTCAACTGGTTGTGACATTAAATGTTTCAAGTCTAATTGTATTTTTCAACTTATTGTGTATAAAGGACTAGTAAAAAATATGCACACTATTCAGATTATTTACAAAGGTTCTTGTATGTGTTGCCATTTTCAAAATTAGCATGTTAATTTCTGTATCAGTCTCAAATAATGATGTGGTAGCAGGCCAGTGTTATTGAATAAACCTGTGCTAATCTTCAGCTGTGATGCTGCATTGACAACCAACCACAAAGAATTAAGTGCTATTATGAAAACACATACAGAAATCTAGGCTTCTCTTTTTTGTAATGGGGGTTTATAATCAGACACCCATAACTCATCCATGACACAGAAGATCTCTTGAAGCCGAGTACACCAATTCTGAAACTTAGAACAATCTCTTTGTTTCAGCCAAGTTTCAAAATACCTGATTATTATCCATTGTTTACTTCTTGATTCCGTCTGCTTACTATAAAAAGAAGTACCACTTAAAGTCAGTCAACATGTCACTGCAGAACAAAACATGACAAGATTTCTTTTTTTTTTTTTTTTTAAACAATGCCTACTGAAATCCAAGACAACTCTTCAATGATTTTAAAATATTAAGCAATTACTTAAAATTCAATTTGCAACTCCTACACAAGTAAATCAAGAGTAAAAATAAAGTAAAGCACTAATTCTTGTACTGTTTCTTAATTTACTTACAATATTACATTTTACAAACCTGTTCTTTGTACATGAAGTTAATACCCTGGTTGCTTGTGTATAATTCCTTGCTTTTTTCACAGTAATTTTATCCTTCTACATCTGTTCTACCTTTTATTTCATATATCATTTTCCCTGAATTCTTATTTGGACTTAGCAGTTTTTCTCTGCCAGTTCTCTATGTTTCAGAAACTTTTTACCATCATTTCAGAACAATTTTGAAGCCAAAATTAACTCTATACTTTGGTTTCCAAGCATTCTATCAAAAGCAAATTTTTCTCTCTTTCTCCAAACATTGGGCACAACGCTTTGTAACATTTTGTCACAAACATCCACACAATTTTACCTTTACCAATTCTTCTGTAACTTCTGTATCACATACCTAGTAGCTAGAGAAGATATTGCATTCCGCCCATAAATTTGATACCTAGATTTCACCAGAAATACATGTTTTGAGGTCCCTGAATCAAAATAAAGCATTTTTAGGAAAATGTCTGTTTGTATGTGTGTCTGTGAACAGCATAACTCAAAAACAGGAAGTCAGATAAATACCAAACTTTAGGTTCAATATCTTTCAAAGATGCAATCCCCCAGCCCCAAAATACCCTTTACATGGTACGATTTTCTAAAAAATGGCTAACAATTTTGATTAAAGTACCATATTTATATGACATTAAAATGTATATACTGAATTTTCTGGAAATAGCCATAAAGTCCTCTTCATTCAGAATGAAATTGAGTATGATCTTGTATACCTGGTAAATGCTAAGCAACAGAAGAAAGCATATTACACAAAAAAATGTAATCTCTTTAAAACACAATTTATTTCAAATAAGCTTTTATTGTGGCATAAGCCATTTCTGATATATCCATTATTAAAGGTTCAAATTATCCATTCCTTGATCATCCTCTTAAAGTCCTATCAACATTCAGTTGTTTCTCGTGATGTCATGGAAATGGTATGGAATTTTAAGGGCAGCATATAGCGTCCAGTTGTTAAACATTTGACTATCGCTGTTCTCTTTGTATCTATAACGAAATGTGTAATGTAGCTGTTTCTGTAAAGGTTTATCTCGATTAAAATGTAGTAGATAGAAAAATAAATTTTAGCAAGTACCCGTAATCTACTTGCTTTTCAATATCATAAATTCTCAGTTTCATCTTATTTCATATGCCAAGCGTAGTGATTGTATACAGCAACTCCAGAAAGTATTTGTCTCCACTTTTAAAAAAACCTGATGTGATATATTCACATGACTTCCTCTACTCTATCATTTATTAGTGGCTATACAAATTATTCTTACTTAAGTTTATTTTTCTATTTCATTTTAATCCAAATAAACCTTTACAGAAATAGAGACATTGTACATTTCGTTATAGATACAAAGGGAACAGCAACAGTCAAATGTTTAAAAACAGGATGCTATATGCTGGCCTTAAAATTCCATACCGTTTCCATGACATCATGAGAAACAACTGAAAATTGAAAAGACTTTGAATGATCAGCTAATGACCAACTTGGACCTTTAATAACGGGTATCTCAGAAATGACTTATGCCATAAAAAAAGGTATTTTAAATAAATTGTGTGTTTTAAACAGATCTACATTTTTCTATGTAGGACATTTTTGTCTATTGCTTAACATTTACAAGTTATACAAGATTATACAAAATTCCTTCCAAATGAAGAGGACTTCCTAGGCTATTCCCAGAAAATTCAAGATATACATTTGATTTGTCATGTAAATATTTTTAATATGTGGTATTTTTATAAAAATTATTAGAGCTATTTTTTTAGAAAATAAAAAATTCGAAAAATGTTCTATATGAAGGGTATTTTGGGATGGGGGGATTTTGTTGAAAATCTTTGTGTCACATCTTTGGAAGATATTAAACCTAAATACCAAGTTTGGTATTTATCTGACTTTTTGTTTTTGAGTTATGGTACTCACAGACACATAGCTACATAGACATGTTTCCAAAATGCTTTATTTGTATTTAGGAGGCAATACTTCCCCTACATAGTAGAGAAAGTAAAAGTCTAATAGCCAAATTAATGGAGACAATTTTAACTTTTAATATGCAAAAGAATACTACAGTTAACCTGTTTGAGATTTTTAACATGTTTCACATTAAATTTAAAATCACTCTAACGTTCACACAGTGAGGCAAATAATTAATTTATGGAAAATGAATCAATTAAGCAGTCATATTGCTCCACTTAATAAATTACTGACAGAATATGTTTTGAGGACCCATGGTTCCCATACAAAGTGATAAATCAGCTGTAGTTAATAACTTCTGGGAAGAAAATCACAATAAAGAACAAAAAGTCAAGCTGCTACTAGAAATCAGTACATAACCATGTAGAACTGAGCTTATGGGAAGTTGGTTAGCAAGCTAGCCTGTAGTTCCCGAGGTCGTGGGTTCAAACCTGGTGGAGGGCGATGGATTTTTTTTGCACCTAAAAATCCTTAGCATGGTTCCTTCAGAAGGAAAGTAAAGCCGATGGTCCCATGTCGCAGATTTATGGCACGTAAAAGAACTTCAAGCCTGATGAAGAGGCCTCTGAGCAAAATTTCCGGTCTTTGATGCCCAATAATGGAACGCTAAGGACAGCATTTAAAGAGCGTCCATAAATAAAACTCAATTTTTTTTTTTTTAGTGGGAAGCCTGTATCAAACGTTTTGAGCATAAAGTTACGAACTTTGAAATTCCAGCACACAATAATTTAATGTCTAAATTCACCAACCCCACACTAGATAACACTGCAGATACCCAGGGAAGAAGATTGAGGAATCACGAATTTGTAAATCAACAGCCAAAAATTGGGACAATACATCCTCAGTGCCAGTAATTTGGCAAGTGAAACTACACGAGTGGTTAACATCCATTCATTTTCCATAATTTAATGTTTCTACTTTATATTTGCAGTAATTCTTCAACTTTTTCTATGTAATTCTTACAAACTTATTTTACATATGCATTTAGTACAGCAAAGTTGTATGTAATACCAGACAATGTTACTGACATATGATTTCAACTGATGGAGAAATAAATTTGTGGAGTTGTAAAAACTGAGGCATTAATTCCCAATTTGGATCTCTTTCTTCTTCCTTCAGATCAAAACACGTTTTCACAGCAATTTCAGTATTAATCTAAAAACATTGCTCTGCTAAATGCATGTAAAATAATTTTGAAAACATCATACAGGAAAATGTTGAAGAATTGGCACAATTTTCAAATAAAATGAAACAAAAACAAAACAAAACAAAAAATATATATATTTTACACACACAAGGTGCCAAAAAATGTACACACACTTTGACAGAAGATATCAATTTAATATATTTCAAAGTTGGAGTGAAAAACAACACTAATGTGTAGCAAGATATTCTGTAAACAGGCATGACTCTCATGTGTTATGGTAGCGTTGCTACAACAAAATGGAGCCAAGATTATCATTTGAACAGTGGAAAGCAATTTTGAAGTGGTATTGGAAAACCGAGAATGTTGAAGTTCAACGGCAATGGAGACGCGTGTACAGAACAGAACCGCCAATGCAAGTAACAATTGCATGCATTCGGGACAAATTTTAGATTCATGGTACTGTAGGCAATGTTCAGAAGGGCAGATCGTGAGACCTTGCACAGCAACAAGCCCCGTGTCCTCAGCTATGGTTTTGGAATGTTTTGAGCCCTCACCGCAGAAATCTACAAATCAATGTGCATGTAAGACTTCTTCCAGGGCACTGGATACGGCAAAGAGATCCGACTAAGTTACCAATGTGTTCTCCGGATCTAATTCTGTTGAACTTCTACCTATGGGGAGCTCTTAAGGATGTTGTACACTGTAGAAAACCAGCTTCACTGGCAGCACTTCGGGAAGAAATTGAAACAGCATGTGCTGCAATTGCTAAGGACACTTTGGCAAACATTGCTCGACCAGTAGTTCAACATACTAGAAGTGTATTGACGCCGCTGGTGGGCATTTTGAGAAACTGTTGCAACGGTAAAAGTCTACTTTCTGTTTGCGTGAATTCAGCTTTGTTATGTTAACACAGTTTTTTCTTTGCTTGAAGTGTGTATACACTTTTTTTGGCACATGCACACTTTTTTTTTTTTTCTGGATATTTAGAACAAGAATTTTATCTTTGTTAATTTGGGTGTTGGAATTTTTTAAAAGTGGAGACAAATGTTTTTTGAAGTTACTATATATATGGTAGTTAAATTATATTTCAACCCATTCGCAGCCTCTCTCTACTGCGCGAGACAGCCGGCAGTCGCCGGGGAAATTACATCAGCAGAGGCAGACTAAAATCCTTACCTTACAATAGATGCTGGAAATGTTGACCTTCTGCTCTCAAACACGCAGCATATCTTGTGTAAACATTCTCACTCACTCTCCGAAGTTCAGCAGCAAGAATTCTTGTGATTTCTTGCACAATGTGTTCTCTAAGTTGCTGTAGTGTGCGAAGATTGGAACGATACACTGTGTTTTAAAGCAGCCCATAAATAAACATCACAACTCATTAGGTCAGGAGAACAAGGGGGCCACAAATCAACACTAATTATTCTGCCATCAAACACCTCTCTTGTTGCATGTAATAATTCGGCAGCCGTGTGTGCTGTTGCAGAATCTTGCTGGAACCAACCATACGATTTCTCATCTGTCAAGCGATTGCAAAATGGCCTCAGAATTAACCTCTGATATCACTCTGCATTTGTTGTTTCATCAAAGAATATGGGCCCTATTATTCTTCTAGCACTTATCGCACACCACACTCCAATTTTCTGATCATAATGAGGCGTTTCATCACAAGAATTCCTGCTGCTGAGCTTTGGAGAGGGAGCGAGAATATTTACACGAGATATGCTGCCTGTTTGAGAGCAGAAGGTCAACATTTCCAGCATCTATTATAAGCTAAGGATTTTAGTCTGCCTCTGCCAGCATAATTTCCCCGGCAACTGCCGGCTGTCTCACACAGTAGAGAGAGGCCGCAAGTGGGTTCAAATATAATTTAACTACCCTATATATATATGCAGTTCTCATTTGTTGGTTGCATACATTCTCTGCATTAAGCCCTTCCCTTCAGCTTGCAGTTGTTTTATTTGTGCTGTTTTCTGTAGTTATTTGTACACTGTATAATTATCTTCTCATATACATAGCAGGTAACTAGTTGTTATACAAATAGGCAACACCCTGTGCTGTAATTCCAAATTTGGCCACTATCCTGTCTCAAAATTAACAGAAAAATGCATCTTAGCCTACCATAATGTTGGCAATACTAGAAAAAGCTATACCATCAGCTCAAGTTTTCTCGATAGTTAGTGGATGCTGGCAAAATGTTTGTACATTGTAAAACCAGTATATATAGTAGTTAATAGCTTTCACTATGGCTGATCTAATGAGTACTGGAATACCAGTAGTTTTTAAATGTAAACTCATGTTTTAATGCCCATTCTTGCTAGATGTGGCACCACAAATCCAGATGGTGGACACTGATAATAGATGAAATTAGATGATAATTGGGAAAAGAAACGTTCCAAACCTAAGTCTGGGCTACCTCCCTGGCATTTGCCAGTTATGAGGACTGAGATAAACCTGGAAAACATCTCTTAATCAGGGAGAATGTTCCTGGCAGGATTTGAACCACAGCCTCCTATTTATGAGTCTATGCTTTAACGACCTCAGCTATATGTGTTGGTAGAAGTACCAATATCAGAAAAATATATTCGTTAAAGTTTGTTTATATATTCATTCACTATGTCTTAACCTTAACAAAATTAATTTTAAAGACATTTCATAGAACAATCGATGGAATAGGAATAGACTGTGCAGTTTTTTCTTCAATAAATATCTATAACTATAACTATATTTATCAATGGCTTGGTATCACTATATGGTATAACACTCTGATATCTCACTATTTTATTCTATAACACAACCATCATACATTCTAACATGGTTTCCAACACAAATTATGAATGCAAATAACATGAACAAACTATAATTTCTTAAAACTGTTCATTATAAACAATTAATATACAGATCACATCCGAGGCATTATGGGTCCATTTTCACTGCCAACATTCTGCAGTCCTAAGCCTCAAAGAGTAGCCGAGGGACGTTTTTTATAAGAGGAGTGGAGTGTAGCAGCAGCATCTATGTAGTGAAACCCCAATCATCCACTTCAGCATGTTCAAATGTTGGCAATATTGATTTAGCTATTTTCTTCTGATTCTTTTAACAGTTTCCAGCTCAGAAAGGCGGTGGCTTGATATATAAGTGTTGTTACTTAAAAGGTTGGGTGGGACACATCATTTCATCTGAGCATCATTTAATGTTTCACTCTTTCCTTCAACATTCCTACATGCACTTTTTACTGCATTTAGTATTTTTGTTGTAAAATACTAATTGATAAATATGGGAGCGATACCAATGTAAACACATGCTTATTTTGACCTTTGTACCACAAAATCATGCATTTCCCTTGTAAAATGTGATGGCATGTCACTGGAAGGGTTTGAGAACCCTTGCTCTAAGTCATTTTAATGTACCCTTTGATGGTATCAAGAGCAAGGAAGGAAGGAAAGTTCCACAAAATGTCTGTCTCTCTGGTTTGTGTGTAGAATCAGCATATGAATTCTTGGGCACCCTATAAAACAAGTTACAACTGAAAGAAACTTTTGGCTTTGGACACCTCTTTATATCTTAACGGCTATGTGTTTTGGCAATTTGACACACTTTATTGATATTGGTAGGGTTTATGCTAAATATAATATTAAAATTAAAAAGGTGAATTGCTTGAATTCTTCTCTTCTGGGAAAACAGTGAAGTTGTTTAACTTTACATGCACAAATTGAAATTTTAATTACTCTATCTTCACTTTTTACACAAAAACGTGTTTCAGAGACTGTTGTCTCCATCATCAGCCTAGACTCACTGTGGCTTGTAGATGGCATTTCCTGGCTGGATGCACTTCGTGATGAAAGTGTTTTCATTTGGGACATCAAAATTAAATAAATTGGGTTTATTATTATATATCAGTAATTTTTCCCCAATGAGAGTTCTGCCAGTTTTCTATGAGCTTCTCTTCCAAGTTATGATCTGTGGACCAAACATGCTCTTGCTGGTTTCTCAATTTGCTTATATTTCAACCTTGTGTCTATGTTCCTGTTTGTCTTCCCCAAATATATTTTCATACATCCAATTTCATAAACACCTGAAGTTTTCCCCACTGCAATTTTGTCATTTGTGTTGGTCTTGGGTATGCTTTTTAAGCAAAACTTGACTGAGGCTAACAATGTGGTGTAACATTCTTTGAATACTTTAGTGAATTTCTGCAGGGGCCAAGGGTGGACGGAACATTTCTTGAACTTTTTGGCTTCTTTTATGTTGCTTAGAGTGGTCCTTTGTTTCTTCTTTTTAAATTTATTTATCTTCCTGTCCACATGTCTTCCAGAAAGTCATTTTTCTGCACAATTTCTAGGATGATCTTCTGTACACAGAGGTATGTTTAACTGTCTGAAGATAACTGCATATTTCTGTTCCCTGGGGTTGTAGCAGTCATTTTTACTTTCTCTACTACGTAAAATAAGTAGGGGAAGTATTGTATTCCACCCAAAAATTCGATACCGAGATTTCACCGGAAATACATGTTTTGAGGCCCCCTGAATACAAAAAAAGCAGTTTTGGAAACATGTCCGTGTGTGTGTGAACAGCATAACTCAGAAACAAACAGTCGGATAAACACCAAACTTGGTATTTAGGTTCAGTATCTTCCAGAGCTGCAACACGAAGGTTTTCAAAAAAATCCCCCACCCCAGATTACCCATTACATGGAACATTTTTCGAAAACTTTAATTTTCTCAGAAATGGCTAACGATTTTGATTAAACTATCATATATTTAAGATACTTTCATGACAAATAAAATGTATATTTTGAATTTTCTGGCAATGTCTCCAAAAGTATTCACTGTGAATGACTTTTGCATAACTGGTAAACCATAAGAGACAGACAAAATTTCACTACACAAAAAATGTAGATCGCGTTAAAATACGCAATTTATCTCATATACATTTTTTTGTTTATTCAGTGAACCATTTTCGGGATATTGCTTGTTATTCCCTTAAATTTTTCAATAATTTTCTCAAATGGAAATTCGTTATTAATTTTTTTTGTCCTGGTAATGCAAATAGAATGGAATACTCCACATAGCAACTGCCTCTTAAAAGATTTGACTATCGCTTAAAGCCTACCCTTGCACCTACAAGAAATTAGCAATAAGTTTAACATCTCGATTAACATGAAGCATATGGAGAATAAGCGTTTGTAAAAATAGCTTGTACAAGAGTAGAGAAAGTCATGAGTGTAACACATCAGATTTTTACTTTCCCTACCATGTACATAGGTAGAAACCGAGATTTTACAAAAATACATGTTTTGAGGCCCCCTGAATCCAAAAATATTTTTAGAAAAACATCTCTGTGTGTGTGTGAACAGTATCACTCAAAAACAAAAAAACAGATAAACACCAAACACACCAAAGAAGCGACACAAAGATTTTCAAGAAAATTCTTCCACCCCAAACTACCCTTTACATAGAACATTTTTCAAAACTTTTAATTTTCTAAAAACTGTCTGTAACAATTTTGATTAAAATACCACATATTTACATAACAAACAAAATGTATATCTTGAATTTTATGTAAATAGTCCGTGAAATACTCTTCATTTGGAAGGAATTTTGTATAATCTTGTATAACTGGTAAACATTAATGATAAACATGCTACACAAGAAATGTAGATCTCTTTAAAGCACACAATTTATTTCAAATAACTTTTTTGTGGCATCAGCCATTTCTGAGATATCCGTTATTAATGGCTCAAATTGTTCAATACTTAGCCATTCTTTTAAAGTGCTGTCAATTTTCAATTTTTTCTTCTGATGTCATGGAAAGAGTAGAATTTTAAGGCCAGCATATAGCATCCAATTCCAAATTATTTGACTATGGCTATTCCCTTTGCATCTATAACAAAATGTGTAATGCAGCTATTTCCAAAAAGGTTTATCTCGATTCAAATACAGTAGATAGAAAAATAGGCTTGTATAAGAATAGTAATTTGTATACCCACTAATATATAATAGAGAAAGTCATCTGAAAGTAACAAATCTGATTTTTAATGTAGTTATCGTGTGTGTGTGTTGTTTCTATGGATGCCAAAACTTACTTTTAATATGCTTCATAATTTTTATATCGAGAGAGGGGAGCGTGTTATTGAATTCTGTTTCTATTGTAAGTTTTACTAATATGTCCTGTAAATTCATAGAGTTGCTGCATCCTTAAACTTCTTGTCTACTATGGCAAAAATGTCTATATATCTGTGCCAGAGTTCATATATGTATGGGAATGCTTCTGTTACATGTATTTCCAAGAAACTCGTGTATACGTTTCCCCCCCCCCCCAAAAAGGGGGAAAGTGAATTGCCCATTGCTAAGCCATTCAGTTGGAGTACAGTTTGTTTCCAAATATAAAGTAATTCTGATCTATGCACAGTTTGGTAAGAATTCGGTATTCCTCTACTGCTTCTTTATCAATATTTATGGAGTGAAGCTATTTTATCAAAATATCTTCTAGCTGATCTTTTGATATGCTGGGGAACAGTGAGATGACGTCAAAGGTAACTAGAGCATTTTTTTTCTAGTTTCGCATCTTTCATTTTCTCCATGAAGTGCAGGAAGTTTTGGTGTGAACAGCAATTAAAATGTCACTTGTGTATGTAAATGAAGAAGGCAGGATTTCTGTTGCAACACAATTCTTGAAGACTAGTAAACATCTATGCATGTCGATCACTATTTATTTTACACGGGCCCTCCCCATCCAATCGATAGCATTGCAGAAGAGATTCAAACTTAGCCTACCTTTAGCACTGAAACCCTGGGCAGTAATGTCTAAAATTCCACCAACTGAAAGTGATAAGTCTTTAAGGTTATGTTATGCCCAGAGACAGGCAATATATGTAATTTCACATTTTAAACCATGCTTGCCAACAGAAAAGTCATATTTCATACAGGGTGTCAGCCTATATGTTTAACATTGCAAACTTTTATAACTTTAGTTGTATCAGATCCAGATAAAAAAACATTTGACATATGATTAGTATATCTCTTGCCATTTATGATTCCAACAATGATTACATTATTAGGTTAGATCAGAATGTGCAAAGATGGCGATGTAGACACCACAACAGAAGGTTTTCTGCATTCTTATACTGACTGAAACACAATCTGTGAAGCATATAAAACAAAATTTTCACTGTGCATTTAACCTTGGTCATCACGATGTCCCCTCCTATGTAAGCATTATGAAATGGGACAGACAGCTACAAGAAACTGGTAGTGTTTTGTCTACATATGGAAAGCATAGTAAATGGAATCTATTTTCAGAAAATCAGAAAGGATTCCTATGGCCTTCGTAAGAAGTCTGTCTACAAAAGATTACATCTATGGGCCTACAAGATTCAGTTACGCCAGTGAAATCTCTCCCCAGGACGAAACAAACCGAAGACATTTGCCACAGAAGTTTTGGATAAAATTGAAGAGGATGATGCTCTCCTGGATAAAGTGTGCTTCTCTGATGAAGCAACTTTCCATGTGAATGGGAAAGTTAACAAACATAATTGTTGTATCTGGGGGTACTGAAAATCCTCGAGAGATTTGAGAGGTCGAAAGAGACACCAAAATTAAATGTGTGGTGTGCACTAATGAAAACTGTCTGACCCATTTTATAAAACTTACATTGGAGGGGACATCGTCGTGATGGCCTAGGTGAAATTTGTGGTAAAAATTTCATTGTACATGCTTTTCATTTCAGCCAGTCCAAGAACACAGAAAACCTATTGTTGTGGTGTCCACACCACCATCTTTGCATATTCTAATCTAACCTAATATGATCATTGTTGTCTTAGTTATTGATGATGGCAACAATACTAATCATATGTCAAATGTTTTATTATCTGGATGTGATACAACTAGTGTGTAATGTTAAACATATAGGCCAAACTCCCTGTATTTTGGTAAAATCTTCACATTTCTTCACATTTTGTAAGAATTTCCTCTATGTGAGAAACTGAACACCCATATTTTTGAAGAGTTCTTATTTTTGCAAAGCAAAATTAGTATTAAGCAAGGACAAAGCAACCAGTAACTTCTTTTTCTTTGTTTATAAGTTTAAGGGTTTCACAATGTTTAAAGTCTATAAAGTCCATGTAATTTTTTGTATTTCATTTGATATTTTATTATTAAATATGGATAAAAAACTACAAAGAGTATTTTTTTTTTAAACTAATGAAGTGGACCTATTCCATACCCTTAAAGCATAAGATGTTTTGGCTTTAAAATATGTATGTCATAATATTTGGGGATTTTTTTCCTTCATATTTTGGAAAATGTTTAGTTTCTCTACTACTTACCTAGTAGAGAAGATATTGTATTCCAGTCGAAAAACTTTAATGTTGAGATTTTACCAGAAATATATGTTTTGAGGCCCCCTGAATTCAAAAAAAAGTATTTGATGTCCATGTGTGTGAATAGCATAACTCAAAAACAAAAATTAGATAAATACCAAAGTTGGTATTTGGATTCAGTACCTTCCAAAGATACTACACGAAGATTTTCAAGAAAATCCCCTCAACCCAAACTATCCTTTAATGGAACATTTTTCAAAATGTTTGATTTTCTAAAATGATTTTGATTAAATACCATATATTAAAGATGTTTACATGACAAATAAAATGTATATCTTGAATTTTCTGAGAATAGCCTGTGAATGTCTTCTCATTCGGAAGAAATTTTGTATAATCTTGTATAACTAGTAAACGTTAAAAGACAGGCAAACGTGTACTGCACAAAAAATGTAGATCTCTTTAAAACACACAATTTATTTCAAATAAGTTTTTTTGTGGTATCAGCCACTCCTGAGATATGTTATTAATGGTTCAAATTTTTCATCATTTGGCCATTAGAAGCTATGTATATAGCGGAATTTTTCAGTACCCAATTCAAAATGATTAATTAAGGGGACAGGTACACAATTTAAACTGCAGATGCACAAAAAGTTTGGATCATAATTTGATCCTGTTTGCACAACTTTATAAAGGGTCTTTTAGGAATACTTTAAGCTATGAATGCTAACAATTTAAAATAAGTTTATGCTTCAAATTGAATTTTCCAAACTTTAGTGTGTGTTTTCCCCCCTCCTTTATTTAGGTGTGCATATATCAAAAAAGTGTTTGAAATAGAAAGCTGAAATTTTGTTTATGCCTTTGGGTTAAATATTTGTAAAATGTGGACAATTATTGCAAAGCATAATTGGGAATTATGTTTTTTTAAAACAATTTTAATAGTGAAGAATGAAAAATGTTATAACTATATGAGAACTTCGTAACAGTTCCTTTAAAGATTATTGTGTTTAAATAAACAGAAAAAGAAAACTTAAGTTCCTTAAACAATTGATGTTTGAGTGTGTACACTGAAACTCAAAATGGGACAATTTAGATTATTCTGTTCATTAGCCTGGATTCTTATGTAATTATATACTCTATTCCTTTATATAAGGACACCCGGAAACAGAAAATGTCTGCAAATTACAGCATGAACATTGCCATACTCAAGTTCCATTTTACACATTTCAGTGTAAGAGTATATTACTGTTTTGCACAATCTTACATAAGAATAACTATTTTCCGTGCATTTTTCTTCTTTCTATGTCTATGTACTTTTTTCTTCCTTTAGAAATACAGAAGGTTGCCCCAATTAAGCTCGGACATTTTTGCTTATGTTTTTTCATGGCAAGATTCCCTTTTGCCACCACCTATTGTGTTCAATGTGATTTCCACGGGCTTTAACTATGGCCCTGCAGCGCAATTTCCATTGAAGAAGGCTACATCTAAGAACAGGAAGGGGGATGTTAGCCCACTGCTCCTGGCAGACTTTCCAGAGTCCTTCAATTGTGGTGGGACGCCGAGAAGCAAGGCGCTGTTTCAGCAGACAAAATCTGCAAAAATCCATTGGCAAGGCATCCGGTGACGTCACAGGGATCCTTTTCAATGGTATCGCATGACACCCGTTTCCATAGCTTTCCGGTGGTAGTAATGCTGGGAAAACCGAGAAGTGTGACTGGATGCTTTATCCATGTGGATCCAAACATTTGGGGCATTCTCACCATACAAACGAGGGATCTCTTCTTCAAAAATTGGGTCCATAACATTCCTTTGATAGTAGGCTGCATTAATTTTTACATTGCTGGCAACTCTGTGATTGACGAGTTTCCCCGAGAGCAATAACCTGCAACCACCATAAATCGGTTTGAAAACTTTTCCTTGTTCTCCTGATTAAAGTTGGAGCGCCCCTTTTAGCCCACTTGAAGGTAATAAATGGCTTGGGGGTTTTTTGTGTCATCTAGATAAACCCATACTTCATCCAAACAAACCACCCATTACCACTTTTCACCTGCCAGGCGGTGTTCGTAGACTTTTGTTGCGTTGGTGAAGCCTGCTCTGATGTACCGCTCCTTCAAGGCGTGTTTTATGGCACTGTTCTAGACTCAAATTGCTGAGTATTATCCAATAGATGGTCCCTTTGGATATTCCAATGCAGCTGGAAATGCTTCTTTGGGTTATGGGTTTTCTTTAGTCACTGTTGCACTCACCCTGGCTACTATTGCTTTAGATCATGTTGGTTGTGACCTTTTTCTTGCACACTGAACCTCAGGTGGGAATCCATTTTTATGCAGCTGTGTTATACACCCCACACATGATTTACTTATGGTAAGACCTTTTTGTTTGCACCTTTCTACTATCATTAAAAGGCTGTAACCGGCATCGGAAAGCCCAACAATGTACACCTGCCACAAGTCAGCAATTGTTGAAGCCATTGCACGTAAACATTGCCTCAGACTGGCCCAGCAGACACTCACAGTGAGCTGATGCAATAATAAACATAAGCAGTTTGACCAATGAAAAGAGTGGGAGGGCGATTCAAAGTCGTCCAAGCTTAAGTTGGGCAACCCTCCATACTAATAATTAATAAACAAAGTTAAGATTACTGACGTTGTACAGTTGCAACTGTTTAAACATTTCCTCAATGTATCAACAATGAACAAAATCTAACTTAAACCATCAAGAATGCACATCTGGTCAAGAGTTGCAGCCTTCAAAGGGTGTATCTCCAGGAAAAAGGATCTTATTCAAGTACAGTCATATGACAACTTGCAATCTCAAAAGATCATTTTCTTCATACAAGATTTTATTCGACAAAAGAATGTCATTAACACCAGAAAATGTGCAGAATTATTTTATTGTGCACTGTACCAGGAAATAATGTGTGTTTTATGTACTCATTATTAATTTGTTAAATTATTGTTTATGTAGACACTTTTTTGTGTTGTTTTATTCATATTAGTTAGTCTACTCACTTTATGAACAATGTTTCAAGTTCACTGCAGGAAGAACTTAACACAGTGAAGCCAATTGTTTGAAGTGTTCACGAAATACTATGTAAACTGAAATTTGTGATCGAGATTATCTGATTAAAAATTAATAATTATTTAAAATTATTGTGGAGGCAATAAAAGCAATTAATATGGTGCTACAAAGAATGACCATTGAGTTTTCATTTAAAGTACAGACTTTTAATGTAATTTTAAATTATTTATTACACAGAGAGATCCAAAAAAACTATGAACCAGCTGCGCAGTGTTTTTCCTGTCTGCATCCTTGGCGCTCGTTGCCGTCTGCCGCTATCAAAGAAAGGTGTGGATGAAACCATACAACATTTTTAAAACTACTTTTAAAGGCTTTACTTACCAACTTCATGAAAACAGATGCTGAAACTGGCCACCCTCGTTGTCCATACATTTTTGGCACCTCTTTAGGAAACTATCCATCACTCGCTGTAGTTCACATTGAGAAGTGCTGGCAATTCCCTGGCAGATACTTTGTTTTAATTCTTCCACGGTGTGTGGGTTTGTCTTGTACACTTTGTTTTAAGTTACCCCCAGAGATAGAAATTGCAGGGGTTAGGTCGGAGGCCACAAATCTCTACTAATAATTCTGTCCTCAAACACACTTTCATAAACTTATTAAGTAAAGCCTTTAAAAGTAGTTTTGAAAATGTTGTATGGTTTCATCCGTGCCTTTCTATTATAGCGGCAGACTGCAACAAGCATCAAGGACGCAGACGGGAAAAATACCGAGCAGCCAGTTCGTAGTCTTTTGGCTCTTCCTGTATATCTATAATTACGCATTACATATTTTATTATATGTTTAACTACTTGTTTATGTACATATTTCTCAATTTGATATTACATAAAAATCCGGCTTTGGTCATCACTTAAAAGTATTCTTTTAGCGGATGCATTCTAAAACAATTGCTTTAGCTGCATTTTAAACAAAATCAATGAGGTAGTGATCCGTTCAATGCTTCTGGCTCGAAGTGCCAGTGATTCATTGCTCACAAAACAAAGTCTGCATTCATAGGTAATCTGTAAACATGAAAATATGAATATTGCTAGGCAAGCATTGAGATGTTTCTCACATTACTCTCAGACACTGTATGCAGCATTCCATCCTCTGGAACCAGTTCTAGAAGCATCCAGTACTGCAGAGAACTCCTCCTTGTATACTACAGTTCAGAGCCAAAAAGTCAGTTCTTTACAGTAGCGAATGGGAAGAAATCGCATGATGCCTCAGTTCCTTACAGAAGCTATACTGCGAGGAGATGCCTTGTCATGGTAGAACAAACTGACCCTTGTCCTGTCTTTGGATGTCATTTTTGGATTTTGTGAAGCAGTTACAGAAGGCCAACTTCTGTATACCATGTTGCAATAACAATTCTGTTTTTCAGAATGATGGTGAAAAAGAAAGAAGCAACATTTTCTTTCCTGCACTCCTTGATCTCTTGACTTTGACAGGTAGTTGGTCACAGGGAAAACCCAAATGGAGGGCTGGCGTTTTGTTTCTGGAACAAACTGGCTTATCCATCCCGTAATTATATCTGAAACACAACAAACTTGCAGCATTTCTTGGCACATTCCACGTTGTGGAGCTTCTGTACTTCAGACAAATTATGGGGCATTCATCTTGAAGAAACATTTTTTTTTTCTCATTAAACATGGTTAAAATACTCAGCGAACTAATAGTTAATAATTCAATGTCCTTGGAGGTTATCTTAATTCTTCCCTCATAAATGTTTCCACAGAGGTGATGTTCTTCTCAGTCACTACTGTTATTGGTCTGCACTCTTCTCATTTTTAAGAGATTGCTGATCCCTCTTAAATTCTCCAAATTAATGGAACACAGTAGCACATGAAGCAGAAATGTCTGAAAGCCCTTTTCAAATGCTCAAGTGACTGCACTTTATTAAAGCCACATTTGAAACTGTACAAGATCTTGCATCAATATGCAGGAAAAACAATGACATTACAGTGACACCACTGACTGAGCAACAGGGGTGGCCAATCTTCCTTGTTTTAATACTTACCTAGTTACCCTCGTAATTACCATTCATTATAAAAATCACAGTTTTCAGCTGTAACAGACTCTTTTATTCACTGTTTGTTTTCAGTAACCTATTTTTATACAATATAGAGTAACAAATGTAATGAACGCACTTTGGCTATAAAGTGACAGTTGTTTCATTTGTACAGGTACTCATAAAAAATATGTGGTCACAGTTCAACTCAAATTTAAACTTTTACTTTCCTAAAAACAGCACTAAGCATTAAATTAACAATAAATACACATGTATTCATGCCTTTTGCAACAATAACAAACAGAATCATTTTTGTGAGCTACACTTGCTGTCAGAACAAAAAGATATGCATGTTCCTCTCGCACTGATTGAACTTGGTATTTACTAGGAAATCCTTTACGCCAGATTACTTCTAGTAGACACGATTTCATATTCAACATTATTTCCCTGTATAGACAGGCTCAATTTTAACCAATTCTTTTATTCAGCTCATTCCACATGTTCTCTACTGGGTTAAGATCTGGACTCTGTTGGGCCAAATGTATCACTTTTGAGCAATTACTTAAACACTATTTCTTGACAATGCATGCCTGGTGTTTTGGGTCATTATCTTGATGGAATTTCAACGCATTTCTTATTCCGAATTTTTCTGCATATGTAAAAGAGGTTTGAGGTACTGATATTTGTCAATAGTGTTTTAATGAAAACTAAATTTCCAATCCATCTGCTGTTATGTACCCCCATACCATCACATTGGCACCTTTGTGTTTTACTTGTCCAAGTCTGTATTGGGTTTGCACCAAACGTAACCCTCCCTTCTGTTATCAAATACATAAAAAGGACTTTCATCAACAAAAATTACATCATTCCACCTTTCTTTAGTGAACTACAACCTCTTCGCTCGGTTAGTTTTTTTTCTGGATGCTCTTTCATTGTAGCCTTCGTTTCTAAGTGCACATCTTTACCAGTCGTCAGCAGTAGTTTGGTTGCAGGCTTTGGGGCACGGCTAGCTCTGTCATAACAGTCTCTTGTTCAGCTTCTGTGGTTGTGCCAAACATTTGATTCTGTCTTCTTCTCTGTGTTGTCTGATGATGTCTCCAATAGTGCTCCATGGTATATTCACTTTAACAGCAATTTCCTATGTGCAAGATCATGAGTTGTCGCTGTTCAAAGGTTGCGTGGCTCTTCTGCCCATACACTTTTTGGTACACCACAACAGGTTTGTCACTGATGGTAAAGAGGACACAACCTCCCTTTTTCATTACCGTGTAAGCAAATGAATACTAGCAGTTATGATACTAAGAGTGACCAAATATTAAAGTGGAGCATGTATATCTTGCTTCTTTGGAATTTCTATCTCTGTTGCAAAAATCCCAAGTGGCTGGATTTATTTCATATTTCGTTTATGCCCAACATTCATCATAAACTTTGTTTAATAGCAATTCATAATTCCAAATAATTCTGCATTATATTGAAAAGTCTTAAGTGCGTGAATATTTGAGTACCTGTATATACTAATATCTAACATACAGCTTTAAATTGTTCATATACACACCTTAAAGAACTTTTGTATGCATCACTTACCCAAAACCTTTAGCTTATCTGGACTCAACTTGTGCCTCATCTGGAAACTCAATTCATCCGCTAAAGCCTTATTTTGCTACTTGATATGTGTGGGTAAGTAGATTTTGATATTTTAATTTAATCATGTACTAGTCCCCCTAAAATTTTCTACTCCTCGACTTGCCTAAAGATTTGTATCTTGAAAGCATTCTTTAAAGCATAAGAAAATGTCTCCCTCATTTTTGTCTTCACCTCCTCTACATTATCAAATCAGTGTCCTTTCATTTCCCTCTTCATTTGCGGAAACCAACAGAAGTCGCACGGATGTGAGGTCAGGTAAGTAAGGGACATGGGACAAGAGAGAGATGCTGTACCTTTTGCCAGAAACTGGTGCACTGAGATGGCTGTGTGAGCCAGTGCATTTATGTGGTGGAAAAACCAGTCTTTCGTCTGTCACACATCAGGACTTTTCTGTCGCACACTGTTGCGAAATCTTCTCAGAACCTCTAGATAGAAAGCTTGATTGACAGCTGTCCTGGTGGAACGAACTCCAAAAGCATACAATAAACCAACAAACATCTTGATGTTCAACCTCACTTCTTACTTGATGAGCTTTTTTTGGGACAAGATGGTGTCTTCCACTGACTTGTGTTGTTTAATTTCAGAGTCATAAGTATAGCAGCATGTTTCATCACCAGTAATGAACTTTAACAAACAGTTTCGGTCATTTAGGAGCTATCCTTTCAAAGCATTGTGTTTCTGTTCAATGATGCGTCATCGGTCTTTGAGCACAATGCTTTTTTCTCGACATTTTCATCCATTCGAGAAGTTGATAGATGCCCAGAACGAGGTTTGTCATCAATTGGCATTTCCCCTTTTTTGAAATGAGAAAACCACTCGTACACTTACATTACTAATGTAAGAGCAGCGAAATATCAGAACATATAATGCTACCAAATACAAATATTGTTGGGCAATAGAAAAAGGTTATTTCAATTTCCTTTACAAAAAGTGAGCTATTGATGCTGTTCAGTTCGTCTTGTTGTGTACTTTATTAGAAATATGTTTACAAGTAGAGCTTCTTTGTGTACAAGTAAACAAAAATTACTGAAAACTAATATGAAATGGAAATTTACACTCGACTTCACTATTGTTTTGAATTATGTTTTAGCATGTTTTGGAGGCATCTTACCTCCATCAGCTCTGATCCACTGAAACAAGTTTTTTGGGTGGATACAGATTTTGTCTATCCTTATGGTTTACCCATTGTACAAAATCATATAAAATTCCTTCTGAATGAAGACTACTTCATACGCTATTCCCAAGATATACATTTTATTTGTAATGTAAATGTCTTCAATATATTGTATTTTAATCAAAATTGTTAAGAACCACTTTTGGAAAACAAAAAAATTATGAACAGTTTTTCCATGTAAAAGGGTAGTTTGGTGTGGTGCGGATTTTCTTGAAAATCTTCGTGTTGCATTGGAAGATGCTGAACTTAAATACCAAGCTTGGTATTTATCTGACTTTTTGTTGTTTAGTTATGCCGTTCACACAACAGACCATTTTTCTAAAAATACTATTTTTTGATTCAGAGGTGCCTCAAAACATGTATTTCTGGTGAAATTTCAATAGTTCCTCTACCTACCAGGTACATAAACTAAAATAAAGCACAATTGTACTGATAATGATTAAAGGTGGTACTATTTACATTCTTTTTCAACCTTTATTCTATAAATACCTTTTGTTTTGCAACGTCAGATGAGGCTCAACAGAAATATCTTTGTGGGCAATGTAACTTTTTGTGATGGATCAAATAGTAATATTTATTGTCTCACAACTGGAACAATTCAGCTATGTTGGTACAAAACATATTTGTAAACCAATGTATGGGAGGGGGGGTCTTTCAAAAGTCACTTCAAACATTAAACCGCTACAAATATTATAACATCTGAGATAGGAAAAAAAACGTCACAGTGTTGGGCAAACAATGCTGTTTGGTTTTCATTTGTGCCTTTTTTTTTTTTTTTTGGTTGTCCTCCATGGTCTAGGGGTACCATGCTAGCCTCTAGTTCCCGAGGTCGCGGGTTCCTAGCATAGACTGAAGTTAATAATAATAATAATAATAATAATTGGTTGGACATTTTCGGACAGACAAGACTCACTTTTTTTTTAATGGAGGAGTTAACATATATAATAATTGCAGATTTTGGTCAGAAAATGACACTCAGACTTAATTCAACAAGGTCTTCATAATTTAAAGTCACTGTATGGTGTGGCTTCACTTCACAGTTCATCATTAGCACATATTTCTTCAAAGAAGACAATAAAGAACAAGAGACGACAACAATGGAATAAGACTGTTACAGTAAATGGGGAGTGCTACATGTTACAGAACTTTGTCATCCGTAGATGAAGAATCATAAGGAAAACAATCTTCATGCAAGATGGCGCTCTACCCCACATCTATACCCCTGCAAAACAATTAATTACGCAGATGTTTGGCAATCATGTCATCTGTAGGCACTTCCCAACAATGTGCATTGAGTTTTATTTATGGATACTCTTTAACTACTATGGCTTTTAGCGTCTCATTCTATATTGGGAGTGAAAGACCAGTAATTTTGCTCAGAGGCCTCTTTATCAGGCTTGAGGTTCTTTTGTGTGCTGTAAATCTACGACACTGGACCACCGGCTTCATTTCCCTTCTGAAGCAAACCATGCTAAGGATTTTTACGCCTTCTGCCGGGTTTGAACCCGCAACCTTGAGAACTAGAGGCTAGTATGGTAACCACTACACCACGGAGGATGACACCCAACACTGTGGCCTCCGCATTCTCCAGATTTCAAATCTGGCCAACTTTTGGTGACCTTAAAGAATGAGCTTTCCTGAC
Source organism: Deroplatys truncata (assembly GCA_030765065.1). NCBI lineage: Eukaryota > Metazoa > Arthropoda > Insecta > Mantodea > Mantidae > Deroplatys > Deroplatys truncata. Next base: position 19,131,129 of record CM060975.1, on the reverse strand, counting down.
ACATCAACAAACCCCACTACAATTGAAAGATGCCACCTTGCAACAAACTGCCAATATTCCAAGACACATCTGCAAAATGCCATGCATGGTGTTGCAGACAGAATGCTATACGTTGAGCAAGTGAATGGCGGACATCTTCCCAATGTTTTGTAAAGCCCACTGTTTGCCCAACACTGCGGTGTTTTTGTTTTTCTCATATTCAAATATTATAATATTTACAGCAGTTTAATGTTTGAACTTACTTTTCAAAGACCCTAAACATCAAGATTTTAAACTGTTCAATGTTCCTGATAAGCCATTTTAATCTCTGGATCCTATAGTGACTTTGACCAATTGTAGAAAAGTCAAGTATCTCTAAGACATAGATTATGTCAGAAATTAACATTCATTATGCACTTTTGACAAAACAGTCACACACAATTCTTATTTTGGTGTAACGTTCGACACAGATGGTAACTATTACATAATTTACATTAACAGCCAGCTTAAAAAAAATAAAAACCATGTAATTTGGTAAATTATTCAGAGTATGTGGAAAAAAATGGTAATTTAAGGATTTACATTTAGTATATTTAAAAACCTGAATTCAATGGAAAAAATTCTTTTCTTCACTACCTACTTATAGTAGGTAAATAGGGGGAGTATTCAATGCCAACATTTCTCCAGAAATATGCGTTTTGAGATCTTCTGAATCCAATAAAATAATTTTTTGTACAAGGTCTGTGTATGTGTCCCTAAACTGCATAGGTTGATTAAATACCACACTTGGTATTAGAGTTGAGCATCTTCTAAGGATGCGACACAAAGATCTTCCAACAACAAACTGTCCTTTATATGGAAAAGCTTCTGCTATTTATTTTCTCAACAATTTTTATTAAAATACCATATGTTTAAAATATTTGCATGACAAATACAGCATATATTCTAATTTTCACCAAATAGCCTGTCAAGTCCACTTTATTCTGAACAACTTTTATAAAACTGGTAAACCTTAAGAGATACACAAAATAATAAAAAGTGTATGTGTCTCTAAAAAAAAACTACCTTTTTCATGTGATTGACCATTTCCAAGAAACCACTATTATTGGTTTGAATGTTTTAACACTTATTTTTTTAAAAGTGCTGTTGGTATTTTGTTGTTTCTCACAATGTCATGGTGAAGAGCATGGAACTGCAAGGCCAGTATATAGTGACCAATTTTTAAACATTTGGCTACTGCTATTCCCTTTGTACCTATAACGTTTAATGAAACTATTTATGTAAATGTTTCTTATCTGAATTAACTTGAAGTACACTACGTGATCAAAAGTATCCAGACACCTGGCTGAAATTGACGTACAAGTTCGTGGCGCCCTCCATTGGTAATGCTGGAAGTCAATATGGTGTTGGCCCACCCTTAGCCTTGATAACAGCGTTCACTCTCGCAGGCATACTTTCAATCAGGTGCTGGAAGGTTTCTTGGGGAATGATAGCCCATTCTTCATGGAATGCGGAACTGAGGAGAGGTATTGATGTAGGTCGGTGAGACCTGGCACCAAGTCGGCATTCCAAAACATCCCAAAGGTGTTCTATAGGATTCAAGTCAGAACTCTGTGCAGGCCAGTCCATTACAGGGATATTATTGTCGTGTAACCACTCTGCCACAGCCTGTGCAGTATGAACAGGTGCTCGATCGTGTTGAAAGATGCAATCGCCATCCCCGAATTGCTCTTCAACAGTGGGAAGCAAGAAGGTGCTTAAAATATCAATGTAGGTCTGCATTGTGATCGTGCCACGCAAAACAACAACGGGTGCAAGCCCCCTCCAGGAAAAACACGACCACACCATAACACCACCACCTCCAAATTTCACTGTTGACACTACACACGCTGGCAGATGACGTTCACCGGGCATTCGCCATACCCACACCCTGCCATCGGATTGCCACATTGTGTACCATGATTCATTACTCCACACGTTTTGCCACTGTTCAATCGTGTAATGTTGATGCTCCTTACACCAAGCGAGGCGTCGTTTGGCATTTTCCTGTGTGATGGGTGGCTTATGAGCAGCCGCTCGACCATGGAATCCAAGGTTTCTCACCTCAAACCTAACTGTCATAGTACTTGGAGTGGATCCTGATGCAGTTTGGAATTCCTGTGTGATGGTCTGGATAGATGTCTGCCTATTACTCTTTACGACCCTCTTCAAATGTCGGCAGTCTCTGTCAGTCAATAGATGAGGTCGGCCTGTACGCTTTTGTGCTGTACATGTCCCTTCACGTTTCCACTTCACTATCACATCAGAAACAGTGAACCTAGGGATGTTTAGGAGTGTGGAAATCTCGCGTACAGACTTCTGACACAAGTGACACCCAATCACCTGACCACGTTCGAAGTCCGTGAGTTCCACGGAGCGTCCCATTCTGTTGTTTCACGATGTCTAATGACTACTGAGGTCACGGATGTACCAAGCATTAGGTGGCAGCACAATGCACCTAAGATGAAAAACGTATGTTTGTGGGGTGTCCGGATACTTTAGATCACATATTGTAGATACAACAATAAGCTCAAATAAATGTTTAATGGGTAGAGAAAGTCATGTGAATGCAACATTGGCCTGTTTTTAATGCATAATGCAGTTGTGCTCTGAATGGTTTAGGAACAGATATATTGGTCCCATTGTCCTAATGCTGTTTTTATCAAATTTTACTTTACCTACCATGTACCTACTAGCTAGAGAAGTATCGTATTCCACCCAAAACTTCTATACCAATATTTCACTGAAAATATATGTTTTGAGGCCCTATGAATAAAAAAAAAAAAAGCATTTTTAGAGAAATGTCTGCGTGTTTGTGACTGCAAAAAACATAACTTATAAACAAAATGTCGGATAAACACCAAACTTGGTATTTAAGTTCATTATCTTTCAAAGATGCAACACAAAGATTTTCAAGAAAATCCTACCATCCCAAACTCCCTTTACATGGAACATTTTTTGAATTTTTTGATTTTCTAAAAAATGGCTGTAACAATTTTGATTAAAATATCATATATTTAAGATATATTTAATGGAAAATAAACTGTATATCTTGAGTTTTCTGGGAATGAAGTCCTCTTTATTCGAAAGGAAATTTATATAATCTTGCACAACTGGTAAATGAATGATAGATGAAAATGCACTACACAAAGAATGTAGATCTCTAATACACACGATTTATTAGAAATAACATTTTTTGTAGCTTCAGCCATTTCCGAGATATCCATTATTAATGGTTCGAATTATTGTTCAATACTTAGTCATTCTTTTCAAGTCCTGTCGATTTTCAGTTATTTCTCATGGTGTAAGGAAAGAGTATGGAATTTAAGGCCAGTATATAGCGTTCCATTCTAATACATTTCACCATCACTATTCCCTTTGTATCTCTAACAAAATGTGTAATGCAGCTATTTCTGGAAAGGTTTATTCAATTAAAATGAAGTAGACACAGGAAAATAAACATTCGTAAGAATAATTTGTATACCCACTAATAAGCAATAGAGGGTAAAGAAAGTCATATGAATGTAACACATCAGCTCTTTCTTTTCTTCCTTCCTTTTTCATATGTTGCAATGTACGTTTAGATGTGAGCCCAATGAACAGTGAATCAATATACTATTTCTTTTAATTGTTGTGTGCAAGCAACAATTTTTTTATTTTCAGCATTAAAGTCTGCTAGTTGATAGAAGACAGTTATTTGAGGTAATCTCTCACAATTATTGTATGCTGGAAGGGCAGCAATTATAACTAGATAATGTTTATAATTATCTTTTACCCTTAAACTGTAATCCAAATGTTCTTTACCCAGTTATGCATTCAGCACTTATTGTTTACAATGTGACAACATAAGATCCAGAAATATAAATATTTTGAACAATAGTAAAATTACTAAATACACAATGCTGTAGATAACAGAACAAGCAGATTCATATGCAAGAGATTTCAATTTGTGTTTGTTCCCTTTACAAATGTCTTCCCAATGCTTATGATGATTAATTGCACATGTTAACATACGTTATTTCTCCAAAAAGATAATTGCTGGAAAACTGTTTTATGCACAGGTATTTCAAGCAAGCCTTCAGCTTACAGGTTCTACAAAATGATTCAAGTTTTTATTACATTGCAGCAAAGAAAAACCAAATTGTGGAAAATATTTTCAGAGATTCAGGTATTTTTTTTTTTAAATATATTGCTTTTCCAGGTATTCATTGTGTAGATGCCCTATTTAATCATTTAGCCATCAATAATTTACAAGTTTTGCATTTTTTGGACCCACATTTTGCAATGTATTTCAGTAGAATCCTGCAAGTCTTCCTCATTTAAAATAGACAGGAGTGGATTTTGTGCTTTAAATACACTTTTCCTGTTTAAATTCTTAACTTAAGTTTTAAGGCACCCATTTAAGGAAATGTTTATCAAGCAATAGCGCAGCTTCGGTACCCATACAAATCTTAACATCTAGTACACCTAGAAGAACAATACTGTTTGTTCTAGAATTAGATTAGTCAAGCTGTGTTCTGTCATCGGTCTAGCAATATTACACACATCTTCAGGATTCTGTATTTCATTGCAGTTACTAATATTTCTGCTGCATATCTTAAACAAAACATCACAACTCCATGTAGAATTGCATGTTTTTCAGCTCTGTAGCTTTAGTCTGGAAATGTTATATTCAATCACCCCTTGGAGTAAAATAATTCAAGTTGTTACTTTAACACCATGTCCAGCAGTCATTACAGAATCAATAAATGTGGGTTCCAAAATTCTTGCACTAGACTGAAACTTGTCGCATTTACTAAAGTGTTGCCCAAATGAAACTGAGACTTATGCAACAATGTATAGTCAGGAATCCATTTGGTGACCAAAAACAAGGAGATTACGTTCTCATAGTTCCAAAATAACAGTCCTCCAACTTTGCATTAACATGATCATTCAACTGTTTTATAACCAGTTCAGAAAGTAACATTCCAACCATAGAGAATATGTTGCATTACAACGTAACTGTTCCTGCATCCAAGTACGAGGGTAATCCCAAAAGTAAGGTTTCCAATTTTTTTTTAAAATACAAAGAAACTTTTATTGTCAACAAATGGTACATAGTTTTGAAGCTTTAACATTTGTCTATTTTTCCACATAATCGCCATTTCAGTCGATGCATTTTTGTAGATGCTGTGGCAGTTTTTGTGTGCCCATGTCATACCAGCTTGCCGCCATGCTCTTGAAAAAGTGATGGACCTCATTTTTCACTTCATCATCGTCACCGAAGCGCCTTCCAGCCAAGTGTTCTTTCAACTTGGGAAACAAGTGGTAGTCACTGGGTCCTAAGTCCAGACTATAGGGTGGATGGGTGATGGTTTCCCATCCAAACTGTTGCAGAAGATTCATGGTTTGACGGGTGGTGTGGGGGCGAGCATTGTCATGGAGAAGGCTTATGCGCTTGCTCAACATTCCTCTTCTACGGTTCTGAATTGCCCGTCTGAGTTTTTTTAATGTCCGACAATACCTGTCGGCATTTATTGTTGTCCCAGGATCCATAAAGCTGACCAACAATATCCCCTTTTGATCCCAAAACACAGTTGCCATGACTTTACCGGCAGACTGTGTTCTCTTAATTTTCGCGGCTTGGGTGAACTGGAATGCCGCCACTCACGTGATTGTTGTTTGGTCTCAGGTGTGAAGTGGAAAGCCCAGGTTTCATCACCCGCGACTATTGAATCCAAAAGGTTGTCCTTTTCGTCTGCATAGCGTTGAAGGAATTGGCAGGAAGTTTCAGCGTGTTGCCTTTTGTGATCTTCTGTCAGCATTCTTAGGATCCATTTTGCGCACACCTTCCGAAATTTTAACTCTTCAATCAAAGTCTGATGAATAGTGCTTCGAGAAATCTCAGAAACAACAATGCAGAGCTCATCGAGAGTGATCCACCGATCTTGAAGCACGATTTGTTCAACCTTTGCAATTGTTTTGTCAGAAATGGACGGTCTCCCGCATCTTTCCTCATCATGAATTTCCGTGCAACCATTTGCAAATTCTCTACACCACTTGCGGACATTTTTGACATCCATGCGCCTCCATCAACTGTCGATGAATTTCGACAACTTTAACCCCTTTTGCACTCAAAAAGCACCTGAACTTCGCACCTGGCAGGAGTGGCTAATGGGAGCTCCATTATAACTGGCTGCCAAGCCAAGACTGAGGGCGCTAAGGGATGTGCGGTGGTTTCGGAAGAGAGTGGGGGGAGGAAGGAAAAAAGCAGTATGGCCAACATCCACACAAACAGTTTCCCTGCGATCCCAGCGCTTTGGAGACCTTACTTTTGGGATTACCCTCGTACCAATGCCCACTAGAAATTTTCAAGCCAGTGGACTCCTGTGACACACATGTGAAACACAATTATTCAAGATGCTGTTTTGGAACACACTGGGTGTGGGGAAACAATGTGTAGAAAATTGCAATGTATGTATGTATTTATTTTTTCCATAATGCTATACAAAAAATCTTACAATTTTTCATACATTACTTTGAGTTGCTATTTTATTCTTTAGTCCACCATGGTTATTTATGCATGGTGGGTCATAACAGATTCATATTGCTTTATTTTTCTACGCCATTTTTCTCTTACTCTCCCCATATATTCTCCTATCCTTTTTATATCCTTCTTTTGTATTTTAATACTTCTTTGTTAACATTCTCCCATTCTTTAGGTAAAAACTGATCTCTCCACAACTTAGTTTCTTCACATTCAATTATATAATGCAAATCATTATCTGCCTCTCCACAAAGAGGACACCTATCCAAATTCACTCCCTTCCTATCTCCCCTTAGCCTATATGCACTTAATCTAGACCAGGCCCACCCTTCTCTCACTAACCTATTACCTACATCCACATACTTCTCCCTTCGCCAGTCCACCTTTAATTGTCTATATAGTTCCAAACTTTTCTTTCCTTCCAGACTTTGAAATAATTCTTGTTTCTCTATATCTTCCACTCTGTTCCTCACTTCTTTCCAGAAACCTTTAACTAACCCGTCTCTATCCTCCCATAAGTTACCCATTCCTATTTCCTGTAGGATTCTCCTTATTCCTTGAACCCAGTTCATCCCGGTACTGGATTTTTCTTGCATTATTAAACATTGCCTCAAGAAATTATGCTCGTCCAATGATTTCAATCTATGCCAATATTTAAGTATCCTTTCTACTATCATGCCCCTACTACCTACTCATTCCAACTCCAACATTGTTGCTCCATTAGGCGATGAAATAGATAAACCTAACATACATTTACAGAACGATCTATATGCTTTATCATCTCCCATCCTTTGTCACTTCCCCAAATCTCTGATCCATAGACCATTTTTGCTCCAACTACAGCTTTGTAAACCCTCTCCAACCATTTAATTTGCATATCTGGTATTTTCTTTAAGCATATTCTTATAGCAGTCATTGCTAATCTTCCCTTAGCTAAGGCACTTATCTTGTGATCATTCCATCTCCCATTACTACTTATTCTCACTCCCAAATAATCGAACTTGTTTACTATTTGCAACGCTTCCCCTTCCACATATCACTTTTCCTCCTTCAATTTATAGCCCTTTTTAAATACTATTATCTTTGACTTTTTAAAATTTATTCTTAAACCCCATTTCTTACAAAATGAATATATGATATGGAGCACTTTTGTTAGACCTCCTACTGAAATAGAATCTACCACTAAATCATCTGCAAAAAGTAATCCTGGAATTTCACTATTATTTACTGTGGTTAAGTATAAGTTATCCTTATTCAACTCTTCCAAGATATCATCAATAAATAAGTTAAACAGTATAGGGCTAAGTTAAAATTGCAATGTAGAAAGGCATTACTGAAAAAGGAGAGTGCAAACTCCAGAGAAATTGCCTGTAAGGGTTTAGTGTGTCCAGTTATGGAATATGGAGATGTTGGAACCTGTAGAGAGTTAATCAAATTGATTTGTTAGAAAAGTTTGAGGAAGGGCTATGAAATTCATAAAAAGAGGTAAATATTTTGAGCCTACAAAAGGGGAGCTTTTAAAAGTTCGGCATACGAGGCATCAGTTATGCACAGTATTTAAAGCTTATGCTGGTTTAAGTGCATGGGTGGGTATTAATGAAACATTGGAGAACCCAACATATTACAGAAGAAATGATATTTGTTTAAAATTAAGGGAAGAAGGCACGGAACTGACATACGGAAAATTCTACTTTGTTAGTAGAACCATTGAAGAACGAATTGCCTGTAGTAGCCTCTCAGGGCTGTCCTCTGCCTGTGAGGAAATTTAGGAAAATCTGAGCAGAATAAATGTTGGATAATTAATTATAAACTTTTTGAAATTTTATAAACTTGTTGTGAATACTAATGGAAAACTTATTGGTTATATTGACTGGATAGATAATTAATGAATGTAAATAGTAAAGCAATTAATGATTTCAAAACTTTTAGCTGTTACGTTACACTGGTAGCTACAATAGTAGATTGTTGATAGAAATTTATTCACATTTTGTTTATTGTTCTTGTATTATTACTGTTGTGCACTTATTTTTGTAATATTATTTGGTATATTTAACTCTGCCACCAGGTAATACTGATCTGCAGTGAATAAATAATACATACATACCAAAATAAGCATTCTGTGGTTAGGAACAAGAAGCTTGGCATATCAGATATAAACAAAAGTCATTAGTTGAGATAGTACATACACACTTGTCACGTGCTGGCAAATGAAGATGAAGTCAGATTTCTATATATTCATGCACCACTTCTGTTGGTATACTGCAACCCCAAGCTCCTAACCTCAAAATGCTTAGTTTGCCATTCCTTCCTGCTCCACAATTTTCTACACATTGTTTTTCCGCATCCAGTGTAATCATTAGTATCCTGGAAACTGCTGCATGATGGTTACTACAATGGTCTGAATTCCTTTAGCGGGAGTTAAGTGAGGTGTGGCTGTTTTAAGGTAAGGCCACGCATTGCACGCTACTGCAGTGACTCGGTACTTTTCATATGTTAACTGGCGGCACATGATGTGTTAGCTTTATCAGCTGTGCTTCAGTCGTTGCTTTGTGTTTGTGCTGTAAAGAGAGTTGTGCACATCAAAGGTGAAAGTTTATGCAAGACATGTGTGATTTGCTTAAGAGTGTTAATGTCTTGTCATTATTCCACTGCAATGCCTGCCGACAAATTCACACTTGCGTAAAGAATTTTTATGTACAATAAATAGGTAAAAACTGAATCATGTAGACAGGTGTGTAGACAATTTCAGGAGAAATTTCCTGGTATTCCAGGTCCAGGTAGAGAAACTGTTACATCTGGTTAGGACAGGGGATCACTAAATGCAAAACCTAAGAAGCAAACACAGTATGTTCTAATAGAGGAAAAAAATTGACAAATTGACATCTATTTGTGGAGAACCCTAAAAAATAAAGTTTATAGGAACAATTCCCACACCATTGACAAACTTAAGGAGAATATAAAAACAGAAATTATGAACATTATTTGAATTTACTTTTATTTATGGACACTAACTACTATGGTCCTTATGTCCCATTATATAGTGAGCATGAAAGATCAGTAATTTTGCTCAGAGGCCTGTTTATCAGGCTTGAGGTTCTTTTACATGCCGTAAATCTACGACAAGGGACCACCAGCTTTATTTCCCTTCCGCAGGAAGCCATGCTAAGGATTTCTACGCCCAAAAATGACCATCACCCTCCGCTGGGTTTGAACCAGCGACCTTAGGAACTAGGGGCTAGCATGGTAACCACTACACCACGGAGGATGACATGAACATTATTTAAGAACTTAATGCATGTGAATGGAAATTTCATCCGAAGATGCTGGAATGTCTTCATTCAGACGGACACCACTTCCAACAAGGTTAGTACTCATTATACTGCATGTTACTATCACTCATGAGCAAGTAACATGGGAGCTCTGGAACAAAAAGCTCCCAGTGTGCAAAGCACAACCCACGCACAATCCGTCGCCTCACCATAAAGCAACCACACTGTGTATACATACATATGAATCGTTAACAGTAATCCGTGCATGCATGGCTCAAAGGGGAAGGGAGGGCAGCATCTATTGTAACAGATGAAGAATCACACAACCATAGTCAGTGAGATAGTTATGCATAAATATTTCATGCTCATGGATGTACTTAACTGCTACTGGAAAATAATTTTTCCAATCTCTTATCATACCCAATTCATCTTTTGATGGCTGAGGTGTTAATGGAGTTGGCATTTGCTGTCACATGAACCGCTCTGTTGCACTACACTGTCCACCCACATGTAGAAAGGGTGCCAACATTGCTGTCAACCTTTTTTTAAGCGGGCCATTTCAACCACACCCAGTGATTAATGTTTTATAGGTTTGCTTTTGAAGAATGTTCTGCACCAACCATAGATGTTTATCACTAAGGTTGATGCAAGAATTTATTAATCAAATAATATTGTACTTAGTGTTCAAGTTACCATTATAATGAATCAAAATTATGATATGTGTAATTACTGACCATTTGCCTCAAAGAATACTTCAAAACATTTTAGAGGAAATATTGTAAGTTATTATAACTATGTAGAAAGTAGAATGCTTACATGGTATGTAAATGGCATTGTTAGCCTACGTTAAATGTTTGTTCCAATTCATTTTGGTCAGAAACTTTCATAATTTCTAGTACAAATGAAGTATATGACACCAGAGAAATTATAGACAGCCTTGATGAGAAAATAAATATGTAAAAAGTGAGGCACATTACTTTTAAGGTAAGATACAGCAATTACAAAATACAGAAAACATTCAGCTCCATTTTAAAAAGTTCTAGCAGCCAAAATACTGTACTGAAAATTGTCATTTTTAATATGCACAAACAACAAACTAATTTCAGTGTACCTGTTCAAACATTTTCAATGCATTACTTTTATAATGCTTACTTCCTTTACCACCTACCTGCAGTAAATATTACATTCAACTCAAAAATTCGACATTGAGATTTCACAGAAAATACATGTTGTGAGATCCCTGAACAACAAAATAGGTCTGTAAGTGTGTCTGTGAACATTACAAATGAAACATGAGATAAATACCAAACTGGGTAATTGTCTTCCAAGGAAGTGACACAAACATTTTCAAGATAATCCCAAACAAAACTTCACAGAAGCGGCTCTTAACAATTTTCATTAAAATACCACATGTTTAAATATTTCTGTGATATCCTCTTCATTCTGAATGAACTTTCTATAACAGCAAACCATAAGAGACAAAACACTTACTTCACAAAAGTGTAGATCTTGTTACAGATATTTGTTATTGGTTTGAATTTTCAAATACTTCATACATTTTTTGAAGTGCATGGAATTTCATAGACAGCATAAAGCAATCTGCTTTTAAAACACTTGACTATCACTTCAACCTCCTGTATCCCTATACCTAATGTGAAATGTATTAAGAAAATATTTCTGCAAATTTGATTAACACACAGTGTCACAAACATATTTCAATTATGGAGAAATTAATTCATAAAGTAGTAAAAACTGAGGTATTAATTAGGAAATTCAGTAAAAACATTTATAATTTTTAACTTTGACATTTTCTTTCCTGTCAGAACAAAACCCCATTTTCACTGTGATTTCAGATAAATCAAAAAATTTGTTCCAATAGATGTATGTAATATAATTTTGAGAATTAAAAAATTGTTGCAATTTCCAAAAAGTTATATGAATAAAATAAAAAATCTTAGGAAAATAAAAAACAATATTAGAGATACTGTAATAATGCTTATTCATTTTGGATATTAAAAATGATAATTTTGTCTCATTCATTTGGCTGCTAGTATATTTTAAACTGCAGAGAAGTGCTTTCTATATGTGTAAGAAGTATATCATCTACTTATCATTAAACCATATTTAAAACAATAAACCATTACAGAAACACACAAGTCTCGTTTCATTTGGGCTACCCTTATAAAATTTATTTACATATCCTTTAGTTTTTGTTGCAAATGGTGAAGATAATTTCTTAACTTTGCATATGTAAGCCTTGTTTATAATAAACTGGTCACTCTTTTCTCAGGTTTAATATTTAATGCCTTAAAGTAACTGTTCAAGCATTAGACCTGTTGCACGTCCATACAAACTGCATGAACCAACATTAGACACCAATACACTGGCAGGACTCCAAGGCACACTGGCTTCTTCAAATGTTGTGACCAATCAGATGCAATGGCTTTTTAAAACCACTGTCATTCTAACTAAGCTGAAGTATAAAAATTAATTAAATGCTCTCTTTACTTTTTATTTTCTTCAAATAATAACAATCTTCTTAGCTGGTCATTTAATATAATTCACTTTGCAGAATGCTCTAGCAATTAACAAAAATTATGTACATTTTGAATGTTGTGTAATGAAAAATGTGACATTACATGGAAACTGAAAAAGAATGTGGGATGAGGAAAACAAAAAATAGCCGCGTTTTAACATAATCACAAATTTTATTTTAATTTCTTGTACTTGCTGCTTACAATTAACACTGTTTTTAAAAAAACACAGGCAAATTCAGTGCAATGTGTTTTGTCTGATAGTGGCAGCATCATTCACTCCCACACCTTCTGTACACTGGTTCCTGCCTCGTTCTTATTACATACTCATTCACTCCTACCCCAAACCTCATCACACACTTAGCATTTCTAACACCCTGCATTATTTCTCCTACACTAACTTACTGACAATTGCATACTTGATGCATCAAATCAATGCTTTAGTTATTGCATATGTGTGTATATACATTATATCGAGAGGTCACCAAGTAAGGTGAAAAAGTTTAGCAAGGAACCGTGCATACATCTTTCGTTGCATTGTATTATTATTGTTTGACTTTTTAGCACCACAAGCCAACGTCACCAGTTTTAAGAAACGGCTGGAGAAAACCACAGGCCTCCCAAGTGCAAAATATTTTAAAGTGACGAATCACTATTATAAAAAACCACATATAAGTAACAACATTTAATGGATATCACCATGAAACCTCTAATCTGTATATACAGGGAAAGCTTGCAAAGGCACAAAACAAGTGCTGTAATAAAATGTTTTGAGGTCCTTGGAATAACAAAAAATGTTTTTTAGGAAAACCCGTGAATAGCACAACATCTTTGATTATTTTTTATTCTCTCTAAAATGGAACACTTTTGATAAAAAACACTGTGTGCTTACTGTTAAGCAAACATACAGTACATTCCATACATTCATAAATTTTATAACTGTTAAAGCTTACTACACAAGAAATGCGGTTCCTCGTGTCAATAACCGTTTATGAGATATTTGTTGCTATTGCATACTTGCCAACTTTCTGAAATTGAAACCCATTAAATTTTTCCTCATCCAGCAAAGACTATTAATTTACATGAAATTTAGAATGCATAAATATTCAGTGCAGTAAGTGTATAAAAAAATATATGTAAAATGGGAATTCCATTTATTTTAGGAATCCTTGAAAACCTGGAATTACTGCTTCTTTCTGTCAGACTTGCTGAAATTCTTCCACAATAAACATGCATTAAAGCAAACCTGCTCACTCCCTAGGTTATAAACAGATTTCTAGCCCATATTTTACGCTTCATAACATTAAATATAAAACAAAAGCCGTCACAAAAAATGGGAAACATATTCTGCAGCTATAGATTGTGAATAAGATAAACAATTTACATGACATGACTTTACAACTCACGTCGCCCATTTACTGCGGGTTACTAGAGGTAACTAATGGTGCAAATCTGCATGCTGTGCATTTTTTTGCAGCCCAGTGAAGGGAGACCATGCTCGTGATGAAGAACAGACTGTAATTTTAAGTTACCAATATAATGCAATAGAATTTAATGCTCTACCATGTCTGTGGTAAAATTCTATCACTTTGAATATGCCCATAAAGCAATAAAAACACTCTGCTCCCGTACATTTTACAGGCAAACCGTAAAAGTTGGCAAGTATGCTACCAGTTTGAATTTTCCAACACTTATTACCTTCTCTTCTTGCCCACAGTATGTATTTCATTTCTTCCAATGTCATGCTAAAACCAGCATATAGCAAATCACATTTTAAAGATTTCCTTCCTCTATATATATATATATATATTGTTAACGATGCTGTCAATTGCCAGGATCGTATTAGCGCTCCATGCCAGTAAATCTACTGACATGGAGCTGTCGTTTTTAAGCACACTTAAAAACCATCAATGTGGGCTGGGTTTGAACCTTGGGATCAGAGGGCCAGCGTCTAACCAACTGAGCCACCCAGACTGACTTTAGCCCCTTGTAAGACGTAATGAAACCACTTCTGCAAACTTTTATTACAATTAACATGAAGTACATAGATAAAAAAATAAGCTATTTTAAGGATAGTTTGTAGAAGATATATTTTTTACATGCAACCTTATAATCAACAGCTTTGACTTTGGATGGCAGTGAACTCTGTCTTTCTTGCTTGAAGTAGCAGACTAGATAGGATAGGGAATAACCCTGGCTAGAGACAAGTTCCCAACTTATAGCTGGGAACTGAACCCTGGACCTCTAGATTTGGATGTTAGTACGCTAACCACCAGACCATTGTGACAGTTTTGCATCAACATTGATACCCCATATGAAACAACAGAATCTGCTTAGCAGCAATTAAAAATAAACAATAGCTATTTACAGCTCAGCAATTGAAGTGTTTAACGTCCCAGGTCTGTAAGACGGTCAATGATGCTCACATGGGCCACTGAGGTAAGGGTTACCCAAGAAAAATACCTGTCAGGCAACCCAACCAAGATGTGAACTTGGTCCCTCCAGGCTGCAAGGTTTTATACCTGAATGTGGGTTGCAACAGGAAGATAAGGTTTACCATCTTTACATGTGACATTAAATCAATTTGAGTCCACTTTCTGTACTGAATATGACATGCAAATTGGGCTTCAGTTCAAAGCTGGACCTAAAATCTGATCCTGCTTGAAAACAGGATCGGATTCGATTGACACACAAATGCTGACCGTAATTAAAGTGTATTCAAACCAATAAGCCATTAACAAATGCAACTCATTTCTGTATATGAATACTGCAAAGTATATTGCCAAATTCACGCTATACGTTGTTAAAAAATAAGTTATGGTGTAAGAAATTAAAAATTTAAAGCCTGAGGTTCGCCAAGTGATAATTTCCATGAAAATTTAAATATATTTTAATCTCATCTGGCATTCAATATTTTATACACTACTAAAACTTAAATCAGATTATTTTAATTAAATATGTAGATTTATTGTGCTGGAAGGGAAAATGGTGGCACCAATGCTGGTTGTCTTGGAAATAATGGATATAAATAAACTGAAATTTAATGGCAGATAGTAAAGTGTATGGAAAAGGGAGAAATGTTCATTCCTAAAGATGTTCTAATGGATGCTTGTTGGTCCCTAAAAACTCTGGTTTTCTTATATGACAAAGAGTGAATGTAATTTTGTGATTGGAGAAAATGAAGGAACTCTAAGGGAGTTAAGGGAGTCTTTCAGCAAATATGATATGCTATCGTCACTATGGTCATATCATTCTATCTTAAAGAAGACAGGAGAATTTGTTTTGACTTGTTGAGAATTTATTGCTGTTAATTAGTATTACTTGAAGTCTAGTTTCAGAGATGAAATAAGATTGTGTAAGTGGATTAGGGGCCGTTTCATCAATCGATGTTAAAAATACTCTAACATGTTGTTTGTTAACAATTAGTTCAAAGTTTAACATAATGTTAACTCTCTTTCATCAAGCTCTTACAGCAAATTGTTAGCTAATCTTGCTAATGTCAAAGACAACTGCAAATGATAGCTTTTGAGAAGGTGGTAACCAAACTACATGGCTTCTGAACGCACTCCGATGCACTTTTGTCTATGTATTGCAGTGCTCTCTGTGTCAGTAGCAGACAACTAGTTACATTCATGGCATTTGTCATGTGATGTTCCTGAATGTTTGAGGTTAGAATTGTGATGTCAACTGAAATATCTAGATGCAGGGGAACTAAATGTTTCACCGGTTGGAAAGGTTAATTACAGAACTGGTTATTAAGTATACAGGTATTATCAACTATAAAAAAGCTGCTGTATTACATTAAAGGATAAGAATACAGCCTGGGAGAAAGTCTACAAGTAATTTAATGGAATGAACGCGTTTCTCCCAGGTACAATAAGCAACTTTGCCTAATTAAAACTGCATAAAGTGCAGCTCCAAATTATCAGGTGCAGCGTGTGTTATCTTTGATTAAGGATCAAGCAGACCTGAATGATGCTGTTTGCTTCTTGAAGCAATTGCTTTTGAAAATTTCCAGATAAACTCACGAAACGTTATCACTACCACTATATGAAAAGTGCCACTACCATAAAATCTCAAAGTAATTCAACACTTGTAAGAAAGAGATATGCTTCTGCTTGTAGTATTCTAACCTCTCGTATTCCCCATAAAACCATGCTCATGACCCCTTTGGAGAGTCTCTATCGCTTTTACAAATTCCTTCTTTTGCAGGTTTTCAAATTTATTATGAAGCAAATTGCTCTTCTATTGGGAATGGTATTAAAAAATGCTAAATGCAGCAAACATCAACAGCTTGGTTTGCAGCAGCCCATTTTCTAACCTCCAACATTTGTTAAATATGAGGTGTGGCAATAAAGAAACCGGACTGATGCTGTAACTCTTTAATGAAACAACTTACACAACTGAAATGTTGACCCCTCCCCGATCCCTGCAAATTTTCCACTGTTGGTAGCAGTGCTGCAAGTCTTTTTTTGTTATGCTGTTGAGGAACCTCGTCACTATTTCCTTCAATGCATCCATGGACCTGGTTCCTTTGAGCACAGACTTCACTTCTGGGAAGAGTAAAGTCGCATGGTGCTAGGTGGCAAATACGGTGAATATTTCATCACTGGAATGTTGTTTTTTGCTAAAAACCTCTTCACAGTCATTACATTATGGGCAGACGCGTTATCCTGATGAAGAATTCAAGAGCGATCCTTTCACAGATCTGCTCTCCTTCGTCACACACATTCACAGAGGGTCTTCAGAACAGTTGTATAATAAACTTGATTGACAATCTGACTTTCAGGCAGTCTTCTAGAACAATTCTACCAACCTTCTCCACATTCCCTTCAGTTTTTGAAGTGGAAGGACGGCCCAATTTCGGATCGTCTGACATCTTCCCTACCATTCTTGAACCTCTTAACCCACTCGAAAACTTGCATATAAGATAGACACTGATCACCATAAACTTGTTTCAACAAACCCTATGTTTCTGCAGTGGGTTTTCCAAGTTTTGTAAGGAATTTGATGTTAACATGTTCTACTTTAGAGCGTAGCATAATTCCGACAGAGGTCAGATACACGACCCATTTCTAAGAAGGCTCACAGCCAGACTAACCACCACAGTGGCATGAAATTTTGTACACGTGTCAGGGACAGTCCCAAGGCCAATCCCCCCTCTCTTCTCTTTGTCATTGACGAAGCTGGAAATGCGCACAACAAACACTCCGGTTTCTTTATTGCCACACCCCGTACTTTAAAACAGGGGTTCAGCAACGTTAAGTTAACACCGAGTTTAATACATTGTTAAAGTTAACATTGTTTGATGAAACAGAATTTGCATTGACTTCAGTGTTAAATCAGTTTAACACTGTGTTAAAGTTTAGCATCGGTTGGTGAAACCGGCCAAAAACAAGTATTTAGGTTGCTAGGAATGATGAAACAAATGATAGTTTATATGATGGTAGCAGATAAAATTATTTAACAGCTGGCTAGTTTTAATTATTCAAGATTAGGAAAAACTGATGCAAGTGGCATCCAAAATTATTTCAATTTGTATCCAATTTTACATGTAAATGTGGATCATACTCAAGACAGGAAAAGGATTCAAATATATTTCAAAACTTATGTGTAGAAAAACGTGCAAAAAATTTTAGAGTAGAAAGGCAGTACCAAATAAGCATTTTCAGGTTAGGAACAAGGAATCACAGAACTGCGCTACATACAATGTTAAGTCTTGGTTAGTAATTTCAGATGTGAACAAAACACTGTCACTGAAAAGCCCACTGCTTGTTCAGTACAGTACGTGCAAGTAATACTTCGCTTTAGTTGACACAGTATGTCATGAGAGTTAATTTTATATTTCATTTCATGCAGCATTCCTGTTATTGTATTACATCTACGACCCTTTGTCTATATCATCAAAATGTTTATTTTGGTACAGCGTTTCTGCACATTGCATTGAACATTCAGCAACAAAGCTGGTGAATGAATTATGTGGCCTCCAGACCTTTCATTATTTGAGGCTTTGCGAAGAAGGTTGTGCACCCAGCGACCCATGGAATTCATCATCTCAGAGGCAAGCTTTTTATACCCTTTGGAAGAGTTACAGTTACAACACTAATCACACATGGGAGGAATTAGCTTTACAGTATAAAAATGTTTTGTTATTGCACTTTTTATCTTTCCTAGCGACCACACATGCCACATTCATATTCTACAAATGGAAGGCTGAATGCTGACATTAACTTTGCAATCATCTACCTATAAATACTCTTTAACTGCATATCGCTTAAACCTACCATAAAAATTTCACTAGAGTTGTTTGCAGTCTTTAATCAGAACTGTACCATTTACAATGGTAAATTCATCAGTTCTTAGAAAGTTAATGAACCAATGTTTTCTGAAATGTGATCATCCATACAATGTCAAAGCTTTACTGACCTCCAGAATCCCCCAACCTAGCACCAGATGATCTTTTCTTCGGGAGTAGCTACACACACCTATTTGTGACAAGACCATACCTCTTATGTTATGTAGATAGGTTAGGGTTGCCAACTATCCCATATTTGAACCTTTATTTTGTTCCAAATCCTGTGTCCTGCATTTTGTAGCATTTATCCCATATCTCTCATTTGAATTATTAGTTCTATTTTTTTATTATTCTCTGTTGGTAGCGCTACTTTTTGCTGTAATGTTATTTAAACTTGCTGCCCTTCTTTCACTTCCTTTCCATTCTCCTAATTTCTTTTCGATATATACAGGTGTGAAAGCAGAAAATGATGCAGGTGTAATGGAAGTTTCTTCATTGCAGTAGTAATCATTAGGGAGCGGATTAGAGTGACCTGGTTCATGATTTCAAGTTGCCGATGCAGAGAGCATAATGTCTTAGGATGTGTCCCCTCGGTAGTACTGATGATGTTCCATTTCACAAACAGAGCATGAAGTATATCAGACAGTGATATAGTATTATTTGTATGCACCTATTACCTCTTGCGATGTCAAAGGAGTTTCTTACGATATAGGTTTTGTTTAGACAGAGAATGTTCACTTTTGACAATCTCCACATTACATTAATTTCCACTACAATGCACAGACTGAGCCAAAAAACTATGAACCGGCTGCACAGTGTTTTTCCTGTCCGCGTCCTTGGCGCTTGTTGCCGTCTAACATAGTAAGTAGTAAGGTGCAGATGAAACCATACACCATTTTGAAAACTACTTTTAAAGGCTTTACTTACCAACTTTATGAAAGGAGATGCTGAAACTGGCCACCGTCGTTGTCCTTACATTTTTAGCACCTCTTTAGGAAACTATCCATCACTCGTTTAGTTTGCGTTGAGAAATGCTGACAATTTCCTGGTAAATATTTTGTTATAATTCTTCCAGGGTGTGTGGGTTAGTCTCGTACACTTTAAGTTACCCCAGAGATAAAAATTGCAGGGGTTAGGTCGGGGGACCGAGGGAGCCACAAATCTTTACTAATAATTCTGTCCTCAAACACACTTTCATAAAGTTGTTAAGTAAAGCCTTTAAAAGTAGTTTTAAAAATGTTGTATGGTTTCATCCATGCCTTTCTGTGATAGCGGCAGACGGCAACGAGTGTTGAAGACGCAGACAATAAAATCACTGCGTAGCCAGTTTGTAGTCTTTTGACTCTCCCTGTAGTATTCCCTTTACATACATAACGGAATGAAAACATTAACAGTCTTCATGTAAAGCATAGTATATATGCACTCTTTTTATGCAACCTGTACGAGCACGGCAGGCACACGCCCATTGTTTACATCTGGACTCACCCTCTTTCCAACAAACACATTACAGTACAAGGTAAAGCTAACCTCAAAAACAGTCACTCTGATCCGCCGCCCCTTGTAATCATTAATTAAACATGAATAGTAACAGTGATAAATCCCAGCAACAACAAATGAAAAATATATGTGTCTACGCACTCAATGAGAGATGACATACCTATTCATAGATTGCACCAGTGAAAGGAAATTGTCACAAGTTAAATTACTGCTTTGAAAACAAGAAATGTGAGTGTAAATAATTTGTGCAAGGATTTGTACTTATTGCCAGAACCAAACGCTGAAACAGAAAGTTTTCCCTAATAAACAATAAGTGTACTGTGACAGTGTAGATCTCATAAAAGTAGAGCTTCAGGTGACTGTACATTTTATTTATTCATGTAGAGAGTTTTTACTTTTGTAGAAACAGATGAGGCGATACAAAAAGAGGTACGTTTTGTTGATAAGTACAAACAGTGATGTAATCGTGTTAATGTGGCAGAATATAATGCAATTTATTTATGATAGTAAACTGTGATGTAATAAATAAATATTTGGTAAAAACGTCTTCACAGAATGCATTATACACATATCCACCTATCTCTTATTTTCAATTGTGAAAGTTGGCAACCCTAAGGTGGGTTCGTGCTACCTTTTAGGATTTACCTCAATCCCTAGAAGAAGTAATGGATAGATCCTTCATGCATTACCTGATGCAACATTTACTGTTAAAGGAAGTTACGCTTAAAAAAAGAGGAAAAAACAAGTTTTTTGTTGAAATTCAAAAATGACTAAGTTTATGAAATTCATCAGTTTTATCTTGGAAACATATGACAACATATTTAGCAATATTTGTCACATTTCTTTATCTTCTGGGCACATACTATAATATTTCAAAGATTATAACCTATATTTCCTTGAAAATTGAAATGGCATTAGTAGACCCCATTACATTTATAAAACCATGAACTTTTAACCTTCAGAACAAGTGAGTCCTAGGTTTTTGTTGATATTTGGCCCAGTGTTCTACTTCTTTGCCCTAACTTCACATGACTTGAGAATTAAAAAAAAGAGATTCCCATAAATACTGTTACTTTTCTCCTTCATTGCAACTGACCAGTTTCATAATGCTGGCAATACATGAGGTCTGTTCAGGTGAACGCACACTTCAAGTAGAAGCTACAGGTCTCCGAGAAGAAACTAAATCTCACAGATGCATACAGATTGGCACAAATGTTTCTGAGGATACTAGGACAAAGTGCAGTTGACTTAGTATGTTCTGATTCTCTCTCCTTTGGATGCAACAGAAGACTGGCAGCACCACATATGATATGTGCACCTAACTGGCCTCCGGTTGTTTTCAATTCACGTCTTTTATTGAGAGGTTCTGAATAGTTTTTAAGAATGTATTTAGTGGTTACTAATGAATACTTAAAAAGAAATTTGCCGAGTAGCCTGCACCAATTTCGGTCCAGATTTCAGACAAATTTCAAACATCTTGAATAATGTTTAATTTGCACATTATTAACAAATAATTTTATGTCAACTTTGTGCTTTAGAGTTAATAATTGTAGCTTTGTTTATTTTAAGGCTGGTTGAGAATAACCAGGAACAGGAAGCTTGCTGGAGCCTGGAATTGGAGATTTTAACTTTTCCATTCCCAGGAATGGCACGCTGTATTTGTATGGTGTATATTGTGAACAAGATATAATAACCACTAGAGCTCACTCTAATGACAAGTTCGAAGAAAAGCAAACAAACCAGGATAAACCACCAAGAACAGCAGAAACAAACTTTAATAAACACCATTAATCGTATTAGTATGAAACTTTAGAAAAAATAATCAGAAATAGTATGGTGTGGGCTTCAGAAGATTTTTGTTGACCAAATTTTAAGCCATTATGTTGACTAAACATCAAGGAAGTGAAAAAGGTGTCATTGGTCACTTACAAACAAATCATATCCCAGTGTTACTATACCAAAGGATTTCTGATTCTGTTCCAGATGTAATGTGAACCTTGATTCATTAATTCATTACCACACATACAAAATAATTCCCTCACCACTAAGTTTGAGAGTATTTATAGCTATGTATGTTTAGTGATTTTGGACCTCAACTTCATTCAATATTTTGAAAATTGACCTCCAGGATATTTCAGAAGTTTCATCATGGTGATAACACACGATTAGCAGTTCCATTATTTAAACAAGTACACCTTACTTTGTGGACCCCTCTGTTACATTACTTGTACTATCCCATTTAGATATGGTTAAATTTGATGCATCAAGTATTTGTTACAGCAAACTTGACATGATAAAATGCAACAATAAAGCATTTCAAACTATTTAATAAAAATAACATAGTCAAAAAGTTATCGTGCTACACCACCATCAGCTTCATGATCATTGGCATGCTGAAAACTAACATTCAAAAATTATGCTATAAAATGTGGTTTAAAGTGAGGGGTTATCAAATTTGTTTCCCCTTGTGATCATTATGTCGTCATACGAATGTTCTTGTGTGAGTTCTAGAACCACGTGCTTTTTCAACACCAGAAGAGTATAGAACTTCTGCGCAGCTTGTTTCCTGTTATTGCGCTGCGTCATCTCGGAGAGGTAGAGCTGTTCACTTCGTAACAGTTTATTCTTTACAATATGATACATTTGTCCTGCACGTTTATTCAACACTCTCTCTTCAAACTGCTCGTACGTCTCGTCAGTTTGTTGCTCTTCTGGAGGCCCAACCGAAGCAGGGAACTCGTAATCTTCATTCCAAGGTGTTCCTGCACCTTTCTCGCCAGTTTGTGATGCTGCAGCTTGTCCATCATAACCCATATTCGCCATCGCAGGATTGTTTGCGTCGTAGCCCATGTTTTCCATGTTCGCTGGATGTTCCTCTTGAGCAGGCTGCAATGGAGGTACTTGTTCCGCAGCTGGAGGTGCTGGTAAATGCTCTGTTTGATCGAGTATGGAATGTACTTGATCTGGCGGCAGTAGAGGCATCTCGACATCTAAGTTGAGTTGGGGAGGTACAGACTGTGGCACAGGAAGGTTTGGAGTTGGTGGAGGTATCACCGAGGGTGGTACTATGGATGCGAGATGAACTGGGTCAATGGTTGACATATCAGGCACTTCTGGTTGAGGCGTAGTAGGTGGTAAATAGCCTTGTGGTGTCGCTGGTGGGGGAGGGACCACAGTCGACATGTCAGGGATGACATAAGGTTGGGGAGTTGGCAACATGAGATGCTGCATGTCAAGCTGTTCTTGCTGTGGCAGTGCTTCTTCCATCTCTGCAAGTTTCCTCTTGCGTGTTATTCGTATATGCGGCATGTCAGATTCCGGATCCCTTATTTGCTCTAATGTTAACTCTTCTTCAGTTATATCTCCCACTGCACCTGTGTCGCATATTTCCGTACTGCGACTAGTCAAGTGCCTCTGGTACAATCTAAACAATGCCTTTGCAAAACCCGAGCGACCTGGCACAGCAAATAGCTTCTCCACACCACCTGTCTCTTTCCAGTGCATGAGACGTTTGGTAGGTGGTGCCAGATCTAGCGTTGTGACAATGTCAGTGGTGTCTGACAGTTGCGCCTTCATTTCTTCTCCAGAGATGTTTTTTACTTCATCGACAATTAACTTACGCTTGCGTCTAGGCTTGACAACTCCTTTTAATGTTGATACGTCCACAGGAGCCAGAGCGAAACTTTCTGCCTCATTCTGCAACAATGTTGTCTGGTCGTTTGACATGCTTCCGACATGTTCCTCCATGTGATCCGAGTATGGCTGTTCTGAAGGGGGCATCAGCTGCGGTTCTGATGGAGGAGGCTCCAATATCAAGCCTTGTGCAGGAGTAGAAGGACATGAATCTCCATCAATACTGTGTCCCCCCATAGAGCCTGTGTCCCCATAATGGTCGCCCATGTCGTCATCCATATCATCTTGTTCCATAGAAGATTTCCGATGTTCGATTACAGGATTGTCTGCTGGAGGGATCTCGCTTGGCATTGGTGTGTCATCAAAGAATCCATCCTCAAACAATCCACCTGCAATGATATCCTGTCCCAAATTGCCTCCAAATCCATCATCTCTGATAGGTGCATCTATTTCTAATGCTGGTCTTGTTGTTTGGCTGCCAGAAGTTGACGGTTGTGGCTCTTTGTCTTTATCCACATTCATCTGATCCTCGGGGATACCATCGCTGAACAGTAAGTGTGCTTGATCAAGCTGTGGTTCCAAAGTTGATGCCGTTTTCATTATTTCCGATGGCTCAGTGTCAAAACTCATATCTCCGAAACCTTCGTCGTTTGTTACGACAAGGTTAATATTGCCATAATCTTCCCTCATTGTGATTTCCTCTGCTCGTGTCTGGTTTAAGCTGAACTGTGCTTCTATGTCAACATCGTTCAATTCCGGCATTGCTGTATCAAAATCATGGAATACTTCTGGCAAAGTGATGGCATTGACATTTGCCTCCCTGTGCTCTTCAGGCAAGTCAACCATGCCAGGTCTGAATGCCATTTTAATCTTAACGAAGGCCTCATTGCAGTCTGCTAACAAATACTTGGCTTTACGCGAGTAGATACGTACCACACCCAACAGTAAATGACCCGACGTTCTTAAAGCCATTTTCACCTTTGGTTGCAATATTCCATCCACAGACTTTTCAATGTTTGTTTCAAATACATGAGCCTTTGTCAACTTCCCTTCCCAGTGAGCCGCAAGCCAAATACGGGCCAATGGGCCCTTCTTGGCCAACACGAAATGTGCATAAAACATTTTAAATTAATTGATTTTTTTTCCAAAATATCACACAACCACTTCTTGTACAAAAACGTTATCACAAATAAGCTTTAGAATTTTCACACTGTGATGTTACAACATAAGATGAACCAAAAGCCGCCAACATTCACAAAACTGATGGTTTCATGTTGACATAGTTTACACTGTTAACACACAATAATTCGGATCCTGAGCAAACTATCAGAGTTTGCAGAGCATTGCATGCTATTTTCACATCTGCTAACCCTGCCTCATAAAATGCTTGGTAACCCAAAGGACACAGGTTTGTATCCTATGATGGGCAAGGATGCATTAAAATATGCTTGTCCATGTCTTTTGTGCTGGCCGTGTTACCATGGAGTACCAGTGCCTAGTGTTGGTTCGCAGGGTTTCACATGAAACCTCATAGGCCTTAGGCCTAATGCCTGATTGCAGTTTTTGATGAGCACTGAAGCTGCTGATAAAATGTTGGTGCCGGTTAGGTTTAAAACTTCATTTTCTCCTGCAAAACACAAGCAAACTGAACGTAATACACTGCAGGAGAGAGGTGCGGCTTCTGTGCAAACCCACGCTGGCCTACAAGTCATCCCTTATTGTACAATTATGTGCTCAAGTAAACAATAGTGCTGCTAAAAATTAAACAAGTGTCTTTGTAAACACCTTACAATATCAATAATGTTGCAACAATATGTACTAAAGACAAAACCAAATATACGAGCAACACAAAATTAGAAGCAGGAAGAGCATGTTTGTCTACAGAGCACTCAAGTGTCACTGTGCATCTAACTGCAGTAACGTACCTACAGCTTCAGGCATAAAGGTAGACATTGCCAACCTATGTCAATAACATTTTTAAAATCAATAACAGTTCCACATCTACTTAATTTTAGGATACTAAAAAAATAGTGACACAACATGGCTTTAAGAGGAAGCTCTACACTTACACACCCACCTTCCCTCCATTTTTGAGATTTTCTTATATAGTAAATTCATTGCGATATATCAACAAAGTACTTCATTTTGTTAATACTGCACATATGCAGAGGAAACTGCCAATTAACATTATTTGCAAAAGTAGCCATTTTCTTCTTAAGACTTCAATTACATGGATCACCATCAAGCTGAAGATTTAGGCGAGAGCTTAAAGTTCGCAGTTGCCTCCTTTACTGCACAATTTCTGATATCATACACGTTAGTTGAAACCTATAGACTCCATTAGTGATGACGTCAGCCGTTGCTAGGAGGCTATCTCTCTTTCCAAACAACTGGTTGCTATGCAGTTTGTGCCGTATATTTGTCTACTGCTTTGGGAGAATGTTAGTTTAAAAAGTCTACATTCATTATTCATCAATCCTAGATAAATACCATTGCTAGGAATAGTTTTACTTACACCGTGTAGAGGTTATTATTCGTGTTAATAGTTATTAAATAATTATAGTGGTAAATATAGCTGCCTTAAGTGAGCATTATGCTATAACATGGTTGTGAATCTGAGTGAAATAATAGCATATTTTGAAGACGAATTGAGACTGGTAAAGAAAAGTGAAGATGCTGTTGAGTCTAAACACTTCTTAGCCGTGACATATGATGGAGAAATTTCCTATTTGCGAGGCCAGGTTCAAGCCAGCATGAAAAATAAATTTTACAATGTAAGATAACTAAGATACTTTAATATATTTTGTCCTACAAATGAAAATGACTAATATGTAAATGTTTTAGTACCCATAGACAACAACATAAAAGCGTAGAGCCTATATCGAACTAACCTCACAGTTGCATATGTTTGGAATAAATGTCCATAGGGTAAAACTTTATTTTATGCTCCGGTGAGGAATTTCGCTTAACGGATTTAAATATATTAAAAGCATAACAATTTGAGCTGTTTTTTGTATATGCCAAATTTCGACGAAAACAATAAAAATAGCTTTCTTGTATGCATGTGTATTCTTTGCCCAAGCTGTAATGAACACAACCAAGGGTGTTAGATACATAATAAAGTATAAAAGTGTAATGTAATACAATCAAGGGTGGTACATAATGTAACAAAGTATAAAGAGAGTATCTGTGAAACCAGGTGGTTCTTCACAAGTGATTATTTTCGTTATATTATTACTATAGCTCACCTAACTTAACCTCAATAACTGAAATGTAAGTTCAGCAATGCACACTTGCTTAAAAATCTGATGTGTTACACTCACATGACTTTCTCTACTCTTGTACAAACTATTTTTACAAACGCTTATTCTCCATATGCTTCATGTTAATCGAGATATCAATCTTATTGCTAATTTTCTTGTAGATGCAAGGGGAATATGGTAGTATTTAAGCGATAGTCAAATATTTTAAGCGCTGGTTGCTATGTGGCGCATTCCATTCACTTTGCATGTCCAGGACATAAAAAAATCTGATGTGTTACACTCACATGACTTTCTCTACTCTTGTACAAACTATTTTTGCAAACGCTTATTCTCCAGATGCTTCATGTTAATCGAGATATCGAGATGTCGATCTTATTGCTAATTTTCTTGTAGATGCAAGGGGAATATGGTAGGTTTTAAGCGCTGGTTGCTATGTGACGCATTCCATTCTCTTTGCATGTCCAGAACATAAGAAAAATGAAAAACGAATTTGAGAAAAAGTATAAGTATTAGAAAATTTAAGGGAATAACAAGCAATATCTCGAAAATGGTTCACTAAACAAAACAAATGTATATGACAAATTGTGTATTTTAATGCGATCTACATTTTTTGTGTAGTAAAATTTTGTCTAACTCTTATGGTTTACCAGTTATGCAAAAGTCGTTCACAATGAAGAATACTTTTGGAGACATTCCAAGGAAATTCAAGATATACATTTTATTTGTCATAAAAATATCTTTAACATATGATATTTTAATCAAAATCGTTAGAGCCATTTTTGAGAAAATTAAAATTTTTGAAAAATCTTCCATGTAAAGTGTAATCTGGGGGGATTTTCTTGAAAACCTTTGTGTCGCATCCCTGGAAGATACTGAACCTAAATACCAAGTTTGGTGTTTATCCGACTGTTCGTTTCCTAGTTATGCTGTTCACAGACAGACACACACGGACATGTTTCCAAAAATGCTTTTTTTGGATTCAGGGGGTCTCAAAACATGTATTTCCGGTGAAATCTCGGTATCGAATTTTTGGGTGGAATACAATACTTCCCCTACTTACTATACGTAGTAAAGTAAAAATGTAATTACTGAATAGAAATAATTGTAGCTGTAAGCAAATGTGGTGTAATTAAATTCTATTGGAGGTATAAAGACTTAAGTCAGGTTGAATTATCATCTTATTAACAAAAAAAAGGGGGGGGACTTATCTAGGGAGTTTTTAGATTGAAGTTCACTATAGTGTTTGCAGTCAGGAACAAAACACACAACCAATGCGAGAGAAACGCTTCAGCTACTCTAAACACCTTGCCTCTGCCGAAAGTAATATATTACAACGCAATTACACTAAACATTTTTAGTTATATGAAAGACTTCCAAAAACTCGCTGTAGGAAACGATGTTGTTTAAAAAGCAAGATGGTGATCCCCATGGCAACAGACGTCAGACTAACGGAGTCTATTCATATATACACACAATGACCTAAACCTAACCTGGGGGCACTTTTGAAACCAGAGGAGCCTGTTGATTCACTAAGGCGTGCTACAGCTTCTGCTCGCCTCATACTCGTTTCTTCCTTTTTTGTTTTTGTTTAATAACACTCTTGAACATTAATCATTTTCATTTAGTGTCCTCCTTTCAATCTACAACATTTGTGTTCTGTTTCCTACGCTATGTTGGCAATTCCGTTCTCTGCAAAGTAGGTGGCCTTATGATGAGAGTGATTTCTTTGGTATGCGAGTGATTTACTGTGTCAATATCATAACATTCACATTAACCAGGGATGCGCTGCTCACTTTGTAGCAGCAATCACATTAAACATCATGGCCATTTGACCTCCCTGTACCACTAAGCATGCACCAACAGGCTCTGACAAAGATACTTCTCAAATATGCAGTCAGTGCTTCCTTTAACTGATTTATACACTTTGGATTCTATTTGTAAATGCCTGCCCACAGATAGTCACTGTTTGGCATTAAACTGGGGTAATGTGGAGGCCACAAGACCTTTGAGATTAATCCATCCCCAAACACATTGTGTGATCTGTGTGTGCTTAGTGTTCTCTAGTAGGAACTAGCCATGAACAGCCTCTTTCTCAATTTCTCAGTATTGTTCTGTTGTCCAACAATATGGGGTCAATCACCCATCTGCAACAAATGATACACTAACTTTGTCATCTACTGGCATTTCTCGACAATAAACTGTTCACATGCACAGGTAAATACTTTTGAATGTGTGGTGCAAGAAGTCCAAAAGTTCAACTATGTGCATGAGTAAGCAGATGAAATACCACCACACTGCTTCTCGCATTGCAGCCAACTTCAGACATCCGTGCAACAACAGTGGAGAAACCTGTAGAAGCAATTAGCAGCCGGTCATTTTTGGAAAGTCCTGCCCATTTTTCCTCTCAGGTTTTGCAGCTTTACACATGTCAGCTTGTAGTATAGCAAAACTTATTGTAATGCGACAAGTAAAGATTGTGTTTTCTTGCTGTATTTAAAATTTCTAGAAATGGTTCATCCAATTAACAGAAGCCACCTCACAGTTTACTGCAATGTTATGCCTTCAATTATTGTTTCGTGAGCATCTGCAGAGAATGTTATTTTCCGAGTGCAATTGTCCTGTATCCATTGTAACAATTAGATTTGGTTAAAGTTTAGGCTAGGAATATTTATGTTAGAGTTAATATTTACCACAGTTAGTGTAATTAAAGGATAAACAATGCTGTTGGCTGCACTGCTTTAATGGATCGAGAAGTACAATTTGGCTGCACTGCATTCTTCAATATGGCTATAGGCAGCATGCACCAACCTGGAGTAAGCTTTACTTTCGTAGTAAACTACTATTCAAGTCAACACTTGGCAACTTCCATACGAGACTATACTACTTCCAAAGAATTTTACTCCTTTCAGATACTCCCAGATTAAATTACTGCAGAAGTAAATGTCGGAGAGCACCATCATGTAGTATGTTACTATGCAATTAAATAGAGCACAAATATAGGTTAGAATTTACTTTTGCAACATGGATGATGATCTCGACGGAAAAAACAATGGGAATGCAATAGTGGTATGCGAGGACCATATGATACTTGTACAGAGGGAGAGAAAATTCAATGAACATTTCAGTATTAGGAAAGAATCTTATATACGCCTTTTGAACCTGCTTGGAGAACATTTCAACAAAACTCAGACACAAATTCAGCTCTATAATCCAAATTGCAATTATTGTTATACATACTATGAGTGTTTCGTACCGGAATATTTCAGATGCTTGAGCCGGCATTACAATGAATTTAACGTAATGTCCTACGCTGTATTAAATGGAGATATTTGGAATTGACTTAACAGGATGTAACTTAATAGTTTGGCAATGTCAAACTTTTCCTTCCTGTTACGTCAAGTTTGATTTCACATGGCAATTAGAACCAATCAGTACTAGCTCGAAGTAATAAAAGAACTATCAATCAAGAGTCATTCCCACTACATTAAGTGCATGCCAATTATACCTGTAGTTTACCAGCATTTGCATGTCATGTTAAGTAAAGTTCGAACCTGTGTCCAATATGCGGAGGGAAGGAAGATTTGGAACATATAGTTTTTGAATGTAAAGGGACAGAACTTTGGAAGAAAGAGTGTATAAGTGAGAAATTGCTTAAATTAGACAGAAAAGTAGCTTTAATTAAACTTTTTAGCAAAGATAGTAAGAAGGTAGACGAGTACTTAATCGAAGTTAGGAAGAAATGGTTGTGGTCTATAAAAAGAGAAGTAAATGAGACTTAAGACGATGTGTAACGAAAACAAAGGTTTAATTAGTAGCATTTCAAACATTGTGTGTGTTTAAATCCTCATCATCATCATTATTATTATTATTAGTTGTAGTACTAGATACAAGAAAAACCTGGGCTGATGATAGCCATATTCTGTGTATGTGGCTTAGTACAAATAAAAGTACAGTTCATCATAATCACAGTATTACAGGCGATCTTATAAATAAACATTCGCCATGCGTATGCTGGTCATGTATTTCATTGCATTGTTACAGCACTTTTGAGGTTAAGGGCAAGGTACCCACACATATAAATATACACGAGTGTTCAGAAAATAAAAGGCAAATCTTCTTCACTTTCACAGACTTCCCACACATTGTGTGTGGAATTGACTGCACACATGTTACTATTCATCCATGAATATGGTGAACTTTTCCGAAATCAGAAAGGGTATTTCTCCATCAACACGCAAGCGATCTGCGATGCAAAACGAAGATTAGAAACGTTGTTTCCAGAATTTTAAGCTGCTCTTCAGTACGTTTCCCGGTGCTCGAATTATTAAACTCGCCAATCACGACTTTCCAGCACCTTTATAACACTTTTTACACTCATATTGTTTAAATGGATTTTCTTTTTCTCTACCAACAAACATTTCTCTCTTTCGCTGACGTTCTCTCCTTCTCCTGTCACACATAACCTTATTTGTGATTGCCTCAAGTAAATCACGCAAACAAAACAATACCTCTGGGAGAAACGAGCTCTTACTTCCGTAGTCTTAACTAAAAGAGTAAATTGTAATTGAGCTCTCCATTACTTCCGGAGTAAATAGCTCTTGTAGTAACCTACTCCTGTAGTGTGAACTTCTTTAGTAAACGTTACTTCCGAAACAATTTACTCCAACATGGTGCACGCCGCCCTGAGTGTAGTAAGCAAAGAATTATAAACTTTTATCTTAAAAACTATCTAGCATCAAATCACACTAAAAATAATTATAAATAGAGATCACATGAAATTTTCATACTGGATCTTGAAAAGAAAAGTCAATCACGTTGGACTTGCTGTCCATTCCAAACCATTGTTCTCTCTGATGTAAACAAAAGCATGTGCTTCTACTTGTCGTGAACCTAAGTACATACTCTTACGCCAATGTAACAATTCCTTAAAAAATTATAGATCATGAAACATTGGGGTAGAAAAGGTATAGAACTCCACATTTTATTGCGGTTGTCATAAGAACTCCTTGTTAAACGTAATGGATATATACTAAGTGTTAAGAGATTACAAAATATGTTTTTCCTAATGCCACCGGCTACTGCACTAACGCTGAGAGTATCTTCTTTGTTAATTACCAACTGTATGTATGACTGCCATTCTCTTGCATATACAAAAAATACAACATAGTACCGAATAAACATTTTCACAGGAAATATAAGTGAACAGTAATTCTTAATACACTAGCCACATATGTTCACTTCTGGTCAAACCTTGTGATTTAATCAGTTAGTGTTTGAGTTCTCATGGCAGAGGAACATGCATGTAGCGCGAATACACTGTTCAAACACAGAAATGGGAAACCCTTAAAAAGCGACAAAAACAACTGTGTCCAACTCACTAAATTACAAAAATACCTGACACTTGCAAGAGTGGATATTATAAAACTAACATCCGAGTTTACAGCATTTCAGAGAAGAGTGTAACCAAGTGAACAGGAATATAAACAATTGGGTAAATTGTCATACTTTTGCCCTCGTTTGTGTCACTTTTGCCCGCATTAGGTCTTATGCTGCTCTAACGTAATGCTGCCAACATATGAATAATGCCACCAAAGCCGGTAAGATACTCAGTCTCAAAGCGTAGCCGAGAGATTGAGGGCCCTCAGCCTCAAAGCGTAGTGTTTTTTAGTAGGAGAGGAGTGCAGCAAGTTGCGACCAATAGGCCGCAACTGCGAAGCGACGACAGAGCGTAGCCCAGGGATCTGTGCGTCTAAAACTACAATGATTCACGTTCACAAAACAACAGCACATCGCATATTCAGTGCATTTCACTGATTATTTAGGTTGGCAGTACCCACTTTGCATGGAAAAATGGCTACGTTTGTTGTCTTCCTAACGCTATTTGCCTATATAGATGAAACACTTAAAACGGCTGGGTAGGTGGGCACCAGATATTGGAGAGACCACATCATGTTTTAAAATCACTCCTAAGGTAATAATTTCATTATTTTTCACTTCCTTATTCCTAATTTAGGTGAGCAAAAGTGACACCTAATGCGGGCAAAAGTATGACAATTTAGCCAAACAATTAAATTGAGTTTTATTTATGGACACACTTTAATTACTAGGGTCCTTAGCGTCCCATTCTATATTGGACGTGAAAAACTGGTAATTTTGCACAGAGGCCTCTTTATCAGGCTTGAGGTTCTTTTACATGCCGTAAATCTACGACACAGGACCAGCGACTTTATTTCACTTCCAAAGGAAGCCATGCTAAGGATTTTTAGGCCCGAAAAAAAATGCATCGCCCTCCGCCAGGTATAAGACATAATAGAAGAGGAGAATAAAATATGAGAACTTGTTGTATGTGTGGATAAGCTTATTAACTTGGAGGATAGTTACGATTCCAATTTGGATGTTGCACCTTTGCCTGAGCATTGTGATTAAAGGAAGTAAAATGTTCATTTGCACATGCTTATAAAATTCATTGTTACTTGAGGTTGCATTTTGAATTACGATTTTCATGCAGGGTCCTTTTAATAGATTGAAATAATGTTCGGCTGTAAGTGATATGCAGCAAGCATGTGCAAAAGGAAGAAGCAGCCACTTCTTTCTCGCAGATAATACAAAGAGCTTCTTTACAGTGAGAGGCACTCTGGTTTGGAATGGACAGTAGGAAAAATCTTGTGTCCATGTTGGAGAGGGAACACAAGTCAAGACTTGTATGAAAAGAATGAATTGTCAAAAATAACTTCCCCACTGAGTGCCATTTAAATCTCTGAACCACTAACAATACTCGAGACATTTAGCATGGTCTTCTTCTTGCAGATATAGCATTTGTTTAAACTTACAGGAATGTAAATATCAGTGCCTTAATATGTATTTCTTGTGGTACTGTAGGACACTCATTTCTTATGCTAATTTACACAGATTTCTTTGGACACTGCTTAAGGCAACGTCATATATTCAGCAATATTTCCTCAGTCAATACAGTTATCAGGTGTCTGTGCATCCTTCACTGATCCAGTTGTGTGAAATTTATGTCAATCTTCGCAATGCATTTCGATGAGGTGGACCCCTTCCTCGGAACTTTTATCACAAACCTCTTTTCCTCTTCAGTATATTCATCCACACTACATATCACTTGATTCAACAGAAACACACGAGCCTGAATGGACAAAACCATCACAGAAGTAGCAAGGCATGCACTGAATGATTCAACAGTTAGACAAGAGGAACCCTTTTACACATAATGCCTAGCAAATGAAGTAGGGATTCAAAATAAAACGAAAGAAAGTTGTGCTAAACCATGCGGAACACATTTAATATACAGTTCTTATGGTTATACAGATACTGCAATATAGGTGCACAGTGACTTTTTGATCTCTCTGTATCATTTAAGATTGTAGGATGGCAGCTAAAAGCCGAATTACGTGCTTACAAAGCACTAACTGGCTCTGTAGCTTCAAACTATGAATATTATGGACACATATTCTAAATGGAACAAAATCGTATGCGGCATATAACTACATATTTCACATAACGCAGTGGTATAACTAACGGAAAGGGGTGGGGTCTGCAATTCTCAAACTTCCGCAACTTGGTACTATAATAGTTTCCCTCCCCCAATGATGATTCAGTGATGGCTTGCAACAGCATCATCGACACCCAAACTCTCTTATAAGAACTGCGGAAGTGGAGTAAAGTAGTTATTCCACTGCTGAATAACTTAAGAAATAAACGTCCAAATAAATACCACCACGTTAAAGCATAAAGACCGATTTCAAACACTGCGTTCAAGAAAAAATGTTCTGCACTGACATTACGAACTAATTACATAGTTCGAAGTTGCGATTTCATAACTTCAATATGCTCTCCTAAGTTATAATTACTGGCCTAGAACTTCTTAAATAATTTGCCTTCAGTAATACAAGCTCAACTTAGAATATGTTATACCTTTAAAAATTATTCAGCTACGGAAATTTAACCTCCTACAAATACAAAGCAGACGTGCGATAATTGTCTTCTCTTTACGCACCATTTGTGAAACACAAGACGGAGACAGCGCACAGAATACTTATGGTTGCACACTCAGCGTCTAAATGCAATAGTGCTAGAAATATGGCCAACGATCCTGGTAGCCATCTTCTTGTTTGAACATCTTTCTTGAAAGTATTACCAAAATTGGCATCAAATATCAATTGCGAATAATTATATACAGCTAAGTTAATTTTTCCTCTAAACTTCAATTACAAAAATAATTTTAGGAGTAAATCCCTATTCAAAGCGTTTTGTTGTTTGAGAAAGTGACGACAATCAAGCAGGCCAAGAGTTAGCAGGTTAACCAACTGAAACACATATTATATCCTCAAAAGGAGGAAAATGCTTATTCAAATATAAAAGCAAAAATACGTAATATGTTTCGAGACACGCGGAATTCCAGGGACACGATGGGGTTAATGTGTATTTCATAGGTGCTTGTTATGAAGCTAAAACCAATGTGCCAAGTAAAACATAAATATTGTTTGTCAGGTTGCTCACCCCTGAGGCAGAGTTAAGGGTTCTTTCGGGTGGGCTTGAAACTAATTTTGTGCCTGTTGTTTGTAAACATTTCTTGTCGGTGTTTGGGTATTTGAAATATTAATGCAGTAATGAATGCTACGAGTCTTTATGTTTCTACGTGCAGACTTGTATTACAAGCCGATATAGAAGATTCATCATCTTGGACCGATTTATATCGCTTGGTTCCGTACTTAAGACAATCTCTGTCTTGTACCGTTTGCGGAAACCTCTTAATTGAACCTTACACTCCTACAGAAACGAACTGTCAACATCACGTGTGTAAGTCGTGTAAAGGTGGAAGAAAGAAATTGAAACCCTCTTGCAGTTGGTGTAAAAACTACGATAAATACGTAGAAAATGTTCAGTTACGGATTTTGCTTCAGTGTTATAAAAAGTTATGTGAATATGTTACAAGTACAGCTATTTATAGGAGTCTTATAGTTACCTCTGCGAGTGCTGCAAATAATGTTAACCCCTCGACGGGAACTTCTAGTCTTTTGGACCTTATACAGGAAGGTGCAGGCTTTAAGGACGAGTACAAAAGCACAGGTGGTTTAACAAAAACTGCCTACAGTATCCTGCCCTGCGTTTACACAAGTACCTCTACACAAACCCAAACAGCGTTGGCAAATGCGTTAGGCCCAGCAGAAGCAAACAATGGCTTGACTGCAAATGATCTCCAGGCAATCAGAACAGTTTCAAATGGATCATCTCTGTATTCTGTAATGTATGCAGGATCAGGCAACAAAATTACAATAAAAAGAAAAGCAAATGATTTGGAAGGCGAGACAATTGATGCTGGTAACTGTACAACAGAAGGAGCAATTTCTTCGGTATGTATCATTTTTTGCATGCAGATAATTTTAACTTTAGATGATGAAATGAATCCACAAGTCTTGTATGCAAGTTATAGTTGCAGGTAAAACTTTGTGAATATTTAACCCCTTTGCAATAATGAACTAAAAGCCTCTGCAGGGTTTGAATGTAGAATATTTAGGCACATATTCATTCAATTCTGAAAGCTTCCTTCTTTTAGCCTATTTCCCATTTTGATTAAGCTGCTTGGGATTTTCTTCAATGTAAAGGAAATAAAAATATTAGGTTCATTTATACATTGATTTAATTCATCACCTGATATAAATTTCCAAATAAAAGATGTTAATTCTTCCA
Organism: Deroplatys truncata; assembly: GCA_030765065.1. Lineage (NCBI taxonomy): Eukaryota > Metazoa > Arthropoda > Insecta > Mantodea > Mantidae > Deroplatys > Deroplatys truncata. The sequence continues at coordinate 19,094,383 of CM060975.1, read as the reverse complement.
TGTAAAATTGAATTAAGTTATGTTCATGTTAGTAATAAAGTACATTATTTGGCAGGCAAGCTGGGTACAGGCCTTTGATGAAACATCTCAGCCTATTATAGAACCTGGATATTCCAATACACAGCAGGTAAGAAACTGGTCAGATAAATGCGCCTGTTAATTTTCTATCTCGTGTGATTCTATTACCACTAATCTCAGAACATTTTCAGAAAAAAGGAAATTAGGCAACTGTCATTTTAATGCTTTTGGCGTAAATGTTGATGAATGGTTGTCTAGAAATGTAAGTGCATTTGTTATTATTAGCTGTAACTTCAATGCAATTAACTGTTTGTATATGCAAATTGACATGTATTTTATTATGGCTACCAAAAAAAAAATTTCTGCATATGTAGCATACAAACTTGCAGTTATCCTTCTGTTTAAATTATGATTTAAAATTATATTGTATACCACAGAGAAAAAGTGATATTAAACTCTATAATCATTTATTGTACAGCTTGTTCTTGTAATGCAACACACTTGCTATGATCAGAGCATTACTTTTGGAACCGCAAAATTGAAGGACTGTTACTTTGGAACTGTATAACTGGACCTGTGATTACCTTTTTCCCTTCTTCTAGAGTAGCTTTAGTTGAAAACTTACCTCTCAAGAGAAGATATTGAATAAGAACTTGTATTCCAGCAGGTAAACATGGGAAACTTCAAGAAACCACCTCAGCGAGTTTCACATAAGGGAGTTGGAGGAGCTTCTGGAAACAAAGGAAGTGGAGGTAATGCAGGCAGCAAGCGTAAAGGTTGCCGTTGTGGTAATGCGACAGCTACTCCTGGGAAACTCACCTGCTGTGGTCAACGGTGTCCTTGCTACGTGGAGAGCAAGGCTTGTGTGGAATGTCGATGTAGAGGCTGCCGCAATCCACATCGACCCGGAGGACATAAGGTATGCATTTTAAAAAATCTGATGTTTTGCATTCACATTGACTCGCTCTTCTGACGTCTTATTGTTAAAATAATCTTTCATCACACATTTCGTTGTAGATATAAGGATACACTATGTTAAAGCGATAATCAGATTTTTAAAAAACAGGTTGCTATGTGATGGCTTTGAAATTCCATGCTTGTGTCACTATGAGAAAGTCGAAAAGCAATTTACCACATGAAAAATGTATAAGTATTTTAAGATTCAAATGATATACTTTTAAATGAAAGAACTCTTGTCAATTTACTCAGCAGAACTTATAGCTATACAGATGGCCATAAGCTTCATTATTAACAAGTTTAAAGAAGGTCCCAGTTCTTATGGATTCAGAAAATTTAGAAGTAAGGAATAAATAAAACAAATGGAGTAATTGAAATAGAATACCTTTTATGCAAAGCTTGCCAAAATAGGATTACAATTAAATTAGTATGGCTTCCAGGTCATGATGTTATAAATGGAAATGAAATAGCTGATTAGTTATAAAAATGGGCAGGACATGAGACCAAGTTACAATACTTATTTCATAATGAAGATAGCTACATAGCTATTATCAAGAAGCTTTGTACAAAATGGAAGCAATAAAAATGAGGTGAGCATAATTACGCAAGCACAAAAGGAACTTATCTTGGTTCAACAAATTGAAAATTAATAGAACTGAAGTTTCCATGATAACAAGAATCAGACTCAATATAGCAAAGTCTCCTGCATTTCTAAACTACACTGGACAAGCTGCTAATGTATGTTGTAAAGGGTCTTTCAACAAGAGTGTCCTGTCTTCCGTTGTTATTGAGTTACAGCAGTCATTTTTTTCATGTGGTTACAGTTGTTATTGACAAATAGCCATGGAATGTTACAGCATTCAGCAACGCACAGAAATTGCAAAAACTTATTATCAAAATGGCTCATCTGTTCGCCAAACCTTCCGTGTATTGCGTGAAGTTTACGGTGTGGTAATAGTCCCTGAACGATTCAGCGTTTGATCGATAAATTTGAAAGAAGTGGTTCTGTCAGCGATCAAAGAACGCCTGTACGTAATCAATGTAAGCGTTCCAACGAAAACATAGGCGCAGTTCATGAGAGTGTACGCAAGAACGGAAACAAATCAATTGCTCATCGAGTGCAAGAATTGGGGCTTTTGCCAACCACAACTTGGCGAATTCTGCATCTGGACTTGAAGTTTCACGCTTACAAAATGGTGTTAACTCAAGAACTAAAGCCCAACGACCATAGGTTGCGCCACATATTCGCTGACTGGGCTATGGAGCAATTGGAAGCTGACCCAGATTTTTGTCGAAAAATCATCTTCAGTGACAAAGCCCACTTTTGGATGGATGGTTGTGTTAACAAACAAAATTGCCGCTTTTGGAGCAATCACAATCCATTGCAGATTCAAGAACGACCACTTCATCCCCAAAAGGTTACTGTGTGCTGTGGATTTTGGTATGGTGGAATCATTGGTCCATATTTTTTCCAAGATGAAGATGGAGAAGCTCTAATTGTCAATGGAGAAAGATACCAGGCTCTTATAACGGACTATTTTTGGCCTCAATTGGATGGTATGGATCTCAGAAACATCTGGTTCCAGAGAGATGGTGCCACATGTCATACTGCTCTCGAAACAATCAATCTTTTGAAGGAGAAGTTCAGAGGTTTCATTTCCCGTGGTGGTGATGTTAACTGGTCCCCGAGGTCATGTGATTTAATGCCGATGGATTACTTCTTGTGGGGTTATGTTAAATCTCAAGTTTATGTCAACAAGCCAGAAACAGTAAATGATCTTATGAATAACATCACGCGTGTTATTCGTGAAGTTGGCCCTAATTTACGTTCTTCTGTCATTGAAAATTGGGTCAACCGTATACGCGCAACCCAACGAAGTCGCGGCGGTCACTTAACTGATGTTCTTTTCAACACGTAATGACATTAATTATGTTCCAAAATAAAAAAGAAATAAACCTCTATCATTTATAGAACGTGTTTTATTTAAGTTCAAAGATAGGACACTCTTGTTGAAAGACCCTATAGTTATGGAAGCTTAGGATCCACTGAACATAAGATATTTGGATGTAAAAGTAATGGAGAAGAAAATCTTATTAGGCTTACTTAGGCATATTAAATGAATCTTTTAGTTGCTTCCCCCAAAAAAGTATTTACAATATCTTTAAAACTTTCAAAAAATTAAAATTTAGTTAACAAAAAAGAAAGGAAAAAAAGTACTTAGCTAGGCATTTGTCCTAATCTTAAATTAACCCAACTTATTAATGTATGGACACTGCTTGGAGTCCAAAGGTATTACTAAACAAGAAGACCATTCAAACCATTAACAATATCTCGGATATGGTAATGCGACATAGATTGTGTCCTTTGACGAGATCTACAATTTTTGTGTAATAAGATTTTGTATATCTCTTTTGGTTTACTAATTATACCTAGTCTAGGCCTAAGTTCTGTTACAAAGTTTTTTTATAGTGGCAGCAATGTGTTACACTGTTTAATTTGACTATGACACATTGCATCTATGTGAATGTACTCCTGTGAAGGTTTATCTTGATATGGTTTATTTCCATAGAATCTACTTCATCTTCCCTGATTAATTTTGTCATCCCATTTTGTAAATAACTAGGAATCTCTTAATATTCTCTCTGATTTTAATGTTAACAAATTTTTCCTCCTTATATCTTATTGGCTGAGCTATGCTGTCCACAGACACACAAACATTTTTCTAAAAATGCTTTTTTGTTTCGTCCCCTTTATGTATCTAAAAGACCTCAAATTGTGTACTTACACAAGTACATAGGTGCTTGAGAAAGTAATAAAACAATGGGTGTACTGCACAAACAATAACTTGTTTTAAGGATTTCTGTTGCTTGTCAGCTAAATGCTGTTTAGCAATAGGATTTCACTAGTGCATCATGCCTTGATAATTTTCAGTTTTTTCAATTGTATTAAACTTTAATCCTCATTTTAAGGTTAATAAAACATAAATATTATAAATTGATGAAATTATTTTTCATTAGAAATGCTACCATAAATTATGATTCTTCATGGTTCGTGCTGTTAATCACAACTTTATCACATCTTTATGTTTAATCATTTTGTTGTAAAGTGATGTAATGGTATCAACATTCTCATTGTCAGTTGTAAGCTCATCTTCTTCACTTAAATTGAAAGGACCACCTCCTTCTGATTCTATATCTAGCAGCAATTCAAAGCATGACAATATTTCAAATGTCTCCATGCCATGTCAGTACAGAAAATACACATTATCATAAATAATAAATTAATGCATTATGAGTTTGTAGCCTTTACACGTGTTACTGAAAGATGATATGTTGATAAATAGTGATGCAGTAATTTGTATCACAAATTACTTAAATGTAAATAATGATTGTAATATGAATATGCATTTTTATGTAACATTGATTTAAGATGTTTATTGATTGTAATTATTGTTGATAAGTAAGTTTATACGACCTTACTGAAACTGTCAATAATAGCGCAATAATGCAGCGAGGGGGGTGAGCTGTTTATCATTATTGGAAACGAGGAAGTTACGTAACGTTGGCGCGTTTTCGGTAGAAACTTCTGGAATGTTTTCTCCTTAGAGCATATGTATTCATAATTTTAATTGGATATTAAAATAGACGCTAATGTTGGCGCGTTTTATTAGCCAATAGCAGTTCATTTATAATCTTTAGGCATATCGGGGAGTGGGAGTATAAATAGAAGCCAAGTTAGAGGTAAAGTCGGTCAGTCGCCCAGTTCATCAAAAGTCTCAATACATTACACATCGTCAGTTTGTCAGTTCATCAAAAATCTGTGTACACTACACGTCGTCTTCAGTCAGTCAGTTCGTCATACATTGGATATAGATTCACAAGTTACACGCAGCAGAATTATGAAAGATCTAAAGTATTGTAAGGTTAATTATATAAAAGATTGAAGTACGTGGATTGAAAGAATTATCAGTAAGAAGTTATTATAACAGTTTCAGTTTGGCGAGTGTTAAGATCAATGTATAAATGTGATATTGTCGAACACGTTAACTAAATATGTAAAACAAATTTCTTCATCAGTGTAATTTTTGGATAAAAGATTCCTTTCCGTTTACACAACCTGTATAGAGATACGTGCCCAAGCCAACAGGATAATAGCTAGCCGGAGGACATTTGTAATGAAATCAAACAAAAGCTAATACTGCCGCAAATTGCTCACACTAGATGGAGCTACAAACCAAACAAATGAATGACGTCACAAGATGGCTTCAACACGTGATGTAAACAAACATTATAAGCAATACCGCATCAACGTGGGGCTACAATAATGCTCAATAAATAATGTCACAACATTTATACACTCGCAAATTGGCTCCCATACGTGGGGCAGTTAAAATTATGTAACCAAACAAAACAAAAGCAGCACAATATAAGATCTTCAAGTTCTAATAATTTACGTAAAAACATATTACGTAAACATAATACCACCACAATAGCAATGGATCACTAATGTTTATTTGCAGAGCAACAATGAAAATATTTAATATGTCGCTCTATATAAATTTACGCTCAAGAAAGTGGATTACTAGTTGTGGCCCTAATAAATGGCTGTAAAAATTAAAGAATTTATAATTATACTTCCAGGATAAAATTTTAAAGGGGGTCTACAGTTACTAAATTCATTAGAATTCATAAAGTTTCACTTCATTAGGTTCAATAGTATGTGACATGTACACAAACTATTATAAATTGTTGACCAGTTGTCCTTTTTGCGTAGTATGCACATGTTGGAGTAAATTACTGCAGAAGTAAGAGCTCATTAGTCCCGGAGTATGTTTTGTTTGCATGATTTACTTGAATTGATAAAGTTATGTGTGATAGGAAAAGGGTTGAAAACGTCAGCGAAAGAGATAAATGTTTCTTGTCAGAGATAATGTAAATCCATTTAAATAATATAGAGTACAAAACACATTATGTAAAGATGGTAGGAAGAAATCCCTGGAAAGTCATGATGCTTCAAGTGACAGGAAAGGTACAGGAAAAGCAGCTTATAATTCTTTGGAAATAATGTTCATATTTGCAGACCAGATCACTTGCGTGTTGATGGAAAGATTCCCATTTTGGAAAAGTTCACCATTTTCTCCTGACGGACACAAAATAGGAATGTGTGGGAAACATGCAAAAGTGAAGAAGAATATGCCTTTTATTATTCTGAACACTCATGTATATTTATGTACTTTACTCTTAACCTCAAAACTGCTCTAACAGTGTGATGAAAGATACGACGGTGAACATTTATAAGATCACCTTAACTATGCGAAACACATGCATGATGCATAGCAATTTGATTGATGCAGCTGTTCTCCAAGCACGTTCAAAAGGAATGTAAAATATTGTCTCCTAATACCGAAGTGTTCCTTAAACTCTCCACCTTTGTACAAGTATCATATGGATTTTGCCTTGCCCAAACTATACGCACTATCATATTCCCATTGTTTTCATATCTTCCTCCAAATACGATACGGTATTGAGGTACAGTCACAAGAGTAAATTCAAACCTATATTTGTGCTCTTATTTACTTCCATAGTAACATAGTGCTCTGCAACATTTATTTGTGTACTAATTTACTCCTGGAATATCTGAAAGGGGTAAAACACTCCGGAAGTAGTTTTCTCTCATATGGAAGTCACCAAGTGTTGATTTTAATAGCAGTGTACTACAGAAGTAGAGCTTACTCTAGGTTGGTGCATGCTGCCCTTTGTGTTAAATCAAAACGTCAGTAAGAAAAATGAATATATCAGACTCTTTATCAGTTTCTAACAATCATAATTTTATATTGATGCAGCGTCAAATACCTGTTTAGGAGGGGATATCCAACAGAAATCTGCTAAATGGGTAGTATGTAAGGTTGACAGTGTTTTAGTTTCTTCCATATTAATATACTTGGGATTTATTGTTGCAGGTACGCCCACTTATTCCCGAACTGCAGAATTACCAACTTCACCTTACGCCAAGTTCTGTTGTGAGCTCTGCTGCTCTCAGCACAACACCTTGTAGTGCAGCGGAAGCCACTCTTGCTACAATAGACCCTCAGCAGTGCCTAACGATGGACACAACAGATCTGTCAGCAAGTACAGTGCAGGTTCTGGGGGTCTACACCACTCAGCTTCACACCGTCTCATCAGCATTACCTGCAGCACTGCTGGTCGGAGACGATAATCTCCCCTCTACCGAGAGTTCCGGTGACGAGACTAGCGACGTTGACATAGACATTTGACAGTATCATCAACAAATCACTCCACTCGGGGAGTGAGCTTTAGACATTGCTCAGCGAGCTGATCATATTGATGTAGCATCGCTGTCTTATATAGACAGATTTAGAGACATATATACGGTGGTCTGTCATTTAATTGAACTTTTTTTTATAAGATTATGGTTTTACAAAGCTGTATTTTCAAGGCTCGCCATTTACAAAGGACAGCAATACTCTTGTTTTTCTTTTTTTAAAATAAGACTGATTTTGTTTGTGTGTCACATTCAGGCTTTTTTGTTGCATAGGCCACAAGAATGCTGTTATATAGATTGCTGCAAATGTTTTAAGATGTAATTAATCCAAATCATTCCATTGATGAGGCTATGTGATCCTTAGAATATTTTGAAAAATATGTATTTTAACATAGGTGTCAACTTTTACATTAAAACACATCTGCTGAGCAATGCCATGTAATTTCTTTCCTGAAATACCTTTGAAGCAAGAGCCATAAAGGAAAACTACTACTTTATTGGATTAGCCTCTAAATTCTGGATCATAGCATATCCAGGAAGGGTGATCAGTCCAATGTCTGGTATGGTGCTGAAGAAGGAAATGAAAGGGATGATAGTAAAGTTCACAGATGAAATTATCCAACCTAGTATTTGCTTAGCGACCGAGGGAAAACAAAGATAAACATACCTAAAGCCCCACATGCAGCATAAGTGTACATAACACAAGATTCCAAACTTTATAATAGAAAAACTGAATCAGAGTTGATTACACAGTGTTTATATTTTTATTAAATTTTTTCCCAAGCATCTAAATCTGTTGTGTATTTTGTAGGTTTTAGGGATGTGATTGATTGTACAACTGTAGATTTATCAGTCAGTCTGTATGTGATGTGTTTTAATCTGGTTTATAAATTTGGTCACATTCTGGGCCACTGATTTGATCCTGCAGTTTGTTGCAGAGTAATTTCTGTATGCAGAATTTGTTTTGTGGAGCTAGGAGGATGTGGAATTTATAGCAAATACTTGGGTAGATGGTGAACTTTTTGAAAACACCCACTTATAACCTGGCAGAATGGTTGACAAAGAAATTCTCAGAACTTAAGTAGGAAAATAAATTAATGACTTTTAATGTCACAACCTTTTTCCAAGTATTCCAATTGCCGAATTCCTATACCAACTGAGGAAAGAGTGATCTTTTGAATCTCACAAGTTCTTTGCATCACTCAAAACAGTTTCATATTCAACATCTTTCCATGCCGATTTTTTCATGAGTACTTAGAAACAAATAACTACCTCCTTTGCACACATTTACAAAGTTTGGCATAAGTATGTCAATATATTTGCAATAAATTTAACAAGCTCATTCAGGCTTCCCTCAAATTACTCAGCTTAGAGAACAAAGCTATGCAATTCACTATGGAAACTGAAAATGAAGGCACATTACCATTCCTAGATTTAAAAGTAATCAGAAACTACAAGAAGATCATTTTTAGTATCTATAGGAAGCCTACATATTCTGAAAACTACATAACAAGCAATAGTTTCAACCTGGTCCCACACAAACATGTGGTTCCTAAACAGTTTAACCCCATAGATTGGTTTAACCCATTTAACAGAAGAAGAATACAAACATGAGTCAACACAGCAATAAACAATGGCTTCATCAAACAAATCATTGACAACAAAATAGCAAAATTTAAAAAACTTTAAGGGTACCACAAAACTTGCCCAACAAAAAAATAATGATTTTCGAAAAGTGCATTTTCCACCCAAGCACTCACTATAAATTGTGCATCTTCAAAATAGAAATTACTCTGCAACAAATCAAAGGCTCAAATACCTCAGAACAAAAAAGCAGGAATTTACCAAATACGTTGCCCAGAACATGAACAAATTTAGGAACCAGATTAAAAGACCGTATGAGATACAGACTGATAAATCTGCGGTTGGACAACCAAACATAACGTTCCTAAAACCTACAAAATACACAATGAGTTGCATACTTGGAATGAATTTTGAATTGTTGCCACCAAATCCTCTATGGAAATTCACCACTCTCAGTAGACAGCACCACCAGGAGCCAGTTGGTCACTTCTGATAAGAGCAAGTAGCTCTGGAAAAAAATCAAAACACAAAAAAATTTGATGTTAAGTGTTTCAATTCCAACTCAATCTTTCTATAATTTCACATCCCTGCTACTAGCTTGTTCAAATATTATACAAATCCAGACTTTATGCTTGTGTTGTGTACATAGAGAAAGAATTCTGCATTGCCAACTTCTGAACAACATACGAGGGTAATCCAGAAAGTCCCAGATGTTTTGAAATAAACAATTAACAAAATGCAAATATCAACATTTATTATCTACATTTGAAAGGTACATTCTTAAGCTATTTTTCTACACAATCGCCATTCAAATTGAGGCATTTATCATACCATGACACAAGTTTTTCAATACCCTCTCTGTAGAAATCTGGCGCCTGCCACTGGTTTACACCAGCATGCAGTTCAGCGTCAGTATTAAAGCATCAATTTGATGCACCAAACTCCATGAAATTTGGGGAAAATGTTCCGAAAGTTCTGTAATCGTGAAACAACGATTTTCACAAATTTTGTCATTGATTTGCATTGACAGTTCAACAGTCATAAGGCTAGGCCTACCACTGCGATCCTCGTCGTGAACATTGGTACGACCATTTTTAAAATCAATGCACCATTGCCTGACTCAGCTTTCACTCATTATTCCCTGCTCGTAAACATCACAAAGTTGACGATAAATTTCAATTGGTTTGTTCTTTTTAGCCAACCGCACTTCACAAGTGGTGGGATTTTCTATTGCAGCGCACATTTTAACAACTCACAGAGAGCACAGCCCTTATGCTACCACAGCTGGATGCGTACTGAATGTAGGAACGTTCTGACACCAAGATGGCAGCTCTAGCCCTACTCATCGCCACGATAGGCCAAAACGTCTGGGACTTTCTGGACTGCCCTCGTACAATTGCAATAAAGATTTTACACCATCATGGTACTCTGTGACCATGCTGATGCCAGACACTGATTTGTTGTTTGTTTGGTATGTTTTAAGTCTTATTTATTAAAAAAAACTGGATGAATTTTCATATTGTATATTATTCAATTTGAAACCTGTGTGCAGAGATCATACCACAATTGCCAACTTGTTGCATTATGGTTGTTATTACCTCATGGCTGCTAGCGTTACATCTTCACTGCGAATAGTGCTTAAGAATGTATTGGGATATTATTTGTGGCTTGTAAATGAAATTTTCTCACCTGCTTCCAATTCAGTCGACATAATGCAGGTTAGCCAACTCAGAAAGGATGCATTTTCTAAAAGCCATGCCACTACCATTTGATTCCTCTTGCAAAATTTCATCCTAATATACTTGTAATAAATTACATACATTAAAGTTTCCTTTTTTCAAAGCTAAAATATGTTACATTCACACAACTATCTCTAGTCACTTCTCTACAAACAATTCTGTTTGTGTTTTTCTATCTACTTCATTGTTAATTGAGATAAACTTGCAGAAATTGCTTCATTATACTTTTGTTGTGGATCCAAGGAGGCTAAAGCAATAGTTAAATCTCTCTCTCATTTATTGGTGGGTATACAAAATATTCTTATAAAAGCTTATTTTTCTATCTACTTCATTTTAATCAAGATAAATGGTCATATGTTTAGGGCTGGATGCTAAAAATTCCATACTCTTTCCATGACATTGCAAATAACAACTGAATATTGACAGGATTTTAAAAGAAGTATGGAATAATTCAAAATATTAATAATGGATATCTCAGAAATGGCTTACGCCACAAAAACGTTATTTGAAATAAATTGTGCATTTTAAAGAGATACACATTTTTAAGTAATATGTTTTTGTCTGTTGCTTAATGTTTACCAGTTATACAAGATTATATAAAATTCCTTCCAAATGAAGAGGACTTCACAGGCTATTCCCAGAAAATTAAAAGATTACATTTTATTATATTTAATATATGGAGAATAATGCTGGTGCAGGAGTATACTGTAAACATTTTCCACAGTATCTACATTAGATGAAACGTCAAAACACTATGATGGAGAAGTAACAGCTATAAAAGCAGTATTACAGAACATTTTATATAGAGCATATATAAAACAAAATATAGTCATCTTATCAGACTCAAAATCAGCCATAGATGAAATAGTAAATTACAATAATAAAACAACAAGAAATAAGAAGCCTAATTAAAGCAGTTGAAACTAGAAATCATGTCCCTCTACAATGGATCCCAGCTCATGTCGGACTTTTGGGCAATGAACATGTGGATCAATTAACAAAGAAAGGTGCAATACAACAAATAAAACCTGTAGGACAAATAGAAATAAATAAACAATTAAATAACATTAAACAACATTTCAAAAGACAGCAGAGACTTGATGAAGAAGATAAATTAAAAGATAAAGATTATAACAATATTAAAGATAGAGTTGATATACAAAACATGCCAAGGAAGACTGCAGTGACCTTATTTAGGATGGCAACTGGCCACGATTGCCTCCAGAACACCTCTACAAGATACGATGCCTACCTACACCCAAGTGCACTCTCTGTGAAGAAGATGTCATCCTGAACAAACAACATCTCGCCAAATGCAAAGGGCTTAAAAGTGATAACTTACACACTGTATATTGGGAAGTCAGAGGGAAAATGATGCAGATCAATTAATCCCCAGTGCCATTGGTCAACAACGTATATGGAAAATAATTCTTTAACATTTTGCTAAGGCTTAACATACTGTGACACACAATTCCGCACTCTGTAACAAAACAAAATTTTGTTAAGAATAGAATTACTGCTTAAACACAACAAATCCTGAGATCCTCATGTTACAGATTACTCTTGGGTATGCAGTGTTTTCCGTGTGATAGTTTTGGTAAATGATTGACCCAACGTAACTTTTAAGAGGCAAATTTTAATAGTAAAATAAATGTTGTGTAATCTCATATCACAATAAAAAGTAACATTTATTGATTTAAGAATTTTATGTTCAAATAGCGATTAATGTTGCGTTGATTTGCATGGTTCACAAATATATTTGCTTCATTTTTAGGTTAAGATTAGGAACTGATCACTTTTGAGAGTTGCAGGATATTACAGCGATACGTTTTTGTTCCCAGAATCAGTTTAAGAGAATTTGCAATCTGCTAAAAGAAGTGGCTAGCAGAAAGCTATTTATCAGAATATTGAATTTATATTGATGCTACTAAAAGAGGAAGAACATAACAGTAGTGATGGACCAACTGAATGTTTTACACAATCGATTGTGAAATAATATTTTCCTGGAACAACTGAATGTTTTCATTCGGTTTGGCATTCAGTTGCAACCGTTTATTACTCTGATTTGTCAAAGCATTTTTCTCTTGTTGCTCTTTAACTTGAATTGTAATAAATGGTTCACAAGATTTAATACCAATTACACTACCCAGCATTTTGAAATGTATTTCTTGCGGCAAGTGATGTGACAGGTGATCTTAACTAACTTTGGGTTGCTGGACACAAATCCATTGTCCGTTTCTATGTATCACCTCATGTTTTCTAATAGGTACACCAAAATAAGGGATATATTGAATATAATAATAAAAAGTGCTGAACAATTTAAGATAAGTTTGGAAATATAATGATATTTTGTAAACAGACTACAACATATGTATTCCACTGTTTTTTGTGAGCAGGTGCCAAATAAACAGAAGTTTCATTGATATTAGTGCCTGGGGTCGAACCAGAATCTCTTGCTCATGTAATGCTGAAACACACACGTTTGTGATTTCTGTGCTCTAGCAATTAAGTGTGAGCAAAGAATTCACAAAGAAGGCAATGTATACATAAAACAACACAGAACATGCTACTACAGGAAAGCACTATAGTCCCCTTTGTGTGACTGCTGCATGTTTGCTATCTCTTCAAACACCAACAGTAGTCGGCCATCATTGGTACAGCCCACCTCCCCTGGTATCTTGTTTCTGCCTCCTTGATGTCTTGGTGAAACCTCTCTCCCAGCTCTTCGCTAATAGGCCCAAGATTTTCTGGAAAGTGTTTGAGTTGAGAATGAAGAAAGTGCAGTTTCAGGCTCATTCTACACCCTGACTCTTCCGTGTGATCCAACATCATTTTCACTGATGTTTTGTACTGTTCATCCTTTATATTTCCTAGGAATTAGTAATTGTTGAGTCGTTTGTAACACTACATCACTTACTTTTTTTGGGGGAGAGGGGGGTTAGCTTTCTTTTCATTTCCTATTTTTTCAATTATTTTGCAACATTCGCTTTGTATTATGGTTTTCTCTAATTCTTTTAGGTTATGGGTTGCGATTTACACTTCTGCGATGTAATCTTCTACCTTGTTAGAGAAATCTACACACATTTTCATTCCTTTCTTTAGGAGTTCGATTTCTGTTTTGGTGAAAGTTTCTTTTGATTGGTTGTTAATGTTCATTTGTGGTGGTGTTTTTTGTCTGGGCGGTGTTCTTGGCTTCTGGTGTTTGCATAAATTTTCCAGTTTTTGTGTTAATGTTTTGTTTCGCATTTTGATGCTCAATGTAGGTAAAAGGTTGTTTTCCAAATTATCCCAAACTATGCGTCCTAGTTTTTTGGTTAGTTTATGATGCAAATCATATAGTTTTAGTTCTGTCTTGCTTCTATTTCTGTAGCGTTTGTTCTTCTCTATTTCTATGACCTTTTTAACGGCTGCTTTCTCTTGTTTGTTGTTATTAGATTTGATTAGTTTTCTAACAAATTTAGGCGTGACGTTTTTTATCCTACATAGGTTTAGGAAACAGATGTCTGCGGCTATTTTTCTTTTCTGTTCTTGGAGTTTAGCGAACCGTTTAATTTCTTTCTTGTAATGTGCAATATTGAAATCATCCATGATAACTAATGGAGTTGGTCTTACCTTTGTGGCGTCCATCTTGAAATTTGTAATCTTAAAACCACGTGTTGTCTGCGGGCTATCTCCGTCCACTCGGTTTTGTATTCCACTGAATATAATTCACAATAAAATTGCTTTGGTGGACTTTGTGACAATGATGTGTCTATAATTAGTAATTGTTGAGTCGTTTGTAACACTACATCACTGTCACAAAGTTCACCAAAGCAATTTTATTGTGAATTATATTTCCTAGAACTTCGTCATGACATCCGTGCAGCAAGTTCCACAGCATTCATCGTCAATGCTGTTCAAAGTTTTGGTCTTTCAGCAGCTTTCTAATTTGTGCCCCATCAAAAATACCTTCCTTGACCTTTGCACTGATAAATGTGGAAACTTGCTTGCAATATACCGAAAACAAGGAATACTTTTCTCCAAGACCTTAATAAACTGCTTCACGATTTCCAGTTTGATGTGTAATAACTTTTTGTGGTCAACTAAGGCAGCATTTGTAACATTTTGTCAACACTTGTCTCTTGGGCCAGGTAGTGTAGACCAGTGCTGTCCCCTTCACGTAAATGACAAGGGAATTTAGTATAACCTGCTTGTTGCCCTAACAGAATGCCACACACCTGTGCTAATGATATTTGATTTTGTCCAAAACAGTTTGCATTGTGATGTAGTTTTCCTTTAGTGAAATGGAGTGTGCTAGAATGTTTCCATTAGTACAGCCTTTAAACTCCTCCACAAAGAGTCTCAATCTTCTGACTGGTAATCTCTCCCCAGCTGTTTTATCAGTCCTGCAATGTCACAACAGTAGGTCAGTTCATCTTCCTGAACTCCTTATCTCTATGTCTATTATACCAAGAAAAGGAGTTCCAGGAGCAAGAAGATCTTTTTCTTTCAATCATGACCCTAGCAGTTCACTCTTTTCCTCCACAAGATCGATGTCTAGTATCAGATTGCTCAACTCCGACTGGTTAAACAATTCTGGACTTGCTGTTTCTGTTGCTGGTGAAACATCCGTATCAACTTGCCCATCAGAGGAATCTGAGGAAACTTCAGAGTTAGGTAAACTGGTGGGAGGTGAAAGTATTGGAATTTCTGATCCCTGAGAAATGGGTCTCATCGCTGACTTTAAATTTGAGTACATAATACTGTCCTTTTTCTGATTAAATCCAGCCACTTTACACAGGCAAAAATAACAGTCACTGCTATGGTCCTGGTCACACCAAACCTGAATGGAAGGGCCTTACGTTTCCCATGGCTACACTGTCGTAGGTTTTCAAAGCATGCTTTACAAATTATGTGGGGAGTCCATACCTTGTCCAAGTCTCTTAATTTTACTTTAAAATACGCATAGTATAAACTTTTCACCAGTGCAATTATTGGCCACCTCTGCCCCTTCATTATGTAGCACCCACACGTAACAGAGTGAGTCTGGCTTATTCACTTATCTTCTTCTACTTCCTGACAGACTCGCCATTTTCACAACACAACACAATATAAACAACAGTCCGACTTCCACCACACTCATGACATAACTGTTTGTCACTGGACTAGGCAGCATTAAGAATTTTGCCATTACCATGAACTGCAAAAATGCAACTCTGCATTTCATTGGTAACAATTCTAAAAATAGACTCTGATATTGGAAAGTTCGACAAACATGCACAAGAATAACAAAGCAAACCACGACCACACTAACAGCAGCCAATTCGCTGATATTGCAAAGCAGCACCGAGCCGCAATGACACATTTTCAGACACTAAATCGCAATTAACGGATACAGAAAAGCAGTGGCATTTCTGAAATCAGACCTTATTTAATTAAAATCACTTCGCAAATGCTTTACCGCAAAAATCATGCTGGATAGTGTTATTTGCAAAATTCACAGCGAGTCCAATAAGAAAAATTCAATACAATGCTAGAAGAATGTTTTTTAACAGATCCCTAGAGTAGTCACGTGAATGACATTAGGAATAAAGCTCAGATATCATTCATGTATGTTGTAGAGTATTATAGAGTTTTAACAGTAGTAACAGCGCCAATACACACAAAAGAGCATTTCTGTATTTATTCTCAGTATTACACCACACACCACATTATTTGTGGCATTTATTCTAAACACTTTTATAACTTTACTTTGAGTTAAAGTTAAGTAAATGAATTTATTGTTGCCGGCACAAATCCAACTCTACAATTGAACCCCCAAAATCCATTATATGCTATTATAGCATAAATTAATTGACCATTTTATTTTGCTTAACTTATGCAGGGATATTAATTTTATTTCCTTTTTTTTTTTTTGAAACTTAATTAATAGGAGAGAGGAAAAAAAAGACAAAAATTATGAACATATTTGTATTATTGTAATTTCCACAGAGGTCGATGGCATTACGGCAGCCTTAAGATGAGTTATGCAATTTCCTATTCTTCATTTTCTCACCCACCACAATTTAAATTAATGTACTATTTGCTAATTTTGTCAAAAATATAATTACATGGTTATTAGTGAACATATTCCACCATACACACAACAAGTTGTGATTGTACGGTTCAAAGGGGAGGGGTTAATGGTTTGAAAATCTCTCTGCAGATGGCAGCATTAATTGTATATTTGCGAATGGAATTAAAATTACTGGCATGGGAAAGGATTCATTGTTTCAGACGTGGTAATGTAGATGGCAGGATAACTTATTGGTTGGTTAACCAAGTGAAACATCAAATGCCGATGGAAAATACTGAATAATTTGATTGTGACTATCAAATAATTTGATAGTTTTCATTCGGATTGCCCAACACTAAACAGAAGGCAGTCAGTTGGGTTATAAAATGTTAACTTATACTTAATAAATATGCACATGAAAAATAATCTGAAATAAAATACTACAGGGTGAGCCAAAAGATTACGAACTGCCTGTGCGGCGTTTTTCCTGTCCTCTGCGCTCGTTGCCGTCTGCCGCTATCAGAGAGGCGCAAATGAAGCCATACATTTTTAAAACTACTTTGAAAGGCTTTACTTACCAACTTTATGAAAGCAGATGCTGAAACTGGCCACCGTCGTCCATACATTTTTGGCACCTCTAGGAAACTATCCATCATGACTGATGTCGTCTAATGTTTCTTCGATAAGAATCAAATGCCATCTTTTGGATTTCTTAGCCTGAACACTTCTTGTGGCCTGAAATTTACTGTAAAGTTCATGGATTGTTGTATGGCCTGGAACTTTTACACCTGGAAATGTTTTTGCAAATCGTACTTTCATTTGGCGAGCTGACCGAGTTAACACATACGAATCATAAATAAATACTCGCTGTGCAGTAGAAAACATATGCTGAGCCATAATATACTTTGTGACTAAGTACAGGACAAAATAATAAATAACTGAACTATATCACATCACCTTCAACTCAAAACTGCACTTCACACTGCACAGCAAAACCACAACAGCATGACTTTGTTTATAGCAGCAGCGCGTTATCATGTTTTTATCATATTTCCACACGCCCAGTGAAAAAACACCGTGCAGCCGGTAATATTTTTCATAAAATACTCCTCCGGAGTAGCTTAAAACATAAAGTGTACAAGACAAAGCCACACACCCTGGAAGAAATAAAACAAAATATCCGCCAGGAAATTTCTCAGCGTGAACTACAGCGAGTGATGGATAGTTTCCTAAGGAGGTGCCAAAAATGTATGGATGACGACGGTGGCCAGTTTCAGCATCTCCTTTCGTAAAGTTGGTAAGTAAAGCCTTTAAAAGTAGTTTTAAAAATGTATGGTTTCATCCGCGACTCTCTATGATAGCAGCAGACGGCAACGAGCGCTAAGGACGCGGACAGGAAAAACACTGAGCAGGCAGTTCGGAGTCTTTTGGCTGACTCTGTAGTAGCAGCAACATTTCCCAGATATTACAACTAGTGAAACTAACCTTTCTTTTCAATATGATCTTCCACCTAGCGAACATCTAAAATAATATAGCTATTATCAGATACTAATATTATCTTCATTCAAAGATTGTTAAGGTACAAAAACATTTCTAAAGAACTGAACTAAACCTGAACACTGCCAAATTGTGAATAAAAAAATAAGTGCTTACTTATACTTGATGGTGTACATTAAAATTTCAGAAAAATCTCTATGACAGCGGGTATCTTTAAAAAATACAATTAAAAGCCAAAAACCATCAAGAAAATTAAGCAATAATTGTGGATTGATATAAATTAGTGAAACTTACATTAAAACATATGAAACTCCAACTCTGTATTGTTAGCTCTTTTGTCTGGCTTTCCTAACCTAAAGTTCAAACTTATTTTACAGAGCCACAGATGTTCAGCAGCTGAGTGAGTTTACCCCATAACAAAAAAATAAAAAAAAAATAATCTTAATTCTCTGGGGTCTCAAGAAGGTGCAAAAGCACTTTAAGCACTGGGTGCATAATTTTAAAAATCCATACACATAAGGATGAGTTGGAATAACACCAACTAATTTTAAGGCATCATTCACGGGTTAGTTTATATCACCATTAACCTAAAACCTTGTTTTGTTATTTAAGTGGTAAGGGATTCTGTTGCATATTATCAAAGCACTTTGCGACTCCTACAAGAGGTGTTGGTTATCAATCTCAACTATCAGGAGATATTAAAGTGCTCTGTTTAATGGAAGGACTAAGTTTTACAGTCTGTTATAAAATAGGCACTTCACTTCATTTATGCAGAACTAGTAGACATGCATTACGCTCATGGTGCTGCTTGGAGAAATGCGAAAAGGGCATCAGATCTTTATGCTGAGCTTTACTGAAGGAGGCATTTGCCTCATCACAGCACCTTTACTGCCGTACATTGACGACTGTGAGAAACAGGAACTTTCCAAAAACAAGCACATTGTTCAGGAAGGCCAAAAAATTTAAGAATAGTGGCTCTAGAACAGGATGCTCTTGACTGGACCCATAATTCTCTGTGCACAAATACAAGAGTAGTAGCGCATGCCATGCATACAATCCAGGTTACTAGAGCTCATCTCACGCAAGTTCAAGCACTGGGCCAAATGACTTTCCACCCAGACTAGTTTGTCCAGTGGTTTCTTCATAAATGCATTGATCAACCATACTGTGGACGGACGAGAAGGTTTTTATGTGAGTGAGCATGTTTAATACACATAACAGCCACATTTGGAAAACCCTAGAGCTATTAGAGTTACAGATTACCAACATCAGTTTGCAGTGAACATTTGGGCTGGCATTGTGAATGACACACTCACAGGGCCCTATTTACTATTTGCATGTCTGACAAGCCACATTTACGTACAGTTTTTACAACATACCTTGCCAGAACTTCTGAAAGATGTTCCTTTAGGAATATCTACTTAATGTGTTCCAGGCGATGGGGGACTGCACATTATTCAGTGACATAAGAGATTTCTCAAGTGTAACATATCCTGATTGCTGGATCGGTAGAGGAGCACCGAAATTATGGCCAGCATGTTCACCAAACCTAACCCCTTTGGGGACTTGTTCAGACACTTGTGTATGAGACACAGGTTAATAGTGAAGAGGAGCTGATGGCCAGTATCGTTGTATTTGATGCTATTTGTGATATGCCAGGTATTTTTGAAAGAACATGTCATCAATCATTATGACGATGCTCCAAAGTCAAATGTCAGCATTTTAAGCATCTTTATAAACACTTATTAATATGAAAAAGAAGTTAACCTATATACTTGTTCAATTCTTGCTTTGTTCTTAATTTAACTATGTTTGAAACCTTTTAAAAGGACATGTTTGCATTATTTAACATTGTTTTAACTTCTCTCAAGTAATTTGTATAAAGGTGGAGAAAATTTAGTATTATTTGCATATGTTATTGACAATCTGTATTTACAGCAACAGTTCAGTTAAAAAAAGTTTTGACCCACATGGATTTAGTGCCATATAATTAAATAAAGATTTGCAAGTTCCTTAATCAATTTAAGAGAGTTTTGCATTGTTTAAAATTAAAGGTAGCATCTGCTCTTGTTTCAAAACTCTGCCAATGCCTTGTGGCATAAGATGCATAGCAACCTGTTCGGCAGAATTACATCTATGCTGATGCAGTATTTAAAAAATGTTAATAGCCTCTAGCTCGATAGCAAGACATTTATAGGCAGACATTCCCTAAAACAACCCCAGGGGTTCTATTTGAGTATTTTCTTTTAGGGAATGTATGCCCATAAACGTCTTATTGAGCTAGAGGCCATTAGCATTTTTTCAAACACAGCGTCGGGTTAAATGAAATCCTGTCAAGCAGATCCCTGTTTCCCAACTGCACTGCAATATCGCTTATGTTTTTTTTTTCTATCTTTAAATTTTGGAATAACCCTTATGTTCTGTTTTTAACACTGTTTAAATCTCCATTAACCTAAAACCTGTGTTTTGTTATTTAAGTGATAAAGGATTCTGCTGCACATTATATAACACTTTGTGGTTCTTACAAGAGATGTAGGTAGGAAATTAAACTAAATTGAGTTTTATTTATGGACGTTCTTTAACTGCTGTGGTTCTTAGCGTCCCATTCTATATTGGGCGTGAAAGACCGGTAATTTTGTTCAAGGGCCTCTTTATCAGGCTTGAGGTTCTTTTACGTGCCATAAGACACGGGACCACCAGCATTACTTCCCTTCCAAAGGAAGCCATGCCAAGGATTTTATGCCCGAAAAAATCCATCGCCCTCCGCCGGGTTTGAACCCGCGACCTTGGGAACTAGAAGCTAGCACTAGTCCACGGAGAACAACGATGTAGGTAGGCAATTTCAGCTATCAGGACATATTAAAGTGCTCCGTTTACTGAGAACTTTCACTTTTACAGCCTATTGTAAAAAATGTTCCACTTTATGTACACAGAACTGGCAATAGTGCATTGCATTTATGATGCTGTTTGGAAAAATGCCAAAAGAGCACAAGATCTTTATGCTGAGGAGACATTTGCCTTATCACAGCATTTTTACATCAATGACTGCTAGAAATAGGAATTTCCCGAAAACAAGCACAATCACTCGGGAGTCTAAAGAAATGTAAGAACAGTATGTTCTTGACCAGGTCCATAATTCTCTGTCCACAAGCACAAGAGCAATAAAAGTGCATACAAGCCAGTCTTTGATTATTAGAATTCTGCATGAACAGCAGTTAGGAACATGCGTATCATCTCATCCGAGTTCAAGCACTGGGGCCAGATGACTATTGACCCCGACCACAGCTTGTGTAGTAGTTTCTTAAAAAATGTATTGATCAACCAACCATATTGTGGACAGACGAGAAGGTTTCTACACGAGAGGGCATGTTTAACACACATAACAGTCATCCCCACCTAAACCATGTAGAAGTCGCAATGTGTTCTGTTTAAAATTGCACACTCGGAAAAAAAAGTCTTGTTTATATTACATTCATCCATGTACTATCCTTGAAATTCTACTGTTCTATGACATCACGAGAAACAACTGTAGAGTGACAACACTTTAAAAAAATGACAAAGTACTGAAAAATTCAAACCCATAACAACAGATAACTCAGAACTGGCTGATGCCACGAAAAAAGTTATTTGATAGAATTGTGCTTTTTAAAGACACCTACATGTCTTGTCTTCGGAAGCATATATTAATAACTTAAAATACAAGAATATAATTGCAAGAGGTAACGAGTCCAATAGAATATACTGATTACAGTATCAGAATGACCTGATATATACAATACACAAACAAAACAATATACCAGATGAAATGAGAGCCATAGCAATAGCTACAGAAAATGAAAGATACCCGGAAAAAGAATGGCTCCGAATATATACAGATGGATCCCTCATCAATAAAAAAATGCCGGTGCAGGAATATACAGTAAACACTTTGCACACTATCTAGCATTAGATGAAACATAAAACCACTATGATGGAGAATTAACAGCTACAACAGCAGCATTACAGAACATTTTATATAGACCATACATAAAACAAAATATACTCATTTTATCAGACTTAAAATCAGCCATAAATGGAATAGTAAATTACAATAATAAAACACAAAGAAATATTAAAGAAATAAGAAGCCTGATTAAAGCAGTTGAAACTAGAAATCATGTGACTCTACAATGAATCCCAGCTTATGTCGGACTTTTGGGAAATGAACATGCGGATCAATTAGCAAAGAAAGGTGCAACACAACAAATAAAACCTGTAGGGCAAATAGAAATAAATAAACAATTAAATAACATTAAACAACATTTCAAAAGACAGCAGAGACTTGATGAAGAAGATAAATTAAAGGATAAAGATTATAAGAATATTAAAGATAGATTTGATATACAAAAAATGCCAAGGAAGACTGCAGTGGCCTTATTTAGGATGGCAACTGGCCACGATTGCCTCACAGAACACCTCTATAAGATAGGATGCCTACCTACACTCAAGTGCACTCTCTGTGAAGAAAATGTCATCCTGAACAAACACATCTCGCCAAATGCAAAGGCCTTAAAAGTGATAACTTACAGACTTCCTATTGGGAAGCCAGAGGGAAAATGATACAGATCAATTAACCCCCAGTGCCACTGGTGAACAACAACATTTTATGTGTAGTACGTTTTTGTACATATTCTATGGTTTACCTTCCTTCTGAGCAGGCTGTTCACAGAAAATTCAAAATATTCATTTTATTAGTCATGCAATTATGTTAAACATAATGAATGTATTTTAATCAAAATTGTTAAAGCCTTTTTTAAGAAAATCCAAAATAACAAAACTTTTTCCATGTAAATGTTAGTTTGGGGTGCTAGAATTTTCTTAAAAACCTTCTTGTCATGTATCCTTGGAAGGCAAATACAAATTTCAATATTGCAGCTTTTTGTTTTTAAGTTATCTGTTCACATAAAGACACATACCCAGGGGACCTCAAAATATGTATTTCTGGTGAAATCTCAATATCAAATTGTTTGCTGACGATGGGAGCAAACTCTCTCCCAAAACGCGTTCAAGTAAGAACATTTTAGTGATGTAGTGTAACAACCTTCGACTCTATTTTAAATTATGACACAACACTGTTACTAGCTTCTCAATCTTCAAAATTAATGTTTTACTTTACATATAAACTTTTAATTAAAAATTTTAAAATACGAATGAATTAAATGCACACACTTAAAATTTCACTTCTATCAAGTTGTAATAATTTTAGCATTTTAAATTCAAATTATATTTATTGGTCTACAGACTAAACTTTTGAAACAGTAAATTTAGGTGAAACAGAGTTAAAAATGTTATTTTATAAGACGTGTATTTATATAAACTAAATGTGTCTCTAAGATAAACTTCATAAAGATATTAAAAACACAGCTTTAATAAATAGTTTTAATACTGATTAGTAAATAAGGGAGTATATCAAATTTCAGGCAAAACTTATATAAAATATACAGCATTGGAAAGGAAAGACCAATTTACATACCTAGGATACAACCTGTTATTTACTGATGAAGTTGATACAAACAACAAAATATTAAAGTTTAATAAAAGAGTTGGAATATCTACAAACCAGCTTTAGTACAAAAGCACACTCATTTAAGAGTTTACAAAACCTAATCAAGACCTGTCCTATGCTATGGCAGTGAGAGACTAAAAGATAGAAGCAGAATAACTGTTGCAAAGGACTATTGGTTATAGTAAATGGAATCTTAAACAGCGATGAGCAGAGCTGAAGCTGCAACCAGTTCTGGTACAGTAGACCCTCGCTAATTCGAAATTGGATAAACCGAAAACTTGGTTAATCCGTAGCAGCTGCTTGGTCACTGCTGAATTACAAGGAAAAATCTACCACTTAACCAAATTTCGGATAATTCGTACTACAAGCTAAAATTTGGTCCCCTCATTACATATTCCATACGTTATTCTTCATCTAATCTGAATATGTATGTTGTGCGTGCACTACGATATTTTCCATTACGCATGTCACATAATTTTTCTCAATTTTATTTTTCACTGTACGGCCCTATGCTTCAAAAGAAGGCTCGGGAAATCCCCAAGAAAGAAGGAATTTCTGGGTTTGTGTGTTCTGAGGGATGGCTTCAGAAGAGGCATAAAATCAGTGCTGTCAGTGTCTGTGGGGAGGCATATAGAGTAAACGAGAAAGATGCCAATGAGTGGCTCAGGAGTTTCAATCTAAGCTCTCTCATCATCACCCAAGAATGTGTTTAATACGTGTGAAGCACGCATTTTCTATAACTTGATGCCTGAAAAAACACTACGTGCCAAGGGTGGAAAATGCTGTGAAGGAAAACGCAGCAAGGAGAGACTCACGGTGGTCCTGTGAAGCTCAAACCATTAGTGATCGGAAAATACAAAAATCCACATTGTTTTAAAAAGGTCAACCTATTCAATCTGCCAAGTCAGTATGAGAATAACAATAAAGCTTGAATGACCAAATCTCTTGAAGATTCAGCAACAAATGACTGCGAGAAAAAGGAACATTTTGCTAACTTTGGACCACTGCTTGGCACATCAGTTCAATGACCTGGAACTTCCGAACATAGAAGTTGTCTTCTTACTAGCTAACACTACGAGCCATCTCCAACCATTGGATCAAGGAATAATTGCCTCAATGAAGCGTAATTACAGACGCTGATTGGTTAAGGCTGCCATCAGTGCAATAGAACTACAAAAATAGTTCCACATTGGAATGTATTGCAAGCTATCCACAACTATCTGCTGCTTGGGATGACAGACACCATAACCAACTGTTTTAAGAAGGCCTGGACAGCAACTAATAACGCCGCTGAAACTGAACAGGAAGCCAATGATTCATGTCTGAACTTATAATGTGGATACAATTGGAATTCTGATAATGCTCTTCTACTACATGCTTACACCCGGTTGGTGCCCTCTTATACCGTCATTATGGAAGAATGGACGTAGGTAGACAACATCTGTACTGCTGAAGAACCAGTCACTTGTTGATGATGCAGAAGAGAATGATAACTCTTTACTGCCATCTTCAACATGAAGATAATACGACACCGTGACCCTGCTCTGAAGTTACAGCTGCCATTTCTGATGTCTCATGGCATTTCAGGCTGCCCTGGATGAGGTATATTCAGAGAGCACCATAATATTATGACCAACAGTCCGCCAACAGCAATTAATGATTTTTTCAAATTATACAGTGTGATTCTCTCGCTAGAGGCCCCAAACTTTTGCCTATATGTTGGCCATTTGTGCGAGTTTTGTGATGAAAATTTGTGTACACATACCTTGAACTATGCACTGTCACATCTGATGCTGAAAATGGTCCCCTCCCACATCCAAATATGTTTGTACATGTCGCTCCAAATTCTAGTATACTTTTATTAAAGTCTCCTCGGTAATGGTTTTTCAATCTCTTAACGTATAGCATCTTTCAACTCTGCAATTGCTTTCCCTTCAGGCATCTCCAGAGGAAGAAGTCGGGTGGTGTTAGGGCTGGAGATCTTGGTGGCCAAAGAGCTTTTGAGATGATTCGATCTTCAAAATGCTTTCAATTTCCCTTATGCTTGCACGTGATGTGTGACTTGCTGCACCATCTTGTTGGAAATATCCATCAGTTAATTCATTATCTGTTAACTGATTGACAAAGGCAGTGAATATTCTAATGTATTCTTCAGTGATTACAGTATTCTCATGAAAAATAGGCCCCATAATACACCTATGTGAGACTGCGCGCCACACTCCAATTTTCTGTGCATGTAGAGGTTCTGTATGTACAGCATGAGGATTTGTTTGTGCCCATATACGCGTGTTCTGAGAGTTTATGTAGCCACTCAGGTGGAACCATGCTTCATCCGTGAACCAGGTAAAGTTCAAAATCCCAGGATTCTGATAAAGGTTTGAAACCATACACAGAACTGCACACGTTTGTCATGGTCCGTCGGTTGCAATTCTTGAACACATGTCACACGGTAAGTGTGGAGGTTTGCTTTCTTAGCAGCTCTTTGGCACGCAGAATATGGAACATTCATTTTCTGGGAAAGTCGCTGCAAGGATTTTGATGGTGATGCCAGTAATTGCCCCTATACTTCTTCCATTACACCCACATTCATTTTCCGGTCGCCTGCAGGCTGTGTGATCAAGGTTCCAGTCGTCTCTAACTTTGTTACCAATTTCTGAATACAACATTTTGAGGGCCCGAAATGCCCTTTGGCATGATTTAAATGAACCTGTTTGCCAGTAGTTACGAACGAGAAAAACATGTTTTGCCATTGTGTACGAGATTGCCAATGCTGCTTCCAAGCCAACACTGGAGTATAGTGGGTGGAGACGTTCGTGTGACTAAGCAGAGCTAAGGTCAGTGGAACAGTCCAAGCCTATTGGGAGGGGTGTGGCACTACATTAAATTGTTCAAGGTATGTGTACACAAAGTTTCATCACAAAACTCATATAAATGGCCAACATATAGGCAAAAGTTTGGGGCCTCTAGCGAGAGAATCACACTGTAGAACTAAAATGTGTAATGTTGAGGCAGTATTTTAATGCCGGAATAATATTTATATTTTATTATAACTAAATTCAATAACAGCCCACCTTGAAAAACAATATGTATATAATTATTATTCAAATTGTATGTAAGTCATTGCAAATACTTATTTTATTGTAAAACATATTTTATTAATGTTATGTAAATGTTTATATACTCTAATAGTGCAAAAACTGTGGGAATAATATGTTTTAGGTTGTTAACAATGAGGTAATAATGTAACTTTGTGACAATAATGTGTCTGGAAATTTGAAAAGTACTGGTCATGAAAAGATCGGTAATGATTTAGTTTCGCTTACAGTTTTGAATTAGCCAATCAAAAGTAAAGAAAAATTTTAATTTGAATGCTTAAATTCTATTGGACTAGAATTAGCCAATAAGAGACTGGCAATACTGAAGCTTTAAGGTTTTTACCGTTGAGATCAGTCAGTCGCGGACATGATGTGATAGAGTGCAGATGGAAAAATCACGAGCAAGATTTTATAGTAAATACGTTAAGAATGTGTAAAGTTTCTCACAGTTTATTTTATAAAGTGCAGTGTTATATATGTGCAAGTATAAGGAAATAAAAGAAGTGAAATTTAAAAGTAATTCTGTGACATCTTTACCACGACCTGAACAAGACCTTATGTCTCTGCAGTTCGACTGAAGCAGCCGAGGAAGATTTAAATAATATTACATAAGCTTAATTAATTGAAACCTACGCACAAAGCAACAAATTAAATATAAAAATCTTAAAGTTTCTGTGTAAAAACTACATTGCACAAATTGTGTAACATTACATAACAACAAGCATCATCTTCACTACTACAAAGTTTGGCGTCCCAAGCAACAAGCATCAACCGACTTCAAAGTGTATCTTCATTACGTGGACAGTTTAAATTAAAACTCAAACTTCATCATCTTCATAAGTTTGAAGAACACAACTTCTTCAAAGTGGCATCCCATACGTGGGGCAAACTCCTCCAAACAACCACCAAACCACAATTATACTTCTTCAATGTATAAGAGTTGTAACTAAAACATGTGTTCCGATTAAAACTTAGTGTTAAAAGAACGATATATTTAAAGTGTTTCTTAAGGTTATTGTTTGTTGTATTATATGACTCACTAATTCAATGAGTACAATATTGTTCCAAATAGTACTGTTTTAAAACAAATTGCGACAACATTTGACAGTATACTTTTTCAATTAAACAAATGTCACATATACCGTATACAATAGTTATTGTTACTTTTTCTTAGAAGTGAAACACCTTCATTCGTTGGTATGCATAACAAGAGAGAAAGTGAACTCAACAGTCATATTTTACCATTTCGGATAACACGAGACTATTTTTACAAAATCTCAATAATTCGAACTTCGTTAAACCGAATTGCTACTTTTCGATCCCTCGGAATTCAGATAAGCGAGGGTCTACTGTATAATACAACATTACCAGATCTGAAGACAACATCTGCATAGGATGGTCCCAGAGCACATTCCCAAATCTGTAAAGTAGTACATTCCTAGGGGAAAGAGATGGGAAATATCTTGCTGAGATCGTAACACGCCTGATGAAGAAGTAATATCTCCTGGACAGATAAATTCACAAACATTAAACATTTGTTCATAATAACTCATAACAATAACGAGAATGATAATGTGAGCATTCACAGGTTTCTTGGGAACCAGGAACTGTAAACAATACTTGGTTAACTTTTAACATAATTGAAATTGTAAGTGGATTGACACTTAGTTTAATTAAGTTTTCACTGAAAATGTGTTTCAAAGATGTTCATCTCCAATGCTATTGTATCCACTGTTGTCTGGAAGAGAGTCCCTTACTGCCATCTGGATGTCTAGTGGTGAATTTCATTATATCACCTAATGGCAGAATTTCAAAATTCATCACTCTGAGTGATTTTTTTACCATACTGTGCAGCGGAATGCAATTATGCAACTCATTTCATAGTTTTGTGGTACTCCGTGAATTCAGGGTTTTGGCATAAGATTCTGCTATCTACTGTTTAAATCGATAAATAGCCTTTCCTTTTGAAAATAATTATTTATTAGTAGTTGTTACAATTTTACATTGTGATTTATTAATACAACTATGATTTCCTTTACTTTCAAATTGATTCCCTCCTTACAAAATCTCAAGAATGATTTCTGTTGCTAGCTAAATTTTGAATTCTGTTTTGCAATTTTGAATAATTTATTTTATTTTGTGGGGAGCTAAATAAAAATATACACATGGAAATCTAAGTTGAGTTACATCTCTTAGATGAGGATATTACATACTATTTCTCATTGCATCTTGCAGAGCTTATTATTTATCTCGACACACAGTATTCCCACCTTAAGTATTCGTAGATTCCATGGAATTAATGCTCTACCATCCTCCTAATGTTTATACACTACTACTTTCTTCTGCACTGTTCTTGCATCTGTTTCACAAAATGTTCCTATAGCCTCTCTCATTTAGCTTGTTGATTTTTTCCTTCTGTGACAATGCATAACATATTATTGATGTCTCTTTTTGCTAGCATTTGTCTTTTATTTACCCTTATTTCTCTACATATTTTATTTATTCATTTTACTTTTAAAGTCTTTCCCATCATTCTTTTTCCTATATCTTTTCTTGTGATTTTATTCGGTTTTTCTATTATTACCTTCATTACGTTTTACAACTTCTAAAAATAACTATTATTTTACATACATTTATTTTTGTTACTTTCTCTTATTGATGTGACTCATATAATTATTTGATGATAATTAATTACTGCTTCAGCTGTGAGTTCTGTTGGTGTTTCGACATGTTTTAAAATTTTTAATTCCTGTTTAATGTCATGTTCTTTGTTAACATATGAAGAAGAAAATAAAAAACAAATTAACATCTCTATAGGAACAGTTGTTATGTACAAGTAGAAAATTTTTTCACAATATAACTTGTTTTGCTGACTAATAATTAACATATACATTTTTGGACATCCTCATAGAAAAGAAGAGTATATTGTTCCAGACATATGTGATGAGTATTTTAAAAAAGAATACTACATAAGAAGATGGAATGCTTTATTTGTCTAATATATATAAATTGAAGTACAATAAAATACAAAAAGAAATTAAAAGTAATGTAATAATTTAATTTTTGTCTATCCATAGCACGCAAACCCTGCATATATAAGAACTCAAATAAGCTTCAGAACATATATTAATAACTTAAAATACAAGAATATAATTACAACAAATATAATTGCAACAGAGATAACGAGTCCAATAGAATATATTGATATACAATATCAGAATGACCTGATATATACAATACGCATACAAAACAATATACCAGATGAAAGGAGAGCCATAGCAATAGCTACGGAAAATAAAGATACCCGAAAAAGAATGGCTCCAAATATATACAGATGGATCCCTCATCAATAAAAAAAAATGCTATTGCAGGAGTATACTGTAAACACTTTGCACAGTATCTAACATTAGATGAAACGTCAAACTATTATGGAGAATTAACAGCTATAAAAGCAGCATTACAGAACATTTTATATAGACCATACATAAAACAAAACAGTCATCTTATCAGACTCAAAATCAGCTGTAGATGGAATAGTAAATTACAATAATAAAACTACAAGAAATATTAAAGAAAAAAGAAGCCTTATTAAAGATAGAGTTGATATACAAAAAATGCCAAGGAAGACTGCAGTGGCCTTATTTAGGATGGCAACTGGCCACAATTGCCTCGCAGAACATCTCTACAAGATACGATGCCTACCTACACACAAGTGCACTCTCTGTGAAGAAGATGTCAACCTGAACAAACAACATCTCACCAAATGCAAAGCCCTTAAAAGTGATAACTTACAGACTTTATACTGGGAAGCCAGAGGGAAAATGATGCAGATCAATTAATCCCCAGTGCCATTGTAGAACAATGACAACAAAACAAAAAACTGCCGCAAACACATGAGAAATGTGAAATATAAACAAACAGAAAAATCAGTGATTGCAGGCAATTTTGGTCTATGAGTCATCAGCTACAAGAGAAACCGAAGCTCTTAAAGGCCCTTAGAAAATCAGCAGAACTTTCCATTTGGGAAAAATTATACAACCAGATAACAAGTCACAAGAAGAAGTGTGGCAACAAAGCCAGGCTGATGATGGAGACAACAGTCTCCAAAACATATCCCACTAAGTTCTGATGTAAAAGTGAAACGGAATAATAAAAATTTCAATTTGTACATACAAGCATCATTTGTAGTTTGTACACAATTAAAAACTGGCTATTGCCTCAAAAAACAATACCAGGATAAACTAACTTTCACTAAAAGAATCGGAAATAGTAATGGCTCTGCATTTGAAAACGTTGCATTTTGAGATTGTTTAACCTGCATTATGTGGATAAATTGGAAGCAGGTGAAAAAGATTATTGGTCAGTTACAAACAAACGATATCCCAAGCAAGACCAACTTTACTTTCAATATACTGGCTCCGTTGTAAGAATATGGGGCAATGTAAACAAAGTGGCAGAAGTGTGTTACTTCGCTGGCACCTGCAATTGGAAAGAATAGTCATGCTATTATAGCAGCCACGTGCCAAACATGTGCATGCTGTCAACATTGTCAATAATGGGGACAGTATTGTATTCTATTGTTTGCCATTTTCCAATGCTTTCATAGTTAGCTAAATGTTAGAGTATTACAGTTTTTTCACATCACAAAATGATAAAAGCGCTTAACATGACTACAGCGAGATCGAAAGAAAATCTGCTCAAATCTATGACTTCCTCATACAACTGCATATCGTTTATGAGGAAAATGACATAGTGTTGTTTCCGCAGAGAAATATTGATAAATACAGCATATAAACACTTTGACCCAGATTTAAATGTTGTTTGAAAGGTTGTACTGGCATGCAAACTTCGAAATAAATATTTTACATACCTAATCAGTCTGATAATGGGCAAATTCCTTCCATTGAGTTGTTCCCTTCCACCTTTCTTCTATGGGGTTCAGCATGCAATGATAGGGGGGGAAGCCTTAACATGGTCGAGATCACTGTTTACAGCTTGTAGCACTTTTGGAGTGGCTTGTTTTTTTTTAAAGAAGCTATGCACCTTACAATGAACAGCACTTCTAACAAACAAACCAAAAAAAAAAAAAATCCTTAGCATGGCTTCCTTTAGAAAGGAAGTAAAGCCAGGGGTCCTGTGTCTAAGATTTACAGCACGTAAAAGAACCTCAAGATTGATAAAGAGGCCTCTAAGAAAAATCTTTGGTCTTTTCATGCCCAATATAGAATGGGACACTAAGAACTATAGCAGTTAAAGAGTGTCCATAAATAAAGCTCAAGTTTTAACTTCCAACAAATTCATTGCATTCACCTTCCAGTATATAGGCTCTTTTGTTTGCAGTTTTCCCAGATGTTAAGAACCACCTGTTTTCACTACGTGAAGCATTAATGCTTGGCACTGAAACACTGCTGACAAATTAACAAAGTCCTCAATTGCTAACGGATACTTTTTGCACAATCAAAATGGGACCGGGTCTGACAACTCAGACCACGCCCTCACAACCCAGGATTTCTCGTGGGTGTTTTCCAATAGGGACAGTGCCTATTTTAAATACTGCCCCCCCTCCGGCCTGTCTAGGTTGAGCTATGACTCATTCTTCCCCCCCCCAGACAGAGACGGAAGTAGATACGCCACTTACACGCATCAACCCAAAAGGGCGACTACCGAAAACCTCGGTGGGGCTGACAGCATTCTAGCATACCGTCTACCGGCTCTCCAGGGCGGTACCGGAGGACATTGAGACGTCTCACAACCCCGCCTGCATGGACACCCATACAGACATCCCCAATCTCCCATGCGTATCGGGAACCACTGCCCCATCGAGACCAACCCAATCCGAACAGCTCCCTACCAGGAGGGGCTCGAATGTTCGGCCCGACGTACTTCTAGTAACGTAAGAAGTACCACGAGTGCTCAGGGTACACAGAGCCCACACCACAGCAGCTGAAGGGGTCGGAACCTCCCCCTTACGAGGACTTTTTGCACAAATTGCAAAACACTTTCAATATAATTTGTTACACCACTTTTTAATGGTATCCCTCTGGGATGTTTCACATATTGCATGTTGTACAAACTGAATGGCTCACTTTATTGTCCTCTTATCTGTGCAAGTGTGTGCATTTAGAATAATGCATTCAAGTAGTTTTACATTTTTTAAAATAAAATGCAATTCCATATACTATTTGACTATTGCACTCTTAATAGAGGGATATTTTTATATTTTCGCACTAAATTTAAGCAAAATGTGAAATATGATTGAGAACTATATTTGCCTTCTGCAAGGGTTACAAGATTGAACCAGCCAACAGATTGCACTCATACTTGATCTTTTGTTTACATTGCCGCATAAGCTTATAATGGAGCTAGTATAGGTATTGCCAGGATATTTGAAGCATGTTGTTTTGCTTTCCATTCTTGGATTACTGTGAACCAGCTGAAGGATACCTCAAAACAAGCATAAAACAGAAAGTAAAACATTAAAGACATAAACTGTAATTAAATTTTCATTGCAAAACATTAACATAATTTATAAATCACAATTAAAGAGCATTTTAGAAAAATATTAAGCACAAACAAACTGATAAATCAATTACAGAAGATCATAACATAAACTCTTAAGCTAAAATATTAAACAATTAAATGCACCTACAAAATTAATGTTTTGAGAGAAAATCCTTATCATAAAGAAGAATATTCTATAATGAATTATGAAATACCAAACATAATAGTTATTTTACTTTTACATAAGGCAATAGTATGCATATTTGCAACTTCCTGAAATTGAAATAAACCTGTAAAACTTTTGCAGTGATATGAAATTTAAAATGCATAAAATGTTGGGTGCAATAAATATACAAAAATTACAAGTGAAATAAATAGGAATTCCATTTTACAAGAATCCTTGAATACCTGGTAGTACTGCTTCATGCTGAAATTCTCCCTGGTACCAAAATAAATGTGTATTAAAGCAAAGAACACCACTTCCTAGGATACACACAGTTTCCTAGTCCATATTTTATGCTTCATAACAACTATAAACAAACAACTGTCACAAAATAAGTGAAACATAAACTGCAAATAAGGTAGACAATTTACAAGGGAGAGTTGACTTAACAATTCAGTCATCCATTATCAAATGTTTGCACTAGTTTATTGTTGCTTACTAGAGGTCCCTAATGGTGTAATAACATTATGTCCTACAAAACAAGGTAGGCACGTGTTCCGTTTTGTTGGTGAAGGTGGAACATCACGAAGTATGGATAAGCTCTGGCCTATCATAGGTGTGTATATTATTACTAGCACAATAGATTCAGGCTGTAACTGTAAGTTAGCAACCAGTCTTATAGGGTATACTGCAATCAATTACATCCTCCATGCCCCACAAGGAAGGGATGAAGTGAAGGAACTATAGGAGGCTACAGAGATGCACTACTGGAGCTAACCAGAGAGGGCGATGAACAACCCCCAACCAGGCAGCCCACTACCAATACACTTGCCTTTGAGCAACCTTCTATGCCATCTATCTGGCACTACCACACATCACGAAACCTGAAACATGAGAAGGAAAGCAAATCATGGTAGACGGGAAACCACCTCAACATTGCCTCTCATCAGGAAATACCCCCAAGGTCAAGTGGCTGGCCCAACAGGACCTCCTGAAATGTTACCATGCAGCAACCTTGCTGGGTAAGTCTTACATTACTATCATAAACAAATTATAATATAATTCAATAGGAATTAATGTTTTGCATTGTCTGTGATGTAAATTTATAACAGCCCAAAAAAATGTAAAAAATGCATCTACCGCCATAGTTGTAAAAAACCTTCATCCCTATAAAGTTTACCAGCAAACCGTAAAAGTTGGCAAGTATGAACATAGTAGCTGGCACCTTAATGATGTGTAATCAACAGAAACAACAGGCACAAAGAACTGATGAAGCTATAGGGTTGTTAATACAAGTAGCAGTCAGTAGATTGCGGTTACTTGCCCGTGAAACGATGTCTCGCCCGCCAGTGTTAGACATGCAGTTATCTAGTCAGCTGGAACTCATAATTCTCAAGGACTGGCCATGTTATACACATACTCTGTTTACATTGTGTATTATTTTATGTGTTTATTATTGTACTTTGTTAATTATGCAGCCACTCAGTGTTAACAAACAGTTTTATGTACATTAATTACATGAAAACTCATTGTTGTAGAGAAGTCATACACCATTTTGCTTGTTACAAAGTTCCAAGAGAAGGATCTGTGAATGATAGGAAACAGGTTACGAGGTGCTGTGTTCTTACTGGAGAGAAACGATTTTGGCAACAGAACTGGAAAAACTTGGATGGGTAAGTAATAATAAGGAAGATTCTGAATGTAAAAGGAGATAAAAATATAAAAGCTATGAGTAATTATTTGAGTAAGATCAAAGAGAATGGGTTAATGGCAGACGAATAATGTAAGCAAATAGACAGTGGATCATCAATACATGGAAAACCAAGAGTTGTGTGTATAAATTAGCATAGTCAAGCAACCAACAAGTGAATTTGTAGTGTAAATAGCCTAATTTTTCAAATATTAGTATTACAGTGTAAAATGTTTGCAATTTAATTATGCAATTTTGAGTATTGAGAAATAAATATTATCCATTCATTCATACTGAACAGAAGTTAGACACAATAGGAGAATGTCTCAAACCTTCACTGAAAAAAATCACTGCAGGAGCGTCAATATCCATTGCCAGAAATGCAACCCAGTTACTTACATCAAAACCGCATAAAATTAGCGTCCACGTCATCAATGTATTGCTGCTGAGGGACAATGATGCTTATGACACAGATTAGTGTTGTTGGCGGCGGCGGCGCTGGTGGCATTTTTTAGTGATGCATTCAGTAAACATTTTATAGCCAATGATTCGGTGTCTCTTTCTTGTGCAAGTTATCGCACTCTGGCAGCCATTTGGTTGGCCACTAGTGTATTAATAACCCTGTATTATTGGCAAAACATGTTCTTGATTTAAGGGTACTTGTACTAAACTCCAAGTTTGTACAAATTTAGACATTTTTATCACAAATTTGTTTCAACATATCATAAGAGAAAATAAATTTTTGTGGTCCCATGTACCTAACTTTGCAATTAAGTAATCACCCAAAAATGAAAATTGAGTTATTTGTGAAATGTCTCATGTGATGAAAATTTTATGCTTTTAAATTCTGCATATTATTTCTCAAATATATTCTTTAGAATGAAAAATTATGCTAAAACTTTTACTGGAAGCAAATAATACATTATGTAATACTTTTAATTTTTTATAAATCCTGAACTATGTCTCAAAGAACAAAGAAAA
This sequence comes from Deroplatys truncata, assembly GCA_030765065.1. NCBI lineage: Eukaryota > Metazoa > Arthropoda > Insecta > Mantodea > Mantidae > Deroplatys > Deroplatys truncata. The sequence continues at coordinate 19,058,296 of CM060975.1, read as the reverse complement.
GCTCTACACATCTTGAGGCAGTATTTTTAACACTAAATGATTTCAGTCTAATTATATAATATAAAATTCAATAACAGCCTGCCTTAAAGCAATATGTGTATAAATAACACATAAAATGCATGTAACAGTCATTGTATTAATAATGTTTATATTATTATGTACATGTTCAATAATGTTATGTGAATGTATTACGTAATTTAATAATGTAGGAGCTGTGAGAATAATAGGTTAAAAGTTGCTAACAATGAGGTAACAATAACTTAACCTTGAGGCAATAATGAATAAGAAAGTTTAATAATGCTACTTGTAATTATTGGAGCAACAATAATGTAAATTTTGAGACAGTTTAAAAATAGCCAATATCAACCAGAAAAAAGCTTAAGTTAAATAAAAGCATTCTATTGGAGTAGGATTAGCCAATCAGAAACTGAAATAGGGCAAATTGTACAAATTTAGAAGCCAGTTGCTAACAGACAGCGTTCCTAACCGGACGCGAGACATGTCCTAGAGGAGTTTAATATGTATCCAGTGCGAAACAAAAAAATAGTTTACATGTTAAAAAGTGCTAGTAATTAAAAAAGAATCTCACAGCTCTCTACATCAGTGAAGTGTTATTTAAATCGTGTGAAGAATTAATAAAAGGAGTGAAGTAAAAATTATAATCTGTGCAAGTCTACATTCTTAGCCGCACCACTCTCTGCAAAGATATTCATGTCTCTACAAATTAATACTGACGCAGCCAATGCAAACATAAATATATAATATTTAAAGAAACAGTAAAAACACAAAGTTAATATTTTTAAACATTGGGGCGAAGGCCACCCGTACCATACGTGGTTACAACTAAATCAAGATCGGCTCCCCAACAGTTGAAATACAATACAACTCCTCCTAAAATTAAACCTACTTCAATCTGTTCATTCACCTTTAAAGAACATATACTGAACACTTGAAATAAATTTAACCAAAATACAGTCACAAACATTTTAAAGTGGCAAAAATAAGATGGCAAGATCATAAGAAAATAAAATTTTAAAATTTCACACATTATTTGCACACCTGCACATATGCACTTAAATAGCAAAAAGGGCAAAACTGAAATGGATCCTGATTGTACAAAGTTTATTTTTGCTATGAAAACTTCAAACAAGTGATTCTTTGAAATGTTATCACAAATTCAGCATCAAATATCTTAGTTCTAACTAAAAGGTGAAGTGAAGGATTATAGTCACTAGCTTCTCCGCACACAAGACCACTACTTCCTGAATGTGATTCACAAATGTTATAACTGATGTGATACAATCACATGACTTTCTTTACCGTCTATCATTTATTAGTGGGTATACACATATAGTGGACACTATGTGCTGGCCTTAAAATTCCATACTGTTTCCATGACATCGCAAGAAACAACTGAATACATGAGCAAGTATTGAACAATTCAAACCGTTAATAATGGATATCTTAGAAATGGCTTATGCCACAGAAAAACCTATTTGAAGTAAAGGGTGCATTTTAAAGAGATCTACATTTTTGTGTATCACTTAATGTTTACATTATACAATTATACAGAATTCCTTCTGAATGAAGAGGACTTCACAGGCTATTCCCAGAAAATTTACATACATATTTCATTTGTCATGAAAATATCTTATACATATGGCATTGTAATAAAAAAAAAAATCATTAGACATTTTTAAGAAAATCATAATTTTTTTAAAAATTTTCCATGTAATGGGTAGTATAGATTGGGATTTTCCTGAAAATCTTCGCATGGCATCCTTTAAAGATGCTGAACTTAAATGAATCACTATTTGTTAAAAGGGCAGAAATCACATTTTTTTGAAAAATCCATTTTTGTTTAAATATATGTTCTCCTACCATAGACACATCGTTTTATCTTAAAATGGCTTTAAACATTCCAGTACAAATGGTTAAACTCATCTCTAAAATTTAATAGTGTATGTTAGAAGGGCGGATGTCCTGGACTTCTGTCCTTTTAACAAAAAATATTATTTCTGATTATATTCCAAGTTGGTTAACCTGCTAAAACAAAGTAAGTAAATGGTGCACAATAATGCAATACTGTTCATTGTTGATTTGTTTACATAACACATTCTCACAGATAACAGTTGTTGTTCAAGATGAGTGGTTCTGAAGATAAGGCTGAAGAGTTTATTGGAAAGAGAAGAGCTTATATAAAACAAAATATAATTAAAATGGTTGGATAAAGGATATAATAATGTGCTGGGAAAGTTATTACACCTAACAGCATTGGGAATGAGTGTCGGTAAGTACAACTTATAAACAATATTCAATTTGCAGTTGCTATATCCAAGAATATGTAGTTATATTCAAATACTTATAAAACCCTGATTCTGATTGCAAAAAGAAATGCTTTGATACTGTTATCTCTGAGGAGAGATGTCTTCAGTAAGTTTTATAACAACTATTCTTCCAGGGATGAACAGGACATATTTCTACAAAGTCTAATAGACACTGAAGATGTGAAAAGAAGAAAACCAAGAAATGATCTAGGCAAGCAAAGCAGAAAGAGTTCATTCAGTATCGCACACAGAGCTATGTTTAACTGCATTTCTTTCTATCCTAGCTGTGAGTGAGAAGCTCATTAGAAGACTGAGAGTGCTGAACTCCTGTGGAGAAACATACCAGTTTCACACTACCCCCTGACACTAAAATAAAGTTTCACAAACATATCCAGCCATTTCCATTTCAGGAGTCATTATAGTGGCAAGACAGTTAAATATCTTAGCTCTGATTTGGATGTACGAGGGTGGTCTGAAAAGTTTCCGACATGATCATGGCAGCACTCATAAATAAAAGCTAGTGCAGTTCGTTGTTCATCTGTTGACAGTTACTCACCAAAGTTTCAGCCATTTTGGATGCTCAGTTGTTATGTAACAGTCGTTTGAGTGAGGTGATGTGAGTGTTATTATAAAAATGGACAAAATCGAGTATCAAGCTGTCATTAAATATTTGTTTTTGAAAGGCAATATGCCTATGCAAATCAAAGATGAATTGCATTCTATGTATGGGGACTCTGCACCACCATTTACCACAGTGAAATTTTGGGCAGCTGAATTTAAACATGGCCGTAAGAGCTTGGGAGACGAACGTTCGGGACGTCCAAAAACTGCAACTACCAACGAAAACATCGCCAAAGTTCACCAAATGGTGCTAGACGACCGCCGAATTAAAGTGAGAGAGATAGCAGAGACTATGGACATGTCTAACGAACGTGTTTGTCACATATTAAATCAACATTTAGACATGAGAAAGCTGGCCGCGCGTTGAGTGCCGCGTTTGCTCACGTTTGACCAAAACGTGTTCGAATGAACATTTCCAACGCTCTGTTGGTGCAGCTTAGGCGCAATAAATCCGAGTTTTGGCGCCGATTAATTACTGTAGATGAAACTTGGATACCATTATATGCCTGAAACAAAAATACAGTCCAAACACTGGACTGCAAAGAGGGAACCGGCTCCAAAAAAAGCAAAAACTGTTTTTTTGACTGGGAAAGTGATGGCAACTGTTGTTTGGTATAGTCATGGAGTTATTTTAATCGATTATCTTCAAAAACCATTACAGGAGCATATTACACATTATTACTTGATAAGCTGAAGGCAGAACTTGCGGAAAAACAGCCACATTTGCAGAAAAAGAAAATCCTGTTTCACCAAGATAACGTACCGTCTCACACCTCAGCGGTTGCAATCACGAAAATCCACGAATTACGGTTTGAACTGCTTGACCATCCGCCTTACTCACCAGATCTAGCCCCAAGCGACTTCTTTTTGTTCCCTCATCTGAAAATTGCGCTCAGAGGACAGAGATTTTCATCAAATGAAGAGGCAATCACCTTCGTGAACAATTATTTTGCAGAGAAAAACGCCGAGTACTATTTAAATGGGTTACAGAGATGGGAGTATCGCTGGGAGAAGTGTGTAGAGTTACAAGGAGACTATGTTGAAGAGCTAAAATTAAAGTTAAAATCTCCACACCTAAATGACACTGCAAAGCATGTCACAGCTGCTGAACTGACTGTTCACATAAGAAGAAGTAAGAAGTTTTACAGTGCCTTGCAACAAAATAGATCAGATGAAAAAATTGGAAAAAATAAAAACGTACTCTCCATTGCATGTGAGTATATGCAAAACATAGCACAATCTATTTTATTTGAGGCAACTGACTCTTAACGTTTTTTGTATACACAATATAAAACAAATAAAGCAATCATATATATCCATCATGAAGGCCAAGCAAGGAAGGTCCCTGATGAGATATGCTCTTTTCTTCTTCACTATTTGAATTCTGTCCCAGCTCAGTATGATGAAATTCATTTATTCTCTGATAACTGCTCTGGCCAGAACAAAAACCATACAATCTCCAGTATAATAGATACAAACGATCTAAGAAAATTGAGCATTTCTTCCCAATAAGAAGCCATAGCTACTTAGACTGTGATCGAGATTTAGCTATTATCAAAAGAAGCCTCCAAAAACATGACCGAATTTATACAATTCATCAACTCACTGAACTGATAATTCGAAGTAGTGCCTCTCTTAAGGATGGTTCACAACTGACGGGAAGCCTTCCCGGGCCCCGGGAACGGAAAAGAAGAGTTACCCAACTTTTAACTTTCTCGTTCTCATTCCCAGGATATTAGATCCATATTGTATATTAGACTCTTCAGTCTAGAGATTATTCTACGCGGCCGTGACATGAAACAGCCACTAGTGCTCTCTATAGTCGCTAGCTGGAAACATGAAACTGGAAGGAATTAGTAGTAAATGTGCTTCCTAACCTGATCCCGACACCCACAAATCTAATCAGTGTTGGTTCCTCTGGTGAAGGGATCATTTGTACGTATGTATTGTAATGAAAAGAAGCTAGAAACAGTGATGTGTATTGAATTTATTTAAAGGTGAGTCGAAATTGTTACACTAACATCACTTAAGTTTACTCACTTAACATGTTTCGGGAAACCGTTGTTCCCATCCTCAGAAGGTTAACTCGACTGGCCCGTGTTGTTGGTGTTTCCGTTTTTTGGACTGGATCCTGTGGTGGCATCTTGTGGTGGAGAAATGTACTTCCAGAGAGGATTTGGTGGCGGCAAATCAAAATTCATTAGATGTGTGTTGTGTTTTAGAATGGTGATCTTCTCCCATGCATCTAATTCGGCTGCAAATTTGGCTGGTTTGACTAATGTAATATTGGGTTTGATGTTGTGATTAGTGATCCAAAAATGGTGTGAAACTGCAGATTTGTCCATTTGTTTGTATTTAATACATCTCATGTGCTCCTTTAGCCTAGTTTCTAAGTTTCTTTTTGTCTTACCAATGTATACTTTATTGCAATCTGAACATTTGATTTTATAGATTCCAGCTTTTTTGTCTTGTGGAATGGGGTCTTTTAACTTGTTACAAAGTAATTTCTCTATGTTAAATTTGTTCTGTGGAGCTAGGCTGATGTTATGTTTCATGAAAATCTTCTTAAATTTGTGAAATGTTCCTGGGTGGTATGTGAATTTCTTGAACTTTAGTTCTTTATCTTGCTGGCTGAGATTAGTTGTGTTTCTGATGTGCATCTGTCGTTTGAATTTTGCAATTTTTTTGTCAATAGTTGCTTTGTTGTACCCATTATGTATTGCTGTGTCTACTATATGCTGGTATTCTAACTGGTATTCTTTTTTATTTAAGGGGGTATATACCAGTCTATGTGTTAGGCTGTTTAGTACTGCATGTTTGTGTGTGGTTGGATTGAAACTCTTATTTTTTATGTAATTAGTAGAGTGTGTTGGCTTCCTGTATATGCCAAAGGTTAGGTTCTTTTGTTCTCTGATGATTTTTAGGTCTAAAAATGGTAGCATGCCTTCTTTTTCTATTTCTATGGTGAATTTTATTGATTGGTTCTGTAGGTTTAGTAAGGCTAAGGAGTCTTGTATGAACCTATTAGGGACAACAGCGAAGATGTCGTCAACATATCTGTGCCAAACTTTAAACATGTATGGAAAGGAAGTTGTTATGTGTATTTCTAAGTAGCTCATAAATAAATCTGCCAAGAAGGGTGAAAGTGGGTTGCCCATGGTTAGACCAGTTGGTTGTTGATAGAACTTCTTATTGAAACTAAAACAATTTTGTCCAATGCATAAATTGGTAAGTTGTATGAGGTCTTCTATTTCTTCTTCAAGTAGGTTAGTCTGCTGTAGCCATTTCTTTAATTGACGCAGGAGTTTATCTGTAGGGACACTTGGAAATAGTGCAGTGACATCAAAGGAAACTAATCTGTCTTCTGGTTCGAGTTCCAGGGATTTTATCTTCTGTATTAAATCTTCTGAATTCATTATGTTTTTGCTGTTGAATTTTGGTAGTGAAGAGAATCTCTGTACTAGCCATTTTGCCAGTTTGTAGGTAGGAGAATCAATATTGCTGACGATTGGTCTCATCTTATTACCCGGTTTGTGTGCTCTACCTAAAATACACAAACCGGGTAATAAGATGAGACCAATCGTCAGCAATATTGATTCTCCTACCTACAAACTGGCAAAATGGTTAGTACAGAGATTCTCTTCACTACCAAAATTCAACAGCAAAAACATAATGAATTCAGAAGATTTAATACAGAAGATAAAATCCCTGGAACTCGAACCAGAAGACAGATTAGTTTCCTTTGATGTCACTGCACTATTTCCAAGTGTCCCTACAGATAAACTCCTGCGTCAATTAAAGAAATGGCTACAGCAGACTAACCTACTTGAAGAAGAAATAGAAGACCTCATACAACTTACCAATTTATGCATTGGACAAAATTGTTTTAGTTTCAATAAGAAGTTCTATCAACAACCAACTGTTCTAACCATGGGCAACCCACTTTCACCCTTCTTGGCAGATTTATTTATGAGCTACTTAGAAATACACATAACAACTTCCTTTCCATACATGTTTAAAGTTTGGCACAGATATGTTGACGACATCTTCGCTGTTGTCCCTAATAGGTTCATACAAGACTCCTTAGCCTTACTAAACCTACAGAACCAATCAATAAAATTCACCATAGAAATAGAAAAAGAAGGCATGCTACCATTTTTAGACCTAAAAATCATCAGAGAACAAAAGAACCTAACCTTTGGCATATACAGGAAGCCAACACACTCTACTAATTACATAAAAAATAAGAGTTTCAATCCAACCACACACAAACATGCAGTACTAAACAACCTAACACATAGACTGGTATATACCCCCTTAAATAAAAAAGAATACCAGTTAGAATACCAGCATATAGTAGACACAGCAATACATAATGGGTACAACAAAGCAACTATTGACAAAAAAATTGCAAAATTCAAACGACAGATGCACATCAGAAACACAACTAATCTCAGCCAGCAAGATAAAGAACTAAAGTTCAAGAAATTCACATACCACCCAGGAACATTTCACAAATTTAAGAAGATTTTCATGAAACATAACATCAGCCTAGCTCCACAGAACAAATTTAACATAGAGAAATTACTTTGTAACAAGTTAAAAGACCCCATTCCACAAGACAAAAAAGCTGGAATCTATAAAATCAAATGTTCAGATTGCAATAAAGTATACATTGGTAAGACAAAAAGAAACTTAGAAACTAGGCTAAAGGAGCACATGAGATGTATTAAATACAAACAAATGGACAAATCTGCAGTTTCACACCATTTTTGGATCACTAATCACAACATCAAACCCAATATTACATTAGTCAAACCAGCCAAATTTGCAGCCGAATTAGATGCATGGGAGAAGATCACCATTCTAAAACACAACACACATCTAATGAATTTTGATTTGCCGCCACCAAATCCTCTCTGGAAGTACATTTCTCCACCACAAGATGCCACCACAGGATCCAGTCCAAAAAACGGAAACACCAACAACACGGGCCAGTCGAGTTAACCTTCTGAGGATGGGAACAACGGTTTCCCGAAACATGTTAAGTGAGTAAACTTAAGTGATGTTAGTGTAACAATTTCGACTCACCTTTAAATAAGGATCATTTGTAGTTTGTTTATATGTAACTCAAAACTGGCTATTACCTAAAAAACAATGGAAAAAGCTACAAAGAACAGCTAAAACTGGTGGAAATGAAAAGAGAATAAACAATTTTAATGTACGCCATTAAATAAAGGAATGAAAGATTGCCATAAGTAGAGGGATTGGAAATGCAATGGATATGCATTTAGATAATGTTTACTCTTTCGAATTTTGACGTTGGCTTGGCTAAATTGGAACTAGGTAAAAAAATGTCATTGGTCAGTTAAAAACAAATTAAATCCCAATGCGCAAAATTGACTTTCACTTTGTGATCGATATGCATTCCCATTCTCGTTACCGGGCTGTTGTGCACCAATATGCATTGCTTCCCGTTCTCGGGCGGTTGTGTACCAGCCTTTAAATTCACAGTAGTCAAAGTTGGTACAGCCAATCCTACAATATTCAAATTTCAAAAATGGATCGAGATAAGAAAGTATACTTTGCAATTAGTAACTTTTACCATTTTGTGTATGACAAGCAGCATCCAGGGACAGTCGTTGCAAGACATTTCATCAATGGGTTAACTGAAAACACGTTCATCCTTCGCCACAATTCTCACATCAACATTCAGCTCTCATACCCCGAGGAGAAACTACCATTGAAGGAGGAAAAAGTCAAAGACTTGAAAAAAATTATCCCATACATTGAAACAGTTATAGATACATTTATGAAGAAATAATAAATTAACATTCTGAAGTTGTGAACATAAAAGACTTGCATTTGTAATACATGAACTATATTAATATTGATTGCACAATATGTTTTCTGTGAAGGTTCACAAAATGCTGTGTGTGATCATTTTCTTATGGAAAATAAGATGTTAATTTACAAATTACCTAATAATTATTACTTTCTCTACTACGTATAGTAAGTAGGGGAAGTATTGCATTCCACCCAAAAATTCGATACCGAGATTTCACCGGAAATACATGTTTTGAGACCTCCTGAATCCAAAAAAAGCATTTTTGGAAACATGTCCGTGTGTGTGTCTGTGTGTGTGTGTGTGTGTGTGTGTGTGTGTGTGTGTGTGTGTGTGTGTGTGTGTGTGTGTGTGTGTGTCTGTGAACAGCATAACTCAAAAACGAACAGTCGGATAAGCACCAAACTTGGTATTTAGGTTCAGCATCTTCCAGAGATGCAACACGAAGGTTTTCAAGAAAATCCCCCCAACCCAGACTACCCTTTACATGGAAGATTTTTCGAAAATTTTAATTTTCTCAAAAATGGCTCTAACGATTTTGATGAAAATATCATATGTTTAAGATAATGTCATGAGAAATGAAATGTATATCTCGAATTTTCTGGGAATGTCTCCAAAAGTATTCTTCATTGTGAACGACTTTTGCATAACTGGTAAACCATAAGAGATAGACAAAATTTTACTACACAAAAAATGTAGATCGCGTTAAAATACACAACTTATGTCATATACATTTCTTTTGTTGAGTGAACCGTTTTCGAGATATTGCTTGTTATTTCCTTAAATTTTCCAATACTTATACTTTTTCTCAAATTCGTTATTCATTTTTTTTAAGTCCTGGACATGCAAAGAGAATGGAATGCGCCACATAGCAACCAGCGTTAAAATATTTGACTATCGCTTAAAAGCTACGATATTTCCCTTGCATCTACAAGAAAATTACCAATAAGATTGACATCTCGATATCTCGATTAACTTGAAGCATATGGAGAATAGGCGTTTGTAAAAATAGATTGTACAAGAGTAGAGAAAGTCATGTGAGTGTAACACATCAGATTTTTGTTTGTGTTTTCATTCAGTAACAGGTTTTTTAATATTTCATCAGGTTTTTATGAATAAAATGTGGTTTATGCAACTTTTAAAGCAAACATATTTGTATCAAACCCCATTATTTGTTAAAAGGGCAGAAGTCCCAAGGCAAATTAAGACCATATTCTTTACCTAAATTAATGTTACACTTTAAAAACAGCTACAATATAAAGTCTTATGTCCAAACAAATTGAGTCCAAAAAGAAAGGTCCAATGTACATAGTATTGCTGAAAAACAGTTTTTTGCTTCTCCTGTAAAATTTCCACCCTTTTAACAAATAGCGATTCAAATACCAAGTTTGGTATTTATCCAACTTTTTGTTTTTATTATGCTCTTTACAGACACAAGGACCTTTTTCTGGGTTCAGGGAGTCTCAAAACTTTATTTCCGGTGAAATGCAATACCTTCTCTACTTCCTATGTACGTTGTGGAGAAAGTAAAAATGTAAGTATTTGAAAATTCAAACCAATAGCAAGGGATATCTCGGATATGGTAACACTATAACAAATTTGGCATAAATTGTGTGCTTTAATGAAAACTACACTTTTTGTACAGTAAGATTTTGTCTATCTCTTACAGCTTACCAATTACATAAGTCATTCAGAATGAAAAGGATCTTACAGTTTATTCACAGAAAATTCAAGATGTGCATTTTATACAAATATCTTACAACATGTAGCATTTTAAAAAAAATCAAGCCATTGCTGATAAAATAAAAGACAAAGAATAATTTTCCATGTAAATTGTAGTAGAGGATTTTCTTGAAAATCTTGCTGTCACATCCTTGGAAGATGCTGCATTTAAATATCAAGTATGCTAAATTTTAAATATTGTAACTTTCGCACAGTGATGCAAATAATTTAATTATGGAAAATGAATCAACATTAAGCACTCATGTTGCTCCATTTACCAAATTGCTGGCAGAACATGTTTCGAGGACCTATCTTCTTCTTCCCTGGGAACAGGAAATCAGCGGTTAGGCGACCAGCAGCCGAGAATGGGGACAATAAGTGTTCTAAACATATCCTACCAGTAATTTGTTAAATGCAGCAATACAAGTGCTTAACCCTAGATGGGCCAAGGGAGGGTCAATTTACGTCCACACTTTTTTTAAACTATTACAGTATAGAACATGTTCAGACCACGTTGTTCTCATTTTGTGTCAGAAATATATAAAGTTAACGTCTCAATAAAAACAATCAAATTGTTTTGGTGAAAACCTGATTATATGGACTAAATTTCAAAGTGTTCACAAAATAGCCCTCCCTTGGTCCAACTTGTAACAATTTCTTTTATTCAAAATTATAAACATATGTTACAACAATGGCCTTATTGCTTCAAACTACAAACAGATGTTGTAACAATGGATTTATTTGGAAACAACATTATACAGAGGGTTGCCCCACTTAAGCTCGGACAATTTTGCTTAAGTTTTTTCATGGCGAGATTCCCTTTCCCCATCACGTATTGTGTTCAATGCAATTTCCACAGGCTTTAACTATGGCTCTACAGTGCAATTTCCATTGAAGAAGGCTGCATCTAAGAACAGGAAGGGGGATGTTAGCCCACTGCTCCTGGCAGACTTTCCAGAACCCTTCAATTGTGGTGGGACGCCGAGAAGCAAGGCGCTGTTTCAGCAGACCAAATCTGCAAAAATCCATTGGCAAGGCATCTGGTGACTTCACAGGGCTCCTTTTAAATGGTATCACATTGACACCCGTTTCCATAGCTTTCCAGTGGTAGTAATGCTGGGAAGATCGAGAAGTGTGACTGGATGCTTTATCCATGTGCATCAAACATTTGGGGCATCCTCACCATACAACCGATGAATTTCTTCATAAAAAATTGGGTCCATAACATTCCTTTGATAGTAGGCTGCATTAACTTTTATATTGTTGGCAACTCTGTGAATGCCGAGTTTCCCCTAGAGCAATAACCTGCAACCACCATGAATCCATTGGAAAACTTTTCCTTGTTCTCCTGAATAAAGTTGGAGCACCCCTTTTGGCCACTTGATGGTAATAAATGGCTTGGGTTTTTTTTGTCACCTAGATAAACCCATGCTTTATCTAAAGAAACCACCCATCGACACTTTTCACCTGTCAGGTGGTGTTCCTAGAGTTTTCTTGCATTGGTGAAACATTATCTGATGTGGCACTCCTTCAAGGTGTGTTCACGTACTTTATGGCGCTGTTCTAGACGCAAATTGTTGTGTATTATCCGATAGACGGTCCCTTTGGATATTCCAATGTGGCTGGAAATGCTTCTTTGGTTTGGTGGGTTTTCTTGAGTCACTGTTGCACTCACCCTGGCTACTACTGCTTTAGGTCGTTGTGGTTGTGGCCTTTTTCTTGCACATTGAGCCTCAGGTGGGAATCCATTTTTATGCAGTTGTGTTAAACGCCCCACTTACGCTAAGACTTTTTTGTTTGCGCCATTCCACTATCATTGAAAGTCTGTAACCGGCATCGGAAAGCCCAACAATGTACCCCTGCCACAAATCAGCAATTGTTCAAGCCATTACAAGTAAACTTTGCCTCAGACTGGCCCAGCAGACAGCTGGCACTCTCAGTGAGCTGATGCAATAATAAGCAAAAGCGGTTTGACCAATGACAGAGTGGGAGGGTGATTCAAAGTCGTCCGAGCTTAAGTGGGGCAACCCTCTGTATTGCATTGTTGGCATTGCCACATGGATTGAAAGCTCATTTTATATAAGCGTTATTCTGTCTCTGGCCGTAGTATGATTCAGAAATACGAGCAGATAATTATATAATCTGGAAAGAGAATTGGAAGCAGTTTTAGAACATCATGAGGAAGAAAGTTATGATATTTTTGATGAGTGTATTACTGAAACTGAAAATGAAGTTCATCAGATTGAAGACACGGACTGTATAGATTACCATGACTTATGGTCCCAAGAGCTTGGAAGGTCAGAACAGATTTCATGATCTGTCATCAGATTTGATAAGAGCACAAGGCAGGTTAGGTGATCTAATGACAAATTTACTCCTTTACATGAAATATTTCAACTTTTGAATGATGTATTTCTGCTAAAAACACTACCACAGATGAAATGCTTTCCCTGTTTCAAGGCAGATGATCGTTTAAAGTCTTTTTGAAACAAAAAGCGGGTAAATATGGGATCCTCAGCAGACTTCTGTGACTATCGATGCATTCATAGTATGAAAGTTTATGCTGGCAAACAAGAAGGAACAACTCGTGAATCAAGAGGCCCTAGAGAAATTGTTGCTCCAATAAAGATCACAAGTTGGAACATGACTACTGACTAGTTCTATACATCGGTCAAACTTACTGAAGATCTGTAAGGGTCTAAAATTACTTTAATTGGTACCATGAAAAATAACCGCAAACACATTCCTGAAGAACTGAAAACCATAACTGAAAGAGAATTTCACTCAAGCAAGTTTGCATTCACTGACCCTGCATCTGGAAAACCACCTGTTGTGTTAGTGTCGTATATTCCTAAACCCTAAGAAGAACCTAATCATGCTGTCATCACAACATCAGGATGCCAAAGTTTCTGAAGGTGGAAAAAAAAAAATTACATACAAATTTATTCTATAACTCAACCAAAGACTCTGTTGACACCATTGATCAAATGGCCAGGAAGTATACTACTAAGGCGTTGGTTTCACCAAATGCGATTAAAGTTTACAATAGTAACTCTAGAGTAAAATTAATCCAGCGAATGTTCTCCCAAGTAGCATATATGCTTGTGTGGAATTTAAAATACTCTCGAGTTAGTACTCCAATAATTACACCAGAAAAGTGTCAATGCACAGTTTCTCACAGTGTTCACAGCTGATTTCTGTCATTTTAAACAATTTATAACAAGAGTAACCAAAGTTTTGAAGGTTACAGCTATGGAGAGGAAAGTAAACATAAGTATTGGTAGGTAGAAATACATAATAATAGTTAATTTTTTCAAAAAATGTAACCAACCTTTCATTATAATGTAAACAAAAGTATTGATAAATGGAAATACTCAGTAGGCAAAACATTTAAAAATATAACTAACCTTTCATTGTAACAGAGTTATTCTGTTAACTTATAATGCTATTTTGTTATAATTAGAAATAGTATATTATTTTTATTTTATTATCTGTCCATTGCTAACACTTTATTATCCTTCTCTTCCACAGTTCTAAATTTAGTAATGTCAGCTGAGAAGACTAAGAGAAAGCGAAGCCAAACTGGCATAAGTGTGAAAAAATGCTGCTCTTGCCTGTTGTGGAGACAACTTTAAAGCACTTAAAATAAAACAACTAAGGAGCTACAATTCCTGAGGAACATAAAGCCTGGGAGGGAGCAGCAGACAAGTACAATAGCAGCACAAGCATGGATCACCGGATGGCAGCTAACCTAAAATGTGAATTGGAACTCCCTAAAAAAGGCTGCAAAAACGGATGTGGCAATGAAACGCACAGCAGCCACAAAGTTAAATGTGTATTATTGTGTGTGTGCAGGTAGTGGACCTCCAAAGCTGGATACTTATGACGACTCACCATATGAATACAGATGGTGGAAAAAGAAATAATGTGATACCAATGGCTTAGGTGGCCTGGACCTAATATAATCATAACCACAGACAACGTGAACTTGGAAGGAGTCACACTGGGCAACGCACCTGATGATGTGCACTCACAGGTGAAGGTGTTTCTTATGCGGCCTGGAGCTAACGGAACTAATATAGCCATCACACCAGATAAACAGATCTTGGAAGGAGCTGATGCGTACTAAGAGGTAAACAGCAGTATCAGAGGAAACCTTAAGCAGCTAACATTGTACAAGTCCCAACTTAGGTATAATAATATTACAATGATTCTATTGTGTTTATGAGGGCTTGTGGATTACTTACATCTATGAATGAATCTGTGTCACATCAAGGTATTTTTGTGAATGTAACAGATTAGTTACGTCGCTTCAATACAATTGTATGGAATGTATAAATATTGTGTTTCATATGAATATTTGCAGAGCATCCTTAATGTAAAACTGTTCTTTTTTCTTTGCTCTGCACTACAAGGAGTATATTCATAAATGTTAACTTCTTTAACTTGCTTTTGGTCAATAAAAATCAATCTAGTATGCAAAATTTTGTCACTGATTCATCATGCTGCAGTAGGTTACCATATACATTTGATTTGGGCATGGCAACCAGCCATGGAAAGTTACAGAACAAAGTTACATTCCATTGGCTAAGTGCTGTTTTACTCAGATGATACTGAGTAACTGTTCCAGTTGTTGATGTGTCCAACAGTGCCCCTGAGAAACACGATAACATTAATGGTAACTCCCAGCTTATGAATGTAGACCAGGAACCAAATATGTCTTATCAGCAGGTACTATAAAGATGGCGGCAGTCTATGGTGTAGTCATGCATGGAAGAGGAAACAAATTATGCAAAAATATTGGTAATAATGGTGAAAAAGTGATTAAAGAGAGTGCAAGAAGAAATTATATGGAAGTGGAAAGTGATATAAGTAAGACCAAAATGAATGAAGTGGAACTCAACAATCTGGCACAGAGAAACAAGTGAGTCGGAAGCAATATGTCGCTGATGGATATAGTAAATAAAGACTTAAAAAGGGCCCATGAAGGAATGAAAGAAAATAAGGAATTAAGGGCAGAACTGCAGTTCGTTAAACAAGATAAAACTTACACAACAGCAGTAAGCAAAGGTGAGGCCGAGAACATCGCAGTCAAGGATGCTAATGCTGCAGTGTTTCTACATCAAATAAATGCATGTCCTACAAGAATCGACACCACACATTGTACTGTGCAAGTACAAAAGTACGGTAAGTACTGTGCAAGCTTCACAAATTGTCAACTATAATAAGCAAAAATCACAGGAATACTAAGAAAAAAATCTGATGTGTTACACTCACATGACTTTCTCTACTATTGTACAAACTATTTATACAAACGCTTATTCTCCATATGCTTCATGTTAATCGAGATGTCAATCTTATTGCTAATTTTCTTGTAGATGCAAGGAGAATATGGTAGGTTATAAGCGATAGTCAAATCTTTTAAGCGCTGGTTGCTATGTGGCACATTCCATTCTCTTTGCATGTCCAGGACATAAAAAAAATCTGATGTGCTACACTCACATGACTTTCTCTACTCTTGTACAAACTATTTTTACAAACGCTTATTCTCCATATGCTACATGTTAATCGAGATATTGAGATGTCAATCCTATTACTAATTTTCTTGTAGATGCAAGGGGAATATGGTAGGTTTTAAGTGATAGTCAAATCTTTTAAGCGCTGGTTGCTATGTGGCGCATTCCAATCTCTTTGCATGTCCAGGAAAAAAAAATTCTGATGTGTTACACTCACATGACTTTCTCTACTCTTGTACAAAATATTTTTACAAACGCTTATTCTCCATATGCTTCATGTTAATCGAGATATCGAGATGTTCATCTTATTGCTAATTTTCTTGTAGATGCAAGGGGAACATGGTAGCTTTTAAGCGATAGTCAAATCCTTTAAGCGCTGGTTGCTATGTGGAGCATTCCATTCTGTTTGCATATCCAGGACATAAAAAAATGAATAACGAATTTGAGAAAAAGTATAAGTATTGGAAAATTTAACGGAATAACAAGCAATATCTCAAAAATGGTTCACTCAACTAAAAAAATGTATATGACATAAATTGTGTATTTTAACACGATCTACATTTTTTGTGTAGTAAAAGTTTGTCTATCTCTTATGGTTTACCAGTTATGCAAAAGTCATTCACAATGAAGAATACTTTTGGAGACATTCCCAGAAAATTCGAGATATACATTTCATTTGTCGTAAAAATATCTTAAACATATGATATTTTAATCAAAATCATTAGAGCCATTTTTGAGAAAATTACAATTTTCGAAAAATGTTCCATGTAAAGGGTAGTTTGGGGTGTGAGGATTTTCTTGAAAACCTTTGTGTCGCATCTCTGGAAGATACTGAACCTAAATACCAAGTTTGGTGTTTATCCGACTGTTCGTTTCGGAGTTATGCTGTTCACAGACACACAGACACACACGGACATGTTTCCAAAAATGCTTTTTTTTGGATTCAGGGAGTCTCAAAACATGTATTTCTGGTGAAATCTCGGTATCGAATTTTTGGGTGGAATACAATACTTCCCCTACTTACTGTACGTAGTAGAGAAAGTAAAAAGTGCTATTGTAATACACCATCAAAATGTGCAAAGCCTGAGCAATAAAAACCTATCTTTAGAAGTACTGTTTGACTCAGATAAAATCAATGCTGATATCATTTTGCATCAATCTTCAAGATGGCGATCACATATTAGGTATGGTTAACTCAAATTTAGTAAAATCAACTCAAGTGGAAGCATTATCAAAAAAAGACTGTGCTGAAAGATTAATTTGTGATAGGTGCAGCTGTACAAATGGAGATGTAAACACATATGCAACTATAGTTGCAAAAGCTGCAAGTGTGGTAAATGGAGCTGTGTACCACGTGAATCATGATAAAGAACGGTTGGCCTCTCTGCAAAAGATAACTGAAGTCTTGCAACAGGACTTAAAGAACCTGCAGATGGAACGAGATCTACTAAAAGTAGAAAACAGAAAACTGAGTGAGCCCAATAAACTCTTAGAAGAAATTCCATGGAGCATACCACACAAAATAGCGAAGCGTACACCTATGAATACGGCATTCACTCTAATAACAAAAAATAAGTATGAACCAATCAAGCAGCCTGAATATCAGCTGACTACAGAACAAATGTGGAACGAGTCACTGTATAAGAAGAAAGGAGTCAACAAAAAGGAACCTGCAGCTAAAGCTAAACTTAAAATTGCAATACATGGGAACAGTCACGCGCACAATGTTGCAGTTGAGTGTGTAACTGTGTGAATAATGTGAGTGTTACAGGTTATGTTCGACCTAGTGCAAAATTTGTGCAAGCGACAAAGGATGTGCTAAAAGATTCTGGTGTACAGATGGATATTATAATAGCAGGTGCAAATGATGACTACAAAAACAAAGCTCATGATATGGTAAATAAGTTAGAGCACTTACTTGTAGCATACCCTAAAGATAGGCAAATCATTGTCACAAATGTACCTCATAGATTATGATTTATTACCAAATTCTTGTACTAACCCTTTAGCAGTTACTGGTACCTATATGTACCACTTGCTATTAGGGATCATTTTATGTATAAAATCGCACATTACATGAACCTTATGAACAGACTTGAGTCTAGTAACGCTCACTGGTTCATTATGTACCTCCTTTCGAATTTCCCACTTCCCTGCCACCTTGATTGCAGCATGTTCGTATAAGTGGTACCACTGTGTACCAGTGAACGTTCAGAGAACAGGCATTTCTACAAAGCCTCATTTTCATGCTATATTGTGGTTTTTGCAACAGTTTTATGTTATTTAAGTATTATAATCAGTGTTATACAAATGTGAAAGTGTATCAGTGCTTTTGTTTTCTTCTATTTGATGAAAGTTCTGGATTTACAACCATTGTAAGGTAGGTGTGTGTGTGTGTGTGTGTGTGTGTGTGTGTGTGTGTGTGTAGCCTGGAAAATGGCGCACTTTTTCCATATTTTATGAAATGAATACTAGAGCACTCATTTCAAAAGCAGTTGATATTCACTGGTTATAAACTATTCTTCAAACATTGTAGTTTATTATGTAAGTAATTATTTTCATCCCCATTTTGTCACTGGGATATTCTTATACACTTTATTCAGGGGTGTAACAAAATTTGAGGTTACAAAATTTTGATTTTGTTTATATGCAAAGAATAAGTTGTTCCATAACACCAATAACATTATTTCCAATACCTTTCATGTATCTAGACTAAAAGTAATGTTATAACACAGTAAATATGTAAGCAATGTACAGTAAGCAAACACTCATGCAAAAAATGTTTTGTTATTGTACATTATTACAGATATGGCCTACAGAAGAAAAGGTTACTCAACTTATCAATGAAATCACAGATGACATGGCTGAGTACTCTGATGTTAGAGGAGATAGAAGACTGCTTCATAGATCAAACTAGAAACAATGAGGCTTAGGAGATTCATGTTGAAGTCTCAGAAAGTGAAGATGAAGGTGGTGACCAGATGAATGAAGAGGGCACATCTTTGATGATGAATCATTTCAGTGGGATAAGAGTGGTAGTTTACTCAGCAATTTCAAAACGCAAGCTTTTCACAACCTTCTGTTATTTCAAACCACGCTGAAGTGAATCTGAGCGGTCTTAAGGATATCTTTCTTTTGTTTCTAACAGTTCCATTTCTTCAACACATAATTCATCAATCAAATTTGTATGCAGCTCAAAATAATGCTGCACTAGATTTATCAACAGAGGAATTGCAGGCTTTCTTTAGAATTCTCATAATTATGTGCTTCAATCCATTGCCTAGCATGCAGTTGTATTGGAGTAGTAATACAAATGTTTATAATGCAAGAATTGCCAGCATCATGACAGTAAAACGTTTTCTGAAAATCTTGCGCTATATTCATCTCGATGATAACAATGCTCGACCCCAAAAAGGAGAACCATATTATCACACTCATATAATCAAACCTCTCATTGATTACCTGAAACAGCTATTTCATCCTTCTATATAGCTATCTATAGATGGATCCATGGTTAAGTTCAAGGGCCGCAGCTCACTGAAACAATATTTACCCATGAAACCCATAAAACGTGGTTTCAAAATGTGGATAATAGCATGTGCTGTGACAGGGTATTGTATGGGCATATCACTATATGAAGGAAAGGAAACAAATGTTGCCAACACTATGGGGCAGTCATTAGGTGAAAGAGTGGTAACAAAACTTGCACAAGCTTTTGAAGGCTTAGGATATTGCCTGTTTTTTGACAACTTCTTTTCCAGCATTGAAATGTGCAAAAGATTGTTACAGAAGAGTTTGTTTGTGTGTGCCACAATAAGGCAAACCTTTCCATCATACATGCTTCAACCTGACAAGCAGCTGAAGATGGGAGAAAGTGATTCTGTAATGTCCGGAGATATATCAGTTTCAAAATGGAAAGTTAGAGGTAAAAGGTGTGTGTGTATAGTGAGCACCATTCTCAAAAAAGGACAACTGTGCTAAGAAGAAACAAGCAAGGAGAGAGGGAAACTGTACATTGTCCTGTTGCCATCAAGGACTACAACGTTTACATGAGAGGCATTGATCTTTTTGACCAACTTCTTTCTGCCTATAATATAAGCTGGAAGTCATGGAGGTGGCTGCTGTAGTAAATTCTTTCATCCTTTACAAAACAACATTCAAAGCAGTAAGCATACATAGTAAACCACTGTCACACCTGAAATTTCGATCCCAGCTAGCTGCTAAGCTCATTGCAAACTTCTGCAGTCGACAAAAGAAACGGCCAACACCAACAAAAGGTAGAGGAAGGATATCCAGATGGACATTTAACTCTGTCTAATGCAAAAAGACTTACAAACTTTGGTAACCACTTACCAGCAAAAGGAAATCGACAAAGATGTGCATTTTGCAGCACATCTAAGGATCAAAAACGTTCAAGTATAATTTGTGTTGCTTGTGATGTTGCTTTGTGCATTCAATGTTTTAGTCCATTTCATAAATCCAAAATTTACATCTTTTTTATTTTATGACAAGTTGTATACTATTTCATTTAAAACTATTTACCTGCTATGTAACATTTTTACACTTGAATCTTTTGTTACATTGTGCACACAGTACATAAACTAGTATTTTGTATTAATCTTCTATGTGATTAGAGTTTTAGACAACATTAAAACTTTTTAACAATCACAAATGAAACTGGTACAAATATGTACCAGTGAACATTGCAACATTTCCTCTCCAGCAACACTCACTGGTACGTATATGTACCTCAACTTTTTTTGAAAACTAATACTTTTTAAAATAAAATTTGGCCATTTTATGCTAAAATGTATCCATTTAGTAAACTTTATCACACCAAAACAATTATTTTACTATCCCCAGGGTACTGCCCTATAAAGGGTTAATAAGGAAATAAGGAAAGTTAATCTGAAACTGAAATTGTTATGCATGCAATTTACTAATGCCACTGTATTGGATATTGGCAAACTGGGAAAAAAAATTATATTTCAAACATGGGTTCCATCTAAATTATATTGGGAAAGCAGGTTCAGGAGGTTATTAATATGATTGAGCTCATGCTACTTAAGCCTAGGAAACCAATAGTCATATCCCCTAATGGGGGAAATAAGTGTCTCTCAGTCAGAAAACTTAATGTTACTAACGAAGCTGGACCAAACTTAACTAACAGAACACTTAGAATCATGCACCAAAATGTGCAGTATATGTCCAACAAAATTGACACATTAAATGTGGTGCTTAATGAAATTAATCCTAATATTGCTGTCATTACAGAACATGGCTTCACAAACACAGAATTAGATTTAACTAAGCTAAATAATTATACCCTAGCATCCAAGTACTGTAGGACAAATCATAAAGCTGGAGGAGTGGCCATATACATAAAAAATAATTGTGCTTTTAATGAATATCAAATTATATGCAATTGTAGCAAGGAAATGATAATGGAATGTTGTGCAATTAAATTAACAACTGACATTGGTAAGATAGCAATAGATGGTATGTATAGATCACCTAATGCTAACATCACTGAGTTCTATGTGGGATAAACAATCTCGTTGCTAAGCTAATGGATGAAGTGCAAAAAATTATAATTCAGGCGATATTTATATTAATGCAAATAATAACTCTAAGGAATATATACTGTTATATGATATTTTAGATAGCTACAATATATATAATGCTATAAGCACCCCCACTAGAATTACAAATACATCTGCAACTGCAATTGACTATATAATAACTAACATTGAACCTATTCAACACACTACTTTTGTAAATGATTTTCACATATCAGACCATTGTGCAAAATTATGCATATATTTAACTGTAAATGTGATTTAATGAAGGAAACACGGATTCATAAAAGATCAATTAATGATATGCTACAAGATATGCTAAAATTATAAAACCGGGTATCTGTGTATACTACAGCTGATATTAATGAAAAATAGAATATGTTTTTTAACATATTATTAGCTCATTTTAACAATGCTTGCCCTATCAACACTAAGCGAGTAAACAACAAGAGGCTAAACACAAAATACAGCTGACAAAAGAAATAATAAATTTACGTGAGAAAATGAAATCCATGTATGAATTTTACCAATCGACCAAATTAGAAATTTATAACAACTCATGGTGGTGGTGGATAGAATGGTAACTCGCAGTAAGCAACAAAAATTTGGTGAAAGTAACATTAACTTCAAGGTAAAATCCATAGGAAACAACAAGACAAACTACATCGAAAAAGATGACAGTGAAACTGAAGGTGAAAGAAGGGATGGAAGTACTAGCAAAAAACGACTGCATAAAAGTGATCGCATGGGTACATCAATGACGGGAAAACAAGATGGGAGGTGAAATGGTGGCTTCACTGCATATGATTATCAACATTCTTAATAAGGATTTAAAAACGGCACAAGAACAAATGATAACTTTACGAAATGAAAATGCAACACTGCATACAAAACTAACGGAAAGGGAAGAGAATGCAAACAGAAATTTATGGACATTGCATCAATATGCAAACAACGAAGGTTTTTTGAAGCAAGTAAGGTAAACAAAAGGAAGTCTGATAATAACCTAATACTAACAAACAGATATGAGATATTGAGTACATCCACCAAAGATGCTTCTGTAGGAAATCCAACCTCGAACTCAGCTAGGAAGAAAACAGTAAGTACTATAAACATGAAAAACGAATGTGTCTTAGTATTACGGGACACTCTGCTGAAATTTTCTGGCGAACTGTGCAAAGAAAAAGGATACAATGTGTACTGTTATCCTGGAATACGTAGTACAAAACTCAAGCACAAAATAGAACAACTTGATCTGAGGAAAATACAACCAGAAATAATTGTTCTACATGTGGGAATGAATGACATCCAAAGAGGGGTTATGGAAGAAGAGATAATGGACAACACTATGGATATAGTGCGGTACATCAAGAAGGAAGTGCCAAGGACAAAAATACTGGTGAGTGGAGTACTCACAGCGTGTGAGTGCTAAGTGTATATCAATAATAAACAGCAACTATGACTGGATGTGTAATGTAACACAGTATGTAATGCTGGATGGGAACTGTTGGTTAAAAGAAAAGGACAATATGCTAGGGATGGGGTACATTTAAACCATACAGGCTCATATATATTTGGAAACCTGTTGTGCAATGTAATATCTGACATCAAAAAGGGATACTAAAAGCAAACACGGTGGATGAGAAAGTAAGCACATCAATAACGGTTACTGAAACAAAGGTAAATTATGTTTCTAACATGCCTG
The DNA here is from genome assembly GCA_030765065.1 of Deroplatys truncata. Lineage (NCBI taxonomy): Eukaryota > Metazoa > Arthropoda > Insecta > Mantodea > Mantidae > Deroplatys > Deroplatys truncata. The sequence goes on along the minus strand of CM060975.1, from coordinate 19,034,981 downwards.
GTAAATGTAATGAACAAACAATGTCTTTCATCTAAACATACAATACATGAGGAAAAAGCTTGTAGTACTGACGCATACTTTGGATGAAATAAATGTAGATACAGTGGAATCTCGTTAGCACGTTCCTCATTAATACGTTTTCCTGTGTATTATGTTGAATTATAAAAGTCCCGGTACCAAATCACCAAATATAATAAATAATGTTTGCTTAGTGCGTTTTCCTGGTCCTGCTTACTACGTTTGAAGTTTGACGTCCTCATTCGCTGTTTTGGCCAATCCTTGATCGGTACAGTGGGAGTAGGGTTTAACACGTTCATAGTTTGACATCCTCATTTGCTACTTTGGTCAATCCTTGGTCACGGGGTGGATATCGGCAGCCAATCACATACATGCATTTAAATATTTGTGTGACACGATTTCTATGGGCGGGATAGAGAATGCTTTACCTTGGTGTGGTAAATGCTAACGATAGTTTCTAATGTTGAGTGATGACCAAACAACCGTAGATTGTATTTTAACTTTTCATTTACAATGAAAAAAAGAAAGTGTAGTAGGTAAATAACCAACAGTGAAAAACTGAAAATCCTTGATGTAATCACAATCCAAATATAAAACATGTCGATATAGTGCGGAAGTTAAACATTCCACCGTCAACCTTAAACACGATTGTTAGCAAACCTAAATTGATTGAAACTGCTTTTAAAGAAGGGAAAAATACTAAAACAAAACTTTTCTCTTGGAAAATAGGATCAGAAGAGGACCGGAACGAAATTTGTTGCATGGAAACACCTCCGTATTCAAATCGTCTTGTATACACCAAAGATAATATCGTCTATTGTACTCGTAACACGATGCACGCTCATAATTTTTTCTTTTTTAGCAGAAATTGTTATCACGTGTGGGCCCACGTGTGTAATAAAACACACAGCAAAACCACTATTGCCGCTTCCACAATTCGCAATTTATTTTCTCAAAAACATTCATAACCTAAAAATCCAAGTTGACCAAAATAAACGCTTGAATTATTTATTCTCAGGCTTTGTGTATCCAAATCCATTTAAACATATTGAATTTAACATGGAAACGCGGATCGTATTCAGTATGAAATTGTACTCAAAATCGATTTAAATTGCCCATGGAGACGTAGTAATTATTAGATTTTTATTACCTATGTTCTTAAATTGCAGATTTTGCATTTTCGTTAACACGTTTTCCCGCCTATGACGTCCAAATCCTTAGGTCCCTGCAAAAACGTACTAACGAGATTCTACTGTATATGTATTATAAGTGAACATGGTATGGGTAGAGAGGATATTTGTAAAGTGGATAATTACAAAATAGCTAGTAAATACTTTAGATCAAATCATTAAGGCGGAGGGGTTATGATATTTACAAAGAAAGAAATAAAGACTACAGAAATAAATTTAGAACATCTTTGTATAGAGAAATCATTTGAGGCAACTGCTATAAAGTTAGAAACAAATCAAGGGAACATACTCTTAATTGGATTATATAGGTCACCTTCGGCCCCCAATAAAGATTTTATTTCCCAATTAGAAATATTGCTAGATAAATACAAGAATAGGAATATAAAAGTCATTCTTGGAGGTGATTTTAATATAAACCTAGATATCCTCGACAATTCATACAAAGAATTTAAAAACGTGTTAAATATGTATAATATTAAGGATATAATCCAAGAACCAACGCAAGTAACCTTAAGTACATCCTCTACTATTGATCATGTAGCATCCAATATGCAAGAATGCACATACTCCAGAATAAATACTCACATTTCAGATCATTATGCTCAATTTGTTCAATTTAAAATAGATAAATATATGACTGAGCCACAAGAACTTAGGATATTTCGTGACATAAATAATAAAAATATACATAAATTGGTACATAAATTAAAATCTGAAAATTGGGATTCTATTTTTAACTGTAATAATATAAATAATAAATGGAATAACTTTTATAAGATTTTTAAAATACACTTTGATGATTCTTGTCCATTGAAACAAGGTACAGTAAATCAGGTCAAAAACAAAAGAATTGTATTGCCATTAGAGCTAGTTAAGTTAAAAGAGAAACTGAAAGACATATGCTTTGTATAAGAGTACTTCAACTATACACTATAAAAATAAGTATATGTCCCTAAAACGGATTATTTAAAGGAACTAAAAATGTAAAAGCAATAACATACAACAAAAAATGGAAAAGTCAAAAAATATTAACAAATCTGCTTGGAATTTAATAAGCAGTGCCAGAAAGAACAAAACAATCCACAAAAACATCCAACTTAACATTAACGAGAATTTGCTACATTAGCCCATAATTATAAGTAATGAATTTAACGACCTCTTTACAAACGTGGCTGCTCAAACATCAAACTAAACTATGTATTCAGACACGACTGCTGTTGCTGCACTCTCTATTCAGTCTTCCTGCTTTATTAGGCCAGTAACAGAAAATGAAATTAATAAACTACCAAATAAATCAAGCAGCGGATGGGGCGCGATTAGTCCAAAAATTTGGAAATATTGTAGGAATGCTTTGGTTAAACCATTAACATATCCAATCAATTGCTCTATAGAAGAAGGGGAATTTCCAAAATGTTAAAATTAGGAGTAATCAAACCATTACTTAAAACAGGAAATGAAAATAATGTTAGTAACTATAGGCCAATTACACTAACCTCTGAGATGGCCAAACTTTTACAAAGAGTTATATTTGGGGGACTAATTTCTTATTTTGATAGACATCAATTATTTTCAAATTTTCAATACGGTTTTAAAAAAGGAAATCCCACAATTACAATTTATTAATGTAGTTACAAAAAAAATGGAATGTAATCACAAGGTTAGCTCCCTATTCTTTGGCCTATCCAAAGCCTTCGATTGCGTTGATCACAAGATCCTATAGAACAAATTGGAAAATTATGGGATAAGGGGTTCAAATAAATAAATTGGTAGATATCTCATAGGGAGAAAACAGTTAACGGAAATCAACCATAAAAAAGGTAAATTTATTAAGAAAATACGGTCAGAAATAGAAACAGTTAAATATGGAATGCCTCAAGGGACAGTATTAGGCCCCTTATTGTTCATCATATACGTTAATGATATCACTCAACCATTAAATACATCCATTGTTACCTATGCTGATGATACAACTGCTTTCTGCTGGAGTGAAAATATAGAAAGATTGAACAAATCTATGAACAATTCTGCCTCCTTGATATTAAAATATTTTGATGCCCTCAATCTTAAATGCAATATGGGAAAAACAAGAATGGCTACCAGAAAATGGCTGCTCTGCAAATGAAGCTGGCAGAGGAGGAGGAGGAGGAGGAGGAGGAGGAGAGAGCAGAAGTAAGAGCTACCAGAAAATGGCTGCTCTACAACTGCAAATGCAGCTGGCATGGGAGGAGGAGAGAGCAGAAGTAAGAGCTACCAGAAAATGCCTGCTCTGCAAATGAAGCTGGCAGAGGAGGAGGAGGAGAGAGCAGAAGAGCTACCGGAAAATGGATGAAGCTGGCAGAGGAGGAGGAGAGAGCAGAAGTAAGAGCTACCAGAAAATTGCTGCTCTGCAAATGAAGCTGGCAGGGGAGGAGGAGGAGGAGGAGGAGGAGAGAGAAGAAGTAAGAGCTACCAGAAAATGGCTGCTGTGCAAATGAAGCTGGCAGGGGAGGAGGAGGAGAGAGCAGAGTAAGAGCTACCAGAAAATGGCTGCTCTACAAATGAAGCTGGCAGAGGAGGAGGAGAGAGCAGAAGTAAGAGCTACCAGAAAATGGCTGCTCTGCAAATGAAGCTGGCAGAGGAGGAGGAGAGAGCAGAATTAAGAGCTACCAGAAAATGGCTGCTCTGCAAATGAAGCTGGCAGAGGAGGAGGAGAGAGCAGAAGTAAGAGCTACCAGAAAATGGCTGCTCTGCAAATAAAGCTGGCAGAGGAGGAGGAGAGAGCAGAAGTAAGAGCTACCAGAAAATGGCTGCTCTGCAAATGAAGCTGGCAGGGGAGGAGGAGAGAGCAGAAGTAAGAGCTACCAGAAAATGGCTGCTGTGCAAATGAAGCTGGCAGGGGAGGAGGAGGAGAGAGCAGAGTAAGAGCTACCAGAAAATGGCTGCTCTACAAATGAAGCTGGCAGAGGAGGAGGAGAGAGCAGAAGTAAGAGCTACCAGAAAATGGCTGCTCTACAAATGAAGCTGGCAGAGGAGGAGGAGAGAGCAGAAGTAAGAGCTACCAGAAAATGGCTGCTCTGCAAATGAAGCTGGCAGAGGAGGAGTAGATGATGATGATGATGATGATATGCGGTTTAAGGGCGCTAAACTGCTATGGTCATCAGCGCCCTTACAGTGTATAAAAGATAAGGTCAAACTATAAAACAGGTAAAAGAACCGCATAGTTAAAAACGGGACACAAACCCGCGATGTTCAAAAGGCTAAAACTAACAATATAACAATAACAAATATAACAATAACAACAATAATAACAATAACAATAACAACAAGAATAACAATAACAACAATAAAAAGAACAAGACAAATATCTGAAAACCAACACACTAAAAGCATAGGCAGTAAAGGATTAAAACGTGTCAGGAACTGTAGAATGCGAGGGACATGAGCGCCATATGTCCACTGGGGATAAGAGTTCCCATAAAAAACAGACAGAATAAAAGTACCAAGCTAACAGACGCCCAACGCATTAAATGCGCAGATTAAAAGCATTGTCGTGAATAAAACGTAAAACACATTCTACAGCACGCGTGTCGTCTGCCAAAACGTTGGCTAGGCCAACAGGCAGGCCCACTTGAGCACGCAATGCAGCTAAAACCTGACACTCTGTTAAAATGTGACGCACCGTTAAGGGCACGTCACACTGCCCACAGACGGGTGCGGGGTCACCACTGAGCAAATACCTATGACTAAAAACACAATGTCCAATCCGTAGACGAGCTAAAATTACCTCTTCCCGACGACAAGAACGAGAAGAGGTACCCCAGATCAACGGGAAAGGCTTAACCTCCCGCAACTTGTTCCCCCGGAGGGCCGTCCACTCATCGCGCCAGCGCGAGAGGATGCGGCGACGTAAAATAACATACGAATCTGACGAGGGAACAACAGAAGTAAAAAATCTGGGTAATAAAATCGCCGATTTCGCAGCGGCGTCGGCAGACTCGTTACCTGAGATGCCCACATGACCTGGAATCCACATGAAGGAGACGCTGATGCCAGAGACACCGAGCGAGTGGAGCAGGTCATGTATGCGCTGTACGAGTGGGTGGTAATTGTACAGCGCATGAATAGCCTGAAGGGCACTCAGAGAGTCCGTACAAATAAAACAGTGCCGTAAGTCGTGCCGCTGAATGAATAAAACAGATTGATAAATGCTAAAAAGCTCGGCGGTAAAAATTGAACATTGTCGAGGTAAACGAAAAGTAAATCTCTGTACACCAAAAACAAAGGCACATCCTACTCCAACATCAGTCTTAGACCCATCAGTATATATAAAATGACAGTCCCCGAACTGCGCCTGTAGTTCTAAAAAGGCGGATCTAAGAACAGAAGCAGGGGTCGCATTTTTCGGCATCGACGTCAGCCCAAGTTGGATGTGGGCCTCAGCGCGCGACCATGGAGGAAAACGCGTTTCCCCTCGGGTAAGGGCCGGCGCTGGCGGAACGTCCAAATGCCGAAGTAGCAGTCGAAATCGAACCCCTGGAGGGAGCAAAGCAGAGGAGCTAACTAAATATTGCCGGTCAAGTGAATCCTCGTAAAATGCCGCGAAGGACGGGTGGTCAGGCAAGCTGGAGAGTCGACAGGCATAGCTACATAAGAGCATCTCACGCCTGAAAGACAGCGGAGGCTCTGCAGCCTCAGCGTAAAGACTGGGCACGGGGCTAGTTGTAAAGGCCCCTGTAGCGACTCTAATACCACGATGATGAATGGGATTCAAACGACGTAACACAGATGGACGTGCCGACGAATAAACGATACACCCGTAATCAAGTTTGGATCGGACCAAAGAGCGATAAAGGCGAAGAAGGACGGTCCGATCAGCTCCCCAGGATGTGCCACTTAAAACACGTAAAATATTAAGAGAACGGTCACACTTTGCTTTTAAAAAGGAAACGTGCGAGGTCCAACACAACTTCCTATCAAAAATCAACCCCAAAAATTTCGCCTCGTCTGCAAACGGAAGTATCCCTGGCCCAAGATGGAGAGAGGGCGGAGGGAAATACTTCCGGCGCCAGAAGTTGATGCAGACGGATTTCTCGGCGGAGAAATTAAAGCCGTTGGCGTTACTCCAGGCGTAGAGACGGTCGATACAGCTCTGGAGACGGCGTTCGAGTAGACAGGTCCGCCGTGAACTGCAATAAATAGCGAAATCGTCAACAAAAAGGGACGATGAAATGCCAGGTGGAATACAATCAACAATGGGGTTGATAGCAATCGCAAAAAGTGTGACACTGAGTACAGAGCCCTGCGGTACTCCGTTCTCTTGAATAAAACGAGATAAAACCGAGCCCACACGTACACGAAAGACGCGGTCCGTCATGAACTCCCTAAGAAATATGGGAAGACGACCTCGGATATTCCAATTGTGAAGTGTACGTAAAATGCCGCCCCTCCAACAAGTGTCATAAGCTTTCTCCAGGTCAAAAAATACAGCCACGGTTTGACACTTTCTCAGAAATCCATTCATAATATGCGTCGACAAGGACACCAGATGGTCGACGGTAGAGCGATAGCGACGAAACCCGCACTGAGCGTTCGCTAGAAGTTTCTGAGACTCAAGCCACCATGTCAACCGCCCGTTGATCATGCGCTCCATCACCTTGCAAATGCAACTGGTGAGGGAGATAGGGCGGTAGCTGGAAGGTAGTTGGCGATCCTTCCCAGGCTTAAGTATAGGCACAATGGTGGCTTCGCGCCAAACGGAAGGAAAAATGCCGTCCTGCCAAATACGGTTATAGACCTGTAAGAGAAAGAGTTTACTGTCGGTGAAAGGTTCTTTAACATCAGGACATGAATGCCGTCCGGCCCAGGAGCGGAGTGCCGAGAGCAATGAAGAGCATGCTCCAGCTCCCTCATTGTGAAAAGTTCATTATAACACTCAATATTAGCAGATCGAAAATTAAAGGTGTCGGAATCCAGCCGGTCTTTGATAGAGCGAAAGCCGGCGGAATAATGGTCCGAATTGGATACCGCCTCAAAGGCAGCACCCAGAGTGTTAGCGATGGCAGCCGGATCCACTATGGTGGCAATAGAAACCTGTAGGCCAGAAACAGTACAATGCGACACTTTACCTGAGAAGCGACGAAGTTTATCCCAAACAACAGATGAAGGCGTAAAGCGATTAAAAGACTCGACAAAACGAGTCCACGACGCCTTCTTGCTATCCTGAATAGTGCGACGAGCCCTGGCGCGCGATTGTTTAAAAGTCACCAAATTATCAAGTGTAGGGTGGCGCCGAAACACCCTAAGTGCAGCCCTACGAGCACGAACGGCGGCCCGACAATCCTCATTCCACCACGGAACAGGCATTCGCCGAGGTTGAGAGGATGAACGGGGAATTGCGCGTTCGGCAGCAGAGAAAATAGTAGACGTAAGGTACTGCACTAGTTCGTTAATGTCGGTGAAGGGCTGGTAGTCAAAATGCACGAGGCTGGAATACAAGCTCCAGTCGGCTTTTGCGAATATCCAGGTAGGTACTCTGGAATGCTGTACGTGGTGCGACAGAAGAGAAACGATGCAGGGATAATGGTCGCTGGAGTAGGTGTCAGCGACGACGTTCCACTGAAGACGACGTGCAAGCTGGAGTGAGCAGATGGCAAGGTCCAGGTGAGAGAATGTACCAGAAGAATCAGAAATGAAAGTAGGTGCACCTGTATTGAGGATGGAAAGATTGAACTGATAAAAAATGTCGGAAAGAAGAGTTCCCCTCGCACAAGCCCTTGGCGAACCCCATAGTGGGTGATGGGCATTAAAATCTCCCAACAGAAGAAATGGTGTTGGGAGAGCGGACAGAAGAGATCGAATGTCCGCGGGAGCGAGGGGAGACGATGGAGGTGTATACACAGAACAAACAGAAAAGAAAAAACCGGGTAACTGCAGTCTAATGGCAACAGCTTGCAAGTCGGACGTAAGTGTGATAGTTTGAAAATGAACGTCATTACGCACCAACAACATAACACCTCCATGAGCAGGAGCACCCTCCTCCGGTTCAAGATCGTAGCGAACCGGAGTGAACCCTCGGAGATCGAAAGGGTCGTGAGGGCGAAGCTTGGTCTCCTGCAAACACACGACCATAGGTGAATGGGAACGCAATAAAAGTTGCAGTTCCGCCCTATGCGATCGTACACCACGTACATTCCAGGTCAGGATAGCCATTAAGAAAAAGGGGATAAACTGTCTATTTAGAAGGGCGGCTTAAAATTACCTTTTGTTTAACCTTTGGGCTCGGGCTTTTTGTATGGAGTTGGTCAGACTCCATAGCTTCCTCGGAGGGAGGGCCCACGCGCTCAGTGCCAGAAACCGATTCAAGCGCCGTGAATCGGTTCTGGGTGGCGATGGGTGAGGGGTGCCGCTGAGCGCGGCTTGTCCCAGGATCTTCCTGGGACAGCGACCTCCGAGGAGGAGAAGGTGAACTTTTGTTACCGCGCGCACGCGGAGGGTCTTTTAAAAAATCTTCCCTGCGAAGTTTCTGCTTGGGTTTCTTTTCAACGGCTTGCGACTTCATGGACTTGGGACCAGGTTTATACGGCTTGGTAACTGTAGCCTTAATGGACGGCCGGATGGTAGTGGCGGTTAATCCAGTCAAGGTCCAGGTCTGAGTTTCGGCATCTACTCGTGGTACCGGCGAGGCAACAACAGAACTAAATGTGCCAGATCGCAGGAGTGAAGGTTGGCGCGCATGGTAACGCCTCCGGGCTTCAGCGAAGGAGAGTTTTTCCTTTACCCGGATCTCCTGGATCGCCTTCTCGTCCAAGTACCGCGGACAGTCGGCAAACGAAGCAGAATGAGACCCTTTACAATTAACGCAGACGGGGGCTGTTGAGCAGGTACCTTCGTGTGAGGGCTGGCTACATGTTGCACAGATGTTAACGGCACTCTTACATGAGACTTGCGTATGCCCAAAACGTTGGCATTTAAAACAACGCAGAGGTCTAGGAATATAAGGCCTCACAGAAATTCGTTCGTACCCTGCGGAGATGCTCGTGGGCAGATCGACGCCATCAAATGTAATAAACAGGGTACGAGTGGGTACCAATACGCCGTCGCGTTTGGCCTGCACTCGATGGACCGCTGTCACCTTCTGGTCTGCAAGATATTCTACCAGGTCCTCGTCCGATATACCATCGAGGCTATGGGTGGTAATAACGCCTCGACAGGAATTCAATGTGCGGTGCTTCTCCACACGGATGGGATAGTCGTGGAGAAGCGTAGCGCGCAACAAGGTCTTACTTTGCTGATCGGATTTCGTTTGGGCTAATAAGGAACCATTCCGTAGACGAGTGCAGGACTGAACCGCACCAGCAATTGCATCAATCCCCTTTTGTATGATGAAAGGGTTCACCTTCTCAAAACTTTGTCCTTCTTCGGTTCGTGAAATGACCAAGTAACAACCAGTTGTCGGTGGTGTCACTTCTGTTACATAAACTTTTCGGCGCTTGTTAGTAGTAATGGAGGAAGGGTGCTCCATAGCGAAATAAATCCTCCACCATTGCAACCGTCTCCGACCTCGGGCTCTGACTTCCCGGGCGTTACCCCGGCTTGGGTGAGTGGCCTATCTATACCTAGCTCACCCCAGGGTCACACCTCCCAGAACATAGACAGAGGGACCCAATCGCCGTCGGAAGCCAGCAGCTCATGCAATGGCCCCCCCGCGGGACTGCAGTTGAACAGCGGATACGAACAACAACCCTACATGACGACCCCGGGTGGTGGGGATGACGCCATTACCCACTCACCCAGCTGCGCACGCGGTGCGCGGGTATCCGTCAGGCTGTGTCCACGGAGGATTTAAATAAAAAGATAAAAGAAACTAAAACTGTGTGGGCGTTTCGCACGCAAGGTAGGCCGGCGGGGAAGAAAAAGAGAGATATGCGAATGTCGTGGTGCGAAATGGCCGGAAAGTGACAAGAGAAGAAAGAAACGATGGTGAGGTGCGGTATGAATGGAATGTAACGAACGCACAAGAGCCTACCTTGTGTCCACCGGTCACTTGAAGAACCCACCTCGACCGGATGGGGGTGAGGGGATGAATGTGGCGATGACTGGCTCGGGAACCCCCGGGTGCGCCAAAAACCCGTACTCACATAAGGTGAGCCCCTGAGGGGGGAGGAGTAGAGAGCAGAAGTAAGAGCTACCAGAAAATGGCTGCTCTGCAAATGAAGCTGGCAGAGGAGGAGGAGAGAGCAGAAGTAAGAGCTACCAGAAAATGGCTGCTCTGCAAATAAAGCTGGCAGGGGAGGAGGAGAGAGCAGAAGTAAGAGCTACTAGAAAATGGCTGCTCTGCAAATGAAGCTGGCAGAGGAGGAGGAGAGAGCAGAAGTAAGAGCTACCAGAAAATGGCTGCTCTGCAAATAAAGCTGGCAGGGGAGGAGGAGAGAGCAGAAGTAAGAGCTACCAGAAAATGGCTGCTGTACAAATGAAGCTGGCAGGGGAGGAGAGCCAAAGGAAGAGCTGCACATAGTTTAATGCGAGCAATAAGAGCACAACAGCTAAAACAAGAACAGGTCAAAAGTGATTTACTGTTGGAGAAAAATAAAAAACAAACACAATAAAGTTTCTTTGTTGCTGAATTTTATCTGTTTATTTAATAAAATGTTAAAAGAATTTACAGTTATGCTTACTAGGTATAATTTATACAATTAGTGTGTTCCTTAATAATCTTCATCCTTTGTGCATATCCCTTTTTGACACAGGACTTGACAGCAAACTGGAATCAAAACAAACAAATTGTTAAAAATTTCAATTTCATTGTGATCAGGGCCGTCCCCCCCGAAACTTCTGACATGTTTTATTTCAATTCATCAAACCAATATGGGAAACAATTTGATAAGAGCAGTAGGTCTACTACTGGTAACACATTTACAAGGAAGAGGGAAACTTAATAATATTGTCGCCTTACATAGTCGCATAGTGCGGACACAATACTGTATATGAGAGCAAGCTCCGATTGTTTATGATGACGTGTTGCAATGCTTGCGCGACAGAAATTATCACACTGCAATGTTATTGTTACTACACTGGTGATGCTATCGCTTCTGAGCAGTCCTAATCATTCTGACCACACGGAGCTTACCTTAGTGCAGTTTGTTGCTTTAAAACGTTTCAGTAGTTCACGTTGTGCCACCTTGCAAAATTCGTTAAAAATGAAATGCAGTGCTTTATGAGGGAGTAAACAGTTGTCAATTGGGATGTTCTTTTGCAAGAAATCTAAACATGAAAATGAACACAATTTGAGTAGCAACATCAGTGTATCCACAACTGACATAAACATCGGATCAGCGTCTTTGCCTAGTATTTGTACTAGCAATAACAGTTCCTGTATGAGTGATACGGCCATCGAATCGAAGGTTTTGTTTAGTGATCGTGAGTCCCACAGAAGTGATATTGCCACACATTCATCACCTGATATATTGTTAGGGACCAAGGATAGTTCTTTCAGTGAAAATGACATTGGTTTGTATGTTAAAACAGAAAACATTGACAACCTAAAAAGGGAACAGTTTTTGAAAAATCCATGGGTTCCAACTCCTACCTATGTTTTCCCACCTAAAACGAAACGAAATCTGAGGTTTCAGCTAACGTGGCTTGACAAATTTCCTTGGTTATCCTACTCAAGTAAACTGGAAGGTGCGTTGTGCAAAGTTTGTGTGTTGTTTTGTAGAGGGACAGAAGGGAGCAAAGGTTGGCATCAACATTTGGGAGTGCTTGTTACCAAAGAATATAATAATTGGAAAAATGCATTGAAAGATTTTTCCAATCATGCAAATGCAGCATATCATAAACGGTGCTTAGAAATGGCCAAAAACTTCATAAAAGTGGTTGAAGGGAAAGCACAAAAAATAGTAAACCAACTGAGTAGCGAGCGAGCTAAGCAAGGCACTGAAAATCCTGAGAAACTACGATCAATTATAGAAACAATTATTCTTAGTGGCCATCAAGAAATTGCCCTTCATGGAACAAGTGACTTTGGAAATGTCATGAAATCCGAAGAATCAGAAACAAATAATGACAATTTCCGTGCCTTACTACGTTTCCACATAAGTGCAGGTGATTCAATGCTTTAAAACATTTGGAATCAGGTGCACTAAATTCACAGTATACAAGCCCCAAAATTCAGAATGAATTAATTGGAATTTGTGGTGATATAATCAAACGAGATATAGTAGCAAACGTGAATGCTGCCGACTGTTTTTCTGTGATGGCAGATGAAACTACAGACGTCGCCCGAATAGAACAAGTATCTGTTTGTGTGCATTATGTTGACAGGAAAGCAGGTAGGATTAGGGAAGACTTCCTTGAATTTGTTCCAACAACCGATCTCACAGGTAATGGTTTGGCAAAACTCATTTCTGCTGCCTTAAAGAGGAATAACATCAACTGCGAGGATATGATGGAGCATGTGCTATGAGCGGTTACCTGCATGAGTGAATATATTAGTATGGTGCTTTACGTACATTGTAGTGCTCATTCACGGAGCCTTGTGCTAGCAAATTCGTGTTCCCTACCATTGATACGCAATTGTTTAGGAACTATTCAGCTCATCTGCTCAAAGGAATGATTTTCTAAAGAACGCAATAAAAGAGAATATGCCAGAGTGGCAACATGGTACTCTGATAGGGCTTTGTGAAACAAGATGGGTCCACAGGCATGAAAGTGTTATAAGATTTAAAGAGCTATATCCAGCTTTAGTGAATGCATTAGAGTCATCTGTAAACAAAGAGGCACCTCAAAACGCATGTCAGCTACTAAGTGCCATTAAAGGAGCTAAATTTGTTGTTCCCCTTTTGATTTTAGTGAAGGTATTTTGTTTCACCGTTACTTTGTGCAGACAACTCCAGGCTGTTAATGCAGATTTAGCAGAAGCTTGCGATCATGTTGACCATCTGACTGGCACTTTAAATACTTCTTTCACTTTCCCTGCTGCCATTAAGCGTCACTTTCTGTATTCAATCCTATCCTGCGCCAACCTGTATATTCCTCTCAGTGTCGTCCCCATGTCCGACTGCCACTCTTTCCATATATTGTCTCCATTCCATCCTAGGTCTTCCCATTCTTCTCTTCCCCTCTGCTCTTGCTTCAAATATTCTTTTAGGTAATCTTTCTTCATTCATCTTTACTAAGTGTCCCAGCCATCTTAGTTGGTTTCTTTCCATTGTCTTCAGTCTACTTTCCTGTTTTAGCTTTTCTCATATTTTCACATTTCTAACTTGATCCCTCTTTGTATATACGATACTCTCCTTAGGTATTTCATCTGTGTTGCTGTTAATCTACTTGCATGTCTATCCAATACTGTCCAGCTTTCACTCCCATATAATAGAACTGACTGGTGGTTTAGTGGTTTGACTTACTTCTCTTTTACCAATTATAGTGTTATTAATTTGGTAATATATATTTATTTCCTTCCTGATTCTATTGTATATTTCTTGATCTATTCTTCCATTTTTAGTTAGATCACCCCTAAATACTCAATACTAGTCACATTTTCTAAATTTTCACCTTTCCAGAAAATTTGCATTTTTGTTTCAGTTTCCTCTTTACCAATTATCATTACTTTACTCTTTCTTGCATTTAGATTCATACCTTTCTCTTCCAATGTACTAGCCCATTCTGTTATTGATTGTTGCAGGTTCTCTTGGTTTTCCACCATTAAGACTATGTCATCCGCATAAATCAGAGCTTGCACATATACCGGTCTCATTTTCCAGTAACCTACTCTCATTTTATTTGTTCTTCTCTTACAATGTCTAATTATTTGATTCATAAAGATATTAAACAACAGAGGGCTCATACTATCCCCCTGTTCGACTCCACTTCTCATTTCAAATTCCTCCGAAAGTCTTCCTGACATTCTAACCGTCCCTATTATTTTTTCCATATAAACTCTTTATTACTTTAATCATTTTCTCTTTAACTTTTAGTTCCCTTAGAGTTTTCCATATCTCCTTACGTGGTACCGTATCAAAAGCTGCTTTTATGACTAAAAAAGCTGCATATATCTTCTTTCCCCTACCCAACCTTAAATCCACCGCTTGTCTTACTGTATAAATGTGATCTTGAGTTTGCCTTTCTTCTCTAAAGGCAGTTTGTTCCTCTTCCATCTTTTCTTCTACCTCCTTTCTCAATCTTCTTTCAATTATTCTTGTGTACAATTTAAGGGGTACTGATGATAGGCATATCACTCTATAGTTCTCACATTGCAACGTTTCTCCTTTCTTGTATATCGGTATTATAATATTTCTTTGCCATCCTTCAGTATTGTCTCAAGATTCCATGCCTCGTTCATTATATCTAAGATGGTGCCTGGTAACAAGCAAGACTTACACAGCGGTATGAATAATGGACGAATAAGTGAAAATACCAATTGTGAAGGAAATAATACAGTGATAAATAGGAAATCGGACCTAAATGCAATCATACAAATGAAGGTAATGTAACCCAGCATAATACTGAAAAGTTGTACTCAAGTAAATTAGGTGGGAGGAGAATATGTGATACTTGTGAAACTACCTCGTCCCTACAAATGATAATTGGAATCCTCATGTGGCCAATAAAGAGAGATATAGGTTAAGAGATGATAATCGTAGTTAAAGTACGAGATAAATAAATTGAAAAATACACAGGAAAATCGAGACCAGAAACTCGAAACTGAGCTTATTGAAAGTAGCAACGTAATCGCTCCATGGCTGTACTGAACAATAAAAGAAAGGGACATATTGCAAATAAAATAAGTCAAGTTAGACATACACAAGCGACTAGTAATACGCAGTCTAGGAACAGATATTTATCGTTGCAACAGTGTTTGTCAGAACCTAACCTCCAACTTGACAAACATATTTAACATATTTATTTAATCCTTTAACATCAATTCAGTACATAGTACATTGATACAGGATATGTCAATAGTTAAATTTATATATTTACATTACAATAAAGTTATCTATAATTTGAGTTCAACTATGATATACAATAGATATATTTATAAATTAAATGACATACTACTAGATAACTTAACGGATTAGTACAATGTCTTATGCAAACAAGGATTTATTAAACTGTAAATATTCCTTTACGGTGTAGAAGCAGTGTTCCTGCAAGAAAGCCTTTGTTCTAGTTTTAAACACATTATAATTATTTATATCTTTAATGGCATTAGGCAGGGAATTATAATTCCTTATACTGGAGTGCAGTACTGCATTCTTACATATTGTAGTTCTGACAGAGGTTAAGTGTATATCCTTATTATGTCTAGTGTAATGACTATGGACATTGTCATTATTTTGAACATTAAATTTATTTCTTTTTACAAATAAGACTGTTTCCAATATATAAGAACATGCCAAAGTAAGTATGCCAAGCTTTCTGAATAGTGGTTTACATGAGCATAACATTTTTTTACCACATATAATTCGTATGGCTTGTTTTTGTTTGATAAATACATCCTTAGTTTCTGGCGAGTTTCCCCAAAATATGATACCATATTTAATTATTGAATGTATATGTGCATAATAAGTTGTTAACAGCACATGGAGACTGACATTTTGACTTAAAATTCTTAAGGCATATATATTCCTGCTTAATTTGGTTATTAAATGTTTTATATGAGTTTTCCATTTCAAGTTATTCTGTATCCACAAGCCCAAAAAGTTTGTCTCGTTTTTATATGAGATTAATTTATTATTTAATTTTACTTCAGGGATGTTATAATTATTGTTTGCACTATCAGTAATATGAAATTTAAGACAAACAGTTTTGACCGTATTTAAAACCAGGTTGTTATTATCTAACCAATATACCAGATCTTTACTGGCCTGGTTTAGTGAATTATTTAACATTTCATTACTCTTTTCTGTTATTAGTGAATTAGTATCATCTGCAAATAGAACAATGTTATGAGCTTGTATGTTATTTGTTAAGTCGTTTATATACAAGATAAATAAAAATGGTCCAAGTATAGAGCCTTGTGGTACTCCATAAGTTATATCAAGTGCATTAGATCTAACTGCCAAAAGTGCATTAGTGTTAGCATTATAATCTGTAATCTCTGTTATTTGCTTACGGTTTGTAAGGTAAGATTCAAACCAAGAATATGCTAATCCTCTTATACCAAAGTCAAATAATTTTGTTAGCAAAATTTTATGGTTAATAGTATCGAAAGCTTTAGTTAAATCTAGAAATATGCCAATTGCTTTATCTTTTTAGCATTTCCTCAGGCGTAACTTCATAAAGGTATATAGAGTTTACATTATTGGTAGTATTAGTCTTTATTAGACTGCCAAGATGTCCATTACTATTTTGAACCAAATCTTTAATTATTTCTGTAAAGTAGGTATTGAAATATGTAACAACTTCTGTTGCATCAGTGATCTTTCTATCATTATGCTCAAGTTCTATTTTACCTTGCATATGACGTGTTTTATTAGTCATTTGGTTTACTATTTGCCACATAGCTTTGGCCTTATTTTTAGAGTTTTTAATATGATTGTCATTACTATTGATTTTAGCCTGTCTTATAACTTTATTTAGTATGCGTTTATAATTCTTAAAATAATTATCAAAATCTGTCGTTGTACTACCCTTACTTAAGTCATATAGTAATCTTCTACGTTCACATGACTTTCTTATACCTGGAGTTAACCAATTTCTCTTAGCTTTCCCATTGGAGGTTCTTGATGTTTTGAGAGGAAATGCAGTATTAAAGCAGAACATAAAACTATTTACAAACAATCTAAATTTCTCATTAGTATCAGCTGTATTATACATATCAAGCCAATCTTCCTTGCTTAAGAGATAATTCATATACAAAATATTATCATTGCTAAATATTCTTTTTTTATGAGTGTTGATCTAAACATCTTAGTATTATTAGTTTCAATTTGAATTATTTGTGCCTCATGATCACTAAATCCTGTATTTATCACCTGTGCTTTATATGTACAATTTTCATTAATTATAATTTGATCTACCGCAGTTTTTGAGCGACTAGTTATTCTTGTAGGGGATGTTATGACATGCATTAGGTTATAACTTCTAAGCAGATGTATGAGGTCTTGCTTTTCTTTGCTGTCTTTAAGAAAGTCAATATTTAAATCACCACATAATGCAAATTTTTTTTTGGTTTTCACGAGAATGTTGAGTAGTCTCTCTAAGCTATTTTGAAAAATCCTAACATTACTATCTGGGGCACGGTATAAAACAATCACAGTAATATCTAGTTCAATCAAATCCACACCTGCAACTTCAAAATCACTTTCACGACATAATGTCCGGCATGTACCTATATTTATGAAACGGATACCTGTTTTAATAAATATGCATACCCCACCCCCACTTTTGTTAGATCTACAATATGAGCTGGCTAATGTATAATTTGGTATCTGTATGTAATCGATTTCATTGCTCTTTAACCAGTGCTCAGAAATGCACAAGACACCAACCTCATTCAGATCTTTATCTAATAGGATTTCAATGTAATTTAATTTATTGTGAATAGATTGGACATTTTGATGAAAAATTGTTAGATAGTGTGCATCTATTTTTATAGGCTTTCTTACAGAATCACTTACCTTTAACATTTTCGTTTTTTCTGTTCCCTCCATACATTTAGTAAGAGTGGTAGTGAGATTCGCCGAAGTGGCACCTATAACATCGTTCGTCCCTGATAGTTGGTTGGATTCCACAGCTTTCAAGTAGTGGTCCCCAGAAGCATTCACACTTACAACATTAGTTTCTGTTCTGCATATTTTGTTAAACACCTTCACACTTCGATCACTATTTCCAGTCACTAATGCAACATCCACCACCCGGTTTACTCGTTTCCCATTATCACCGAACTAATTACATCGCACAACAGCATTCCAAACTTATGAGACCCTCCGCGGTTGAAGTGAATGCCGTCTCTTCCAAACTCATTATTCTCTAGCCAAAAATTTCCATCCACAAATGTGCAAATCTTTGTGGAACACAGCCAATTCAGTTCTTTATTAATCCTCATTACTTTTTTTTCCGTTGTATCACTCCGTCTTATCACGCCACTAATAATTATCTTGGCGTTAGGTGACTCTCGTCGTATATAGTTAATAATATCCATGGTATCTCCCATGATTTCTTCTGCATATACTCCTGGTTTTACATCATTAGATCCTGCATGCACCACCACGACGTCAGGATTGCGTTCTTTCAAGTTAATTCTCTCCATTTGGTGCTTTAGTTCATTTAACTTAATTCCCGGAAAGCACCGCACATCATGTCCACGATTTCTACACAACTGTCCTGCAAACTTTATCATGGAGTCTCCCACTACCAAAACATCAGGCGATTTGTTTCTTTTAATGCTGTTATTCACACGGTTTTCGTGGTAGTTTGAACTAGCCAAATTCACTTGGCTAGTACCCATCAGCACATTAAATCTGTTTTTCGTTTCGACCTCACTTCTGTTGTATTTTGTATGTTGCATTCCACTATTCTGAGTTGGATGCTGATATCTTCTATTGTGTTTGTGCAGCACTTCAGTATATCCATTATTATCCTTGCTTGCTACCTTCGTTTGAAGGATTAAGTTTGCTTCTTTTACTTCCGTAATTTCTTTTTCTAATACTTCAATTTCATTTCTCAGGACGACACTTTCTGTTTTGTCTTTGTAAAGCGCGTCTCTCTCATTTTGCAGAACCTTGTTCTCACTTCGAAGGCGTATTATTTCTTTCTGCGCTTCTCTCAAATCCATATTCAAAATGTCAATGATTGTATGAAGCGACGCCGCCATTTCCTTTTCACGCACGCCTCCGATCGCCAATTCATCTTGACACAATTTACTTGTTTGCTTTACCGAATTGCCTTGATCCCCCAGGTTGCCTACATTCACACAAATTCCTTTACTAATATGGTTCAAATTAGTACCATCTTCAGTTGCTGTATCGGTAAATTTACCATTGTTTTTGCTATATTTATACTGCATGCTTCGCGTCACAACACCACTCGCCGCCATGTCATCTCCTAGTACCTAGGAAAGATGAAAGAGTATTGGAAGAAACTGTAGACCTTATAGAAGGTGAAGGTGTTCCTCCTTCAGAGTTGTATGAGAGAAAAACAGCGATCATCATGGGGGATTCCATGGTGCGACATGTTGCAAAATATATAGATGCAGATGCCATGGTATACTGCTATCCTGGATCCAGAATTCAACATCTTGAAAGGAAGGTACAAGAAAACAGAGACGACCCGGAAATTTTAATACTACACTCAGGCACAAACAACTTAACTTCATCCAGTTCCCCAGAGGAAATAATGGACAAAATGATGCGCATTGTGACGGTGACAAAGGATTTATATCTGAAGGCAAAAGTGTGTGTTAGTGGAGTGTTGCTTCGAAGAGACCAGGACATAAGATATGTGGACGCTGTGAGCTCAACACTAGATTGGGTATGTCAACAAAATAATTGTATATTTGTAGATGGACATGTGTGGATCAGAGATTATGATATTGGGTTGGATTTAAACAGGAAGGGAACTGAGAAATTTGATAGACTGCTAAATAGGGTGATACACCACATTGAATCAAAAAACTAAATTCAAACTGTGGCGGTAGATCAATAACAGATGTGCAAACAGTAAATAGAATTTAAAATAGAGAGTTGAGGGTTGTTACACTACATCACTATGATATTCTTACTTGAACGCGTTTCGGGAGACGGCTTGTTCCCATCGTCAGCATTTTCTCTCAACTGATTTTTGCCGGTCATCGTCTGGGGGATGTGTGTGGTTTGTGGTGTTCTCTGGTGCTGGGCTGATGAACCTCCAAAGGCTGTTGGGTGGCGGCAGTTCGAAATTCATTAGGTGATAGTAAGAATATTATAGTGATGTAGTGTAACAACCCTCAACTCTCTATTTTAAATTATGACACATCACTGTTACTAGCTTCTAAATCTTCAAAATTAGTCAGTAAATAGAATACCTACCATCTTAAATTGTCCGTTTGGTAAACCACAGTTTAATGTATTACCAGATATAAATAATGGGATAAAAATATTTCATCAAAATGTGCAATACATCAGTAATAAAGTGCATAGTGTTGAATTAGTTCTGAACGAGGTAAATCCACATGTAGTAGTCCTAACCGAACATAGTCTCAAGGAAAATAATGTAAATATGTATAAAATTTTGAATTATAATACAGCAAGTAGTAAGAACCACTCAACTGTAACTGCAACAACTGAATTCCTTAGATATATTATAACTAGTCTAGAGGATAGAAATAAAGTAGCCGGTAATTTTTTGGACCTTACAAAAGCCTTCGATTGTGTTGATCATAAAATCTTAATCCAGAAGCTGAACAATTATGGAATAAGGGGATTGGCAGAACGATTAATTACATCATTTTTAACAAATCGAAGGCAGTGTACTGAAATTCTAGGTTACAGTGGTAATTATAAACGTATGTTCAGGTCAAAAGAGGGAATAGTGCAATTTGGGGTTCTGCAGGGTTCAGTACTTGGGCCCTTGCTGTTTATATTATATATTAATGACATTCCTTGCATTCAAAATCCAAAACTACTGTCCTATGCTGATGACACAACTATGTTATGTTGGCACACATCTATTGACGAGCTTGTAGGTAAAATAAAACTGGATGCAGCTCAGTTGCTGAGTTATTTCAGTTCCAGTAACTTAGAATGTAATATAAGTAAGACCAAAATATTAAACTTTACAATATCCCATAGGCAAGGTGAACAGCTTATATCTAAAGTAGGTGATGAGGATATTGTTGAAAGCGACCAGACTTCTTTTCTGGGCATAATATTTGATAAACATTTAACATGGGATAGGCATATTGATTTGGTCTGTAATAAAATTAGCAAATGAGGATATCTGATAAGATATTTTTCTAAATTTAAAAATCTAAATATTTTACGCACAATTTATTATGGAGTAATATATCCTCACTTGCTCTATGGCATAGAACTCTGGGGTGGAGCTGCAAATGTACACATAAATAGAGTGTTGACATTGCAGAAAATGTGTGTAAGGATGGTATCAAATGCAAGATATGACCATCCATGCAGAGAGAAATTCTCACAGTTGTATCATTGTATGTATATCGAATACTACTTTTAATACATGGATCAAAGGACATCTTAAAACACTGTGATATGCATAAATACAATACTAGAAGGCAATCTAATATATCTGTACACACAAAAAAATTCTCTGACAAAGATCACTTAAACATAGGAGCAATGTTGTATAATAAACTCCCAATGGGACTTAAATCTCTACAAATTAATTCCTTTAAATCTAAGTTAAAGAAGCATCTTATAAATAAACCTTTGTACAGACTTGAAGAATTTGAGCAATGTGTGTGTGTGCGTGGGTGCGTGCGTAGGTGCGTGCGTGCGTGCGTGCGAGCGAGCGAGCGAGAGAGATTGATGATATAAAGAGTTCAAAATTAATATCCAACCTTTTTAAAAATAGAGTAAAACATTACCTTGTAAATATAATATTGTACAGACTGGATGAATACTGAAGTATAGAGTAAGTATTTATGTATGGATGCGAGTGTTTGCGTATGCCCGCTTGTGAGTTATTGTATTGTGGGAATGTGAAGGAAATTTTGTAAGCCGTAGTGTTAATGTTGTCTTGACCATGCTTTTAACCTGTATCTCCAAGTACACAAGCAATAAGGAATTATTATTATTATTATTATTATTATTATTATTATTATTATTATTATTATTATTATTATTATTATTATTATTATTATTGTTGTTGTTGTTGTTGTTGTCTCTATTCCTTCCCCAATCAGCTTTTTAAAATATTCTACCCATTCAGTTGGTGTGATTTTGTTTTTTCCCCCTCCTTTGTTGTTCACCCTTCTTACTATTTCCCATATATTTTTACTATCTTTCTTTACAATTGGCCCCTTTAGTTTATTTTCCATATTTTCTTACCATTCTTTATTCTGTCTCTAATAAGCATTTATATCCCCATTTGTAAACCATCAAATTTTGCCTGTCTTCTTTTTCCGATCCCCTCCATTTAATAAGTTCTTTGAAAACCTCTTTTTTTTTTACATTTTTACACTCTTCATCATACCATCTCTTATTTGTCTGTAACTTTCCCTGTTTTATTTCCATATCTCTCCCTGCTCTTTTTACTATTAGTTCCATTAACTCTAGCGCTTTCTCTGTTTATGCTTCATAAAGGTTTATCTTTATTCCATATTCTATAATATAGCTTATCTTTGAATTAAAATCTTCTGTGAATTTTTCTTCTAGTTTCAGGTAGAGCTTATTAAAAATACAGTTAATGTCATTTTAACATTTTCATGGCATTAGCCAGTTCTAAAATATTGTCTTATAATTAAAATATTTTCTATGTTGGTTTATTCCAGTGCACCATATATGCAACAAAGTGCAATTGAAACTCTTTGTGGGCAAACATTTACCATGACTAAAATGGTTGAAGAATAGTATTTTAATAAGAACATATAAGGGAAATCTGTGAATTAGTATTGTGCAGAAATCCATGCCACTTATGAAATTTTATCATAGAATTGAGTTAAATGTAAGAATCTTGCAACAGTGAAGCAGGGAAAATTCAGAATTGAGTTATTTAACTTTCAGTTTACCAAATATCTCTTTTGGCAAAATTCTGACTCCATGAAAAAGTTCTTTAATTCCATTTTCAAACATATTTAGGAATGTTACAGTTGTTATCCGTTTCATTAAAATTTCTATACACTATAAGATTGCCATAAAGTGAAGAACTTTGGAGTTGAATAAGTCAAAATAAAATGTAAGTTTACTGACCTTTCAAAATAGTTTGCAATCAGTGCCTGTCTTCTGCCCTGTGCCTGTATGGACATCCTTCCTTGTTCCAGTAGTTGCTCCCAAATGAACCTCAGGATCATCTGGAGGCATGTCCTCTCCTCTTTGGCACAGCAAGTTCTGCACTACTGCAGTAGCCACAACAATGTTTTAATTTTATCCCTAAAGCTAGGACAGGAAATCTTCTTTTCCAAACCCCAAACAGATGCTCAACTACATCTCTTGAATGAATCTGTGATTCATTATATAATTGTTCTGCTGGGGTTTGTGGGTTTTCAAGAGGAGCCATCATGAATGGGGTTGAAACATATCCTCCATCAACCAATAGAAGCCCATCACCCGGCTTAAAAACTTGGCACGGCAAGAGGAATTATTGAAGATCGTGTTGTCATGGGTGGAGCTGGCTATCACGCTACAAGATTGGTAAATTCCAGATTGGAATTGCACATGGCCTGCACATTTAGGGAGAAGTAATTCTTTCTATTCCGAAAGAGTTCTGCATTTTCTCTACCTAAAAGAACAACAAAATGGTCCAATTGCAATGACATTTTGTTGAAACTATACAGTTTATTGGACATTTGAAAATTACTATTTGTTTACCAGGTGAAGCAATCCTGATGTGTGCAGTCCATTGCACCAATAACTTTGGGGAATCTTGCAGTGTTATATTGCTCCTTCCTTCTAACTTCCACCTTGATATACTCTGGACATAGAGAGGCTATAGCAGCAGTGACTTTGTGCACAGTTGGCTTGCTGGCTCCAACATAGTCTCCTGCCATTAGCTGCCAGTGGCAAGGTATCTCAGAGCTGTCAGCAGCTGGTTCATTGGTGATAGCGAAGCATTTCTATGGAAAAAAAAAAACATTATGATCAACCCAAAAGAAGACTAACATAAAACAAGGAGCAATAATTGGGATTACATCAAAGATCTTGAGCATTACATATAGGTACAATTTTTTTTCTCTCTACATGTCAAATTATTAATTGGATGTTAAGCATTAAATTAATACATATAACAAAGGTCTTGAGCATTAAATTGCTGCATATATTTATTATTTGTATGGCACACAGGTTAGGTGAGCAAACAAACCAACATTTCTCACAACTACTGAGGGTGTAACTTGTAATTTTATAACTAGGGGTGTATGTTTAAAAGAACTTGGTTTTACATATGTCACTGAGGAGGGCAAAAGTTTTAGGGGAACTAAGAAGGTGGAGGCAGGAAGGGCAAAAGGAAAGAGAGGAGTTTTTGATTGCAAGATGGGGATACAGAAACTTGTTGGAAGTAAAGAGGAGAGAATGGGCCGAGAAGATGAGTATAAAGTTACATGAGGCAGCAAAAGCAAATGATAGCAAAACAATATGGATGTTGGTGAAAAGAATGTATAAGGTTAGAGCAATAGAAAATAATATAAGTGCGGAAGAATGGTTCAAGTATTTTAAAAATTTGCTAGGAGGGCAACATGATAACCAAACAATTTGGGTAATGGAAAATAACAATTATGTTGAGCAATTGGATAAGCCGATAGATGTAGCGGAAGTGAGGGAACAAATTAATAGATTGAAAAGGGACAAAGCATGCAGTATTGATGGCATACCAGGAGAGTTTTGGAAAGCTTGGAGTCTAAATTAAAATCGATTAGAATCGCTGGTTAGGATATTAAATGCAATTTTTGAAGAGGGGAAGGTTCCTAGGAGTTGGAAAACAGCAATAGTGGTGCCAATATTTAAGAATAAAGGGGAGGTGGATAACCCAGAAAATTATAGGGGGATTAGTTTGTTATGTGTTAGGTAAAGTTTATACAGGGGTTTTGGCTGAAAGAGTGCAAAGTTGGGCGGAGCAAGAGGGAAAAGTATCTGATCTACAGGTGGGATTTCGGAAAAACAAGAGAGCAATAGACAATATTTTTATAATATCTCCAATGGTAAATAAATATTTATCAAACAAAAGGGAAGATTGTATATCTTATTTGTTGATTTAGAAAAAGCTTTCGACACAATAAATAAGAAAGCTTTATGGACCAAATTGGGTATGAAAAGAATGAGTAACAAGTGTATAAGAACAATACAAACAATATATGAAAATAATGATTTTTGTATAAGATTTGATAAAAATGTAAGGACGAAGGAGATTAAAACTTGTATAGGTTTAAGGCAAGGCTGTAAGATAAGCCCTATATTATTTAATTTGTTCATTGACGATATTCTAGAGATAATTAAGTTTGCAAATAGCCACTCTCCAATAATTGGGAATGAGGAGATACCAGGGTTACTATTCGCAGATGATTTGGTTGCAGGATCAATAACTACTGTGGGATTAAACAAAGTAATTGGAGCAATAGAGAGTTTTTGTAACAAGTGGAGTCTTAGGGTTAATACAAGCAAAACAAAAATAATGGTATTTAAACAGGGTATAAGTTGAGAAAGGACAAAAATTGAATTGGAAAGGTAAGGAAATTGAGTTTGTCAGAAATTTTGATTATCTGGGAGTAAGACTAAGTAGCAACGGTAGATGGGGAGAACAAAAGAAACAGGCTTTAACAAAAGGAAAAGTGGCAATGAAAGTTATTAGAGCATGTTTAGATAAAATACCTGGATACATGTAAAATGAATAGAAAGAGTATATGGAGCAGTAGTTGAGGCAAAAATTATGTATGGTGCACAGATTTGGGGTATTGAGGAGGGGTGGGAACAGGTAAATAAAGTGCATAGGAGCTTTTGTAAAATAATTCTGGGTCTACCAAGAACCTCACCCAATGGGGTTGCACAAATGGAGTTAGGGAGATTTGGTAGCAAGGCGAAAATTATCGAAAGAATAGTGAAATATTGGTTGAGAATTGAGGAATCAGAGAATAATAATATTTTAAAACAATGTTTGGAGGTTCAGCGCAAGTTAAATAAAGAGGATACTTGGTACAAGCGCCTAGAAGCAATTCTCAATGAAATAGGGTGTGGGGATATTTGGAAATATAGACAATCACATGAGAAGGGATGTTGGAAAAGAGTTAGATTGAGGATTGAAGATATGGAAAGACAGGAAATAATTGGTAGTTTTAATTCAAAAAGATCATTACATGTATATACAGAGATTAAAAGGACATGGGAAAGAGAAAACTATGTTGATGTTTGTAATAAAATAGCAAGAGAGGGCTTTGCATGGGCTAGGTCAGGGGTGGTGAGGTTAAAAGGCATAGGAGAAGGAGAAAATGAAGGCAAATGCCCATTATGTAATAGCAAGTTTAACAATTACTGGCATTTAATGTTAGAATGTGAAGGAACAATGAATATGAGGAAAAAATTACAAAGAAACAATTGATCTAGATTACCAAATGAAATCATAGGTTGAAGGTTGTTAAGAGTTAAATCCAAGGAAAGTTTATTTGAAATAGGAAAATATTTAGGTGTAGTGAGAAATAAATGGTTGAAAAATATTAGAAATAGGGAATAGAAAGAAAATGTAGATTGTTGAATCATAAATTAAATAGGGCCCAATGTCTCAACAACCATGGTGTTAGATGTTTGCGGGCCCTTAGTAATGCAGCAAATTAGTGAAAATGATATGTAAAGGGTAATGTGTAGAGATAAAATTATGTATTATAGAACTTAAATGAGAATTAATTTATGTAACTAACGAAGTGAAATAAAATATCTATCTTATGTCACTGCTACAAATACTTTAGGAGAGAAATTCCAATAAAAAGTACATATAAATTGCAACATAACATGTAAAACTAGCGCAAGTTAATTATTAAATGTAGCTTAACTTCACTTTGAATTTGTAATTCAACTTACCAATTGGATGTATACTACAAGTCAGCTTCAATTTTGCCAAGAAGATAAGTGCTGAGGCTTTTGTCAAACGGAATCGTATGACAAAGTCTTGGTCATTGTAATTATCAAACCAGTCTGTTCTGTACCTCACCCACCTTGGACGTTGTTCTGCGGGATAATAATTCACATCTTCATCACTGGAATTGTCCTCAAATGCCATTCTCATTAATCTTTCAGGCATCATAATGCTGTAAATTTGGTTATTCCCTCCTTACTCCACACTTTACACGGCAAAATTTGGTCAGGTAAGGTTGCTCTCGCATTTTAATCTGGAATTTATTTGTGTTCAAGTCATTGATAAAACACTAGAAAGGTTTACTCGGGAGTAAAACCTGCTTTACTCGAGATTAAGACTTAGTCTGGGTTGGCGAAACTGGCCCTAAGAGAGGTACTGGTCGTTGGCCCCTATCAGTACTTTACACCCTAATGCATAAATTCTTATACACTGTACATTATGAATTTCCCAGACTGGTACAAAAAAAAAACAAACAGGTGGCCCTTTTACCTATAGGAACTGGGGTTACAACTAATCAAACCAAGTGTGGAACATCATGCTGCAAACATAATTAGACTGCAGAACAATATCATCAGGTCAATGGAAGCCATCCTCAAGAAGAAAATCACCAAACTACGCAGAATCAGCAGCAGCCATCAGGGAAAGGTAGCTGCCGTACATATAGCAAACAGTGTTGCACTAAGCGTGAAAAACTAAACAAATTAGCAAACACAACCGTTGTTTTGTGGAAAATGTAACTTGTATGTGTGTGGAAAACAAACATATGCTATGAGTGAGGTGGATGAATCTGAATGATGTATAAGAATTTGTTCAAGCACTGATTTTCAATAATTAGTTTAATTTGATAATTTTCAGGATATAAAAAATATGTTGTTAAAATATATATTATAAAAATATATATTTGCTTCTTAATATACAATATTTCTTATTTAATTCACTTAATAAAGAATTAATACTTATGCAAAAATTGTAAATACAAACATAAGGGTAAAATATAATGGTGGACATTATTTAGGCCTCCCTTGGTCCGCCTACGGCTAATGTCTGATTCATTTTCCATAATTTAATCAAGTATGGTATTTAACTTTTTGTTTTTCACTTATGCCTTATTCATTGGGTCTCAAAACATATATTGCCAGCAAAATCTCAATGTCAAAGTTCCTCTTCTTCTCTATGTACGTGCTCGGAAAAGTAAAACAAAGCTGTCTAGTATTCGGAGAAATAGGTTTGTAGCGGGAATGAATACAAGTACTCTTAATTTAGAAACCCCACAAAATTAAATAAATAACATTTATTTATAAGAAAGAAGGTAGCAAAAGTATAAAATTATAAGAATGCAAAAGAAAAGTTGAAATTTATATAGAGTAATATCAAGAGCAGAAGAATAGGAAGTAAGTCATAAAACCAAGTAACATATGTAACACTTTTGAATTATTTATATATATATATATATATATATATATATATATATATATATATCATAAAGAAAGCAATTATAAAACAAAATCTCAAGAAAAGTGTGGAAATATAATAATATGAATGATTTAAATAATCATATAGATAAAATATTGTTAAATAATAAACCTAAATAAGTGAAGGACGCTAGCAATGCAAGCGTGCAACAAGCAATGCTCGTCAAAAATGAAGAAAATCAACAAGGTAAAAATGATGCCATATTGGCTTTGAGAGTACGAGGCGGTAACCTACAAAGAAGAGAAAATTTGCAGATCTTTGAAGAAGAGAGAAGTAGTGTTATGAGGTTGAACAAGTATATACCATAGATTATAGATAGTTAAGTGGGAAGTCTCTGTGAAGAATAAATATAGCCCCGTAAGAACGCATCAAGAAACTAATTCCATACAGAGGAGCACCTGTATTAGATCTATTGCGAGGCAGGGTTAGGAATTTATAGCTCCCCACCACGAAGTAATTAATTCCAAAGTACGCAGCTCTAAAAAGAATTATAACATAAATAAAATCAGAAACATAAGAATAGTATTATTCTTGAGATGTTGCTGCCTAAGAAACAGAATAATATAAATAAATTTTGGAAACATCATTATGTATTAAATTCAATATTAATCATTATAAAATTCAAAACTTAAAGAAAAGAAAATTCTAAAAAAAGGAAAAAAATAAAAAAGATAATGACAATTTGGAACAGTGATTGTATTAAAGTAATTTCTAAGTATAGAACCCTGAGAATTTCTTGAACGCCACATCAACAACATTAAAAACACAACAAACATTGGCTAACAACTACATTACACACACATATATTTTTGTAGAGTTTGTTTTTAGCTTTATTTGCTACATATTATTTCAGTCCTGGTTGAGGTAGTAGTAATTAAACATAAATGTTTCTTAATGTGCACAACAAGTTTACTTATGATTTAGCTTGCACCTCTATTTTAACTTTACTTCAATTTTAGCCTCAACTCATGTTAAATGTAGCTTTCACTGCAACGTGTATACAGTAAGTGTTTGTCATGCACAGATTTATTAGGAATATATGAAGTGTTCCTTGGGATTCTTTACAGCACTACACTGTAGTGACAATTGCCGGTGGACAGGATTAAAGCTGTGCACAACAGTCTTTATCTCTCTGCTATGTTGGCATTATGTTGTTATTGGTGTCCGTCTTAGTTGTGGCTTACTATGGACCACAAAAGTTAACATTACAACAAGGATTTATCTTTTAGAGTGTTACATCAGAAAGAGGAATTGTGGGAAAATGTGATGGTGCTCCCATTCCAAGTAGGATCACTACATTAAACCTCGTAAAAAGGTTTAGAAGAACGGGCCCAGTTCGGATTAAGGGCCCATTCACATAGAAATGTTAATGCTAATGCAACAAAAACACAAAAGCTTCTGGCCAGGTTAATAAATGAATTGGTTGGAGCTGAAAGGCATCAAGTCAAAACTTGGATAATCTTTTTTTTTATTTAATACTGCAAACTGCTTCGACAAGATGCATCAACAGCACTGAAAAACATTAAGTTAGCCTTCCCCTTATGTGGTAAACTGCTGTTGCACATAATGTGTGCAGAGGAAAACAGCATTTAAGTCACTGACCTACTACCTTTGAACCTTATGTGGTGGCAGAATGCTGTAAGTTCTGATTTCCATACAATTCTTATCCCGTGGTTTCATAAGCATTTAGTTGTTTGTTGTGCTGAAGTGATTGTTTCATCATGTCACCTAAGAGGAAAAGAAATGATTCTATTCACAAGAAGAATGTAATAAAGCAAGCCATTACTAAAGGTCTACCTTATACCAGCTACAGTGGAAAACAAATCTGAGAAATTTGGAAGATTGCAGGTACATACAAACTGTTTAGTACTATAAAAATATTGACAATAATGAATCTTATTTCTACTTTACTATTTTCCAAGTTACCTAGTATATCTTTTATTATTTTCCAATGCTTACTATAGTACAACAGTTGATTAAACAGGCAAAATTTATACATACTTATTTTGGTTGTAGGTTCCAGAAACACTGTTTTGAGAGAATAGCTGACAATGAAAAATTCATATATTGACAAAATTTAATGACCTTTAAGAAAGGCACTCAAGATTCACACCTAATGGGACATCAGTGCCAAGAGAAGTAGCTTTATAGGAAAAGCAAGAAGAAAAGGAATAATAATGGAGAGAATAAAATTTTGGTATAGATCTTTGGTTAAAGAAGAGGAAAGTTATGCATGAAGCAGCCAAAAAGCTTGAGCGCACAAGAAGAATTATGGGGAAAATAGGAATGGGAGACATATGGAAGCTAGAAGAAACGAATGAAAGTGATGTAGGTAAACCAGTAAAAAGCAGAATAGAAGACAGAAAGGCAGGAGATATGGGGAAATTTAGAAAAACAAGAAATCATTACAATTTTACACGCAAATAAAAAGAAACTGGGGACGAGAACCATATATAGATTACTGTAACAGGCAAGAAAAAGAATGGATAGATTGGATGAGAACAGGAACAATATTTCTAAAAGGAATAAGGGGTAGCGATAAAGGAATATTGTAGCGTGTATGTGTGTGTATTGTCATGCCAGACACATTATTGTATCGTTGGCAACAGTATTGTTGGGGCAATTCTTTTGGGTTTGAAGTTCGTCTGGCGTGGCGACTCGCCACCTTCTTGGGTGGCGATCCTAGCCAGAAGTGGAGAGAGTGGGGGAAGTGAGCATTACTTATTTGTGTGTGTTGAGCGTCACTTTTTGGCCGAGTGTTGGGTGTGAAAGATTGTATGTGAAATCGTGTGAATGTAGCCTCGTGTGTGTAGCATCTCCCCTCAATTTCTTCCTTTTTATCTTTTGTGTGTGATGTAGGGGCACCATGCTTATACTGAATAAACCACAGGTAAAGTGATTAATGTGAAATTTTGCATATTTTGTTATAACTATCCCACGCCTGCTCTGAAATGGTTGTTTAAGATTCTGGTCCTATTGCTGCCTCTGCAGCTGTGCCTCCCAATGTATATGCTGGGATATCTAAAATTTAATATCTAGCTGTAAACCTTTTGGCTTCACCCCACGATATAACAATATGTGAAATGTGTGGTGAGAAAGTATAGCACATTACATTGCAGAATGTAAGGAGTGAGCATTATGGAGGAAAAAGGTTTGGGAAGAGAAATGGGAAAAAATGAGGGAAAAATTGTAGCTATAAAAATGTTAACAGGGAAAGAAGAAAGGAAGGTTAGAAGTATAGGTGAGTATTACAGAAAGCAAAAGAAAAATCAGCAAGGAAAGTAAGGAGTATAAGAGAAGAAGACAGAGGGATAATTAAGATAAAGTGGAAGAGACAAGAGCTAGAGCTACCAGGCGGGGCGAACGGCCTAGTGCCATGCAAACTGATGTAGCAACAAGGTCAATCAATAATTTGTACATAGTTTGGGTTAGATAAATGAAAAATTGTAGAAGTTTTGTAAGGGAAGTTGTATAAATAAATTCATTCATTCATACCTAATGGGTATTATTGAAGTATGCAATGTCAAGCAGCGCAGATCCCGGAAGTCAGATGGGGATGAACAAAATA
Source organism: Deroplatys truncata (assembly GCA_030765065.1). Taxonomy (NCBI): domain Eukaryota; kingdom Metazoa; phylum Arthropoda; class Insecta; order Mantodea; family Mantidae; genus Deroplatys; species Deroplatys truncata. The sequence goes on along the minus strand of CM060975.1, from coordinate 19,003,034 downwards.
AGCATTGCTCCAGTTTTTGGTATTTCGTAGTTTACACTCCATTGGTATGAAGCGTCTGTTCTCTGTATCTCAGTGGAAAACTGCTGAAGATAAACGTGGGAAGAATTTGAAAGCAAATACAATTTCTGAGAATATCCTGAAAACAATAGATGAACACAAAATCTTTTCCTCTGAAGACCTGTCATTCAGAGCTATTCTGTAAGTTCCTTGTTAAGAAGGCAACTACAATTATTTGTTAAGCTTAAAGAACCACTCTTAACAAATGTGCTGCTATTTGGTATTCTTTAACTTGTTTGTTAACACGATATTTGTTTTCTTGTGGTCTGTTAGCTTACTGGAGTGAATAATCGAAAATTTGGGCACTCTAGAACAGTGTTTTGTTTCCACACTGTCATCAGCGCGATAACACCGACTACCGAGTGCTTTTGTTACTTTTCCTTGCCAAGATGTAGACAAAGAAATCATCACACGAAAAATATAAAATATATGTGGATTTTTAAAATTTGCACCCATTGCTTAGAACAGCATGACTCAAATTTTCTTATGACCCTAAGAAATTAGATTTTTTATGTGGAAAATCACCAAGCTGTTGAACAGCTGAGAAAGTAGACCTGTAAAATGAGTTAAAATTTTGGTTAGGAATGACACAATAAAGAATTAGCAATGCAGTTTCTTATTGTTTTGATACAAGTTTCACTGATTCATATCAATCCGCTATTATTGCTTACTTTTCTTTGTGTTTTTTGGCTTTTAATTATACTTTTTAAAGATACCGGTACACATGCAGATTTTTCTGAAATTCTGATGAATACCATCAAGCATAAGTAGGTACTTATTCTTTGATTTGACTATGTTTAGCTTTAGTTCAGTTCTCTGGACATTTCTTGCACCTTAAATCTTTGAATGAAAACCATTATTGGTAACTGATACTATCTATATTATTTTAGGTATTTGTTTATTGGAAGGTCCTAGTGAAAAGAAAGATTACTTTCACTAGTTATGTATCTGGGGAATGCTACAGCTACAAGTATTTTATTTCAGATTATTTTTCATACACAAATTTACTACGTATAAATTATCATTTTATAACCCAAGTTGTGTTCTCCCAGCAGCATCAGTATCAATTAAATTTCTATGGTTACGAGAAACTGGTAAATACCTCTCTGCTAGCCAATTCTTTTGGAAATTATCTTAAAATAATTCTGGGAAGGAAAACGTATCGCTGTCAAAAGTGTTCAGTTCCTAATGTTAATCTAAAAATAAGGCAACAAATTCATGAACCATACAAATAAACACAAGATTTATCACTATTTGAACCCAAGATTCCTAAATCAATAAATGTTAGTTCTTATTAACATGAGATTACACAACAATTATTTTCCTATAAAAATTTGTCTATTAAAACTTATGTTGAGAACATCATTTACCAATGCTACCACAACAAACATTGCTTACTCAAGTGTAATCCATAACATTTATATTTTATGCTAAAACAAATAAACAAACATTTGATAATCAAAATAACAAACTTCTATTGTGCTTTTCCTCTTAGAGCAAGCAGTATTAATACAACGTCTATGTGAATCTGTTGTGTAACAAATATGTTAGCAAGAGGTTTAAGGATTTGTTGCATTCAACAAAAAAATCTTTATTCTTAACAAAATGCTGTTACAGAATGCCATTATCAGGATTAACACTTTGTTAAGCCTTAACAAAACATTACAGAATAGCCCTGATTATGCTGGGAAGTAAATGCAGTACTTAGATTCTCAGCTGTGTGTGAGAACAATGTATCAATTGTGCTGTAGAAACAGTTGTAAAATACGAATACTACAGGCAGTATTTTCGGGAAAATTATAATTATAAATTCTCTTTGTGAGGAATTTAAGTCAAATTGAAAAGTCTTAATCTCTGCAAGGTTCAAAACTTGCAGCCAAGTCAGATTTGGAAGTTCTATAAGTTGCTGAAGGAAGCCAATGTCTTCAAAATGAAGCAGTGGGAGTTATTGCCTTTGACTATATGCGGCACTGTGGGTAAATGATGTGGTGTGCACTTTGCTATACCATTACGTTCCCAACACTATTAAACATCTCAGCTTGTTCTCAGACGAATGTACTTGACACAACAGTGAGGTATGTATGGGACTGACTGCAACTAGTAGATTTGAGTCCATTACCCACATGCTTCCTGAACCCAGTCACTCATACCTACCTTGTGATAGAACGTTTGGGGTATTCAAAAGGAAAATTAAAACTATCGAGACAAGTGCATACCCCAAGAGAATATGTAGAAATAATAGCATGTATTTCTGGTGAAATCTCGGTATCAAATTTTTGTGTGGAATACAATATTTCCGCTACTTATTATATATAGTAGAGAAAGTGTTTTAAAAACCACAGCATTCAGAGCCACTAAAATTCTTAAATTTAAGAATTACAGCAGATGAAGTTACACATGTAAAAGCCAATTTCCTCATGAGATGTCAGGAATGTGATGCAGTAGATGCACATAATTCCCAACACCTGTCATCAAGATTAGTAAACAATATGAAAACTATTTTTAACAGCCGACTGTAGCGGACTCCATTTACCAGCAAATGAGAGCGCCGATGAGGGGACTACATGCCACCTAGTGTCGTAAAGAATCCCAAAGAATGGTCTTTATAAAGGTATTCCACATTACACCTTTTCCTTTACATGTTCACTTCAAATATTTCAACTACAATATTTATGCCTTAAAATTATGGATAGAAATCCATATAAAAATATACCTCTTAACACCCGACGACACGTACAATAAATCTGAGATGAGTTTACCTTTAACTGTTTAGTCATCACATGAATCCATAAATATTTTCATTTGTCAATCATACTCGATCTCGTCAATTACTTCACTTTTAATTTCAATTTCCATAAAGTTTTCATCCTCGTGTCCCTTCTCAACTCTAGCAATGTTTTTAGTCTCATCTGCAACATGATTCGTATCATCATTCACCATATTGTTTATTGTATCCTCATCATCAACATAACTTGTATCACCATCCAACATATCATTTGTATCATCACTTGCATCATCTGTATCACCATCCAGCACATCGTTTTTATCACCATCTGCCACAGAATGTCCATTCTTATCAACTCCGTCATTTGTATCAACATCCAACAAATCATTTGTATCACCATCGAACATATTTGTATCATCACCTGCTGCATCATTTGTATCACCATCCGGCATATCGTTTTTATCACCATCCGCCAAAGAATCTCCATTGTTATCAACTCTGTCATTTGTATCGCCATCGAACATATCATTTGTAACATCACCTGCCAGAGAATGTTCATTCTTATCTGCTGCATCATTTGTATCACCATCCAGCATATCGTTTTTATCACCATCTGCCAAAGAATCTCCATTGTTATCAACTCTGTCACTTGTATCACCATCCAGCATGTCATTTGTATCACCATTTGCCCCATCCTTCCTCCTGATGTGCATTCTGAGTTTATGCATTAAGCAGTTGCTCTTGCTGGTGAATATTCGGGGACAGCCTGGACAAGGGTATTGTTTTTTGCCCGTGCGAACTACATCTGCGTCATCGCCAGGCTGCAGCCTGCCAGTGTGCATTCTCAGTATATGAGTATAGTAGTTACTGCTGTTGGCAAACGTTCGCGGACAATGTGGACAATTGAATGGCTTCTCCCCTGTGTGAACCACCATATGTGCCTGTAACACAGAACAATTATATTTCTTAGTCATATCATTGCACGTGTATGAAGAATAAAGTGGGCTAAAGCGAGTCAGATTTTTAAAAAGGAGATTCCAATGCGATGGCCTTGAAATTCCATACTCTTTGCATAATCACAAGAAAGGAAAAGAAAAGAACAGAGACTTACCACTTGAAAAATGTAAAACTATTTGAAAATTCAAACTAATAACAAAGATTACCTTGGAAACGGTTAATGATACAAAAAGTTTTATTTGATATAAATTTTGTAATGCTACAAAAAGTTTTATTTTATATAAATTCTGTGCTTTAACAAGATCTACATTGTTTTATAGTAAGAAAACTGTATCTGTTATGGTTTAATCCATTAAACCATTTTAACTGTTATAGCCTGATGTACCAATTTGACACAAAGATGGGTTTTTTTTTAAGGTTTTAATTTTTTTAATAATTTGATATTATACTAACCTGCAACAATATAATACAGGTATTTATAGTTGTTTTACATTGTAAAAAAATTAAAAAATTTTAATAATAAGAAACAAAATCCATACAACTGCAGTCAAATGTATAACATTTCCAACTCTTATCAAACAAAGCCGGACATTTCCAAACCTTTTTTGCTGGTAAACAAAAAGTATGAAAAAATGATTACTGATACCATGATATCAAGGGATTTAACAAGCGTTAGGCATAAAAATATCTGACATTGTTAAGTAAAGTGAACCCTCATTATAGTCTTTTTTCACTTCTTGGAAAAACTGCTATTTTGGAAATGGCTGGTTTTGTTTGCAGCCTCCTTAAATCTCCTTGTCTGTAAAATTGTAATGCTGTTTTTTCCGAAATGAATTACTGTTAGGGGTGGTCTTGTCAAGGATAGCAGAACTTTCCATCAGCATTCAACATCTGGTTGGTAATAAAACTGAATGCTTTTGAAACTTATGCCACCACATAAATTTAATGAGAAATATATAGTGTAATAAAAACCAACTCAATTGCATTTAATTGTATCTTCTGTTTAATTAAAAAGAAAAAAATCACACACCCAAACAGATGTGGAAATTATTGTGCATTTTGTGCACTGACAAAATAATTTGATGTGATGCATTCACATGACTTTCTCTACCCTCTATCGTTTATTAATGGATATACAAACTATTCTTACTAGGCTTATTTTTCTATCTACTTCAGTAGCACTCAAAAATGTTTTGTAAAACACATTAGTTACAATTAGATGAGGAAGAGGTATTTATTAGAAAAACAATGCCAGTGGATAATTGAAAACTATGTAAGTATAATCAATTTAGCACAAAAATACATTTAGTTTAAACAAACTTATCTTACATAAACAATAAATAAATTTCTTCTGGCTCAAAAGTAATTTTTAGGTCTAAGTATGTAAGAATAAAACAAAAATATTTTGGAATCTGAAAAAAACAATCAGTATTTCGTTGCATACCCGTGAGCTTTGATCACAGCTCAACATCTATTTGGCACTGAATCAACAAGCTTTTGTAATCAGTTGAGTGGGAGTTTTGACAGTAAGGCAACAGCAAATTGATCCTTGTTTGAGTAGCTTCTACAACGAGCATGTCGATCCAGAGATCCAAGCTCTGGCTTGGCCACTCTAAAAGTTTTATTTTTTTTATCTCAAAAGAAATTTTTTTAAATGGCCAGAGGTGTGTTTTGGATTACTGTCCTGCTGAAAAATCCAGTTACGTGGCATATTTTTTCTCCAATGTGCAACCATATTCTTTTCTAAAATGTCACTGGACACGAAACAAACCATATGGCCTTCTAATTGCACTAGAGAACCAACCCCCACTTCTAGAAAAACATGTCCACACCATGACTCTGCCATCACCGCGCTGATAGTTTTTGTTGTCCCTTTAATTTTTTGGTCGACATATTATACTGCACACCATCAGAAGAAAATAAATTAAATTTACTCTCAACACTCCATAAAACCTTAGACCAATTTGTAGAATTCCAAGTTTGATGTTTCTTTGCAAACTCTAACCTGGCCTTCCTATTATTTTAATTAATGAGTGGTTTATGTGATGGTCGTCTACCATTTAAATCACCTGCTACTAGGCGATGTTTTACAGTAGAGACATGTAGGTTCAGTCCATGATGCTCCTCCAGATCATCCCTAATTTGTCAAGCTGATTTTCTTGGATAAGCAACCAATTGCTCACAAATCATTCTGTCCTCCCTCGTTTTTCAAGGACAAAGAGACCTTGACTTATTGGTTACGTTCCTTCCTGTTTTTGCCATCGACTCCACAAACTTATTAGTTGTTGTGATATGCCAAAGTCTCTAGAAACGCTAAACTGCGACTTTCCCTTCTTCAAAGCATTCAAAACAGCTTGTCTCACATCAGCTGAGTATTTCTTTTGTTTTGGCATGCCTCTAGATGTCTCTACAAATAAACAAACACATCTGAATGCCTAAGTAACAATATTTAATGAATAACCACCAAATCACATCACAAAATACTTTTGAGCTAAAGAAATATATACTTATATTGTTATTGTATGAACTTGCTTGTTTACTAGATATGTGACCGCAGCAACATGAAACAGTTAAATGCGTTGCTCTGTTGTGATTGCATACAAACAGTACTGACAACATGAAACCTCAACTACAAAATACTTTTGAGCATTACTGCATATTTTAATTAAAATAAACCTTTACAGAAACAGCTACATTACACATTTCGTTATAGATACAAAGAGAACAGCGATAGTCAAATGTTTAACAACTGGACGCTATATGCTGGCCTTAAAATTCCATACTGTTTCCATGACATCGGGAGAAACAACTGAATGTTTGACAGGACTTTACGAGAGTGACCAATGAATGAACGATTCAAACCATTAATAACGTATATCTCAGAAATGGCTTATGCCACAGAAAAACTTATTTGAAATAAATTGTGTGTTAAAAAGCTCTACATTTTTTGTGTAGCATGTTTTCATCTATCACTTAATATTTACCAGATATAAAGATTCCTTCCGAATGAAGAGGACTTTATAGGTTATTCCCAGAAAATTCAAGATATGCATTTTGTCATGAAAATGTCTTTAATATATGGTATTTTAATCAAAATCATTAGCCATTTTTTAGAAAATCAAAATTTTCAAAAATATGTTCCATAAGAGTAGTTTGGAGTAAGGAATTTTCTTGAAAATCTTTGTCGCATGTTTCGAAGACACTAAATTATTGTTGTTGTTCACCAATGGCACTGGAGATTAATTGATCTCTATCATTTTCCCTCTGGCTTCCCAATATAAAGTCTGTAAGTTATCACTTTTAAGGCCTTTGCATTTGGTGAGATGTGTTTGTTCAGGATGACATTTTCTTCACAGAGAGTGCACTTGGGTGTAGGTAGGCATCCTATCTTGTAGGGATGTTCTGCGAGGCAATCGTGGCCAGTTGCCATCCTGAATAAGGCCACTGCAGTCTTCCTTGGCATTTTTTGTATATCAACTCTATCTTTAATATTCTTATAATCTTTATCTTTTAATTTATCTTCTTCATCAAGTCTCTGCTGTCTTTTGAAATGTTGTTTAATGTTATTTAATTGTTCATTTATTTCTATTTGTCCTACAGTTTATTTGTTGTATTGCACCTTTCTTTGCTAATTGATCCGCATGTTCATTGCCCAAAAGTCCGACATGGGCTGGGATCCATTGTAGAGTGACATGATTTCTAGTTTCAACTGCTTTAATTAGGCTTCTTATTTCTTTAATATTTCTTGTTGTTTTATTATTGTTATTTACTATTCCATCTATGCCTGATTTTGAGTCTGATAAGATAACTATTTTTTGTTTTATGTTTTTGGAGAACAACGTAGTCCTCCTTCACGCAGAGTTCCCTGGGTAATGCTAAATGAACTACAATGCAGGCATGCTTCCCAAGCCATAAAAGTTAGAAGACAGTAAACTTAAATACCAAGTTTGGTACTTATCCAACTGTTTGTTTTTGAGTTATGCTGTTCACACACACGGACCTTTTTCTAAAAAATCTTTTTTTTTATTCATGGGGTCTCAAAACTTGTATTTCCAGTGAAATCTTGGTATTGAATTTTTGGGTGGAATGAAATACCTTCTCTAACTATTATGTAGGTGGTAGAGAGAGAAGAAAAAAAAATGATTCACCTAAACAGCTGTGGAAATTATTGTGCATTTTGTGCCCTAACGTAAAAAAAAGATCTCAAATAAGAGTATGAAACAATCCGTAGCCATAATTCCCTGACAAACCGGCAATACTTCAAAGTTTTACATAGGTTTATTTTTCAACGTTTTTTTAATCCGCAAAGCACACTGTCATTTACAGAAAGACAGGGAACAACCTTATGGTCTACTAAGCCCGGTCTTCAAAGACAACATCTATTCGCTCAGTAAAAAGGAAAGATACTACAAACCTTGAATCCAGTTTTACGTTTGAACTTCTTCTTGCACACCACACATTGATAACGCCACGAGTCCTGGTGACACTGAAGGTGGGCACGAAGCCTAGTTATTGCAGTGAACACTTTGCTACAGTGCGGGCACGGCAACGTTTTCTTGCTGTCATGTATTTGCATGTGCACTCTCAATGTGCCCTTGTTCTTCAACAGCTTGCCGCACTTTGGACACTTCACATAATCTCGTTCAGAAGTATTATGTGAATCCAAGTGCTGCCGAAGTGCTGAGCGCGTGGTAAATGTCTTTGGACAGATGTGACACATTGAGTTCTGCACCTTCTGGTGGTAGTACCGTACATGACTGCGCCTACCAAGTGGACTGGAGAACCTGAAATACAGAAACAATGTAATAACATTCATGAAATATGTAAGTTCCAGTCTCGTCACCCATGAGCAGGAGAGGCAGTAGCAGCGCTATTGTTGGTTCAGTGTGAGGTTGCATTTGACTCTTTCTTTCATCAAGACAAGTTTCTAAAAGAGTGCGCTAATAGAAACTTCTGGCAAATGCAATGATATGTTTTTTGGTAGCTGCAATTTATCAAGAGATTACTGCAGTGTACAGGAACCTTATGAGTGACAATATTGTTTGATGAAATGAGAGCCATAGCAATAGCTACGGAAAATGAAAGATACCCAGAAAAAGAACGGCTCTGAATATGTATAGATGGATCCCTCATCAATAAAAAAAATGCCAGTTCAGGAGTTCAGTATAATCTCGTTAGCACGTTTTTGCAGGGACCTAAGGATTTGGACGTCATAGGCGGGAAAACGTGTTAACGAAAATGCAAAATATGCAATTTAAGAACATAGTTATGTAATAAAATCTAATAATTACTACGTCTCCATGGATAATTGAAATCGATTTTGAGTACAATCCGTGTTCAAATGGATTTGGATACACAAAGCCTGAGAATAAATAATTCAATCTTTTATGCTGGTCAACTTGGATTTTTGAGGTTATGAATGTTTTGAGAAAATAAATTGCGAATTATGGAAGCGACAAGAGTTGCTTTGCTGTGTGTTTTATTACACATGTGATAACAATTTCCGCTAAAAAAGAAAAAAAAATTATGTGCGTGCATCATGTTACGAGTACAATAGGCGAATGTATCTTTGGCGTATTCAATACGATTTGAATACAGTAAGTGTTTCCATGCAACAAATTTCATTCTGATCCTTTTCTGATCCTATTTTCCAAGAGGAAAGTTTCATTTTTGCATTTTTCCCTTCTTTGAAAGCAGTTTTAATCAATTTAGGTTTGCTAACAATTGCGTTTAAAGTTGATGGAGGAATGTTTAACTTCCGCACTATATCCACATGTTTCATATTTAGATAGTGATCTATTTCAAGGATTTTCAGTTTTTCACTATTGGTTATTTACTACACTTTCTTTTTTACATTGGAAATGAAAAGTTAATATACAATCTACATATGTTTGGTCAACACTCAACAGTAGAAACTATCGTTGGCATTTACCACGCCAAGGTAAAGCATTCTCTATCCCGCCCACACAAATCGTGTCACACAAATATTTACATACATGCATGTGATTGGCTGCCGGTATCCACTCCGTGACCGAGGATTGACCAAAGTAGCCAATGAGGACGTCAAACTTTGAATGTGTTAAGCGCCCTCCCACTGGACCGATCAAGGATTGGCCAAAGCAGTGAATGAGGACGTCAAACTTCAAACGTAGTAAGCGGGAGCGGGAAAACGCACTAAGCAAACGTTATTTATTATGATTTGGTACCGGGACTTTTATAATTGAACGTAATACACAGGAAAACGTGTTAATGAGGAACGTGCTAACGAGATTCCACTGTATATTGTAAACATTTTGCACAGCATCTAACATTAGATGAAACATCAAACCACTATGATGGAGAATTAACATGCTATAAAAGCAGCATTACAGAACATTCTATATAGAGCATACATCAAACAAAAAATACTCATCTTATCAGACTTAAAATCAGCCATAGATGGGATAGCAAATTATAATAATAAAACAACAAGAAATATTAAAGAAATAAGAAGCCTAATTAAAGCAGTTGAAACTAGAAATCATGTCACTCTACAATGGATCCCAGCTCATGTTGGACTTTTGGGCAATGAACATGCTGATCAGAGAGAGGGGATGAAGGGAGTTTCCCTTCCCACTCATTTCCACTCGTACTGCCAGGGACTGAAACTTCATTGTTTTAGCTGGTCAAGCTGATAGCTGCCATGCATTGCACAGCAAGGGAAGTATATAACAGATCTCATTCTCATACCATCTATGCAACAACGCCTGAGAATTAGGTGACCCTTTGCGCAGGTCTCATTGGAATTGACCATTTACTTTTGTGAAAGACAGTACTGTGACAAAGAAAGAATGGTGAGGAACTGATTTTCGTTTTGCTGTCCTCTGCCAACTTGAGCGCCTATTTAAGGTTCTCTAAGATTTCGTTGTCTGCTGCTTCATCTATAGGTTCACTCATATCACTGCCATGGTCTACTAGAGGTACTATGCTAGCCTCTAGTTCCTGAGGTCATGGGTTCAAACCCGGCGGAGGGCGATGGATATTTTCGGGCATAAAAATCTTTAGCATGGCTTTCTTTGGAAGAGAAGAAAAGCTGGTGGTCCCATGTCGTAGATTTACAGCACGTAAAAGAACCTCAAGCTTGATAAAGAGGCCTCTGAGCAAAATTACTGGTCTTCCATGCCTAATATAGAATGGGATGCTAAGAACTGTAGTAGTTAAGCAGCATCCATAAATAAAAGAAAAAATAAATAACTTACATCAGCCAGATGAAAATCAGTCTTTTCTTTTAAAGCTTTCTCTATAATTTTCACTTTACATTTGGAGTATTCTATTTCAGTTAATTTCTGTTTCTTTATTGGACTCAAACCAATCACAGTTAGCTGTGTACAGAGACTAGCTTCACTGAATTGTACTACTACTAATCTGTATCACTATTACTACGTCTAAAATTTTCTGCTTGAACACTAGAAATTATTGGTTAGCACTTTCGTCTGATGATCTTGCCTGCTCTAATGTATCCTTTTTCTTTAATTTAATTCTGCATTAGGCAAATACAAGAACTGTATTTTGATATCACTCTGAAACACCATATTTGCCTGCCCTAGAATGGGGTACTTTACAGAGCACTTTAGCACTAACATTTTTGTGAACTGGAAGTTGAAGAGGGTTAAAGCAACGGTGACCCGTGTAATATTTGCATTCCAAATGTAATATGCATACTACAACGTACCTTAACTTGATTAAAGCTTCTTTCGATTTTAATTTTCTTACCTTGCAGGAAGACTCACAAAAATATAATTAATATCCACTTATGCTTAACTCACAACACTTTAATTAACATTGCTAGTGTTTGGAAAGACTGGAGAGAATGGAGATAAACATGAAATACTAGTTTATACTGCCATATTGGTGAATAACCTGCCTTCCTTGCATCACCATGTTGTGCTGCTGCAGAGCAGTGGCGAACATCGTGCATAAACTAATTAAATTGCTGCATATATATTCACTTTTTGTGTTATAACCAGGGCCCAGATTTTTAGGTGGCGTAAACCTTCATTTTAGGTTTCTTATACGCTTAAAATAGATTGTTTTAGATTTTTCTTCATTAAAATAGTTTTTTTTTTTTTTTTTAATGTTTTGCTTTGGATCAATACAGGTATAAATAATTGCGTGTTTATAGTACTTGGTTGTATGATTTATTTTTTGACATTGCAGTAGATGCATACACTCTCAAATTTTCTGGCATAAACAATTTCCTGTTATCAGTAGCACGTTCTTGTATGAAGAAAAGCTTCTTTCAACGTAACATGACGTCATTGGAGCATAGAGTATAGATGCCAGTGCAGCAGGTTCTAGGGGTAGTTCTCCTGTATACTTTTTTCCCTGCAGTACTGAATTGATGATTTTTATATCTTCAAACGCAGGATTTTGTTGAAGAATCTTCTGCAACTTCGAAGAACATGCAACTCCCACTGGTCCAGGTATTTCTTTACTGTAAACATTGCCAATGATATCTAGAGTATCTTTCAGTGGCAAAGTTGTACTTTCCAACCGGAGAGTAACTTCTGATATAAAACAAAAATGTGTCTTAATATTTGCAAGGGAAGCGGCAAGAGTGGGACACTCGAGTGATTTCTTAGCCTTGGCAATGCAGGAAGCTTCTGTTTCATCCAATTCATGGCGGCCCTCGTAGCCGTGGTCGCTGGAACAAGTAGCTTTGGCGCTCCGCCAAGCTGAGGGTCGTGGGTTCAAGTCCCACCATGGGCATGAGTGTCTGTACGTGTGTGTGTGTATTGTATATGCAATTGCGGTAATAAGCGGTAAAGTAAACAGTAAAACACAGTAATCATAAACTGGGTAAACAAGGGAGCTTAAGAAGAAAGTAAAAAAAAAGCACTCAATAGTATGCTGATATTTGCCGGCCCTTATAGCCATGGTCACTGGAGTGTGTAGCTTCGGCGCTCTGCCAAGCTGAGGGCTGCGGGTTCGAGTACTGACATGGGCATGGGTGCTTGTGTGTATGTGTAATTGCGGTAATAAGCAGTAATGAAAAACAGTAAAAGCACAGTTCAAAAGAAAGGAAAAAAAATCCATTGACGACATTTTTAATGTCTTTTAAGAACTCGGCATAGTAAATGGCAGCAGACAGCCAAGTACACTCCTCCTGACCTTCTATCAGCTGCATCCAGGTGTCACCACGTCACATGTGCTGCGTTTAACTGTAGTAACTTGAACTGTCTACTGGCTATAAGTGGTGGAAATAAGTTTACAATGAGTTTCAATCTGAAAATAACATTCTTCATTTCAAAAAAGGAAAAACAGCTATTTAGGTTATTTTAGGTGTCAACCCCTCATTTAGGTTATTTTAGCTGTAATGAAATTCGCATATTCTGCTCCAGGAAGTGTGAAACGAGTATATATCTTGAAATGTGTTAATTAAATAGTGACGAAAAATATAGGTTAAAACCTAAAAATCTGGGCCCTAGTCATAACTATGAATACCCTAACATTACTGCCTTACCAACATTGCCGGCCTCTCTTAATGACACTTTGGATTATTCTTAATCTAATATTTTAGTTGTATAAAACTCAAAAAAACGGTTAAAATAAGTAAAACCTGTATATAGATTTTTGTGAATATTACAAAAATAATTATATCTTGTAATGAAATATGAACTTTTACCTGCAAAGTGAGATTTGGTACAACATTCTGAAATAAAAGTTTCTTTATAATGCGACAAAATGAATTAATATGATAAATTTATCATTGAATACCATGGCAACCATTGGGTTTTAGATGCCAATATTTGATAAATATGCTTTCCTTAGCACCTCTTATTAAGAGGAAAAATTACAAAGCAAACAAAGAATGTGAAGTTTTTTGCCATTAAATTTTGCATGGAATGTCCCATATGTTTTCTGCAGTTTATTCTAAAAAAAAAAGCTTGTTTTTCTACTTCTTATTAACCATGATAAATGTTTTTGTTGTAACTACATACGAGTATTCAGTATGACAGTCAAATGTTTAAAAGAAGTGCAATATGTATTATGTGAAAAATCTGGAGCCTTTAAGTTATTAAATAACTACAGAACAAAGAGAAGGTTCCAAAAATTAAAATTTTATCTAATGTGATTATCCAAAAATTACATGAACATTAACAAGCTAAAGGTATTTTACAGTTATTTGCAATATTACCAAAAATTGGAAAACTCTTGAAGTGAGGTTAAGAAATTTAGAAATACAATATCCACCAATATTTCATACCCATTTCCAAGAATATCAGGTGCGGTAGTTATTTAGCCAGCTCCACGTTTGGGAGCCAATTTGCGGTAGTTATGTTGATGGCTCCACTTTGAGGCATCAATTTGCTGTAGTTTATAGGTTACGTAGTTGTTTTGAGGAGTTTGCCCCACCACTTTGAGAATGTTATTGAGCCTCGTTGCCAACTTTGAAGAAGTTATTTAGCTGGATGCTGGATATGAGAATCCCCACGTATGAGCGTCACTTTGAAGAAGTATTTAACCCAACATTTTTAAGATACACTTTGATGTTGTTTGATGCTTGGGACGCCAAACTTTATAGTGAAGATGATGCTTGTGTTACGTAATATTATTAAAAAGTCTGCCTCGGCTGCTTCAGTCGCACTATAGAAACATAAGTTGTTTTCAGGTTGTGATAAGACAAAAATTAAAAGACGTCACAGAATTTACTTTTTAATTTCACTTCTTTTTATTTCTCTTTATACTTTCACATTTATAAAACACAACACTTTATAAAAGAAAACTGTGAGCACTTTATACATTCTAGTGGAGAACACAATTTTTACCATCCGTACTCTACAACATCATGCCCGTGACTGCCTAAATCCAACGGTAAAAAACCTGAAGCTTCGGTAATGCCAGTCCCTTATTGGCTAATTCTAGTCCAATAGAATTTAAGTATTCAAACTAAAACTTTTCTTTACTGTTGATTGGCTAATTCCAAACTGTAAGCGAAACTTACATCACTACCGATCTTTTCATGACCAGTATTTCTTTTAAAATTCCAGATACATTATTGCCACAAAAGTTACATTATTACCCCATTATTAACAACCTAAAACATATTATTCTCACAGTTTTTGCACTATTAGAGTATATAAACATTTACATAATATTAATAAATACGTTTACAATAAAAATAAGTATTTACAATGACTTTACATACAATTTAAATAATAATTATATACATATTGTTTTCAAGGTGGGCTGTTATTGAATTTAATTATAACAAAAATACAATTAATATTATTTAGGCATTAAAACACTGCCTCACAGGAGAAAATTAAATTAAGTTTTATTGTAATGTAATATTTATTTCATCATTATTACAATAATACAAATAAAACTTACATCTAAAACTTATGTCTAGTGCACCAGTTTTCTAGCTCCCCCATATTTAGCCCCTAGGCTGTATATATGGGATAAAGCTACTATACCATCTCTCCACTTTACAAACTATGCCCGTTCTGCTGTACCTTTCTTAAGCTCCTTATCCACTTATCCCTTGTGTTGCCTAAAATGTCCCCATCATTTTAATTGTTTCTACTTTTGTGCTTCCCAACATTCTTAATGCTACTGCTTCTTTGTTTAGCTTGTCCCATTTTTTATTCCATATAACCACTCTCCACCTTTTAACCTTATCACATTCTATTAGACAATGAAAAGTACTACCCGATTCATCACACATAATACATCTCCCCGAACAATTATATCCATTCCTTTTTAAAAATATTACTCCTGTGCGCATCCACGCAAGAACTATTCTACCAAATTGATTACATATATCTACATACTTCTCCCTTCCCCAATCTCTTTTAACTGATTTATACAAGATCAATGACCTTTTATCCTCAAAACTAGCCCATATCTCTTGTTTCTCGATATCTTCCACCCTCAATCTCACTTCTTTCCAAAACCCACTGTTATTATTAAGTTTTATTTATGGATGCTCCTTAACTGCTGTGGTCCTTAATTGTCCCATTCTATATTGGGCATGAAAGACCGGAAATTTTGCTCAAAGGCCTCTTTATAAGGCTTGAGGTTCTTTTACGTGCCGTAAATCTACAATACGGGGCCACCAGCTTTACTTCCCTTCCGAAGGAAGCCATTCTAGAATTTTTACACCCAAAAAAAATCCATCGCTCGCCGCCAGGTTTGAACCCATGACCTTGGTAACCACTACACCATTGACAACAAGAAATTACAATTAAAGGAGAGGATTCACCATGCATTTGATCATTGTAAAACAAGTTCATACAAAATATTGGAGAGTCCAATTATTTAAATCACCATTTGAGCTCTAAAAAGCTAACTTGTAAAATACACTTACTTTTTGCCACAAATGTGACAGCCATGAATAAACTTCTCCTTTTCTGAGAGATGGGTATCTTCATGCTTCTTAAGGTGCATTTTGACGGCGAAACCTTTGCCACATTTTTCACACCTGTACGGCCTCTCTTCTTCAGGAAGATGACGCAGCATATGGCATTTCAAAGAATACGGATGTGCAAGCTCCTTGCCACATTCAGGACATCTGCAAAGTTTTATGAAACATTAATACATTTAAAACAATAAATCAAACACATGTTCACTTCTTCAGAGGCAATGGAAACTGCAAAACTGTCAATCATTTTTTTTCTACAATAATGTTTTTTATTTACATCTCGCCCATGTGTAGGAAGTTGAAATCCTGCGCTCCAAGCATTTTCATTTTACCGCAGACAGTAATGAAATATATTTAATCCTCCAACTGACATGTATGCTTATTGTTGCAGACATGCAATTTGATCAGGGTTCCCAGCAAAAACATAAACCTAACATCCCTGAGTACAACTACGTATTTGTGCAATTTTTAACAGTCTCCTCCACTCCTAGTAATGCCTGGTGCCCCATGTTACCAAGTTTGGTAACAGTTCCGTATATACCCTCCAATTCAAATGCAGAAGAAAGATGATTTAAAGAAAGGAAATGCACACTTTAAAAAGAGATGTGAAAAGTTAGAAAGCTTGTAGCCCACCCGACCCACCAATTTTAAGACACTTTGTTATATATGACATAAATTGCTGAAGGTCAACAAAATGCTCCCATTCTGTTACTACTGCACATGCACAGAACAAAGTATAGGATCTTTCAACAAGTCTCCTATCTTTGAATAAAACACGTTCTATGAATGATAGAGGCTTATTTCTTTTTTTTATTTTGGAACATAATTAATGTCATTATGTGTTGAAGAGAACATCAGTTAAGTGACAGCCGCAACTTCGTTGGGTTGCGCGTATATGGTTGACCCAATTTTCAATGACAGAAGAATGTAAATTAGGTCCAACTTCACGAATAACACGTGTGATGTTACTTATAAGATCATTTACTGTTTCTGGCTTGTTGACATAAACTCGAGACTTAACATAACCCCCACAAGAAGTAATCCAACGGCATTAAATCACATGACCTCGGGGGCCAGTTAACATCACCACCACGGGAAATCATGAAACCTCTGAACTTCTCCTTTAAAAGATCGATTGTTTTAAGAGCAGTATGACATGTGGCACCAAGTTGCTGGAACCAGATGTTCCTGAGATCCATACCATCAAATTGAGGCAAAAAATAGTCCCTTATAAGAGCCCGGTATCTTTCTCCATTGACAGTTAGAGCTTCTCCATCTTCATCTTGCACAAAATATGGACCAATGATTCCACCATATCAAAATCCACACCACACCTTTTAGGGATGAAGTGGTCGTTCTTGAATCTGCATTGGATTGTGATTGCTCCAATAGCGGCAATTTTGTTTGTTAACACAACCATCCATTCAAAAGTGGGCTTCGTCGCTGAAGATGATTTTTCGACAAAAATCCGGGTCAGCTTCCAATTGCTCCATAGCCAGTCAGCGAATACACGGCGCAACCTATGGTCGTTGGGCTTTAGTTCTGGAGTTAACACCATTTTGTAAGTGTGAAACTTCAAATCCAGATGTAGAATTCGCCAAGTTGTGGTCGGTAAAAGCCCCAATTCTTGCGCTCGACGAGCAATTGATTTGTTTCCATTCTCGCATACACTCTCACGAACGGCGCCTATGTTTTCATTGGAGTGCTTGCATTGATTACGTACAGGCATTCTTTGATCGCTGACAGAACCACTTCTTTCAAATTTATCGATCAAACACCGAATCGTTCTCTCGCTGGGAAGATTATGCACTCTGCAAACTTCACGCAATACACGGAAGGTTTGGCGAACATATGATCCATTTTGATAATAATTTTCTAACATTTTTTACGCATTGCTGAATGCTGTAACATACATGGCTATTTGTCAATAAAAATTATAACCACATGAAAAAAATGACTGGTGTAACTCAATGGCACCTATCACATGTTAAAGATAGGACACTCTTGTTGAAAGACCCTTTACCAACCCATAAGTAGCAGCAAAATCCATGAAAATACCGATATATTTAGTTCTTCCAAACACACTCGTTACCTAATGTACGTATTCCAACAAATAAAGTGTCATAAACCTTCATTAGGGTTTAACCTCACAGATGCTACGGCTACACCATCATCAATCACTCCTCTGCATATAAACTACATCCCTCTGCTACACTTGCGACTTAGGGCCCTGAATCAGTCATTCGGATATGGCTCATGTTTTTCATTCAAATGTTGGCGGCTCTTCCATATGAACAGCACAGCCCCAGAGTGCCTGCTACCACCCAAAAAGTGAATTAATTTTTGGAAGATAGACTAGGAACAAACTCCCCGAGTTTAAACTTCTTTCTGTGCACTTTACAGTAGGCTTCAGACTGATTGCCCAATACATCACCAAGCCATTCTATAAACTCTGGATTAGCGATGAATCCAGCCACAATAGCTTAAAGTTTTTCTGGGAGGTCACCAAAGTCTTATGGAGTAAACAATCTGAAACTGCAGTCACAAAAAGGTCAATACCTTATCTCTATAACATGTGTGGAACCATTTATATGCTGCCCTTTGTGGTGTAGTGGTTACCATGCTAGCCTCTAGTTCCCGAGGTTCAAACCCGGCAGAGGGCAATGGAGTTTTTCGGGTGTAAAAATCCCTAGCATGGCTTCCTTCGGAAGGGAAGTAAAGCCAGTGGTCCTGTGTCATAAATTTATGTCACGTAAAAGAACCCCCAAGCTTGATAAAAAGGCCTCTAAGCAAAATTTCCCGTCTTTCACGCCCAATATAGAATGGTACGCTAAGGACCACAACATTAAAGAGCGTCCATAAGTAAAACTCAGTTTAATTGTTTTAACCATTTATATACATTTTGCACAATATCTAACATTAGATGAAATGTCAAACCACTATGATGGAGAATTAATAGCTATAAAAGCAGCATTACAGAACATTTTATATAGACCATACATAAAACAAAAAATAGTCATCTTATCAGACTCGAAATCAGCCATAGATGGGATAGTAAATTACAATAATAAAACAACAAGAAATAAGAACCTAATTAAAGCAGTTGAAACTAGAAATCATGTCACTCTACAATGGATCCCAGCTCATGTCGGACTTTTGGGCAATGAACATGTGGATCAATTAGCAAAGAAAGGTGCAATATAACAAATAAAACCTGTAGGACAAATAGAAATAAATAAACAATTAAATAACATTAAACAACATTTCAAAGGACAGCAGAGACTTGATGAAGAAGATAAATTAAAAGATAAAAGTTATAAGAATATTAAAGATAGAGTTGATATACAAAAAATGCCAAGGAAGACTGCAGTGGCCTTATTTAGGATGGCAACTGGCCATGATTGCCTCGCAGAACATCTCTACAAGATACATTGCCTACCTACACCCAAGTGCACTCTCTGTGAAGAAGATGTCATCCTGAACAAACAAAGGCTTAAAAGTGATAACTTACAGACTTTATATTGGGAAGCCAGAAGGAAAATGATGCAGATCAATTAATCCCCAATGCCATTGGTGAACAACAACCATTTATATACATATCAATTCCTTTGCATTAATTTGAAACTCATCACTTCAAGGGTTGAGAAGGGATTTTAAGGAGCAAAAAGTGTAGTAATTCTCTTTAATATGTAGTTTTTCATCAGTATGAATTACCAGACATGTGATAGCTTCTCTCACTTATCCTGACACATGTAAATTTTTACTTTCTCTACTATGCATTAAGCAGGGGAACTGTTGCATTCCACCCAAAAATTCAATACCGAGATTTCACCAAAAATGCATATCCATCTGTAAACAGCATAACTCAAAAACGAAAAGTCAGATAAATACCAAACTTGGTATTTACATTCAATATCTTTCAAAGATACGAAACAAAGATTTTCAAGAAAATCCCCCAACCCAAACTATCCTTTACATGGAACATTTTTTGAAAATTTTGATTTTTCTCAAAAATGGCTCTTAATGATTTTGATTACAATATCATATGTTTATAATATTTTCATGGCAAATGAAATCTATATCTTGAATTTTCTGGGAATATCCCCACAAGTCCTCTTCATTCTGAATGACTTTTGCATAACTGGTAAACCATAAGAGAGAGACAAAAGTTTACTACACAAAAATGTAGATCTTGTTAAAACACACTATTTATGTTATACATTTTTTATGGAGTGAACCATTTACAAGATATTCCTTGTTATTTGTTTGAATTTTCCAATACTTATACTTTTTCTCAAATGGGAATTCGTTATTCGTTTTTTTATGTACTGGACACACAAAGAGAATGGAATGCTCCACATAGCAACCAGCTCTTAAAATATTTGACAATTGCTTAAAGCCCACCAATTCCCCTTGCATCTACAAGAAAATTAGCAATAAGATAGTTTCCGCAAATGTTTAACTCTATTAGCATGAAGTAAATGGAGAATAAGCATTTGTAAAAATAGTTTGCAGAAGAGTTAAGAAAGTCATGTGAGTGCAACACATCAGATTTTTTAAATACCCCCCCTTACTTTCCCTGACCATTTTGCAATTCCCTGACTTTCCAGGTTGCTGGGAACCCTGTTGATAGTTGAATTTTGCCATTTGAATCTTAACGTCTCTACTTCCCTTTAGTTATTAACATTTACTTATGGTTTAAATCTTTCAGCGCAAGTAGCCATGTCACGTTCAATTGTTGACTTGATCAACACTACCAGGTGAGACCAGTTTGGATAAGCTTGTGTGCTCGACCTTGCTACTACTTTTCAACAGCTGACAGTAATTAGTTTTATTTTTACGTAAGCATTTCTATTACTCACTATTGTCAAAAAATAGTATACAATACATATGTGTTACATGTTTTGCTGAAACTCAGAAGTGAAAATTTGAGACAAATTTCTTATTCATTCTGCAAAGATGCACTAACCACATATCACAATATAATGTTTGTTTTCGTTTAGTTATGCATTCTGCAAATCTTTTGAAGTAGTATTAGCACAAATTTGTATATATGCTTCAGAGCACCACGTGGTGGATAATGTTTCTCACGTAATGTTGCTTACCTCACGCGTGCAGCCATATTGTGTGACGTCATTCGTCGGTCGCCTGCTAACCCATCTGGCGTAGCAATCTATATGAATTAGTTTTAAGGTTATGTATATTGTCTTCCGGCCAACTATTTAGGTAGGCATTTAATTCTTGCAGGGTGTGAAGCGGAAAAGGAATCTTTTATCCAAAAATTACTAGTGAAGAAATGTATTTTGTAATGTTTTATTGTCGAGCACGTGCACTAACACTTTCACAGATTTGTCTAGATAATCGCCATACTGAAACTGTTTATAATAACTTCTCACTTTTAACTCACGTACTTCAATTTTTGTATATAAGTGATTTTGTAATATTTTAGATCTTTAATGATTTTCACTGCGCGTAACTTGATGAACTGAGCGGCCAACGTATAATGTACGGAGAATTTTGTATAACTGCAGGAGACGATGTGTAGTGCTTCGTGAATCTTGCCGAACTGGAGACGATGTGTAATGTATCGGGAATCTTGTTGCACACTGGGGGACCCGCTAACTCGACCTGACTTATTTATAGGCTTACCTCGAGATACACCTAAAGATTATAAACGAATTACCATTGGCCAACAAAACGCGCCAACATTAGCGTCTATTTTACTATCCAATGAAAACCACTAATACATATTACTTTTATAGAATCTTCTGGAAGCTTTTACCGAAAAGGCGCGAAACATGACGTAACTTCCTGGTTCCCGGTAACGATAAACAACTCAATCCCTTTCCTCAGTATTGTGTTATTGTTAACAGTTTCAGTAGAGCCGAAAATTATTATTTACCATTAATAATTACAATTATTAAACCCCTGAAATCAATGTTACATAAAAATACATATTCATATTATTATCGTTAACCACATCTGAGTAATTTGTGATACAAATTACCGTCACATATGCCCCACTAGAAATATAATTATAAACATTTATAACCTGTTTAGAAATTTTATAATTTTGTTTTTAGTCTCCTAAATCTTGTAACACACGCTATTCACTTTCACTTAACACTTCACACGCGTTTAACACACGACATATGTTTTATCTCGCCACTACTTACTGGCTTTGGTTTAATTAATTTAGATATTCATCTGACATCACAAAATTTTTTTTTTTATAGCAATTTTTTTTTTTTTTTATAGCAAATACTATACCCTAAATTATTTAACTAGTGTTACAAAAAATGGTTTACTTTCTTATATTGTTACCAAAAATCTATCATTCAAGAATTTTTGTAATTTTAAACATTTACCAAAAATATTTACCCTGTACACAAATATTTACATCTCTTAAATCTAGACAATGTTTCACATGTTCTGTTTGCTACATAAGTATTTGTTTCAATTATTTTTAATTATATTTACCAATTTTTTTTTGTTATTTTGTACTTTGCAAATATATTTAAATCTTTTAAATCTTGACAATGTTTCACCTTTTCTGTTTGCTACATAAGTATTTGTTTCAATTATTTTTTTTTATTTATTTTTGTTATTCTGAATTTTATTTTAACAATACTCTTTGAATTGTATTTACGTACTTTTGATTTAATATCATATGAAGTTTAATCTTTGCATTCTCAATTTTTAAATCTTGGAATTGTGTTTGCGTACTTTTACTTTAATATCATATTAAGTTTCAATTTTTGCATTCTTAATTTTCAAATATTTTTACAGATACTAAAAATTTTACTTATTTATTTATTTATTATTTTTTTTTTTTTTTTTTTTTTTAAACATTTCTTTCCTTTTTTTTTTTTTTTTTATAATTTATTTCTCCTTTCAAATGACATATATAAATAGTTAACCCTCTTACGTTCCAATACATTTCTCTGCAAGTCGTCTTTACCTATCCAGCATTTACTTTACATCTCATTGCTATTTACCCTCCTGGATCAAATTGTGTGTGGCTAAACATTACTCGTAGCCGTAACCTAACCTTCAAATTGTTCATGAATAACCTCTTGTATTCATATGAAATTTCATCTCCTGATAACATTTGGAAACAATCTACAGTTTCTTGAACAATACATCTTTTAACAACTTTCATTTTCAATTCTTCTACTATCATCTTAATCTGAGAATACTTTGACAAATCTGTACTAAGCTGTACTGGACTGGAGTTTTCATTTTGAACATCTTGGTACAATTTATTTTTTTGCATTTCTGATTCTTTTTGCATTTCTGATATCTCCGCTCTGAAATTGACTTGCGCCTGATTTACATCTACATTCCTAACCTCTTTTATCTCTCTTAGCTCACTTGTCATATTACTCACTTGACTTCCTAACTCTGCGCCTTCTACATTAACCTCACTTTTAGTATTAACCTCACTTTCTTTGTTACATATTTCCCTGCTCATGTCTAGCATTTTCTTTGAATTTTCTCCTATCTCACTTCCTATTACTTCCTCATTTTCATCTCTCATTTCTGGCATACTACTATCTAGCTTCATAACTTTCTTTTCAGTTTCTTCCTTGCTTTGATCTACTTTTTGCCCTAATATATCATTACTTCTACCAATATTTTCAATTGATTTCCTGTTTTGTTCAAAGCTCCTACCAATATCTTCCCTCAATTTCTCATTATTCTGAGTTAGTTTTTGTTCTAAACTCCTACGAATATCTTCTCTCAATTCCCTATTATTCTTTTCCATATTCTGAGTTAGTTTTTCTAATTTCTCACTATTCTGAGTTAGTTTTTGTTCTAATTTCTCAATATTTTCCTTCATTTCCCTACTATTCTCATTATTCTTATCTAGTTTTTCACCAAATTTTCTAAACATTTCCATAATCATAATAGTATCAGGATTAACATTTCCTGCTATTCTATTCTCACTTTCTGCACTAACATTTTCATCCTCAAATCCCAAAAAATCTGGGCTATTCCCTGTACTTTGTATTGGATCACAGCTAACTGTTACACTATCTCCCTCCATAATTATTTCCTCCGTATTATTGGTAGCCATTGTTTTTATTATCCTACCGCTCCTCATTAACATTTATTTACCTTTTTGATGCTGTCTGATGCTGTAGTTTTGATGTCCAGCGTTCTGCCCCATTCTCCTAGGTTTGTATGTCGCTTCTGCGTTGTTTCGTGATGAATCTACGTTGTCTCGATGTTTTTGTAGTTGATTTACCCTGCTGTCTTGGAATCTGCATCTTGTAGGTCGTTTCACTGCTGCTTTCGCCTCTCTGGTTATTCTTGTTCCTTTCCTAGTCGTCTAGCCTTCCTTCCCTAGTTGTCGCTCCACGTTGATGCGCCAATTTGAAGTAGTATTAGCACAAATTTGTATATATGCTTCAGAGCACCACGTGGTGGATAATGTTTCTCACGTAATGTTGCTTACCTCACGCGTGCAGCCATATTGTGTGACGTCATTCGTCGGTCGCCTGCTAACCCATCTGGCGTAGCAATCTATATGAATTAGTTTTAAGGTTATGTATATTGTCTTCCGGCCAACTATTTAGGTAGGCATTTAATTCTTGCAGGGTGTGAAGCGGAAAAGGAATCTTTTATCCAAAAATTACTAGTGAAGAAATGTATTTTGTAATGTTTTATTGTCGAGCACGTGCACTAACACTTTCACAGATTTGTCTAGATAATCGCCATACTGAAACTGTTTATAATAACTTCTCACTTTTAACTCACGTACTTCAATTTTTGTATATAAGTGATTTTGTAATATTTTAGATCTTTAATGATTTTCACTGCGCGTAACTTGATGAACTGAGCGGCCAACGTATAATGTACGGAGAATTTTGTATAACTGCAGGAGACGATGTGTAGTGCTTCGTGAATCTTGCCGAACTGGAGACGATGTGTAATGTATCGGGAATCTTGTTGCACACTGGGGGACCCGCTAACTCGACCTGACTTATTTATAGGCTTACCTCGAGATACACCTAAAGATTATAAACGAATTACCATTGGCCAACAAAACGCGCCAACATTAGCGTCTATTTTACTATCCAATGAAAACCACTAATACATATTACTTTTATAGAATCTTCTGGAAGCTTTTACCGAAAAGGCGCGAAACATGACGTAACTTCCTGGTTCCCGGTAACGATAAACAACTCAATCCCTTTCCTCAGTATTGTGTTATTGTTAACAGTTTCAGTAGAGCCGAAAATTATTATTTACCATTAATAATTACAATTATTAAACCCCTGAAATCAATGTTACATAAAAATACATATTCATATTATTATCGTTAACCACATCTGAGTAATTTGTGATACAAATTACCGTCACACTTTCCATGTCATACTTGTACAATTTTGATAATTTAAATCTGCCAAAATTAGTTTAATATAAGAAATTTTGCAAAGTAAAAAAGCAACACTTGAATTTTATCCATTTTTCTTCGAGCTCATCTTTCGTATTTTCAGGTACAATCACTTATTCATTAAACATAAAGATACCCTATTTTACTTTTTTGGGCATATACAAATAAATAACTTTGTGAATGGAACACATTTTTCCTGAATTAATTAATTTCAATATAACAGTCTAAGGGTTCACAATTTGTTCATATTTCTTTTACACATTTGAAAGCTATAAAATCTTACTAAATCTAAATTATACAAAAACTCACTAGTACTGTAAAAATTAGATGCTCTTAGTATGTGAAGAAGAAACAAAGGAATAATCTTGAAGCAAAGTTATGCCAGAAAAGTGTACTAGTTAGACACAAACTTCATATCAAATATTGTAATGATCATTCTTTAAAAACATCCTACACAACCTACAATAACAATAACAATACAATAATAATAATAATAATAATAATAATAATAATAATAATAATAATAATAATAATAATAATAATAAAACTAAAATTTGTCTACTAATTTTTCAGTTTGGATGAATAACTGATACTATGGTAAGCCAAAAATCACGTTTATAAAATACACACATGTGTATGTTTATATCTTTTATTTCAAAATATTATGGTGGAAGGGCTACAGATACTATATTACTGTTGATTGTGCTTTACTTAATTATATTCAAGCAGGTGATCTCATGATGTACAATAAATGTTTCCTTGAAAGAAATGTATTGACGAAAAAAAAAAAAAAACATGTAATGGTGAAGACATATTTACGTCTTATCCTCAGTTTTCTACAGCACAAAACACTTCCAACATAGCATCTGTGCATGCTCATTCAGAAAGAGCCATTTACAGAGTAAAACTACATAAAACTTTAATTAAAAAAATCACTATTGAGTTATTACCATACATCAATAAGATAATTCATATTTTTGTAATTATTGAGTCGATTGTAATACTACATCACTTACTTGTTTTTATAACAAATACATGTTTCTAATTGCTCCCATCCTCAGTTGCTTGTCAACTGCCTGCATCCTTCGTTTTGGTTGTAAGGTTCTGGTGGTTGGAAGAACTTCTTCAAAAGTAAGTTTCCTGGTGGGATTTCAAAGTTATGAATGCGGTTTCTGTTTTTCCAAATGTAAATGATTTCCCAAAGTGTAGGTTCTGTTTTCCCTGATTGTTTTTTTAGTATTTTACAGCTTCTGTTTATGGTGTTTGTCTCTCCAAAAGTGCCAAGCTACTGCTGATTTATCTTCTTGTTTTTGCTTTATGTAACTGAGGTGTTCTTTTGCTCTTGTTTTTAATATTTCTTTTGATTTTCCCACTGTAGATTTTTTCACAGTTGTTGCAGCTGATTTGGTAAATTCCTGGTTTGTTCTCCTGTGGGATGTCATCTTTTAATTTGGAGTTTAATAGGTTCTTGATGGTGTAATTGTTTTTTGGTGCCAAAGAGACATTGTGTTGCTTGAAGATTCCCTGGAATTTGTAGAAAGCTGTTGGGTGATGTGTGAATTTTTTGAAGATCATTTTTTCTTTTTCAGCAGGAGTGAGTGTGGTAGCTTCTTTTATTCTTTTTTTGCTCACGGCTCTGTTTATTTTCTTATGTATTGTTTCTGGCCTGAATCCGTTTTCTGTAGCTATGTTCAATATGTTGTTTAGCTCCTCTTTGTTCATGGGGACATTGACTAGTTGATGTGTCAAGACTATTTAATACTGGGGGAGTGCTACGTGAGCAGGGGAAGAGGAAGGTTGTGCTAGTAAGGAGCTCGGTGGCTGAAGAGGAAAAGTGAATTAAGGGACAATGGGAGTTGAAATTACAGTATACAGAATGAGAATTGGACTATTTATGGCAAAAAAGGTTATTAAATGTAAAACTGACCAAAACATGTTGATGAATTGGTTGACAACAGGAAGTGTGATACTTATGCTCCTAGTGATCGGAGGGATTGAATTAAATGTAGGTCCAAAGAATATGCAAGAAATGATGGAGGATCTCGTAGAAAAAATCTACAACATGAACGGAATGGAACAACGCATAAAAGATAATTTAAACAAAGTGGCTGAAGAAATAAAAGAAAATGTTAGTAAAGAGGTGCAAGGAATAAATATAGAAGTTGATAGAATCAAAGAGAGAATGGAAAGAATAAATGAAAGGAGGAGGAGGAGGAGACTCAATTTGGTATTCACAGGAATTGAAGAAAGAAGGGGTATCTGGCCATATCAAGAAATAAGAAAAATTTTAACAAATAAACTAGAAATGGATTTGATAGGATGGGAGATTGTAGAAGCATACAGAATGGATAGGCAAGGCAGGAAAAGACCAATAATAGTACAATTTACAACATCCAATATAATTTACGAAATTTTAGGAAGATCAAAAATGCTAAAAGGAAGTAATATATTTATAAACAAAGACTTGACTCCAGCCCAGAGGGACCTCAAAAGAAGCCTAATACAGAAGATGAAGAAGGCAAGATCAGAAGGCAAATGAGCATTCATTCGAAACTTACGGCTTTGGATAGATGATATAGATGTAACATATACCGGCAAAAAGGAGCTATGGTGGAGAGAACCAGAATTGAAGGAAACAAGTCAGCAAAATAGCGGCGAACGAAGTAAATTAACAAGTGGAAGTACAAAGTCCAGAACAGAGCTGAGAAAAGGAAAGAAGATTGATTCAACACGAAAGGAAAATGACATAAATGTAACAGGTGAAGGTACGTCACAACATATGTATGAAGCAATAACACCGAGCCAGAGGGGAAGGAGAAGCCCAGTAACGTCACGGCATACGTCATTGCCAAAGAAGATAGTGCCACTGGGGAGAGAGGAGAGGGAAGCTGCACGTGTCGTTGCAGAGAAGGGGAAAGAGGCGTGGTCACAGTGTGTAGTGAGTAATGGTAAAAAGCATGTGGCGGGGAAGGGAAGTGGTGTGAATCGCCGGAAAAGTGGGGAGTATTCAGACGGAGAAGGGGAAGAAAACATTACTGTGTCACCGGGGAAAGAGGAGAGGGAAGCCGCACGTGTCCTTGCAGAGAAGGGGAAAGAGGCATGGCCACAGTGTGTAGTGAGTAATGGTAAAAAGCATGTGGCAGGGAAGGGAAGTGTTGTGAATCGCCGGAAAAGTGGGGAGTATTCGGACGGAGAAGGGGAAGAAAACATTACTGTGTCACCAGGGAAAGAGGAGAGGGAAGCCGCACGTGTCCTTGCAGAGAAGAGGAAAGAGGCGCGGCAACAGTGTGCAGTGAGCAATGTAAAAAAGCATATAACGGGGAAGGGAAGGGGAGAGAATTGTTGGGAGTATTCGGAGGAAGAAGGGGAAGAAAACATTATATCATCACCGCATGGAAGTATACTGGTGTTCCAGAAAGAAATGCAAAAATCAGTGGAGGGAATTAAATTGAGAAGTAAACAAACTTTAGAGAGGTTTACACCTTTCCGTAACAAAACAGGATCGCAATAGCGGTCAACAAGGAGAATGGGATTTTGGAACTGTGAAGGCAAAACCGGCTGCTTCACAATTTCACAATCCTGGACTGTACCATCTTTTAGAGAAAGATATATAAATGTTAAAGGATAAATATACGAACATAGAAATTATAATAATGGGGACCTTAACGTAAGAATAGGGGAAAGAGACAAGCAGAGAACGTAACTAAAATTATTAGAAAAATAATGTGAGTAAAATAAAGAAGACATAAAACTAAAAAAAAAATACATGAATATAAATCTAATGTAGATCAAAAGGGTGGGGGAAGAGAAGATATATAATATATTATATTTGAATGCAAAGAAATAGAGATTAGGAGAAAAGAAAGTTCATGGTATGGAATGAAGGAATAAATGGATATGGATGGTTAAAAGAAGAAAATAATGTAAATACAAATAAATATAAAAATTACTAATTGTATTAACATGTAATAGTAATCCAAGAAGGCATTTAATATGTAATAACTTAATGCTCAATAGATTAATATATTATTATTATAATCAAAGGAGGGGAGATGACTATAAAATGGCCAGGGCCAGAAGCAGTCACTCCCAATATGATTGTAATTACTTTGGTACTCAATAAATATTACATTACATTTAATATTGCATGCTGGTGGGGAACCGGATTGAAACTGTTTTGTTTTATGTAACTATTTGTTACATGTGTAGGTTTCCTGTAGATGCCGAATGTTAGAACAGTTTTCTTTCTTGATGATTTTAAAGTCAAGGAAAGGAAGTTGTCCATTCCATTCTTTTTCCATTGTAAAATTTTTCCTGAAAGTTCAGTAAGTTTAGTGCAACTTCCAAGTGTTTTACCGGGACTATTGCAAGAATATCGCCAATATAGCAGTATCATTGTTTGAATATGCAGGAGAAAGCCTTCGTGACTCTTGTTTCTATATTGCTCATGAAGAGTTCTGCCAGTAATGGTGAAAGTGAAGTGCCCATAGCTAGGCCTGAGTTCTGCTTGTGACAATTTTCATTGAAAGTGAAAAAGCTTTGCTCTATGCACATGTAGTGTTACAATCGCCTCAATAATTACGAAATTATATACACATTACTGTCCACCATAAGCAATTTTATAATAATTCATACTGTTGGAGTCTTAGCTAACTTTGGCTCGCCAATTATTAAGTCACATACTTAGTAACCAAAGTGTTTGATCAATTTTATTGTTGTAGGATTGAAATAAATCAAAATGTAAGTTCTAAATGCAGTTGTTTTGTCGAGCTGTTTTACCTATTATGTTGGTAAATTACAGGAAGGTAATGCAAGATATAAAACTTTTTTTTTGGTGGGAATAATGTCAGAAAGGAAGTCTTCATTCCAAGTACACTGACTTTTACAGATCACTTAGGAGAGTATACAAATAAGCTACATGGCCTGATATTTACTACGTACAAAGTGTGAAATAAATGTGACTTTCTAATTCATACGTCACCTTCACTAGGTAAACAAAGGTATGGGACATTGATAATGTTCTCTTGCATTTTTGGCTTTTCTCAAACAAGACAAGAGACATTTAATTTCCATTAGAAGATAATGCTATCCCATCTGGACTGCAGAATAACTAGGGTTGTTCTTCTTTAATGCAAACTCTTGGGTGAATTATGCAACATTTATGTGGTAAGCAGTACTGACTCATCGCTACCTGCCATACCTAACAGCTACTGACCTTGCCAGTTAGTCATGACCACAATGTTTTAATTTTATGAGCTTGCTGACTGGCAGATATCCTTGTTTTCCTCTCCTGGAACCATGCCGCGTGCCCTAACTGTTCCCTTGTCTCAAATGCAGTATCACATTTCTGGTTGCTGTCACTTTTACATTTGCATTATAAAACTGCTGCACATCCTCAGACTGCATAACTTTCAAAGTAACTGGTCTTATCCTCAATTTCAAACTATAGTAAACCCTAATGGGGGCAACAGTGTCTGTAAAATCTAAAGTTTGTTAAATCGCAATACATATAATGAACATTTAAAATAAAATATTACATTTGACATTGTGCTATGTCAGGTAAATATAAAATATTTAATGTGCATATCATATTAGTAACATAAACCTATTTACATGAGCTTATTTGAAGACTGAACGAAAGTATCAAGCTTTAGTTGTGTTCTCGTTAAATGTTGTTTCTTAATAAACTGCCTATAACTTTAGGATCTGAAGATCCCTCAATGTATGTGACGATGTCGTCCACATGACCTCTTACTTCTGACAATCAATTCTTCTTCATCATCAATTAGCTCCAGTTTCTGCATTATGCTCAAGTTCACATGCTTTCGTTATATTTGAAAACATTCACAGTTTCTAATAATATTTTGTAACATTGTAATAAATGCAACATGAGCACTGAAAAACCTCTATGCACTAGAGGAAACAGTGCCAAATATGTTCAAATCTGTCAATGCTTGAAGCTGCGAGTACACCAGAAATTCCAAACGAGTTATGGTGAGGGAGGAGTTGTTGTTCTGTGTCTACACTGCGAGAGGCACTGCCATTTGGCAAATTACAGTTATTGCATTTGCCTTTTAAAAACCTAGTTGAATTTTTTGCCTCAACAGTTTCTTTCGCTCAACCACATTTGGTACATTAGTGAAATTCAGTCAGTTAAATCCAAGTCCATTAAATCAAGGTTTAGAGTATAAAACTTAGCCAATGAATGTCACATATACATTTTATAAGCACACTGGCTTTCAATTATATGATAACAGTAGAAGTATTCTTTTCACTTTGCTCAACTGCTCCACAATCAAATGAAATTATGCAAGTTTCATTTTCGTATTCTTCTTTTACTATGCAAAGGAAAGTACACTCAAAGCCTTTTATTTTTTCTAAAAGCCTCTTCCTAGGTTCCATTGAGTAAATCACTCACTTTAATGTTTTATTTTCAAACACTCCTTGGTCATGAAATTAAAATGAAGTCTCCATTATTAACAGTGGAGTTATACAAGTATTAGCACAATTTATTAAAAACATATGAACTCCACATATGTCAAGTAGTTAAAAACCGTTTCGAGAAGCATGCTGTTCATCATCAGTTGATTGACTGGGCTTGCAGCCAGAAAATCCTCGGCCAAGTCATTGCATCTATGCTAACCTCTGTTATCCTATGGCCACTCAGACAATATCGTCAACTGACAGGGTATTAAAATTCATAAGACAAGGCTCTTTCTTAGTGATTAAAATTCTTTCCGATGTATCAAACACCCTTAGCACTTGAATCTTAATCAACAAGAATGAACCTCATCTTATGAATTTTTATACCTCACCAGTTAACGATATTGTCCAAGAAGTCATAGGACACAGAGGACAGCACAGGCACAATGACTTGTCCGAGAATTTTTCGGCTGCAAGCTCCAGTCGACCAACTGATGATGAGGAGCATGCTTCTCAAAACAGTTTTATAACTACTTGATGTATGTGGAGTTCATGTGTTTTTAATAAATTGTGCTGATACTTATTCCTTGGACAGTTTCACCTTTTGAATATAGATTGTAACTTCTTGGGTTTACCCATTGTTCGAGAATGGTTGTTTCGAGAAATCTTTCAATATTAATGAAAGAGCAGCAATATTGTGATGCAGCAGCTATGCACCAAGGTTAACAGGAGGTAAACAGAGA
Source organism: Deroplatys truncata (assembly GCA_030765065.1). Lineage (NCBI taxonomy): Eukaryota > Metazoa > Arthropoda > Insecta > Mantodea > Mantidae > Deroplatys > Deroplatys truncata. Next base: position 18,970,320 of record CM060975.1, on the reverse strand, counting down.
TAAACAACACTCTCATCCAGTGTAGACATCAGAAGTGCTATTAGCAGATAAGCAGAATTTTCTGGAAGTTACTTCCCCTTGCTTCCAGAATGTGATTCAGATAGTTCTAGAATGTTCTATGAAAGATACTATTGCCTATATAAGCAAGAGTTCTTGCAAGAGCAGTGGTCGATCAGTAAGCGAATGAGTTTATGGTGCAACGAAAAGTGCCATTCTCCGAGTGAGTTTTTGACAACTGTTCTGACATGCAGCAAGATGCAGCAAGATGCAGCGAGATATTGTAGAAGCCTTGTGTTCAACTTCCCAATGAGTGAACCATCCAGAAGAAGAGGCTGCAATACGAAGGAAGTGAAGTGAGAGGGAATTGAACTAGATCACATTATAAAGTGACAGTGTGAACTAAGAGAAGTCTCAGTGAAAGTTGAACTAGATAAAAACAGTGAAGTGACATTGAGAACTTAGAGCAGTGACAGTTGAAAAGTGGACATCACAATATGTTTACAATATTCTGATAGACAAATTTTACATTCACCTTTTACGATATGGCTGTCAGAATCCATATGAAAATAACATTCATATACAAAATTACACATAATGCTGTATGAGTAAAGAATATTATTATTATTATTATTATTATTATTATTATTATTATTATTATTAAGCTAAATAACGATTGCATACACGTTAAGTAAACATGATGCAACATCTCTATATATAACTAAAAAATAAATAATAAGAAATCTTACTTTGATTTTAACAGAATAAGGTTGCTGAATGACACTTGCTTCCCACAAACGCTTTCCAATATTTCTTCTCCTAATCTTTCTTTCATGTCAAATATATGTTGATTAATTTGAAGATTTGAGCCAGGCTTCAAAGTGATAGGCCTAAAATATGATGAGTCTCAACACATATTACACCTGATTGTAAATAGTTACAGAAGCCATCTCTCAATTTTGTGCAATGTCTGCTTAGAAGGAACAAATACAGGTCAATAAAATGCACGCAGAATTGCCCACAGTTGTAGTACTCTCTCCAGGAAATTCTTTTCTGCTAGATGCACTTGCAGTCAAAATCACAGCACAAGCACAGTTCCTATAAACTGAAAATACTTACTTTACACACTGGGTATGTTTCTTCATGTGCTGCAAAAGTGAAAATTCTCCACAAAGGTCTTTTCCACAGCATTGAACAACAGCTTTCTTGTTATGTTCTTTTCTGCAACATTATAATTGCTTGATTAGCAAAAAAAGAACTCAAATGTACATATATAGCTCTTGGGATAAATTTAATATAGCTTAATTAATTTTGAAGATTTAAAATCCTGTCCTCATTTAAAATAAAGAGTTGAAGGTCTATTCAAAACCTAATATAGCTACATAGATAATATTTTTGCTATTGATCCAAAAAAAAATACAGAAGATGTTTTGAAATTATTGAATTTACAAAAAAGATCTATAAAATTCACAACAGAAAGAGAAGAAAATGACCAATTTACCTTACCTAGACACCAAGATCATCAGATATAAAGCACACAACAAACTAATGTTCAGCATTTACAGGAAACCAACTCACACAGAAAATTATATTAAAAACAATAGCTACAATCCTACAAGCCACAAACATGAAATTTTAAATAGCATTACAGACAGGTTAGTATACATACCACTGGAGAAAGAGGAATACTAGAAAGAATACCAACACATTATCAACATAGCCACTATGAATGGATACCAGAAAATAACAATAGATAAGAAGATAAAAAAAGTTTGAAAGACAGAAATATGTCCAACAAACGACTACTTTACTCAGACAACAAAAACCACAAGCATATAGAAAGTTCACTTACCACCCTTGGACACATCATAAATTTCAAAGGATTTTCAAGAAATACAACATCACCCTGTCTCCACAGAATAACCACAATATACAGAAACTACTATGCAACAGAACAAAAGACCCTATCCCCAACGATAAATCAGCTGGTATATATCAAATAGTTTGTAATGACTGTAACCTGGTATACATAGGAAGAACCAAAAGAAATCTTGAAATAAGACTTAAAGAGCATATGAGATGCATTTACCAAAAACAGCCAGATAAATCAGCAGTAGCACATCATTTCTGGTCTTCAAACCATGATATCACTCCGAACATAAAACTCTTAAAACCAATCAACAGCAGCAATGAATTGGACATCTGGGAAAAAATACATATCGCCAAACACAGGAATCACCTAATGAACTTCGAACTACCGCCATCCAGCAGCCTTTGGAGGTTCATCAGCCCAGCACCAGAGAACACCACTACCCACACACATTCCCCAGACAATAACCGGCAAAATCAGTTGAAAACATGCTGACGATGGGAGCAAACCGTCTCCCGAAACGCGTTCAAGTAAGAACATTTCAGTGATGTAGTGTAACAACCTTCAACTCTCTCTATTTTAAATTAATATAGCTTGTTCAGATTAACAAAACTTAAGTCACCTATATAGAATTTAAGAAACATTTATCCTATTGTAGAAGCATTCAATTTGGCTATGATCTATTCATTTTTACTTCACCAGTGTTGTCAACAAAATGTATTCTTCTACAAATGCATTTGCATGGACCACCACATGGTGCTAAGCTGATGTTTGTCTGCTGACAGTTGCAAACCCACATACCTACATTTCACCATTTAACAGGAAAAGAAATATCTATCTACTTGCATTGCTCACAGATAATAATTAAAGCTATGAAACACAATAAAACATGTTGTTATTCAGTACAAAAGCGAAACTTCTCCCATCAAATTACAATACGCAGACATATTGTTTTGGAAGTTTGCTGATGTACTGCACACGTGAGTGATGATCACTTCAACTGCCAATAGTGTTTTTTGCAAATTCTTCGCATTCAGATATGGACAACCATATACTGCACATTTCTTCAATATATTGCCTTAATACAATGGCTTATACCCAGAAACACTAATCAGAATATGGAAGTGGTTTCACTCCTTCAAGATCCGAGTCATCTGTTGAAGTTGCATCTGACTGTCTGAGAGTTATCCTCCATGGTCTAGTGGTACCATGCTAGCCTCTAGTTCCCGAAGTCGCAGGTTCAAACCTGGCGGAGGGCGATGGATTTTTTTCAGGCATAAAAATCCTTAGCATAGCTTCCTTTAGAAGGGAAGTAAAGCTGGTGGTCCCATGTATAAAAGAACCTCAAGCCTGATAGAGAGGACTCTGAGCAAAATTTCTATTCTTTCACGCCCAATATAGAATAGGATGCTAAGAACCATAGCATTTAAAGAGTGCCCATAAATAAAACTCAAAATTTATGTTTAACTGTCTGAATCATCACTGGGATTGATATTACTACATCAATAACAATGTCCACCATTGTTTGCTCTTCCCAAACAATGTATGACACACATTCACTCCATTTTTTGAAAAGCTGCTTGCATAAGATGTCGCAGCTCAGCTAATTTAAAAATGTTATTGTTTCTGGCTACATACTCCTTTATTTAGCTCCAAACTCAATTGCATTTATATAACTGGGTACTTTCACAAAACACATATATGATATGATATCTTTATTGAGTGTTGAGCTGATACAATACATTTGGGCATGATCAGTGTCGAGCTCTGGCTCCTATTGCCGATCGTACCCAAGCTTCCGCATTTACAAAACATGTGTGTTGAGTTAGCTTCATATCACTAACAGTTTCTCATTTAAAGTCACTATACTGCTTAGTGTTCTTCTCCCATTCCCATCTCCTTCCCTTACTTCCTCCGATCATCTTTGAAACTCCACTATTGCGGGAAATGGGAACTATTTGATGCAATTTAGAAAATGCTTATTGTGTACCCCGTACTGATCATCCATAACAACACTTGCTCGTTCACATTAAGAAATGTACCTCTCCCTCCTAGCCCTCTCCGTGTTTACCGTCCTTTATATCTAAATCATTCACTTCACGATTTCATATAAATCTATCACTTGCTTATCAATATACTTGTCTTTACTTTGTCTAATTTGTTCCCTTCTATAGTCACTCTCCCTCCCTAATCTATTAACTCTCCCATTATTACTGCTTCTGTTTTCCCATACTTCTCACAGCACTATTTCTATACGTATGGCACACTTTCCTACTCCATAAATCTATTTCTGTTGGCTCCCTTGATGGTCCCGCTTTGTTTCTGTCCAAAATCTGTAAACTCCCATTGGGTGTCAACACAATGCTTTCTTCTTCCACCAATTCGCCACTCTGAAACCACACCTCTGCCCTGCCTGCAACCATATCACATGGCGATTGAACTTCCTCCCTCCTCGATGATGACACTTTCCTAACTTTGCCAGCTTGCCCATACGTCACTGCCTCATCTCCCAATCTTCTCTCTGACACAACCATCTTCTTCCCGCCAGCCCCACGTAGCAGTGACATAACTTCCATTTATCCATCCTTCTCCGATTTCCAATCGCTCTTTCGACTTCCTTCCGATCTGCATTCCTTCTCTCTGGTCTCGGATGTATTTGGCTGAAACATTTCCTGCTCCTGCAATCTGCTGTTCCTTGTCTCTTTCGCATCCAGCCACCATGTGACTATCGACCCACAACCGTAAGTTCTTTATGATGCCCCGTTTCCCTTCCATTCTTGCCAGCTTCATTTGTTGTATTAAGTCTTTCTTCAAGGCCCATTGTTCCACCGATAAATCTCTGTTTATCAAAATATTTAACACATATATATACATTATGAATAATTTTTTTCTTGCCACCACTTTTGCTTGCTATGTTTCACTACATCACGTGCCTCCACCATTACTTAAACTTCACTATCTCCACGTGCTGACTGGAAACAGCCATTACTATGAACTGCACAATGCATGCGCAGCATTCTTACTTAATGCAATAAAGATTAAAGTTCAGTAAATTTCCGTTCCTTAATCATTCACAGTATGTTATTTAGACAACATTGTATAGTTTAATATAACATTTATGCACTTGTATTAGCAATTTAAGAGGAACAATTTTTTATGGATAAAAGTGGTAAGACTCTCAGCAATAATCAGAGCATTGCAACCTGTTGCTTTAGTTTACATCACCATGAAGTAAGGATGGATAGAGTATAGGCAAGTACTAAGTGAATCAAATATATAAGCCAGAATTTTCCTGTAGCAGTTCTGATAGCTAACGAACTGGTTTGTGCCTATGAATGGGTAGTAGTGTGAGGTCCGCTATTGCTCTCTCTAGCAAACTCATGCAGTGTGTCTGTTGCCTAACGCATTGTTATCAAGTTTCTCACCAAAGAAGACATAAAACCATCTGTCATTTGAGAAGGTCCCAGCGAAGAAATGTTTCTAAGACTCAGAATATGGTTGGTATAACAAGTTTGTGTCAGGAAGGGATCTCACAAGCGATGATAGAGCACAATCCATCATTCGTGATGATCTTGAGTACTGGAAAGTGTCTGCCATTGGGTTCCTTACTCATAATAAGGGGGAAGGTGAGGACGTTTTACACCATAATATGACTTGCGATGAAACATGGGTCCAGCATTATATTCCTGAATTAAAGGAAGTGAACATGGAGCAGTGAAAGAATGAAGAATCTGTGGCGGTCAGGCCCAAAAGATGCTTGTCTGCTGGAATTTTTGGGAAAAACTGCAGTAGATTCACTAGACAGCTTTGGTACATCCTCCTTACAGCCCAGATTTATCACCATTATTTATTTGGACTGCTTAAAGGGAGGCATCAATGAAATTATGTTTGAAAATTGAAAAAAATCACAAAATATTTATCAAAGTCAAAATACTCTTTGATCCCATATACTTTCAAATTCAAGTCTTTGTTTTTATATCTGCAGTTTTATTAGCAAAGCATGTGATGATTTAAATGCACAATGAGTGCAACCACGCCAGATGACGAGATGCAACAGAAATTTACAAATACTCAAATAATTTTAATAGAAAGGAAGAAGCTCTTGAACTGAATAAAACCTGGCTTCCAATATTTAAGCATATAAAACAGGCACTAGCACACAAAAAGCATGCGAGCCTATCAGCAACCAACAACACTGGAAAGGCCAAGCCCCACCCACTGCACTCATCACATCACCCTGTCCCTGAACCAATGTTGTGCGAGCAGCTCGCATATAAATACTCCAGCAGCTCCAGCCAAAGTCAGTTGCGACTGAACCTTCGCCCAAGTGATGTTCACCGCAGATGTGAATGAAACATTTGGACACCAAAACTCCAGCAGACCACAGCTTATTATCCAGAAGAATTCACTACTGTCCAAACCAGAGTGCCTTTCACTGAAAACAAACTCTCTGTATTATCCGCGCGAAAGTAGTTCGCAATCCCCGCCCATAATGTCTGCTTGTTCCCCTCCCACGCGCTTGTTGAACACCATTTAATCTATAAAAAGGCACCCTGCGTGAGAATCATAGTTCAAAATGCAACCTGAGGTAACAATCGATTTTATAAGTATGCGGCAATGAACATTTTACTTACGTTAATCACAATCCTCGGGCAAAAGTGCAACACCCAAATCCGAATCCTCCGAAGATGACTCAGCTGCCATATCAGAATCAGAGCTATTCTCCAAAATAATGACAAGCTTATCCACAATTCCACAGCACTGTCGCACTTAAAACAAGTTCCCACATTTTATCCTCTTCTGTGTTGTATTATGTCTGTTTATATTCCCTGCTCGCTTTCATTACACTTCTCACTGAAACGCCCGTAAAATCCGATATTAGTTTCGTAATATGCAATAATGCAACTGTCGGGTATTTTTGTAATAGTGAGTTGAATATATGAAGTATTGTTTGTTTTTAGCCACTTTTTAACTGTTTCCCGCTTCTGTGTTTGAACAGTTTATTCGCAGTACACGCACCTTCCTCTGCCATGTAAACTCAAATACCAACTGACTAAATCACAAGATTTGACCTGAGCTGAGTATATGTGTGTTAGTGTATTATGAATGACTGTTCGCTTATCATATATCCTGTGTTACGCAAAGTGTTTATTCGGTACTCAGATAGCACCTCTGAGAATTCATTGCTGCATTTCTTGTATATGTAAGAGAGTGGCAGTCATACATACGGTTGGTATTAACACGAGCAAGATGCTCTCGGCGTTAGCGCAATAGCAGGCGAAAATCATATTTTGTAATCTCTTAACAGCTAGTATATATCCATTACCTTTAACGATGAGTTCTTATGATAACCGCAATAAAATGTGCAGTTCTATACCTTTCCTGCTCTAATATTTCATAATACAATATATGTATTAAGGAACTATTTACATTGGCATAAGAGTATATTCTTGGGTTCGTGACAAGCTGAAGCACGTGCTTCAGTTTACATCAGAGGGAACTCTGGTTTGGAATGGACACTAGTTATAACTTAAGTGATGGCTTGCATCATATTTCATCATTACATTTTGTTTTCAAATTGAAAATGATGGCTCTAAAACGAAGGTGCCTCTTTCCCTTTTTGTTCTTAAAGAGTTAGGTTGGCATAACAAAACAAGCAAATATCAGACCCATATTATTTGCTTTGTATTTTGTATATAAGGTGGTGCCGTGGCCTAGTTGTCAGACCACTTGCCACCCATCAAGGCAGCCCGGGTGCAATCCCAGGGATTTTTGGTGGACAAAGTGGCATCTGGGCGAGTTTTCTCCAGGTTCTCCAGTTTCCTCCGCCACTCATTCTACCAACTGCTCCATAATCACCTTTCCTTCCATTCATTTCACCTTCATTTCATATCATCTTCCCTCACTCTCTATCTGGCTACAGGCCAATCCCTGTTCTGGATTCTTCATTCTCTGATTTAATGTTCATTTGCTCAACGACAGGCCTCTGACCCTAGGCACAAATGTAAGTCGTAGGGGGTGTAAGCCCCATATACAAGCAGGGTAAGCTAAGTAAGTATTTTGTATACATTGGTGAATATCATCGAACTCTGTTTCTCAATAAGTATCTTTTCAGCTGAGTAAAATATACAACCATGCTATCCGATGGAGATGACAAATATCATGTACATTTGGAAGAGCTTCGGGCTGGATTGCATTATCAATAAGGAAGAATGTCAAATCATATCTCCAAATGATTAGGAACTGTGCTAAAAATTTGGTGAAAGAATGGAGTAAAAGGAGAAATGTTAAATGCAAGAAGAAACAATTACTAAGTTGTGAAGTTATTATCAAAGTACAATGCACCTAAATGAAACAAGCTGTTTATACAATTGTACATTCACTTCCATATATGCTGTTCCTACAGCTTCTACACAACTTTACCAACCTTCTCAGTGGGTGTGTACATAGCAGGGAAGGATGTGTCTGGAGCATTCTGCCTTTGTTGTTCAATCTATCAGTGGTGTGTGTTAACTGTAGCTCATGTGATATATGTGAACATTTCAGAGGTGCATTGTGGGTATGTGAGAAGCCAATTTGCCATCTGAAGACATTTCTACGGTAATTTCATGCAGTATTCCCATAGTTTGAAACTGGATAAATGCCTGGCAAACAGAAGTGGCTGAGGATCTTAAAGATCATAGAAACCAATGGTCAAATACAACCATGCCCGAAGAAGATGGTGCCCCTGTAGCAGCACAAGAGACCAGCCTTTTCAAACCTAAAAAATACCGTGGCACAATCAGGAGTGCAAGTTAGTGTTCAAACAGCATCCAGGATGCTCCATCTGGCAAGAATTACCGCAAGGAGAGAGTTCCTCACCACCTACCATCAAGAGCTGCATTTAGGATTCACTCAGCAAGAGCTTATGACAACTCAACAAGTTTGGTAAACCACCATATGGACGGACAAAAGTTTTTTGTTCTGAGTCTAATCAACAAATGAAATGTTGGAGGCTGATGACTCTCGAATGCTTCCAGAATTTTGACAGGTGACTACAAAATCCGGACACATCACATGTTCACTCTTGGAGTGGGTTAACGCTGCTGGACCTGGTGAGCTCATGGACCACGGCCAACATGAACACTATGGAGTGTGTGAGTATTCCTTAGGGATGTTGTTATCCCTACAACTATCCTGCAGATAAAGTACTATTCGTATGGTGCAGGGTAATAGTTAAGTACATAACTCTTATGCGGTATGGAACTTCTTTGCAGAGCAGCCTGAAATTCTCGTTCTTGATTCACCAGATCTCAACGTCATCAAGAATGTGTTTGCCAGGAAGGTTCAAGCATGGCAACCTCTACAAAGAAGAACCAGAGTCGTCCTCTGGGAATACTTGTCATGAAATGTAGGAACATTTGCGTTTGGAACCAGAGTTCTTCCAGCAGCTAAGCAATTCAGTGCCTAGGTGGCTAAATCAGGTATTGGACAAGAAAGCAGATTGGACAGATCATTAAAATAAATGTCTCCTCTATGAGAGTAAAAAGTATAATTTACTTTAGTTTTACATTAATACTGTATTACAAATACTTTGTCACGGAGAGATTGTGCAAAACAGTGTTTTATTTAGTTGTATATTTACATTGGACAAATAATTGCAATAATGCCTAGTAAATATGAGGTGCTTAGAATAGCAAAGGCATATGCGCCAAAAGGTAGTTTTGAGAAAAATGTTATTAAAGTTTTACTTATATATTACAATAATTGATAAAGACATAAAGAAGTGTTCAGACGTGAACCTAACACATAAATACTATTAATTACACTAGTCTACATTTTCAAACTTTTTGTCAGATGATTTCTTAAAAGTAGGTGTTCTTGATACAAGTTTTTATGCTGATTCCAGAAATAACTTCCGGTTTTTTCTATCATGTCAGGTTTTTACACAAAATAAGAAGTAATGTTTTGACAATTTTACAAATGAGTGTAGGAAAGTATTCAAATACCAGTTTACACAAGGTAAGTTTTTATTCAAGAAACATTTTAAGAATACTCTCAAGAACTCCCCTAATTTATTTCATGACCACATTTTAACAAAACAAGAAGCCAAAGTGTTTCACTTAATTTTTTTCAAACTTTCTCTTCTTTGACTTCCTTGCAGATCCTTGAAGATGACTGTCCCTCCTCAACATCCAACAGTAGTCGGCCATCATAGTTTCATTCCATCTTCCCTGGTACCGCCTCTCCATTTCCTTAATATCTTGGTGAAAACGTTCACCCTGCTCTTCACTATAATGTCCCAGATTTTCTGGAAAGTAGTCGATATGTGAATGCAGAAAATGCACCTTTACACTCATGTTACAACCCATCTTCTTGAAATTTTCCAACATTGTTTTGACAATGGCCTTGTAATTAGGATCTTTGTTATTGCCTAAGAAGTTTTTTGTAACTGATCGGAAGGCGGTCCATGCTTCTATTTCTCTCTCATTCATTGTCCTCTCAAAATCTTCATCCTTCATCAATTTCTTTATTTGAGGACCAACAAAAACTCCAGCCTTTAATTTGTCTTGTGTAATGAAGGGAAATTTCTTGGAAAGGTACTTGAAGCAGGGTCCATCCTGAGGTAGAGCTCTTACAAATTGCTTCATCAAGCCCAATTTTATGTGTAGTGGCTGAAGCAATATCTTTTGTCTCTCTACAAGCAGTTCGTGCAGGATGTTTTAGTTCCAGGCAACAAGTTTCTCCGCTGTGGCCATACTTTCACACTCCAATGTCTTTACTTTGCCCGACTGTCCCATTCGCACAGAAAAGAAGGCATTTTTGTGAACCCAGCTTGTTGTCCTAATAGCATTCCAATAACTTTGAAATCACCACAGATACACCATTTGTGTTCCTCGTATTGGATACTTGTTAAAGTATCTTCATGTTTTCAACTGTCTCTTTCATTTGAACTGAATGTGCGACAGGAATGGACCCATACACATTCCCATTATGCAGTAACATGCCGTTCAGGCTCCTTTTTGATGAATCTATAAAAAGTCTCCACTGAGTAGGATCATGTTCAATGTCATAAAGGTGCATTAACTCGTTTATGTTATTGCAGTAAACCAAGGACTCGATCTGTGAGAAAAAAGGAACTAGCTCTTGTTCTCTGTGTCTGTACCATGACTAATGTGTTCCTGGTTCCAGAAGATTCTTATTTTTAAGACGGGAGCCTAGTAACTCTGCAGGTTCCTTAGATAAATTCAAATCATGTACTAGACCATTTAGTTCACTCTAAGAGAACAGTTGTGGAGTCACGTCGTGTTCAGAGCGGTAGACGTCGTCTTCAGAATCATCTTCGGTGATTGCATGAGGTTCACTTTCAACACCATCTTCCTCCAAGTTCTCTAAAACAGCTGGAGGAAGAGGAGCAGGCAGATCTTCTCCGTGTGGAACTGGACTGATGGCTGAAGGAATACTTGGATACACAATGCATTTCTTATTTTTCAAATTGCACCCCTGAACATTAACTAAACAGAAATAACAGTCTTTAAGGTGGTCTTTAGACTCCCTCCACACCATAATAATTGCAAATGGCATGTATGATTTCTTTCCTTTTATCCACAATCTTAACCTCTCAACACAATAACGGCAAACTGTCTTTGGAGCCCAGGCCTTGTCTTTGTCACCAAGTTTCATTTTAAAATAAGCATGGTACACTTTTTTCACAAAGTCTGTTATATCAGTTCTCTGCTGAAGCACTGTATAATTTCCACATATGTAGCAGAAAACATTTGGATTGTTCACACACTTGCGTGTAGACATAATGTATTTACAATCACGATATAGCACTGGTAATGCCAGCCTCTGGTATTAACAACAATGTCTAAATTAAAAATAGCAACCAGCATCTACAGGTGTAACAACCTAAAGACTTACAAGTCTGTATTGAGAAATTTCCCTCCAAGAAGTGATAAATTTCCCTCTAAGAAGTGATAAATTTCCCTTCAACAATACTCATCATCTTTAAAGAGTGTGAAGAAACGAAGTTACTTAGAAAGAGGATAGAGAAGAGAGAATGGTTAAATTTACCAATAGAAATTCAAGCTAAAAAGATAGTAAATGTAAAATCTAGGAGGAATATAATAGAAGTAGGGAATTTTTTGGGCAGAGTAAGAGCAAAATGGATGAGGAAAATTAGCAAGGAAGAGGTAAATGAGTATTAAATTACAGTAGTTTTTAGTTGATATGTTGCAAGTAGGACCCAACAACTCCACAACCTCAAGGTTTGAGTTTGTTGTGGTCCAAGGAAAGCAACTCAAGGTAGAGTTAGAGTTAGTATTGGAGATTAAATAAATTGATAATTGTACTTTTAGATTAGGAGGAACGCTGGATACCAGTAGTTATGAGGTTAGTTTTCTTTATATTTTATTTTATTGTTATTTTTAGAAACTGGGTTAAGAATAAATTTGTAAAATTGTTGTTGTAAATTTGTACAATTAATTGGGTTAATAAAATTACTTACTTACTCATCATCTACCGGCTCAACTCTATGTTTTTGAAGTGAAATTGTGAAAAAACTGTACGTGATATAAAAAAAACTAAAAGCAGTTCTGAAATCAGCATAAAGAAGTGAGTCAGAATCACTTATTAGTTTTCAGTCATCCAATATTATGCAGACTAGTGTTATTATTGTAAAATGTTATTTGGCAGATATTCAAGGTTTTTGAAAGCTAATTCCATCGACAATGTTATTTAAAATAAGTAAGGCATGCATTCATGCGTCTTATAGCCAAAACTGTTTACTTGTAAAGTTAGCATTTTGCAAGAAATACTTTAACTAATATTAGTAAATATTTACCACAAATATTTGTTCTAATATTAACAAATAATAAAATGAATATAAAGAAATAAGTAAACCAAAAGTATAACATTTAGCTCGGTGAAGATAGCGTATAATTACGCAAATGTACTAAAGGCTTGTTCAAAGGTCATTAATAAACAACACCACTTTAAATAAAGAACACTAAATAAAACTTAATCCGAGAGCTGCAAGCCACCAGGATGTATGTTACACCTTTCTTTAAGAGCAACAGACTGAACTAAACAGATACCCCATATAGGAAGAAATACATCCAGACAAAAACAACTTACAAAACCACAAAATCCTTTAAAATGGTTGACGAATAACAATTTATGAGGGTTAAAGGACTGAAAATAAAGAGTACCCTATTACTATGTTCTGTTACAGAGCTGCTCTCGCAGCATAGCCACGGCCAGCAGGCTGGCTCATATGCCTTTGCTATTCTCGAGATTCAGCTGCAGCACGTATGTTGTATTCAAATGGAGAGTTCGTTCATTTCCAAGGCGTATCAACCATTAACACTAACAGGCATGAAAGAGTTCTCTTCATATTGTATGTTGCAAGAAAAAACAAAAAAAGCATACTTTGGCGCATACATCTCTGCTATTCTAAAGGCCTTATATGTGCTCTTTGAGAGTACAATGTACTGTAGTTTCACATTATGTTGCCATTAAAAATATTTTTTCGTGGAGATATTGTGCAAAACAGGGTTTTATTTAGTTATATATTTAAATATGGTTGTTGTAAGTGATGACGAGTAAAGCTATTGCTCAAAGTTATATATTCATAGAACTGTGTATGTAAAACAGGAAACTACTACATACGCAAAAAGATGCACATACCTACTCCACCTGTGAAGGCCAGTACAATGCCTGTGGGACAGCATAAATGGAAGCGAGCGTGCCTCCACTGACGAAAACCCAGTGAATGCCCAGGAGTCATGGTGCTTTTACAATCAAACAGTTGCACAAGGTCAATACCACCATCACACAACAATAAAAGCATGAAAGCTTTTCTCTCCCAAAATCTTTCCTAATTATGTGAGATTAGCTTTGATGAGGTATTTCAAAAATGTACTAGGGGAAAAGCTCAAAATGCTAACAAAAGCTTAGCATGAAATCTGGTGATCTAACTGACCACATTAAAATTCTCAGCGAGTTTAAACAGCATAACTTCATTATGTTACGGGACTCTATGACATCAAGACTAATCTTCACTGAACATTATCAATGGAACAAAGGAGGACCCAATTTTGAAAAAGCATCACTCATCTGCTATTCAAATGGCTCAAAAATGGATCGAGAAACTGTTGTGAGAGTATATGGGCCCAATTTTGCCCTATCAAAAGTCCTTGTTTAGAATAACGCCATTTTCAACCAGAAATTCGTGCAATAGAAATCTGAATTATTTCACAAAATAATTCACTAAGAATAACAACAGAAGATGTAAAAACAACACCAATTACAGTACTACAAAGCTTCACAAAAAACATGGCTATAAAATTGGAACATGAGTTAAAAGCAATTACTCTAGCATAAAAACTGCAAGTCAATAGAAACAGATACAAGTGGTACCACACAGCAGATGCTATAAGTAATTTAAAAACTCATATAAGCTTCAGAACATATATTAATAACTTAAAATACAAGAATATAATTACAACAAATATAATTGCAACAGAGGTAACGAGTCCAATAGAATATATTGATATACAATATCAGAATGACCTGATATATACAATATACCAGATGAAATGAGAGTCATAGCAATAGCTACGGAAAATGAAAGATATCCAGAAAAAGAATGGCTCCGAATATAAACAGATGGATCCCTCATCAATAAAAAAAAAAAAACGCTGGTGCAGGAGTATACTGTAAACATTTTGCACAGTATCTAACATTAGATGAAATGTCAAACCACTATGATGGAGAATTAACAGCTATAAAAGCAGCATTACAGAACATTTTATATAGACCATACATAAAACAAAAAATAGTCATCTTATCGGACTCAAAATCAGCCATAGATGGAATAGTAAATTACAATAATAAAACAACAAGAAATATTAAAGAAATAAGAAGCCTAATTAAAGCAATTGAAACTAGAAATCATGTCACTCTACAATGGATCCCAGCTCATGTCGGACTTTTGGGCAATGAACATGCAGATCAATTAGCAAAGAAAGGTGCAATACAACAAATAAAACCCGTAGGTCAAATAGAAATAAATAAACAATTAAATAACATTAAACAATATTTTAAAAGACAGCAGAGACTTGATGAAGAAGATGAATTAAAAGATAAAGGTTATAAGAATATTAAAGATAGAATTGATATACAAAAAATGTCAAGGAAAACTGCAGTGGTCTTATTTAGGATGGCAACTGGCACAATTGCCTCGCAGAACATCTCTACAAGATACGATGCCTACTTACAACCAAGCGCACTCTCTGTGAACAAGATGTCATCCTGAACAAACAGCATCTCGCCAAATGCAAAGGCCTTAAAAGTGATAACTTACAGACTTTATATTGGGAAGCCAGAGGAAAAATTATGCAGATCAATCAATCCCCAGTGCCATTGGTGAACAACAGAACTCTGTGCCCATGTAAATGTCAATAAAGCCTTTCATGGTGCCAGAATTTATATTTTGTCAGACAGCCAGACTGTGTTAAAGGTCTGTTAAGTCAGGGACTGCCTACAAACACTAAACCAGCCGGTGAATAGGAACAGCTATGTTAATGTGGATGCCAGGACATGAAGGTATTGAAGGCAATGGAATTGCTCATGACCTAGCCAAGGAGGGAGTCATTACTCCATTTAATGGCCCAGAACCATTTTGTGGAATGCCAGATTGTTATCTAAATGAAAAGATAAAAGTCTGGGAATGTAAAAGCTATTGGGATAGGGTTCCAAATCTAAATCATGCTAAGGAGTTCTTAACAGTCTCAGCTAAAAGATCAAAAGAGATTCTCACATTCAGCAAACAGGAATTGAGAATACTGAATGGCATCCTCACTGGACATTTTCCTCTAAGGGATCAACTCTGTAAAATGAGCAAGACGAATGTGATTAAATGTCGCTTCTTCAAGAAGAAAAGGAAATGGCAAAGGAACTGCTTGTCCAAGGGTAAGGCTTTTAGAAACTGCCTCACTACCACCCAGAAAAATTTTAACCTTTATCAAAAGCATTAATTTAATCTGGGAAGTATAGATTAGGGTTTTTCACAATAGTTCTATTAAGGTCGCAGTGATAAGCTAAGAGGGACTAAACGACCCAGCAATAATCTAATCTAATCTATGGGACAATTGCCCCAAAGAAACTTTTGCGACCAAAAAGAAAGTTGATATTGCAGTAAAAAATATACATATTTTTACAGAAATTGGAAAGGAAATTTGGGAAGTGGGTGGGGTTCTTCCTGAGCATCCCCATTATGGAGCAGTATCTGAGTTATTGAGGTTGCAGGTTCAAATCCAGTGGAGGGCGATGGATTTTTTCAGGCATAAAAATCCTTAGCATGGCTTCCTTTGGAAGGGAAGTAAAACCGGTGGTCCCATTCGTAGATTTATGGCACGTAAAAGAACCTCAAGCCTGATAAAGAGGTCTCTGAGCAAACTTACCAGGCTTTCACGTCCAATATAGAATGGGACGCTAAGGACCACAGCAGTTAAAGAGCATCCATTAAAAAAAAAAAGTCTGAGTTTAATATGGGCTGTAATGCTGGTACCTTACTGAAGGCTTAAGTTACTTGCATTCATTTAAGTGATTATGGAGAAAAACTGTTAAGAAGTGCATAGCGAAGTGTTTGAGCCTACAGTAAGGGATTCAAAACATTAGAAAGAGACTCTATATGGGAAAAGCTGCTATTTAAGCCAAGAAACATAGAGCTGCTTAGTTTTAATTATCAAAAAGTTAGTCAACTAAATTTAAAAAAGTTTACACTTCCAAACTTAATTTTAATATTTTTCAATACATAGAATAGAAAGCATGTCATGATTTTCAACCAATCAGCCTGAAAATTTTACCAAAGCTAGATAAGAAATGAATGAACAAAGTGGAGTATGGGTTTTACTATGTATTTCATAATTATTTATTAACAAAAATTTAAATGTATGTAAAAAAAGAAGGAACAAAAAGTTAAAGTTAAACAACAAATTAAATGCTACAAAAATACTCATCTCAGGGAAATAAGGCTACTACACTTGTGTAACAAATTAATTTAAGTATTACATCAACCTGATATAAGAATGTGTTAGGCATGGTTTGTATTTTAAATTTAATACAAAATTGAAACCTAAAATTTACGAATGACTTTCTTTTTCCAAAATGGTGGCACTTAGGAAATTGTAATTCTGTATGTGTATTTGTGTACAAATGTGACGTATTCCCACAAAATTTCAAAACTTAAGATTGAAAAATATGGAATTTACAATTTTCACAGAGGACACCCTTAAAGAGGGAATGGGAGGAGAGCAGTTTGACGATGACACAAATAGTTTGTATGCAACAGGCTGTGCACACGTCCCCGTACTTTTTTTCTAAGAAGTACAATTTGTTGGCAAAGGTGTCTTTCAAAATCAGGAGATAATGCAGAAAAATGATATTTTTGTATGTTTTGTTGATGCATTGAATTCACATTTTACAAATTCCAGTTTATGTTTGATTCATCTAATATGAATAACCTTCATTTGTTTCAGTTAAATCATTTGTATGAGGATCATATTGAAAATCATGAGCAACCCATTGTTAAAATTTAAATTACAACAATGTAACAAAATGACTGCACAGGATTGTAATCTTTAGACTTTATACCACATTTTTTTAAAATAAAGAGAGTTGAGGGTTGTTACACTACATCACTATAATATTCTTACTTGAACGCGTTTCGGGAGACAGTTTGTTCCCATCGTCAGCATGTCCTCAACTGATTTTGCCGGTCATTTTCTGGGGGATGTGTGTGGTTAGTGGTGTTCTCTGGTGCTGGGCTGATGAACCTCCAAAGGCTGTTGGGTGGCGGCAGTTCGAAGTTCATTAGGTGACTCCTGTGTTTGACAATATGTATTTTTTCCCAGATGTCCAATTCATTACTGCTGTTGATCGGTTTTAAGAAGAACAGAAAGAAATCTTGAAATAAGACTTAAAGAACATATGAGATGCATTTACCAAAAGCAGCCAGATAAATCAGCAGTAGCACATCATTTCTGGTCTTCAAACCATGATATCACTCCAAACATAAAACTCTTAAAACCGATCAACAGCAGTAATGAATTGGACATCTGGGAAAAAATATATATCGTCAAACATAGGAACCATCTAATGAACTTCGAACTGCCACCAATCAAAAGGCTTTGGAGGTTCATCAGCCCAGCACCAGAGAACACCACTAACCACACACATCCCCCAGACAATGACCGGCAAAATCAGTTGAGGACATGCTGACGATGGGAACAAACCGTCTCCCGAAATGTGTTCAAGTAAGAATATTATAGTGATGTAGTGTAACAACCCTCAACTCTCTTTATTTTAAATTATGACACATCACTGTTACTAGCTTCTAAATCTTCAAAATTAGTTTATACCACATGTTGGCATATTCATTAGCTTCTATCACGTGACCACAGGAGTATATCCAAAATAGCGGACATCAATGTTTCATCTAAACAGCATGCTGTCGTTGAATTTCTTGTTAAAGAGGAAAAATCTGCTGATGAAATTCAGCTCAGACTTCAATGTACCTATGGAGATGTCTGCATGGGTGCCAACAGTGTTAGGACATGGGTGAAACATCTCAAAGATGGGAACACATGAGCCTTGTGGCAGTCGTCCTTGAACTGCCTCCACGAAACGCAACAAGCAAAGATTGATGGGCTCATTACAGAAGACAGGCATGTCACTGTGGATGAAATTGCTTCAAAACTTGCAGTAGGACATTGCCAACTGGAAGAAATTATTGAAAGCTTAGGTCATTGAAAAGTTTGTGCCTGTTGGGTCTCATTTATTGACCGAAGACCACAAACTTCAAAGAAGAACCATCACCCAAAAGCTTCTTCAGAGATTTCAAAATGAAGGTGATGATTTTTTGATGAGAATTGTAGTAGTAGGTGATGAAAGCTGGTTCAATCATTATGAATCCATTTGGATTTGCCATCAAAGAAGAAAGCGAAGACAGTGCAATCTGCTGGAAAAGTTATGGGTAGTGTCTTCTGGGATGCAAAGGGTTGCATTCTGGTTGATTTTCTTGAACCTACCACACCATAAATGTGCCCGCTATATCAAGACATTGCGCAACAAACACCTTGAAAAGACGATCATCCTGCAACAGGATAACACACATCCTCACACTGCTTGTATGTGGAGAAAATCAGGACATTTGAGTGAGAAACTCTTCCACATTCTCCCTATAGTCCCGACTTGGCACCCTGAAACTACCATCTTTACAGTTCTGTTAAGGAACAGATGCAAGGCCAATGCTCGAGACGGTGAAGGATATTTGAAAAGCTGTGCTTCAGTGTCTTCGGGCAGCTGGAACAGATTTTATTGTATCAATATTTCAGACTTACAGAAAAATGGGAAAAAAGTGTGCAAAGAAATGGATACTATATTGAAAACTGACAGGAAAGTCTGTAAATTGTACTTGTTTGTCTAAAAAATAAAGATTAAGATTTTAAAAAACTGTTGCTCACAACCTTTCAGTGGGATCCTCATGTATTAAGCAGCCCATGGATAACTATTTATAAGTGAGTATATTGTGTATTGTGACAGAGCCATCGCATGCAACTCATAACTACACAATTTGGTATGAGACAAAAGTACCTACTGACAATGCCTGTCCAGAAACACATATTTCTTGAAGGTCTTCTTTTCAGGTTTACAAACAGTACAGGTTAAATCATAAAACGCAGCCAGATCTGCATCTTTCTGAGTGTACTCAAAGAGATCATCATCATCTGTGTCCATATCAAAGTATTCGTCGGCTTCATCTGTCGATTCACTGCAAAAAGAAAGCACTTTAAGGCTTTCTACACAAGCTGGGCTTCTTCCTACAGCTGGGAATGAAGACATCTAAGAATAAATCTCAAACATATTCTAACTGAAATCCTTACTGTCATTGTGGTGAAATAAAAAATAAATAATACTTTTCTGATTAAAGAAGGCATGTTAAAATACACTTATTGGTGATAAGTCTTGTTTTAACCTCCAGCCATAGTTCAAAACTTCACCCACAGATAGCAACTGCATTGAAGATATCAACTGACAGGAGGGTAAAAGGGGTGGACAAAGTGTGCTCCATGAATAAGGGAAGCAGTAATTTTATAGTAATTCCACAAGAGGTTATGAATTTATTTGATAAACTTGAATGGGATTTATTATACCATGAATAAAATGTAACCGCTTATATAAATAATAACTACTTTTGTGTTGTTTAAAATCACATCACCACTATGTCAGCTGTCAGATCTGGGCACACTAAATGAATATGCAATTATTAAAACCGCATTTCAAACTGCTAGTTAAATTGAAATGGATGTTGTGGTAGTAGTACTTCATAATTTCTCCAGGACTGATGAACGACGAGATGGAGGACATAACCTACTTAATCACAATGATACCATTGCGGTTCATTAATGAGTTGACGTTCTATCTGATAAAATCGCCTCCTTAGAAGCATATTATAAGATAAATGACTGCGACTGTTGATATCTGAGGCATTCCTCAACATTACTGATCAATATCAAATATTCAATACATGAATAGAATAGACAATTTTAATATATATAGTGTTATTCAATGAAACAAATTTTAAGATTGTGTAGCAAGTAGTAAATATATTACTAATGTAAATTAACAAATATATGAGATTAAGGCCAAGAATGTGCAACATAAAACATTTAATTTCTTTAAAATTATGTCCTGCAAATGGCTTGTATTTCTGTGGTAATACTCTGCAAGTCAGTGATGGCATATTGTCAAAATAATTTTTGTAACATTTCAACTGGAATAACATTAACATCTTTAAGATATAATAAAGGTTTGTATACAGTCTGCAATAAGCCAGGCTCTTTCCCAGAGAAAGTAATATGAAAAACACTTCTTGGGGACTTCAAACATGTATTTCCAGTGAAATCCCAATATTGAAATTTTGGATGGAATACCACACTTCCTTTTACCTATCACAGGTGTGTGGTAGAAAAGTAAAAATTTGGACTGTTAAATCCATATGACTTTGCTCCACAAACTAATCTCATAAAACCTTATCAGTTTCTCTACCACATACATAATAGGTAGTGGCAGAGAAGCCTGGGGTAGTGCTGCTAATATAGGGAATTTCAACAAGTGTCCTATCTTTGAACTTAAATAAAACACGATCTATAAATGATAGATGTTCGTTTCTTTTTTTATTTTGGAACATAATTAATGTCATTACATGTGGAAGAGAACATCAGTTAAGTGAGTGCCGTGACTTCGTTGGGTTGCACATATACGGTTGACCCAATTTTCAATGACAGAAGAACGTAAATCAGGTCCAACTTCTCGAATAACACACGTGATGTTATTCATAAGATCATTTACTGTTTCTGGCTTGTTGACATAAACTTGAGATTTAACATAACCCCACAAGAAGTAATCCAACAGCTCAGAGGCCAGTTAACATCAACACCACGGGAAATGATGAAACCTCTGAACTTCTTCTTCAAAAGATCGATTGTTTCAAGAGCAGTATGACATGTGGCACCATCTTGCTGGAACCAGATGTTCCTGAGATCCATACCATCCAATTGAGGCCAAAAATAGTCCCTTATAAGAGCCCGGTATCTTTCTCCATTGACAGTTAAAGCTTCTCCATCTTCATCTTCAGAAAAATATGGACCAATGATTCCACCATACCAAAATCCACAGCACACAGTAACCTTTTGGGGATGAAGTGGTCGTTCTTGAATCTGCATTGGATGGTGATTGTTCCAATAGCGGCAATTTTGTTTGTTAACACAACCATCCATCCAAAAGTGGGCTTCATCACTGAAGATGATTTTTCGACAAAAATCCGGGTCAGCTTCCAATTGCTCCATAGCCCAATCAGCGAATACACGGCGCAACCTATGGTCGTTGGACTTTAGTTCTTGAGTTAACACCATTTTGTAAGTGTGAAACTTCAAGTCCAGATGCAGAATTCGCCAAGTTGTGGTTGGCAAAAGCCCCAATTCTTGCGCTCGACGAGCAATTGATTTGTTTCCTTTCAAATTTATCGATCAAACACTGAATTGTTCTCTCGCAGAGACAATTATGCACACCGTAAACTTCACGCAATACATGAAAAGTTTGGCAAACAGATGATCCATTTTGACAATAAATTTTCCCAATTTCTGCGCGTTGCTGAATGCTGTAACGTTCCATGGCTATTTGTCAATAACAACTGTAACCACATGCTGTAACTCAATAACAACAGCAGCTATCACATGTTAAAGATAGGAAACTCTTGTTGAAAGACCCTTTACATATCTTAACAGACTATTCATTATACTATTAGAACAATGTACAAACATGAAGCACACTCATTCGTGTAGGGCAGTCTTTCAATTCAAAGGTTTTTTCACTCTCTCTTCTCTTTTTTTATATAAATTGTCTCACTGGTAGTAGAAAAACTGCAATATAAACTAAAAAACAGCACAGTACATACCTATTCCACAAGAAACAGTAATGACATTCACAGAATATCAACTAATAAAAACAAAATAGATGATCCTTATATTATTGGTTCTATAATAAATTACCCTCAGCAATTAAAATTACTTCTGGCAACATTTTTAAGAAAAAACTTAAAAAATGTTCATCTCCAAGTGAATGAATTGTAAATACAATTGTTTGCCTATTATTACTTGAAATGATTGTACTATAATCTGGACAAAGTTATTTTAAAGCACATGTAATTACTTATTTATAAAACTGCATGCTTTAATACTGTAATTATTGCATTTTGAAGCACATGACTGTGTGTATACATTTATTAGTATCACACTCAACTGTATATTTACTTTTATATTTGCATATTACTTTCTCTACTACGTATAGTAAATAGGGGAAGTATTGCATTCCACCCAAAAATTTGATACACAGATTTCACCGGAAATACATGTTTTGAGGCCCCTGAATTCAAAAAAGGATTTTTAGAAAAAGGTCCATGTGAGTGTATGTGAACAGCATAACTCAAAAACGAAAAGTTGCATCAACACCAAACTTGGTATTTAGGTTTAGTATCTTTCAAAGATGAGACACCAAGATTTTCAAGAAAATCCCCTCACCCCAGATTACCCTTTATATGAAACATTTTTCGAAAATTGTTAATTTCTCAAAAATGGCTCTTACAATTTTGATTAAAACATCATAAGTTTAAGAAATTTTCATTACAAATGAAATGTATGTCTTGAATTTTCTGGGAATGCACACCAAAAGTCCTCTTCATTCTGAATGGCTTTTGCATAGCTGGTAAACCGTAAGAGATAGATAAAATTTTTGTACACAAAAAATGTAGATCTTGTTAAAACACACAATTTATGTCATATGCATTTTTTTGGTCGAGTGAACCATTTCTGAGATATTCCTTGTTACTTTTTGAATTTTCCAATACTTTTTCTCAAATCAGAATTCATTATTCGTTTTTTTATGTCCTGGACATACAAAGAGAATAGAATGCTCCACATAGCAACCAGCTCTTAAAACATTTGACTATCGCTTGACTATCCCCTTGCACCTACAAGAAAATTAGCAATAACATTAACATCTCGATATCCCAATTAACATGTATATGGAGATTAAGTGTTTGTAAAAATAGATTGTACAAGAGTAGAGAAAGTAATGTCAGTGTAACACATCAGAATTTTTTTTGTATTACATTTAGTATATTTTCATAATTCTGCGTGTATTGACTCTTAATTTGTTTAAAATGTTGAACATGTCAGATAGCTATACTAGCTCCATTGACAATAATAAAGATGATGAGAGGGTATTGCATTCCACCCAAACATTTGATACCGAGTTTTCAACGGAAATATATAGTTTGAGATACCTTGAATAAAAAAAATTTAGAAAAATATCCGTGTGTATGTGTCTGTAAGCAGCATAAATCAAAAAAGAAAAGTCGGATAAATACCAAAATTGGTTATGATAAATAAACAAAGTGGAAGTGGTACCAGTGAAGCGAAATGATGGCTTATTTAAGTAACATTGAGTCAAAATTAACACTTAATGCTTCACTAACTTTACTTAGAACATGTTTCAAACATGTCTGCATCATCAGCTACATTCAACTGCCGGAATGATTTGATGTGTTCCCTCTGGAATCTTGAGGCTCTCCTACTGGACCTCTGATGAATCTATGGAGATGGTTGTCTTTGGCGGGGATTTCAAAATTCATTAGTGTTGACTCATATTTTTTCAAAAAGAGAAGATTTTTTTATAAACGTTTGCAGTAATAGTTTTATTGCACATATGCAGGAGATACAGGAGACTGAAGTGATAGTAAAATCTTTGTTGCTATATGCCGACTTTCAAATTTCCTACTCGTTTTCATGACATTATGAGAAACAAAACAATGGTGATTTAGTACTTAAAAAGAAATGTATGATAATGTATTAAAAAAATTCAAATCTACACCATCAAATATGTCGGAAATGGTTACTGCCATAGTAAATTTTACATAAACTGTGTGCTTACACTTTTTGTTTAGTAATTCTTATCTATCTCTTATGGTTTAGCAGTTTTACAAAATTATACAAAATCCATTTTGAATGAAGAGGACTTCACAGACTATTCCCAGAAAATTCAAGATTTACATTTCATTTGTCATGTAAACATCTTAAACATATGGTGTTTGAATAAAAAAATTGCTATGTCCTTTTGAATTCATCTCCTTTACGAAAATACTAACATTTGCATGCACAAATTTAAATGTTAATTAGTCTAGCTTCACTTTCAACACCAAAACTTACTGAAACATGCTTCAGAGACTGTTCAGACTAGATTCACAGCTGCGCTACACCCTAGCCTCAGTCAACAAGCATCGCTTAGAAAACATACTCAGGACTGATACAAAGAAAACATCCAGGTGTTAATGAAATTAGATATGTGAAAATATACAGAGAGAAACACGGACATCAGGTTTACAGAACACATGAGAAACGTGAAATATAAACAAACTGAGAAATCAGCAGTTGCCGAGTATGTTTGGTCCACAGTTCAAAGAGAAACCTAAGCTTTCAAGAGCCCTTCAAAAACTGATAGAAATCTCCATTTTGGAAACATCTGATGTGTTACGGCTAGTTCACAACTACCGAGAACAGTAACCAGAACAAGAACAACAAAGTTGAAATACATGTAATTTAATGGAATAATTCACAATTCATGGGAAGCCTTCCCAGGGCACAGAAACGGGAAAGACAACTTGGCCAAGTTTTAACTTTCCTGTTCTGTTCCCAGGCACAGCATATTAGATCCATATTAGACACTTCACTGTATATATTATTCTAGGTAGCAACGACCTAAAACAGCTGCTATAAAGCCACATACTGGAAACATGAAACTGGAAGAAATTCTAGCATATGTGCATCCTGTCACCCACATATCCATTGAACATTGGTTCTTCTAGTGAAAGGGTCATCTGCAGTTTGTTTGTATGCAACTCAGAACTGGCTCTTGCCTCAAAAACAATAGCAAAAAATACAAAAAAAGACAAAAGCCAGTAGAAATTAATAAACAACTTGAACATATGACATTAAATAAAGTAATGAAAGCTTGGTACGGCTAGAGGAATCAGAAATGTAATGGAACCCTGAGCCAAGAAATCTAGGCACAGATGCCGGGTTCATCCACTAAATGAAAGAGGATTCAGTAAGGAGACTACCATAACCTCTTGAGAGAAATGAGAGATGGTGACCCACAATTTGGTGGCACAGCCTAATGGAAGAGTGCACGCATGTACATTAGATGGCCAAAGTCTCACATTGCGATCGTCTTCCGTTGAACAGCAGGCAATGCAAAGAGAAAGAAATGTAGATTTCGTCCTCTATGCATGCAATGCAAGCATAAAGTTTGGAGTTTGCAAACTCTTGCATTGCATAGTGCATTGCGTGACTCTATGTGAATGCTTCCATTAAATAACATGAATGTAAAGTCTTGCGCTTATGCTATGTCTGCACTTACATTTCATTGTGAATGGGCCCTAAAGGTCTCTTTCTCCCGTATGTTCTTCTTCCTCTTCCTGTGGATTCTGAACCTGTTGCCATCTGGTGTTTGGGGCACAAAGTTTTAACACATTGTTAACAGGTGGGATTTCAAAATTAAAAAATTACGGGAGAAAGAGACCTTTAGTCACCCATTCGCTGATGATGAGGACGAATGCCCCTCGAAAACGTTTCTGCATTAGTTTAGTGAAGGTGAGTGTCCGTAAGTGTGACTCAACACTTGAGAAATATCAAATTCAAATAAATAGAAAAATCAGCCATAGCTCATCAATTTTAGTTACACAATCATAACATCAGCAGAAATGAAACTTTTAAAACAGCCAAGAATCATTTGGAATTAATAGTGTTGGAGAATATTATCAAGAATTTAAATAGAATCATGAATTTTGAAATATTGGCATCAGATGACGTCATACGACTCACCAATAGAAACGATAGCAGGCCAAACAACAGAGAAAGGGGGAAGCAGATACCAGATGAGAACCACTTGACCAATCAGCTGATGAGGAGGATGTTCTGCCATAGCTTGACTAGTAACTGGAGCAAAAAGTGTTTTTAAAGGTTGACCAAGTTTTTAACAAATTTTGGAAACACAGTTTACTAAATTTTGATGCCCCATATGAAAATTATTCTGTCACATAGTACATCCAGCCAAGAAACACCATCTGTAAGCCACAGGAGGAAGTGTGGTAGTGAGTCTAGACTTATGATGGAGACAACAGTCTCTGAAACATGTTGCAGCAAGTTTTGGTGTAGAAAGTGAGTAACTAACATTTCAATTTGCGCATGTAACTGTTACATACTTTTTGAGAAAATGAATGGCTCTAGTTCTAGATAAGACACAGAACAGAAAATAGCCTGACTTTAAGTACTAACCTGTCGCTTTCCAAATTGTCATCTTGCAGTTCAGTTTCCGTGACATCATCAGCATTAAACCCTGTCTCTCTCGAGCCATCTTCTGACAACAGTGTTGTATTTTCACTACTTACTTTCTTGTCCTCAACAACAGATTTATCGTTCACTGGCACAGTCTGATTCTGAAGCTGTTTTGGTGTGTTTACAAGGTTTCCCTTATTCTGAACACTTGCATTACCACCAACAACTTGTAACTGTGGCGTCTGCAGTTGTGTTTGCAAGTTTAGGTCATTAGTCTTATTTTGAGTAGCCAGATTACCACCAACAACTAGGAACTGTTTTGCCTGATTTGTATTTTGAAACTGTGTTTGTACATTTAAACTCTTTACCTGATTTTGAATGACTGAGTTATTACTAACAACGAAGAATTGCCTTGCCTGGTTCTGAAGTTGGGTTTGTACATTCACCTTATTCTGTGCAGTTGTACCGCCACCACCAACAATTACAAATGGTATCGTTTTATTGGGGTTCAGCAGTTGTGTTTGTAGTTTAAAGTTCACTGTATTTTTAATGCCAGAATTACCACCAACGACTAAAACTGGTGCTGCCAACTGGTTGGTGTTCTGAAGCTGTGTTTGCGGATTCGCCTTATTGATTACTAAGAATGGTGTTGTCTGACTGGAGTTGTGAAGTTGTGTTTGCACATTTAACCTCGGCTTGTTTTGACTACCTGCTTTAGTGTCAATAACCAGAATCTGCTTCTTCTGATTCAAACATTGTGTTTGAACAGTTGTGTTCTTATTCTGTACACCTGGTCTGCCACCGACCACTACAAACTGCTTTGGACTGTAAATCTGAGTCTGTCCAGCTGCACCAGCTACTACCAACTCTGGCTTCTGATTGGTACCACTTGCACTGTTTATATTAACACCAGTTATTATTTTCTTGTATGTCCTGTTCATCTGAAGTTGTGCAATACTTGCAGTGACATTTTCTTTAGTATCAAGTGGATCCTGCTCAATATTGCTCATGAGATCTTCTACCATATTATCCTGGGCAACAATCTTGGAAGGCCCTGAAAATAAATTAGTTTAATTACTACATTCCAGAGCATTCCAAGCAGCCACGTACAGATACACAAAGTCCAAAAATTAGTGCACTAACATACACACTGTAACTTAGCACCACTTCTACAATGTCCCGATAAGCTACCCTATAATTACATTACAAATACACTTTTCTAGCCGATAAGCAATGCCTTTGGATAGCAATCCTACAGGGTAATCTGTATGTGTTAAGTTTGCCATTCTAAATTCCATGAAAATGCCACCACTAGGGAATTCGTAAACTAGAAAATAAATGACGATTGCCTTGCAAAGCACACAACAAGAAACAAAATGAAATTACTGTTTATCACGTGGTTGCTTTAGCCATCATTTTAGAATAAAAGCAAAACAGGGCTCAAAATTTCACTCATAGCAACTGCGAAGGACTGTTAAACCCTGTAGAAATATATAAGATTGCACGACTATAAAAAGTCTGATGTGGTAACCTGGAGGGGGGGAAATGCTGGGAGACAGAGTTCACGTAACCTTACCTCTGTGTTGGTGACTATTTGCTGATATAGGTATTTATCATTTCCTTATACACCTTCTGCTAAGCCTAAATCTCTGCTATAATAATATTATAAAGGAAGAAAATTAGTATGAAGAATGAATATTTATTTCTCAATACTCAAAATTACATAATTAAATTACAAACATTTTAGACTATAATATTTGAAAACACTATAAACTCACTTCTTGGTTGCTTGCTTATGCTAATCTACGGTCTCAATGCACACAACTCTTGGTTTTACGTGTATTGATGACCCACTATCTACCTGCTTACATTATTCATCTATTTGTCTGCCTTTAGCCCCATCTTCTTTGTGGTCATTCTTAACCATTTCTCTTTGACTTACCCAAATAGTTACCCATACCTTTTATATTTTTATCCCATTTTACAGTCACAATCTTCCTTATTAATACCTCCCCCATCCAAGTTTATCCAGTTCTGTTGCCAAAATTGGTCTTTCCATGTTTTTATTTGATTACAGTATAATAAACAGTGAAATTCCGTGTTCACTTCACCACACAGTGGACATTTTACTATACTGTGATCCTTTATGCCTTTCAAGTTTATAACTCCTGTTCTCGCCCATGCACATCGTTCTCATACTAGCTTATTACATATCTCTATATACTTTTCCCTCTCCCATACTGCTTTTATTTCCATATATATTGAGGAGTTTTTCTCTCTTATACTGCCAAAAATACGAGACGCATCCAGAAAGTAAGTTTCCCTATTTTTTAAAACAAAGAAAACATAGTTATATGAAAAAGTTTATTGGCAACACGTACAGCAATGTTTGAGCTATTTTTCGACATAGCCACCACAAGAGGTGAGACACTTTTGTATTCCTGTGTCGTAGAAGTCTACCACCTGTGAATGGAACGAGCGTGTGACAGTCGTCTTCAGCTCTTTGTCGTTGTCAAAATGCTGACTGGAGAACAGGAATTTCTTAAGGTGCAAGAAAAGATGGAAATCGCGGAGCAATATCAGGACTTTATGGTGGATGATCAAACAGCATCCCAGCCAAACTCCTGTAGAACAGTTGCTGTGTGCCGAGCTGTATGTGGACGAGCATTGTCATGGAGCAGCACACCAGCTGCAGTAAGCATTTCATGCCATGTCACAATTTTTGCAGTGTTTCACAGTAACAGTCAGCATTCACTGATTCACATCACTTGCTGCAACGAGTCTGTTTGAATTTCGTCTTGACCGGAGATCCACTGACGCCAATGCATTGACTGCTGCTTGGTTTCCAGTAAAGTGCGAACTCAATGTCTCATCACCCATGACAATCCTGCCGAAGAACTCATCACTGTCATCACGATACCGCTGCAGAAATGTCAGTGCTACTTCTAAGCGTTTTGTTTTGTGCTCGCGTGTCAGGTTTTTCGGCACCAACCTGGCACACAATTTCATGCAACAAGATTACAATATCTGCGGAAAACGGCTGCTGAGCTCTGTAATTGTGAAGCAACAGTTCTCCACAATGTGCTGCCACACCAGCTCACCATTGCGCTCTTCATCATGGAGACTTTGATGACCTTGGAAAACTGCCTACACCAGCGATGCACCATCTGTTTGCTCATGAAATTTGGCCCGTAAACCTGACAATGAATTTAGATCGGTGCTATGTTTTGTGCAGTAAGTAACTTTATCACTGACCGAACCATGCAGGCAGCGGGAGAACGAATAAGAGCCGCCATTTCAGGCCACTACTGCCACGAGGCAGGACCTGTCCGGCTGACATATGATTGATACGTCATAGGTCTGTTACGCATGCGCCATTTTCCCGGCTAAATATGTTTACTTTAAAGGAAAAAAAATCAGGAAACTTCTTTTCTGGATGCACCTCATATCTTCTAGCCTTAATTCTACTTTTTCATTTCATTTATTAGCTCCAATTATAAATACATTTTATAAGGATAGTCAAATTGTTAAAACAGTGAGTGTTACATAAAAAAGAATAAGTATATATATTTGAATAAAGAAACTTTGTGAAACAGTAGGTACCATTTACATCAAGCATTCAGCAATTTATACTCTTCTACCGAATAAAATACATTTTCTAACCGATACATTTTAATTACTTTAAGTTTTTTCTTATCTTCTGTTATTTGTTTTATGTAGTTAGGTAGGTGATTGTACAAATCTTTAGTATTGTTTTCTATACTTTTATGTCCCAATGTTCCTATTAATAAAATAGTTCTGCTTTGTTCTTACTTCTTTCCAAAAGCCTCTAATGTAATATTCTGCATTTGCCCACGCATCTCCCATACCTACTTGTTTCATAACTTCCTGAATTTTTAATAACCATGACCGTTTCCACTTTTCTTTTGTATATGAAAACATTCTTTGATAATATCACTATTGTCCAGATTGGAAATTCCATTTAAATATTTCATAGCTCTTGTGAAAATTTTGATCTTGGTGGAGTACGTAGCAAGTTCTAACTGTGCTGCCCCATTTGGTGATGCTATCAGTAGACCTAAAACATATTTGCAAAAAGATTGACTGACTTTGTCAACCTCTCTGCAAGCATCTCTGCCCCATGCAACATCTTGCAGCCTAAATTCTTTCAAGCCACTTGACATTTATGTCAAGCAACTTTTTTAAGCTTGATCTTAAAACACTCATCACCATTTCACCTTCTGCTATAGGCATATTTTTTTGACAAAATTTGTATGTGTATATGGGTTACTTTTAAAAAAACACCACTCAACCGATTTTGATAATTCTTCCACCAGTGAAAAGTCCAAGTGTTTGTGATGGACATAGACTATAAAACACATTATAATTTAAATTCATAAATTAATAAAATACTAATACAGGTTTGTCTGTGTATTAGAATGCAAGCCCATTAGATTTATAAAAGAACATACCTACAAAGACCATCGGGGGAGAGGTTAAGGAAGTGAGAAGCTCCTCTTGCATGAATATCGGAATTTTTCATACATTATTAGCAATACCCTGGGCTGTACAAAATTACAATTATAAGGTGTAAAAGTAAAGATTAACCACAAAATCCTCCAGATGATTTTACAATGATTTCACAACGAACGGTGGGAGGTGTATGAAATTAATTAAAACATCATTCAAGTTTAAAAAGCTACCCATATAACACTGTATAAGCCAGCTAGCATTATATAAAAGCAAGCTCATACATTTTGTCTTTGTCCAACGTTTGTAAAACCATATATATATATCTCCCTCTCAGTATGTTTCTTCAACTTGCAGAGAGTGGGTTGCGTAATTATTTGGAGGAGTTTGCCCCACAGTTGTATGCCAATTTGCGGTAGGTTTTTGGTTACGTAAATATTATTAAGGTTACGTAATGAAGATACACTTTGATGTTGTTTGATTTTTAGGACGCCAAACTTTATAGTGAAGATAATGCTTGTTTTTACGTAATATTATTAAAGTTATTTGTCTCGGCTGCTTTCAGCCGCACTATAGAAACACGAGTTCTTGTAGGGTTGTGATAAGATTCAAATTATAAGATGCCACACAATTTACTTTTTAATTTTTTACTTCTTTTTATTTCACTTTATATTTGCACATTTTATAAACACAACACTTTATAAAATAAAACTGTGAGCACTTAATACATTTTTAGCGGAGAACTCAAATTTTATACTTTACAACATTTTTACCCACAACTTTCAGTCTACTCTCTACAATTTCATGTCCACGACTCTTACGTCTGCTGTTTACTACATCTTGCCCGCGACTGACTAGATTCAACGGTAAACACCTTTAGCTTCGGTAATGCCATTCTCTTATTGGCTAAATTCTAGTCCAATAGAATTTAAGTATTCAAACTAAAATCTTTTCTTTACTTTTGATTGGCTAATTCCAAACTGTAAGCGAAAATTACGTTATTACCGATCTTTTCATAACAAGTATTTTTTTTTAAAACTCCACACACATTATTGTCACCAAAATTACATTATTACCCCACTATTAACATCCTAAACATATTATTCTCACAGTTTTTGCACTATTAGAGTATATAAACATTTACTTAATGTTAATAAATGTGTTTACAATAAAAAATAAGTATTTACAATGACTTTACATACAATATAAATAATAATTATATACATACTGTTTTCAAGGTGGGCTGTTATTGAATTTAATTAATAAAAAATACAATAAATATCATTTAGGCATTAAAATACTGCCTCACTCTCTCAAGACCTTAGGTTTTCTCCTGTTATGCAAAATCATCATTATTTTCTCATCATCTAATAAATACAGTTCTGCCATGATTACTATTGCTACTGATAGAAGTTGTGTCAGTTTTTAAGGTGAAAACTTGTTATTTGTTGGATAATAATACATATAGCTACGCCAAATAGCCAAAAGCTTATCAGCAAAGGTTATCTTATCCAGAGATTGTAGAACACAAATTGCTAAGAAGAACAATTTATTGACAGATTGTAGACATAAGCATAGAAGCTTGTTTCATGTTATCTTAATGCACGTGTTCACAATAGCTCACATTAACATAAATATGGCCATAAACTTATTACGAGGGTAGTCCCAGAAGTACCCGACCTGACGTATATATAGTGGTTGTTGTTTCAAGCAAATGACTGTGGTAGAAAGTACCAACCTTATAAAGCTTAAGTCTGAAGTTTGACGATGCTATGTTGTTTAGTAATTGTTTGGCAGCCATTAATAGTGAACTCTCTCAGTGAATTTGAAAACATGATAAAACTGGTCATCGTTATGTGATACAGTACTTTCATTTGAAAGGTCCTAGTCCATCTAATATTAAAGCTGAGCTAGATTCTACTCTGGGGAGTCTCCTCCTTTGTTTACAACAGTGAAATATTGGGTGACAGAGTTTAAACGAAGCCATAGGAGCTGCCAAGACGAACATCGCAGTGGTTGACACCAAATGAGGTGACCACACCAGAAATTGTGAGGAAAATCCACAAAAGGGTATTGGATGACCGTCGACAGAGCTAGCAGACATCGTAGGCATTTAAAAAAGTGCTGTACATCACATACTGACTGAAAATTTAGACATGACAAAGCTGTGCGCAAAATGGGTGCTGCAATTACTCACAATAGAACAAAAGCAGCTCGTGAAGATGTTTCAATCGAGTGTTTGGTGATGTTTTGCTGCAATACAGCCAAGTTTTTGTGTCGATTCATAACAATGGATGAAACATGGGTCCATCACTTCATACCTGAGACCAAGGAACAGTCAAAACAGTGTATTCAAAGGGGAGAATCAGCTTCAAAGAAAGTGAGACAGTTTCATTTGCAGGCAAGTTTATGGCATCAGTTTTTTGGAATGTGTGTGGAATAATTTTGATTATCTTCAAAAAGGAAAAGCAATCAATGATGAGTATTATGCAAATTTATTGCAGCATTTGAATGATGAAATCAAGCAAAAACAGCCCCATTTAATGGAAAAGAAACTTTTGTTTCATCAAGACAATGCACCAGTTCACACATCCATTATCGACATGACCAAAATCAATGAGTTGAAGTTCGAATTGCTTCCTCATACACCCTATTTGCCAGATTTAGCCCCTCTGATTATTTTCTATTTCCAAAGTTGAAGAAATTAGCTTGGTGCTAAAAGATTTGCCAACAGTGAAGAGCTGGAGTCTGCAGTTGATGCTATTTTGCAGAACTCTATGGTTCTCAGTATAAACAGAGTATCAAAGCTATTGAACACCACTGGGAAAAGTGTATCGAGCTGAGGGGACTAAGTAAAGATGTTTTTTCTTTAGGTCGAGTACTTCTGGGACAGCCCTTGTATATACACATAGATATTTGCAAGCTTCAAGCTTTCTATGCCAAACATAAGAAACTAGCCATTCAGAGAGTGATTCTCCATACACATCATTCTGCCATCTCTGTCACCATGTATTGACTCGCCGACTCCTTTCTGTTAAAATCATGGACCAGGATTCACTGGGATATGTATAGAAGACTCAGTAAAACAAATTGTGATGGCAGGTAGTACTTTTTGTGGATTTAACATCTTTTAACCAGGAGCTAGTTCTTGTTCATTTCAATATGTCTACACAACATCTTTTGTCGTGTGTACTGTCTCAAGCCATATTAGCTCAGCTGCTTTAGGCTCTCTTCGATTGGCTGCTGTTTACATTCCCATTTATGGTTGTGCTCTCAAAGCATATATTTGTCAAAGTCAAAATAGTTTCCGTGGCCAGTTCACAATTTTGTATCAGGACGCATGCCTTTAGCTTCATTCTATTGTCACTTTCATATTGAGTCCCAGCTGCTGAATGTATGCTGACAGCAGAGCAGTTATAAGCAGGGGAGGGGGAGTGAGTGAGAGAGAGAGGGTGTGAGAGAGAGTGAGTGAGTGAGTGTGAGTGTGTGTGTGTGTGCGCGCGCAGAAAAGCATAATGTTTATTATGCATATTATGATATAATTTCCAATTGCTAAGGTTTAATTGATTTCAAGGCATTTATGCTCACAAATAAAAATTGAAAACCTCTTTTTGTTTTCAAACTAAATATGAAATAAGTAAATATATTCCTAAACGAAAAAGCATATAAAAATAGAAATTAATTTAGCATCAGGTGAGTAAACCCTCTGCGTCTATTACTGCCCTCATTCTACAGGGCATAGATGATATCAAATGCCTAGTCAAATTTTCAAGAGAGGCTACTTCTTCCCAAGCATCCTGTATTTGATCCCACAAAACCTCTTTTGTCTTGCATTGTCTTGCAGGCTAATATAACTCCAAAACTTTCTTTACCTCTGTCCACACATTTTCAATAGGATTCATATCTGGTGAGCAAGGAGGCCAATCAATCACTGTGATATCTTGCCTTTGTGAGAACCAGTTTGAAACCTGCTGACTTGTAACGACAGGGTGGTTATCCCGCAGGAATTCAATCATTTTAATGGAAAATCCAGTCCTTACAGAAGGAACCATTATCATGGTTCCCTATGGAGGATGTCTTTATACTGCTGGATATTTAATGTGCCATCAAGCTGCCACACACACTAGATCATCTCGTGACCCAACATGACACAGATATATGACCTTGGCGATCCATTTTTAACACGTATTTTGCCTCCATTTGTAAATGAAAATGTCACCTTGTATGTGAATATAAGTTATGGTTAACATTTTCTTCTACAAACTCAAGACAACATAATCTGTGATCATCTGTAGAATGCTGCTTCTTAGCTGCCAATAGAGCACATAGCCTTGCTGTAGTCAAACTTAAGGCTGCAGTTCGTCCTAGGGAAATTCAAATTACTTCTAAATGTAAACACATGCTGGAAGGGATTGCTGTCTGCCTCTTCTAGAAGTGCAGTGTCCTGCTGAGGAGTGGACTTTTGGACCTGAACCAGATTGTAGATCACAATCCCTTTCCCTGGATAACCACAACCCACTTCGTAGCCGTAGATATACAGGAACTTCAAGTGTTCTTGCAGCCTGAGACATACAGTATCCAGCAGCGTTTGCTAACATAAGGAGAGATCTCCTTGTAGCTTCATCTTTATGTGTGCGCTCAGTCATAGCAAAACTCAGTATGATTGCTAATGTATCTTGTAGAACTCCAAGGCTACGTGGTGCACACACATGATCACACCAGCACCATTCATAATTCAAGAATGAGACAGAGAGTTTGCACATCCAATATTAAGTCAATTAAATATTTGTTTAATTATTCACTTTTGAATTCTTACTAATATGGCATTATTTTCAAAACGAAAAGAGTAATTTGTTTGCATTTTTATGCATAAATGTCTTAAAATTACCAGATATTGTGATGCAACGGCTATAACCAAAGTTATCGGGAGGTCAGCGCCAAGCAGTCGAGTAAACAAGATAACGGCCACTCGCCAACATTAACACTGGGCACATTATCTGCAGATAACTAGAACCTTCTGGAAGCTTTTTCTCCCCCCACCTTCAGAAAATGTGTTGAAATAGTTCTAGATTGTTCGAGAACCTTGTGGAAAGATTTCACTGATTATATAAGCGGGTACTCTTGCGAGAGGCAGTCAGTGAGAGGTGAGTGAAAGCAAGTTGAGTTGAATCAGTCAGTGAACGAGCAAGCGAGTTAGCAACTGCTTTCTGGTGCTGCGACATCAAGAGTGATTCTCCAAGCAAGATGGTGAGGACTG
This sequence comes from Deroplatys truncata, assembly GCA_030765065.1. NCBI lineage: Eukaryota > Metazoa > Arthropoda > Insecta > Mantodea > Mantidae > Deroplatys > Deroplatys truncata. The sequence continues at coordinate 18,933,788 of CM060975.1, read as the reverse complement.
TTGTAATGTACAGCACGTGCTACTGTGGAGGTCTTGTGTCTGACTCCAAGTGAAATGAATCATCCAGCATGAAGAAATTACGAAGGAAGTGAAGTGCCAGAGAAGTGAACTAATTCACCTTAGTGAAGTGAAAGATAACAACTTAGAACAGTGACAGCAAGAACTGAGTGACAGTTGAGAAACTGGACAAAGTCAAACTGGTGGCATTAAAACAGACAAGATGGAAGAAATGCTTAAAACATTATTGGCCAGAATGCAGAAGACGGAATTTGTGATGGAGGAGATAGGAACTGAAGTGAAGACTGTGAAATCCAGAATGGACAAGATGAAAACAGAAATGAAGACTTAAATGGAGAAAATGAGATTCTAACTTGAGACAGTATTTTAATACCTGAATAATTTCAATTGTAATTTAAAATAAGTAAATTCAATAACAGGCCGCCTTGAAACAATATGTATGTAATAATTATTTGAATTGTAAGTAACTGTCATTGCAAATGCTAATTTTAATTGTAAACATATTTTATTACTGTTATGTGAATACTTTATATACTTTAATAATGCAAGAACTGTGAGTAATAATGAGGTAATTGTGGCAATAATGTGTTTACAGTTTGAAATGTACTGCTCATGATTAGAGTGACGATGACGTAAATTCTGTAACAGTTTTAAATTAGCCAATCAACAGTAAAGAAAAGTTTTAAGTTAAATGCAGAAATTCTACTGGACTAGAATTGGCCAATCATAGACTTGCAATACCAAAGCTTACGGGTTTTGACCATTGAGGGTTACTCAGTTGCTGGCGAGACTTGATAGAGTACAGATGGGAAAATGTGTTCTCTACGGGTGAATAGTAAAAACAGATATATGCGTTAAGTGAATGTATAAAAGTTTCTCACAGTTCTTTAAAAAGTGTAGTGCTCTATAAATATGTGCAAGAATTTAAATAAAAGAAGTTAATTTAAAAGTTTAATTCTGTGATGTCTACAATAATTGTCAAACCGCGCCCTACCCAAGATACATTACTCTAAAGAAAGACTGACGCAGCCGAGGCAAATTCAATAAGTAATATTACGTAAGCATCAAATTCTAAACCGACGCCCAAAGAGTGTTACAAACCACATAAAGCAACTATTATTACATAACCTTCTTCAAGTTTATGTAAACATATATTACGTAACAACACACTTCTTCAAACTTGACATTGTCATTGACACTCTAAGATGAGATAAACACAATGCTTTGAAACTGAGTTTTATTTATGGATGTTCTTTAACTGCTGTGGTCCATAGCGTCCCATTCCATATTTTTATGCCCGAAAAAATCCATCACCCTCTGTCAGGTTTGAACCTGCGACCTTGAGAACTAGAGGTTAGCATGTAACCACTGCCCATGGAGAACGACTAAGACAATAGTAAAGCCCTGAAAGATGACATTGCAAAGGAGTTAAAAGACACTAATTCTGACATGAAAGATGACATTACTGCAGTAGAATGTGTCTAAATAAGCAAGGAAAACAGATAAATGGGCAGATGGAAGAAAACAGGAGGACAATAAAAGCTGCAATGAATGAGCGTCTGGACCAGCACGTGACAAGAGTGTGCTGCAGCCCTACACCTAGTCACGATGCAACCTGCAGTTGGTTGGGATGAGGAGACCTTGAGGAGGGAGCATCTGTAGGATCGAAACATGGGACTGATCCTGAAGGATAAACAATCTGGTGTATAACCCAAGCAGGTGGATGTTTCTCCCAGAGGTCTGAGCTATGAGAGATGCCATGGGACTCCCTGCTGTCCAGCAACAGTCTACCAAAGAGAGTTAAATAACCACAAAGGATCTACCAAGAGCCGCAGCCCAAGTCCCCCTCTAAACGCAGAGTTAGTGCCATCCAAGTGGCTCTCCAACCGTGGGGGTTTCCCATGAGGTCAATACCTAGAGTCTAAAAAGGCACCCCCGCTTATACGGAGATGAAGTGGATATGCCACTTATGCACATCATCCCCAAAGGGCGACTACGGGTATCAAGAACTACTGCCCCGTCGAGACCAACCCAATATTAACAGCTCCCCAATGGGATGGGCTTGAATGTTCGACCTGATGTACTTCTAGTAACGTCAAAAGTACCACGAGTGCTCAGGGTCTGCAGCGCCTGCACCACGGCAGCTGAAGGGGTCAGAAACCCCCCCTCCTACGGTGACCAAATAGAGTGTGGGAGTTCATGGCCAGAAGGACTAGGATGGAACAGCTGGTGCTCCCGAACAAAACTGTGAAGGAAGTCCTCAAGGAAAGCCATGCCAGCACTACCGGGGGGAGCACCTGGGTATAAACAACACCTTGACGATGACCATCGGTTCTGTTGGTTGCATCTTCGAAGTGGCATGGAGAGATGATGCCTGCCATGCAACATCCGTGCCACAGGTCGCACATTCGATGTCGGCCCTAAGGGAAGTTGGTGGTAGATCACTGTGATGCCCTGCTGTAGATTGTTCAGCTGTTTGGGATGAACAGCTCTGAGGAGGGAGCTATGGCCAAAGGACTGTGCTGAGCAGTCGAGAAGACAAGGTAATGGCCAATCACCAGATGCATTATTGGCAGATTAACTAGAACCTTCTGCAAACTTTATCTACCCTCCAACTCCTCCAAAAAGTGTGTTGAAATACCTCTAGAACATTCGAGAACCATGTGGAAAGATTCCACTGGCTACATAAGTGAGCATTCTTGCGAGAGGTAGTCTGTGAGTGAGTCGAGTTGAATCAGTCAGTGAATGAACGATTTTGTCATGTGACATCAAAAGCAATTCTCGCAGCAAATTGATGGCGACAGGAAGTACTACTGTGGAGTGAGGGTTATGTAGATGTTGTGTCCAATTCCCGAACCGTCCAGGCTATGTCACAAAGGAAGTGAAGTGGCAGAGAATTAAAAACTATAAGGGACATTCAAATGAAACCCGGTCACTTGTGAAAAGTAACAGTAACATTTTATTAACTAAAACATAGTCACCAAAATTGTTGGCACATTTATCCCATTGCGACACTGGCCAGTCGATTCCATCTTTGAAGAAGCTAGTAGGCTGCTGTCGGATCCAGGCCTGGACCCACTTACACACTTCATCGTCCGTTGTGAATCGATGTCCGTGAATAGCTTGTTTTACAGGTCCATGAAAGTCCTGAACTGTACAGTGGATGTTCCAGGGTTTCCCATCGAAACTGCTGCAATGTTGTCTTCACTGTATTGGCAGTGTGTGGGCGGGCATTATCACACAGGAGAATAACGCCATTAGACAACATACCTGGGTGTTTAGACTTGATGGCTCGTCTAAGGTTCTGTAAAGTGGCTTGATGGTGGTTCCCCTTTCCAGGAACTCGACAAGCAGTGGGCCCTTGTGGTCAAAAAAGGACATCATGACCTTACTAGAACTGGTGTGCACGGCCTTTGATTTATTTGGAGGTGGTGAAGTCGCATGTTTCCACTGCTTGCCCCGACGCTTGCTTTCCGGTTCAAAATGGTGACACCATGTTTCGTCACCAGTGACAATATGTTACAGAAAGCCGTACTCCTCCTCATGATAATGTTGCAGATGACTCAAAGACAGCGGCATTCGAGTATTGCGCTGTTCGGCGGTCAGTTGTTGGGGAACCCACTGTGCACAACAAACTTTTCGAAATTTCAAGTGTTGATGCATTACGGTGTGAATGGCGCCCATGCTAATACCCAGTAACCAATGGATCCCATCCACGGCAATTCTGCGGTTGCCCAAGACTAAAGCATTTACTTCCGCAATCATTTCAGGTGTGATGGCACAATGAGCCTGTCCAGGACAAGCATCGGCTTCCAGTAACTCACGCCCCTCAAGGAATCTTTTGCTCCATTCCACCACACTTGAATGACAAGGATTGTACTCACCGTACACAGCCTTCATCCATCGATACATTTCACTCCAACTCCCTCCGCCACTAAAAATCGAATCACTCCTCATCGTTCATCCATACTCGCCTTCATGTTCAGTAGTGGACGATAACTTATGTGACCACCTTCTCTTCAGCATGAAACCACATTGTCGCTATGCAACGTTATACGTTGCACACGCTGCAGTCGCTCTACCAATAGATGGTGCCACCATACATGTAATGCCAAGTTAGACGCACTGACCAGGTTTCATTTGAATGGCCCTCATAACTTACCTTAGTGAAGTGGAAGTATGAATGAAGTGAACTTAGAATAGTGACAGTTAAAAAACTGAACAAAGCCACAGTATCTTACGCATGGAAAACATACAGCACTGCCATATATTTAACAAATTTAAATAATAATAAAAACAAACCATACACCACAGATTCGAACCCAGGTTGTTCCAATTATGAGACACATACATTTCGCTACTCAGCTACTATGCCTACAACCAAACTGAAAGGCATCTTCCCACTTATCGCATAGCTTCGAAATGAACACAGGATGGTGTTAAATCGTGTATTGCGAAAGCAGTGTCAGCAAATGCTTCAGACGTTTTCTGAATTAAATTCCCTCTCTGGCTGTTGCACATTTATTTTGTCTTTGGCTGTACTTTCATTTGTTTGCTGGTTATAGCGCTGCACAACAAACTTGTTGAGGTTTCTTCTGAAAATGAATAAAATCAAATGATGTGTGGTTGTTACATTAAAAGGTTTATCACCAACCAAAATAAAAAAGTAATTGGATTCCATTTTGGAAGATTATTTGTCATTATGGGAAGAAATGGGATGCTGAGCTTAAATGTGGCAATGCTTCCATTTTGATGATGAATATCCAGGATATCAACTTACCACTAAGATTAAAAAACATCGAAAATAACTACAATGCCATGTTAAAAGACAGACAAATCAAGATACATGAACTTGCTGAAATTATCAAAATCTCTTCAGACCCTGTCGGGAACATTTTGCAGAAACATTGCATTTTTTAACTCCTGGTCATTGAGGCAGTAGTTTTATCACTTAAATGATATCAGTCTAATTATATAATATAAAATATAATAACAGCCTGCCTTAAAGCAATATGTATATACTATAATATATAAAGTGTATATTACAGTCAGTGTATTATATTTATATTATTATGTACATGTATAAAAATGTTATGTGAATGTATTACGTAGTTTAACAATATAGTACCTGTGAGAATAGAAGCAAGCTGCTTTCCGTAGCAAACAGAATTACAAAGTAGAAGCCAAAAGTTGCTAACAATGAGGTAACCTTGAGACAACAATAAATTAGAAAGTTTAAAAAGGCTACTAATAGTTCTTGGAACAATAATAATGTAATATTTAAAACAGTTTATAAATAGCTAATCAAAAACTAGAGAAGCTTAAAGTTAAATAAAGATATTCTATTGGAGTAGGCTTAGCCAATCAGATACTAGAAATAGAGAAAATATACAAATTTAAAGCAGTAGGCGCTACAAGAAAGCGTACGCTAGCAGTTTGGTTCGGTACGGGTTCAGTGTGAGACATAAAAATTCATTGCAGTGAGAATAATATAAACTTAACGTGTTAAAAAGTACAATTAACGATAATTAGGGACCCCGACTTTTCGCGAGTAGTTAATTCGCGAAATTGGCCGAAAATTAACAAAAAGGAAAACCTTTAATCAATTATTTTTAAATTCCACATCTATATCCATTCTGAGTCGCAAAATAATGCGACATTAGTTCTATATCGCAAAAACGCGAAATAACACTGTTATGAAAAAAAAATGTGCAAAATAACCCGAAATTTTTCTCTCTCCTTTTTTTTGGCGTTTGTCTCTCCTTTTCACATAAACAATCAGATATTTGGCTTATCAATCATTTACGGATACGTGTATTGTCATAAGCGGCCATGCTGCACGGCACAGAACACCAAACTGCACTGTGATTTAACCAGAGCTTCGGCAAATATCGGTACTGCTTCGACTATCCCGTCCTCTTCACTCTTCACCTATCGCATGCACAACAAAAGGAATGCCATGTTTATCGCAACTCGGCAACACCGCATCAGTGACGGATTTCTCATTTCACTCAAATTATTCTTTGGATTTAAATGACAATACTACCTGCAATTCTTCTCTAATGCCGTATTTTAACGATTCGTGCTTGCATCGCCCCATTTCATGCCAGCTGGAAAAGACTGTCGCAAAAGTATCGTTAAATAATGCATGAATTTCTAAGTCTGGTTCAAGTCAATTCTGACAGTAGACAACCTCTTCTACCAATTACTGTCTGTTTCCTGTACCCCTCGCACGAAAATTGTTGCTGTCTCACGACGTTGCCATAATGTGAACGCATGTCTAGGTATATTTTGTGTCCGCTATACTGAAAGATTCGTTTGGAGTCAAGTTATATTCTTTAAATTACGTTACAATTTAGCGCAAGGAGTCTGTTTACCTTCTGCTCTGAAAAAGAAAAGGAATTATGCCGATGGAGCCACGTTTCAAATTAAGCTAGCGCATGCACAATTCAGCTGACGGTGGAGTTGGCAACGTGCCGTTCGCGCGCCGTACAGACAGCATGTGCAAGACGTTACCAGGTCAGTTTAGTTTTGCGGCACACGGGAATTCAAACCGATTCCACAGTAGTATTTCAATGCGGTCTCAAAATATAATAAACTGCCAGGCATCTTTCCTTCTTGAACACTGCAAAGACACCATTTGCCTTATTGAAGTGCTTGAGGGATCTAAATATCCATTTGTTCATAAACTATATAGCAAACTTAAAGATATATCAAATGGCTTCACAATAGTAGTTGAGGGCTCCTTTGGAGAGAAAACTTCAAGTCTTCTTCAGAGACTGCCAACCCTCAAGAAGTGTTATGTTATCAGTCAGTTCAAGCAATTGGGCATAAAGTCAGTTACCAAGCTGAATTCCTTAATGTCAGCTGATCAGCTGATGATGATATTCATTCTGCAGGTAAATTGTTTGATGTACGAAAAATAGTATCAAATGAGGCATCTACTGATATAACTATAGAAAAAGCAAGAAGAATGTTACCTTTTCTGCGAGACTTGCCAGAGAAGACATTCAAGGAGGGATATGCTGCTCTGAAGAACATAGTGTGTGAGAAATTAGATGATGCTGCTGAAGTGAACATACGGATTTACTTTCTGGACTTCAATGTGATCACTTGTGTTTCAGTGAGAAGTGTATGAAACTATTGTGGGTACCCATGTCCAATGTGGACAGTGAAAGACTTTTCTCTGCATATGGGAACATCATGACAAACTTAAGAACAAATCTTAAGCCAGAGAACACCGAACTTATGGTGCCTTTGTCTCTAACAAAGTAAATCAGTCGAAATGTATACTATGTAAATATTTTCATGCTCCTCTTTTTTAAGTTACATGTAAGGTGCCCTTTGTTCCACAGTAAAGTATTTAAACTGTGTTTTTGTTTTTTCCCTTTTTTTTGCACGAGATAACACCGTTAAGCAGTTTTATTTACCGTCCAAAACACCGCTCACTATAATATTTTTACACCGATATTACATTATTTTATTTACCGACAATCTGGGGTCCCTAACGATAATCTCACAACTCTACAGTAGAATACTGTAGTGAAGTGTTATTTAACTGTGTGAAAGATTAATAAAAAAAGTTAAATACAATTATAATTTGTGTAAGCCTTGTTCTTTAGCGACACCAGCCCTGCTAAGAGATACGGGTTCTGAAAATTACTACTGACGCAGCCAAGGCATACATATATAATATTTAAATAAATGACATTAAAACAGTTATTACACATAAAGTAAACGTGGGGCGAAGGCAACCGGAAAAGTAAATGTGGGGCGAAGGCAACCGGAAAAGTAAACGTGGGGCAAAGACCACCAGAAACTTTGTATCGTACATGGGGCGAACACTCCTAGAAACAATTTCTCGCAAATTGGCATCCATTACATGTATGGTCTTAAACAATTTCAAATTGATGCCTAAACGTGGTGCAACCACAACAATAAAACCCCTTCATCATACAGAAGTGCTTGGACATGCTCGGATACAACTCGACCAACCTTTTGCGACGATGAAACACAGATTGACCACCACACTCCAGAGACGAAGCAGCAGTACAAACGTATAATTTCAGTCCAAATAACGCATAAGAACAACTTAAACAATTTTTCTCACCAAGAGAGGCGCAGGATGAAATCATAGTTCTGATTTTTTTCTGGGCTTTTTCCACCTCTAGAGAAAACATGCTGAAGTTTTCTAATTCTCCTATACATCGTGAACAAATATTTTGCGGGTAAGGATCTCCTGCTTCAACCTGCATAAGACAAAACAAAAACAAATTGTGAATTAGCAATACAAGTTTTATGCATTTTAATTATGGTTTAGTTAAGTTTTTCTTATCAGTAAGAGGATATACAGTATACATAAATGATAGAGCAACTTTGGATGCATAAATTAGACACATGAATGGTACTGATTTCAGTCAGTAGTAATTTTTGTTCTTGGTTTGCAAATGACCTTGCCATCTTTACTTCTACAGAGTGAGCCAAAAGACTACGAACCGGCTGTGCGGTGTTTTCCCTGTCTGCGGCGCTCGCTGCAGTCTGCTGCTATCATAGAAAGGCGCAGATGAACCATACAACATTTTTAAAACTACTTTTAAAGGTTTTACTTACCAGCTTTACAAAAGCAGATGCTGAAACTGGCCACCATCGTTGTCCATACGTTTTTGACACCTCTTTAGGAAACTATCCATCCTTCGCAGTAGTTCACATGAGAAATTTCCTGACAAATAATTCTTCCAGGGTGTGTGGGTTTGTCTTATACCTCTTTATGCCTTAAGTTACCCCGGAGGGTTATTTTATGAACAATATTACCGGCTGCACTGTGTTTTTCCACTGGGCATGTGGAAATATGATAAAAACATAACGCACTGCTGCTATAAACAAAGTCACGCTGTTGTGGTTTTGCTGTGCAGCATTAAGTGCAGTTTTGAGTTGATGGTGATATGATGTATTCAGTTATTATGTTATTTATTATTTTATCCTGTACTAAGCCACAAAGTATATTATGGCTCAGTAAATGTTTTCTACTCCACAGTGTCTATTTTATTATGATTCGTATGTGTTAACTCGGTCAGCTCGCCAAGTGAAAGTACGATTTGCAGAAATATTTCCAGGTGTAAAAGTTTCAGGCCGTACAACAATCCATGAACTTTACAGTAAATTTCAGGCCACACAAAGTGTTCAGGCTAAGAAATCTAAAAGACGGCTTTTGGTTCTTACCAAAGAAACATTAGACGGCATCGGTCATCGTCTGGAAAATTCCCCCCAAAAATTCCATGATGTACGTTTCCTAAAGAGATGCCAAAAATGTATGGACAACGACGGTGGCCAGTTTCAGCATTTCCTTTCATAAAGTTGGTAAGTAAAGCCTTTAAAAGTAGTTTAAAAATGTTGTATGGTTTCATCCGCGCCTTTCTATGATAGCAGCAGACAGCAACAGGCACCGAGGACGCGGACAGGAAAAACACCATGCAGGCCGTTCGGAGTCTTTTGGCTCACCCTGTATTATGGAATCTCACTTTGGCCGCAACTGCTACACTCCTCTCCTAAAAACCATCCCTCAGCTACGCTTTGAGGCTGAGGGCCCTCAATCCCTCGGCTACGCCTTGAGGCTGAGTATCTTACCGGCCTTGGCAGCATTAGGTATTCACCTATTGCCAGCATTGCGTTAGAGCTAGAGAATGACACAGAGTGACATCTGTGGGACATACAAGACATCACTTCCATCGCCGTTGGGGACATGTAAGAGCAATTTACACCATTTGAGTTTTAAACCCGCAGATCCCTCGGCTACGCCCTGTCGTCCCTTCGCAGTTGTGGCCTGCTACACTCTTCTTCTAAAAAACATCCCTCGGCTACGCTTTGAGGCTGAGGGCCCTCAATCCCTCGGCTACGCCTTGAGGCTATCTTACTGGTTTTGGCGGCATTAGTTATTCATATGTTGCCAGCATTACGTTAGAGCTAGAGAATGACATACAGTGACATCTGTTGGATATATAAGACATCACTTGCGTCGCTAATGCGGGCCCAAGAAAGGCAATTTACCCCTCGAATGATTCACGTTTGCAGAAATTCCTTACTTTGCGGATTTCACTTCTTATTTAGGTTGGCACTTCCCATTCAGCATCTGTTTTAGCGGGAAGATGGCTACGTTTGTTGTGTTCATATCACAATTTTCCTATAAAAGTAAAACTACTAAAACGGGAAAGTAGGTGGACACCAAGTGTTGGCGAGATCACATCTACTTCTACAAGGTAATTCATTCCATTATTTCTTACTTCCTTCAGCATTTTCTAGGTGGGCCCAAGAAAGGCAATTTAGTTTCAAAGGTATAATTTTTTATTACACTCTGTATCAACATTGTTACTCTAAAGAGCAACATTTATTACATTATTTTAGTGCAACTGAATAACACAGTGAAGTAATAGAAGAATCGGTATAAACGTATGAAAGAGTCTGACAGTGTGGCATGTCCGAAAGCAAGCTTCTACCAAAGGAACAACAATATTCGGGTAAATTGTCATACTTTTGCCCGCATTTGTGTCACTTCTGCCCGCATTAGGTCTTACACTTGCTCTAACGTAATGCTGCCAACATATGAATAATGCCACCCAAGCCGGTAAGATACTCAGCCTCAAAGCGTAGCCGAGAGATTGAGGACCCTCAGCCTCAAAGCGTAGCCGAGGGATGTTTTTTAGAAGGAGAGGAGTGTAGCAAGCCCAGGGATCTGCGCGTCTAAAACTCGAATGATTCACGTTCGCAGAAACAACAGCACATCGCATATTCAGTGCATTTCACTTCTTATTTAGGTTGGCAGTACCCACTTTGCATGGAAAAATGGCTACGTTTGTTGGCTTCCTCACGCGATTTGCCTATATAAGTGAAACACCTAAAACGGATGGGTAGGTGGGCACCAGATATTGGAGAGACCACATCATATTCTAAACTCACTCCTAAGGTAATTTATTTCATTATTTTTCACTTCCTTATTCCTAATTTAGGTGGGCAAAAGTATGACAATTTAAACTGAATCAACCCCATAATTCTAGATCGTTTACAAATATAACTATTTCAGTTTGTAATCAAGGTTCTTAATTAAATTATCTAGTTCACCAAATAATTTTAAACCTCATTATTACAATATGAAGAAACATAAATAGAACAAGCCTGGTCTGAAAAAGGTCCATATCGACAAAACATACTCACCCAAATAGAAAAATATTTCCAAATTTTTTGTGCAAGTGTTGGTTTCCGATTATTAAAAGACAAAATTGGTACATTATCTGGGCCAATTTTTAAACATAATCTGCAGGCACTTGACAGCGAAACAAAAGCAACTGCCATCGTATTTCTGTGTACGACGTCCTCATTTATCGAACTTTGTCAACAACCCTTTTAAGGCCTTTTAACAAAGTTAGGTTTGCTTCTAACTGTGGATGACATTAATATTCAATACAAATACTGAAAAAACTAATTCTAAACCCGGTTTGCTATTACATATTTGCTCTATCTAAACAGCGTAACACTTGGCGCACGCCGACATTCATTTTGAAACACCAACCAGTGCTGCAAACCATTGGCGATGAAAAGTACTTGAAAGCAAATAATAACAATAATGATGATGATGATGATGATGATGATGATGATGAGAAGAAGAAGAAGAAGAAGAAGAAGAAGAAGAAGAAGAAGAAGAAGAAGAAGAAGAAGAGTCTGTGTGGGCATTATAAATTTTCCTTCGTACTTTGCCAAAGACAGTCAATACTATTGAACCTTTGGAGCACTTTGATACACAATGAACACAAGGCTTGTCACATATCATATATGCACACGTATGTTTATCCCGGCTCATGAAATCTCTTCTTTTACATGTTGTGTGATGAAATCCGTGTGTAGTGAATCTTGTAACTACATGCCTTAGATTATGGTTTTCTTTAGTTAGGTTTAGAAGTCAATCATTGCTCCTGTTGCGTAGAACTATTCCACGAGTCGTTGCTTCTGTCTTCCTTTCTACAATACTCTATTACATGGATCTGTAAATGGTAGAAGGTTCTTTGTTCTTAGGTCTTCCAGATAAAAGGTTTCCTTTGCCACTTATAGGCCAGCCTAAGGTTGTTGCATGGTTAAACTTAGATATTTAACTTTGTTTGCCACTTTTAAAGGTGTATAAGCAATTTTAAGGGGTTCTTCTACTGGTGGTCTTCTTCCTCTTCGGAATGTCATATGCACGGGTTTTTCTGTGCTTATGTAGAATTTATTTTGTATAACCCATTTCTTCAGCTTTTGTAGTAGCTCGTGCAGTTCTCTGTTCTAAACATTAAATTGGGTTTTATTTGAGGACGCCCTTTAACTGCTGTGGTTCTTAGCGTCCCATTCTATATTGGACGTGAAAGACCACAAATTTTGCTCAGAAGCCTCTTTCTCGGGCTTGAGGTACTTTTGCGTACTGTAAATCTACGACACTAAACCATTGGCTTTACTTCTTTTCCGAAGGAAGCCGTGCTAAGGATCTTTAGACTGAAAAAAATCCATCGCCCTCCGCCGGGTTTGAACCCGCAACCTCGGGAACTAAAGGCCAGCATTGTATCCCTAGACCACGGAGGACGACTCTTCTCTGTTTTGGCCTATTATTACCATCTCATCCGCATACCTGATGAGAGTTGTGCTTGGAGCATCCTTTAATATCTGGGTTATGTCGACTGTGTGTACATTAAACAGCAAGGATCTCATTGGCTCCCCTTGTTGGACTGCGTTAGTTTGATTTTTAGTAATCATCTATTTCTACTGAACGCTAGCATATTTTCTATTAATCTTCGAAATGGGTATGCTTCTCCAATGAAATTATCAGATTTTCTGATTAAAAGCAAATACTATTCATGCATTTATATTACACCTGGATCGTTTACATCAGCAGTATGGTATTTGTGTAGAGGGAGATAAATTCTGTGGTAATTGTTGAATAAGCACCCCATTAATAGAGCATGTTCTTTCTGTGCTAATCTCAAGTTGGATATACTCACATTTCTATCTATGTCTATAACACAGAGTTGATTTAACTTTCAAACATGAGGTGAAAGACGGTTTTCTAAATCTGGAACACAACTATGAAAATTAATTATTTTATTTTTAAACATAATCGTCAGGATACAGATTTTTACGGGACTTTGTTTTAAAACAATTTATGCAGAAACAAAAGTAAAGCTTGTTAATTGTGTAGTTTTGAAGAGAAAGGAACAGCTAATTGTTTAAAGCTACATCAAACAATGTCCCCTTACGGTCCAAGGCACATAATTGTTAGCAGCTGAAGAAAGGTCTAACAAAGCAGTATTATGCTGTGAACAACATAACCCAAAAACGAAAAGTCGGATTAACACCAAACTTGGTATTTAGGTTCAGTATCTCTCAAAGATGCGACACAAAGGTTTACAAGAAAATCCCCCACCCCAGATTACCCTTTACATGCAACATTTTTCGAAAGTTTTGTTTTTCTCAAAAATGGCTCTAACGATTTTGATTAAAATATCATATATTTAAAATATTTTCATGACAAATATAATGTATATCTTCAATTTTCTGGGAATGTCCCCAAAAGTCCTCTCCTTTCTGAATGGCTTTTCTAGAACTGGTAAACTATAAGAGATAACATTTTTCTACACAAAAAAATGTAGATATCGTTAAAACACATAATTTATGCCATATACTTTTTTTTTTGTCGAGTGAACCATTTCCGAGATATTCCTTATTATTTGTTTGAATTTTCCAATAATACTTTTTCTCAAACGGAAGTTCGTTATTCTTTTTTTTTATGTTCTGGACATGCAAAGAGAACGGAATGCTCCACATAGCAACCAGCTCTTAAAAGATTTGACTGTCGCTTAAAACCTACCATATCCCCCTTGCACCTACAAGAAAATTAGCAATAAAATCAACATCTCGATTAACATGAAGTAGATGAAGAATAAGCTTTTGTAAAGATAGTTTGTACAAAAATAGATAAAATCATGTGAGAGTAACATCAGATTTTTTCTCTTTCATTTTTTTTCCGATTATTGTACTAAGCTTTAAAACTGACTTCTATATCATTAGTTGTAGACATGATTTATAATATAAATTAAATTATTATTATTATTATTATCATCATCATCATCATCAACACTTAGAAAGATTCTCTTGCAAGTCCGTAGATCACTTTCTACGGAAATCACTTTGACACTGATAAAACTCGTTTCTACAATTTTGTTCTATTTCGTCCTTTAAGGTCTCGTAAGATGAGTTCTAAGTTGTTTTCAGCCAGCAATGGCTGGTGTATGTGTGGGTTATAGCCGAGAGGCAACGAAGCTCTCCCACGAAGGCGTTTCCCTGGGACTGCAGGCCATTTCCAAATATTTAATATATTAATTATGGTTAAATGTTCCTAGCAGATGATGGTGATCTCTAATTGAAAATCTGCCACTTTTTCTGAGGATAATTGATGCCATTTTGGAGTTTTTAGGTTATAAGATTGATTTTTGTCCTCAATCGCTGCGATGAAAGCTTCATGTAGCTGGTGGCTCTGTGAAGTCGGTATCACGTGCATGAATAGCTTACCCACCTTGTCGTGCACAAGGAAGAAGTTTTTGGAGATGGGTAAGAAGAAACAACGCCATCTTGCCGAGAATATCTCGAAAAGATACCTCAGCCGCTAACCCGACATCTGCTGAAGTGCCAGCCGATTCGACGAAATGCGCGACCACTACAACACCACCACCCACCGGGCTTCTTTTCCCTCGGTCACAAAATCGCTAAGACTGCAGGAGTATTCGCCTCTACATAAGCATCAACACACGAATCCTCCACTTCTTCCCCAGCAACCGCTGTGGTGGCACCAGCGACATCTCCGATAACATTGGCAACTATGTTTGCCATCATCGCAGACACACCTGCCACTTCCCAGGGACCACCGTCGCTGGCCGAACCATCCTTGGCCATGGCCAACGACTCGACTGCAGCAAACTCAACCATGTCTTCCAGTCAGCACCACACCTCACCACAACTCAAAGCCGCCAACTGTGCCAGACAAACCGACATCTCCAAGTACAGTCAGCACCACACATCACCTCAAGCTGCATCCAAAAACGTAGACCTCCAACTCACATCGCTGCCGCCCACGCCTCCAGCCAGATGCAGTGTTTTAATGTATAGAGTTCCCCGGGATTCACCTGCACGATTTGTCCTCACCGCAGCTTAACACCGATGGCCGTCAGCTACGAAGGCACCAGAATAGTTTCGTCTCGGGACACAACCTCACTTATCTGACTGGCAGTGGCAGACCATGCTGACTGTGAGGCAGTCATAAGGTCGGGATTGCCCTTATTAGCGCGAGTTTTTCGCATTGAGGCCATGTTGACGCTGCTGCTCATACGACCACACCTCCACTTACTGCACTTCACCGCCGAGATGTCATAACTGTGGCTCACCGTACCTCACATCAGAGTGCACCTACCACGATCTCGCCGTTTACGCCGTATTGCGCCAACTGTAATCGCTACGGCCAGGTGCACTTCCCAAGATCCCTCGACGCAGTCAACAACCTCCACAACCTTCTGTAACTACTCCAACACCACAGGAAATCCACACCGATGGAACACACCAATCACGCCCACTGCCAGACCTCTCATGGACAACTCTGTAACAACCACCACCACTACCCCCGGAGCTGAACGCCGGATCTGCGCAGAGTCTATGACCTACACACCGCAGTACTTCATCTTTAATCGGGCATGACTCATCTAGAAGACACCATCACCGTTAACACCTTCATCAAAGCAACCCACTCCACCAACCTCAGCGTACTGATACCCAGCACACATCACTTCCGCAACAGAATCCACTAACCCTGAAGCTGTTCACCTTAAAGCACGCAGTTGCCAAACTTCAGCAGTCTCACCAACAGGCACACGCAGAAATCATCCAGAAACGCAATCAACTTCAAGAACATTACCGGCAACTCATGAAGGCTATGTCCTTATACGCTACTTCATCGGGCAAAACGTCCCAACGCCACCACCAGCTTCATGCCACAAGCACCGAGAGAAATAGTACCACATGGCAAATCACCAATCACCGACAACAGTAACCAATTCAAATATAACATCCTACATCTCTAACTTCACCGCGGGGGCAGTCAGGGTTCGCCATGGCTGTCTCCCGGTTCATCCCCGAACACTGCCTATCAATCGCTAGCTGTTAAATACCACTCCCCAGAACTAACGGACGTGTTCAGCGGTTCTGCGATATGTCACTTTACTCTCATACCTCATTTCATCTCCTACATCCTTTAACCTCCACTATTTACCCCTGAACTTCACCTTTATATTCTCCTTCTCCTTCGGCGAAATGAACCAACTTTCTCCCTTCCAACTCTCTTTCTGTCTCCCCTTTAAAAACATCGTTCGCAAGTTTCTTTACGGCGTCGGGATTTTAAAGAGAAGGTTAATCGGGTCTGCTTATAATTCCTTTCTACCATTTGCAATATACGTTTATATGTCATGTCGCAGATCTTCTGCATAATTTTCGGAGAGGCTGTCAAAAGCAAACATCGAGCCGTCAACAAAACTACCATAAGCTGTCTCTTGTTGGAACTGGAATTAATAATACGAGGGCGGATCGAAAAGTAACGCACAATATTTTTTTTACAAAAATATTCAATAGTTAAACCACAAAAAAAATCATAAATGGCTTACACCTTTTACCTACTTTTCGACATAGTCACCCAGTTTCTCAACACATTTCTCCCACAGTGATATCAGTTTCAATATGCCCTGTTCGTAAAAGTCCGTTTCCATGGAGTATAGCCATCTGCGGACTACTGATTTCACTTCCGTATCTGTCTCAAAGCGTTGGCCGGCAGGGAATTTCTTTATAGGACCAAACAAATGAAGTCCGACGGTGCAAGGTCCGGACTGTATGATGGATGCTGGAGCTCCTCCCTACCAAATTTGGTGATTTTCTGACGAACAGCAGTAGCAACATGGGGGCGAGCATTGTCATGAAGAATTTTGACATCGTCAGCATTCATGTTGTGGCGTTTGTCATTAAGGGCACGACGCAACTTCACTAAAGTTTTCATGTAAGCTGCAGCATTCACAGTGGTTTCGTGTTCAGCTAAGTCCACCAATACACCATGCATATCCCAGAACACCGCTATAAGCAGATTGAGTCACTGTACTTTTTCTTCACTGGGGAATTAGCATGGTTCCACTCCGTACTTGCCTGCTTGGTTTCGGGCGTGTAATGATATGCTCACGACTCATCATCACCAGTGACGGTTCCTTTCAGAAAGTCATGCCCTTCTGCGGTGTACCGCGTTAGGTGATCCAAGTTCGTCATCATTCTCTGACGCTTGTGGTTTTCTGTCAGGTTCTTAGGCACCCAGCGAGAGCTAACTTTACGAAATGTCAACGTGTCATGAACAATATTGTACACTGCACCATAAAAACTATTGAACTGTTGCGATAAGGTTCGCAGTTGCACACGACGATCGTTCAAATTGCCGCCTCAATGCCTCTGACATTCTGCGGGGTTGCAGTTGCTGCCAGCCTTCCGGAGCGTGGCGAATCAATAAGGTTCACACGGCCCTCTAGAAAGAATGCACACCACCTGGAGATATTGCTACGGTCCATACAATCATCACCATACACGCCACGCATGTCCCTGTGAATATCACTCTGTTATGCCATTTGGTTCACAAATATCGAACCACACCTCTCTGCTCTTCACACGTGGACGACAATAAGATTCGCGCCATTTTGTGTAGTTCACGCTTCTCTCGCTAGAGCTGCACATGAAACAAAAAATACCCTCTATAGTGAAAACTGCAAAGTATATCTGTGTGAAATTTCAACATTCCAGCTGCAATACAAGGCAGAACAAAAACTATTGTGCGTTACTTTTCGATCCGCTCTCGTATATTGCTTGGGTTGTTCGCGTTGCATTCTAAGCCTATAGGAGTGAAGAATGACATTGTTTCACAAATGTCTGTATTACGAACACCTTCATCGTGGCTGGTTCAGTCAGCTGACATTGCTGTGTTATCGCAGGACGACCTGTTTGAATTTGTTACTGGAATATTTATAACCTGGTAACATAACGCACTTTCGAACGACACGGAGTGGAATCGGTTATGGTGAAACTATTATATTTCACACGCTTCGATACCATTTTGGTAAAGTTGTGAGACTACAACGGGGACATCAGAGTGGTCCCGTTGACCACCACACGGAGACACAGTTGACGAGATTTTTGAAACTGATATCCCAGAAGAGTGTATTCTGTATAACCAAAAAGGGAACTTACCGCTAGTGGATCTGGAGTGTTTCAAGCTGGCCGAGGCAGATCACCAACCAAAAGGTTCCGAAAAAATTGTATGATATAATAGCGAGGTACCGGGCAACGTTTAATACGGCGTTGCTCGACTTGTACGCCACAGAAGTGACAAAAGTTCATAGCACCTGTAATAATCGCCATCTGTTAGTGAATCAAATATATTTCTGTGTATTAAGAATTACTTTGTTTAGAACTAAGAATCTTCTTAATATTTTTTAAACTGTGCAGATAATGGCAATAATTACAGCAGAGTTACAATTTGCAGGATTTTTGTTCGAAATATTGTTTCTGCCGATTTTATTAGAGACATTAAAAAGGTTCTTAATTGTGAGACGCTAAAGCTCACTCTTCCTCGTTGGACCCTCCAATTCTGGAAAGTTTTATAGCTCAAGGAATATCTTCACATTTCATAGTAGGTTACGCTAGCTGTAGTAATTGTATGTCTGAGTTTTCTTGTGAAAGCTTCTTAAATAAGTCGCTAATACTACTAGAAGAACCGTTCATTATCGATGGTAGGTGTGATGATATGAAAAATATAGTGGGAGGTGCTGATTTGCAAGTAGGGACAAAGTACACGCCAAAACAAGATCTATTTCGAACACCCGTGGTTATGATAGGCAATCATGCGAAATTAGGGAAAGGGTATATTGTTATATACCGTGGTGAGGCCACAAGGTTTTGCAGCTAGATATTAAATTTAGTTACCTCGGCATAAATATTGGGCGAGGTAGATTCTGAAGCAGCGAGAGGACCAGGAACCTAGGTGCACAAATTTAAAGTAGGCGTGGGATATGCATAACAAATTACACATTTAACACATTACCCGTGGTTTATTAAAATTGACATGGTGTCACTACATCGTTCACAACAGATTACACGGAAATATTGGAGGGAGATGCTCCACACACACGATCCACGCACTATACATACACATATACTCGCCCTGAAGACACACATTCGACTCTCTCTACTATTGATGCCACTAGAGCAAATAGGCTAGTCCGTCTACTTGCCCTCACCCCCCTGACTAGGAGGTGGGCAGGGAAATGCCGCGCCGGACACGAATTCAAACTCACAAACGAAATAATTAGTTCAACAATGCCATGCTACAAAGCAATAATGTGTCCGACGGCACAATGCGCACACATGCAGGCTACAATATAAATCCCAAGGACGAAGAGGCATTTCATAGCAGAATGGTTACATGTGAGTTTAGATAAGTCTTTAATTGTGACAGATTTGTTACACCTCAACAGGTGGCTGAAGGGTGTTACAGGATATAATGCTGTGCTCGGGAGCAATCTTTACTCGCATCGCAGTAATCCGAGACTCCTCCTCTGAGCCATCCTAGACACGACGACGAAACTGATGCACCGGAGGAAGCAGGTACACGTGTGACACGCTCCATTCCAAGTAACAGCGACGGAAGGGGAAGTTCTGGGCAACATGGACTCGTACCTGGGGAAACCCTGTCGCCGATTCCGCGAACACGTGACGTTCACGTTTGTACGGAGATAGATACTGGTCTAAGTGCATTGCCTATCAACATCGCACTCCTCACGTTCTGGATGACGAGGTGATTAAAGTCATATCTAGTGTGTTACACGTTGTTTAGGCTTTCGCACCCACCCTGCTCATGTGAGAATGACCAACTTAATAGTTTTGACAGATGAGTGCAAGTGAAAGGAAGCACCCCTACAGAAATGTCCTCTTTTGTATAACAGAGCAAAATAATACACTACACGCCTAAATACTTTGTAACAACATGGTACACACTCAGTAATAAGGATGCATCTACGGCCATAAAGTATTCACAATTGGTGTGAATGTATAGGAAAAAATTAGTGAAATTGCCAAATACCGATTATTTTGAGCCGGTTATGATAATAAGAATAGACCACAACATTCATGGTAATTTGATGAACAGAAATAAGATGTATCAAGGTTGCGTGTTAAATTACTGGAGTCTCAAAAATATGATTTACTAACCGCCGCATCTACGGAGGAAGACCATCCATGGGGCAGGTTGACATATGCTTTTGGTGTAGTGGATGAGAAGGGAGATCAAAATAGCTTAAAAGTAAGTGGTCCCTTGACAAGAGAGCCATATCCAAACGCAAAAATTTAGATAAGATAGAAATAGTTGGAGCGTCAGATACCATTGAGTTTGACATTGAAACCAAGCTAGGGCGAGGTGTTATATCCCGATACCACAAATACCTTTACATCCAGTATCTGTTCATACTTCACGGTGCACGGTAGAGAAAATCATAGCCAAATGACTTTGTGAAAAGTGGCGTTTACTCCGTGGCCAAATACATTTAATTAAAAAATGCATAGAAGCACCGCAGCATCGGGGGATCAGTGGCTCAATGCTCAGTACAAACCGCTGCAACATCACCTTTTCACTCTGGTACCAATATATAAGTGTAATGGTACGCTAATGAAGCAACGAACGATCGTGTATGTTAGAACAATCCTTTCAACTTTCTTTCATATTCAGGGATGAGGAAATATCTGCCATGGTTCCATTAGATATGACTCGCTTAAGGGATAGAGGGGTATTGAGGTCAGGTGTTCAGAGTTATGATGCATAAAGGCTACAATTTGTCATAACCAATGTATTTGTTGTAAAATACAGGTATAAAATAAATGTTAATATCATAAATTCTTTGCATATTTTGTACCCCTATATCCACGACGTAATGTCCTTGGATACTAGTCCTCTGATATACAGCAAACATTTCCTGAAATATACTATACAGGTATGGGATAGAGACCTGATCAGGTATTGATCTAGGAAGATATGTTGTTGAAAAGGCATTCCTGGTAATGGCTGAAATTTATTCTGGTTTGGGTTTTCGCCATCGTAGCTGCACCGAGGATTCCCTTATTTTTAGCGAGGAAATCTCCGTCCTCAAACCTAACTACATACCTCTTGGCACGAAGGCCGATAAACTCCACTACTCTTCTAAAATCGATCTGGTCGGAGCACAATCCCGGTACCTTCTGCGTACCAGAGGTACTTGTCACGTAATTCACTGGTGCATTTTCCCAAATTTTGCTCATTGAGAGGAAGGGATGCTCGTGACATTTTTGGAAATATACAACCAGACTGCACGTGTCGTAGTACAAGAGGTGCGCGCGAACACTTAATTTTCTGCCAAGTTCATAGAAGAATCTATAAACCTCCAATTTTGCCAATTCCAGTATCGAAAATCCTAATTGAACGGGTTTGTTTAGGAAATGAGATTATTTTCTATCTCGGACATAAAATATCCTCCCAACTGCAGACACTTTTTCACGCTAATTAGGAAGGAGTTACGACGCCAGTACGGACCGTCATTTGTCCCTTTCTTTATCGCGAAACGACGATACCCAAACGTGTTTTCCAAAGGTGTTATGTGCCGTATAGGCTGTTATTAAGGAGTTTTTACATATCGAAGTGGGCCTTGTTTTCGCCGTGTTCCCTCATTTTAACGATATTGATTTCCACATAAGATTTGAACGCGGTCTCCTAGTTCAAAAAACCAAACGCAATGAATCTTGGAAATTGACAGTCAGTGCCTTGCGTAAAGCTGCTATGTGGTCGAAGGGACCAGGTATTCCTTATCTAACAACGTTGTACACAACCTATCGTCGAGATGCTCAGGTGCAAGAGGAAATTCGAAATGCATACCTATCGTGTGATAGGTCAGTCCACCAGTGCTAAGAAACACTTATCGCCGGCGGGATCCCAAGTCAGCCAGTCATCCAGCAAATCTGGCACTCGCGTCTGCAGCTTTGTCAGCAGTTTAAACGTCGTGATCCTGATATAGAGTATTGATATCAAAAAACAATATGTACTCCTCAGCGTTCCAAATAGCTCACCACGTATCTGCTTCTGAATCAAGGTGTGCACCTCCTGGTTATTGATTATTCTGATCACATTTGGAGTACGCTTTATAACACAATACCAGGTGTAAGACGGTAATCCTGGAATGTATAAAGGATCTATACGGTTTGCAGACAAAGCGTTGCGTCGAAACAATTCATACGCGTCCGCTATCAGCATTACATTTAGCCTCAAATATAATTGTGGTATTGTGCAAACGTCTTAAAGCCTTTTTCATACAAGACCTGAAACACCTTCCATCTGTCATGTTGTTTACCCTTTAATTTTGAATACCATGCTTCATCATTGGAAGGCATCGACATGCCAAGTTTCTCCTAAAAGTTGAACCAGTAGTAGGGAAATCGTTATTTATCAGTAGCATCCAAGGAGATGAAACGAAAACAGGTGACACTGTCGGTCAATTTTGAAAACATGATGCGAGAAAATTGAACGCGCCCATAAAACGCACCCTGTAATTTTCAGTAAGTACCTATAAAACATCCAACTTTTTGAGATTTTTCGCAGATATCCTCGTGCGTGCGTGCGTCAGATGGCAGGTTGAGGGCAACCCGATGGTGTGTTTAGGCGTGTACCTTCCCTAATTAGGGCTTTACCACGTAGTGACGGGATATGGGGGTTACAGGATGGCGGTTGTTCTTTAGGTAGGGGAGAGAAAGGAGGTAACAAAGTTTGTTCCTCAACGGTAGCCGGTCATGGTGCAACTACCCTTGTGCACCGCTGGTGGTATGAATTTTGTAATTTTAAACATGTTGGGATTTGAATTTTGAAGTCCAAGCTACTCTTGAAGGGATTGTATTGGAGTTCAGCTTTAGCTGCTGTTGGAATTACTCCGCTGTTACCGGATATGCCCGCAAGCCATGCGGGGAAGCCGGTGATGCCTCAAGCGGCGTGTTCTGGGGTTATAATCCCCAAGAGACCTAACTAGGGCGCTCTGATGGTATGGCAACTGGTCGTAAAATTTTGCGGCCCGGCGCCTAATTTCATCCTCCACGTAAGGAAGAGATGAGGCTTCGTGAAGCAGTCTCACGGGAAAGGAGCGGTTTACACAATAGATGGCCCGAAGGCACCTATTCTGTACCCGTTGCAGGAGCAGCAGGTTGGAATCTGCGGCCATGCCCCAGATCTCGCAGGCATAAAGCAGGAAGGGGATTATCAGCGCTCGAAAAAGGTGTAACTTTAAAGGGACAGGCATCTCAGACCTCAGCATCGGGTACAATGAAGCCGCAGCCCCATGCCCCCGACGCGCGACGTCCCCGACGTGTCCCCGAAAAGTTAGGCCCTTATCTAACTTAACCCCCAGGTAGGTAATGACATTTGTCCATTCTATCCTTCTTCCGAGATAGCTGAATGTGGGGAAGATTGCGGGAAAGCGGCGCTTGGTGAAGAGAATGGCGTGGCTTTTTGCCGGGTTAATGGATAATCGCCAACGCCTGCACCACTCTTGGAGGAGGCGGAGGTGTCTCTGAATGGGGTTGAAGGCTCTGTTTGGGTTTTTGCTTGTACAGTACAGGAGCACGTCATCAGCGTACTGTGCCATGTTGACGTGCTGCTCTGTGGGTAGGTCGGCCACATATACACTAAAGAGTGTGGGGGATAACACAGAACCGTCGGGGACTCCGCCTCGTATTGGCCTTAGTGTAGATTTGTGTCCCGCAACCGAAACTACAAAAGTGCGGTGTTTTAGATATGTGTGTAGTAGGTGTATTATGTGTGTAGGTAGCTCCAGTTGGATGAGCTTTTTGAGGAGACCCGCATGCCAGGTCGTCGAGAAGGCCTTCTCGACATCCAGTGAAACTGCGGCGGTGTAAGCCCTGTCCTGGAAGCCCAGGGCAGCCGCTTCCACCACGCGCAGCAATTGCTGGGAGGTCGAGTGCCCAGGACGGAAGCCGAACTGATGTGGTGGGATGGCTCGAATGTCCCCTAAAGTGGGAGACAAGCGGGTAAGAATGGTCCTTTCAAACACTTTTGAAAGGACAGAGAGGAGACTAATGGATCTGTAATTGGCAGGATGTACCGGATCTTTCCCCGGCTTCAATATGCAGATAACCCGAGCCTCTCTCCACTCGCGTGGA
Source organism: Deroplatys truncata (assembly GCA_030765065.1). NCBI lineage: Eukaryota > Metazoa > Arthropoda > Insecta > Mantodea > Mantidae > Deroplatys > Deroplatys truncata. Next base: position 18,909,443 of record CM060975.1, on the reverse strand, counting down.
AAGTGACTTAGGGCGAAGCACATATTGAAGACCCTGGTGAGAAAGAGCACAGCCCGGAAGGGAAGGCGTCGTAGCATGGCGGGTGTAAGTCCGTCAGGCCCCGGTGCCCTTTTGGGGTTGAGACGCCGGAGTGCGCCCTGGATTTCTGAAGGTCTTATGACGGGATATCGATCCGTATCGTCGGGGGGACGTCGAAGGAATCGGCGTACCTCCCTCCGAGTACGTTCGGAAAAGGCATCGTCCTGGGGTTCATCTCGAGGCCTCATGGTCCTCTCAAGGTAGTCGGCAAACACATTTGCTTTGGCTTGGGGGAGGTAAGCCAGGCCTTGAGTGCCGTGGAGAGGGGAGGAATATTGATCTCTGCGGTTGCGGAGGTGTTTGGCAATCCTCCACACGTCGCCATCTTCGAGGTTCATACGGTTCATCGTCTCCTTCCACGCTTGCACTCTGTGCTCGCGTAGCCGGCGACGGACCTCTCGGCAAAGGCGCCTATGAAGCACTCGATTATGTGGCGTGCGGTGACGCTGGTAGAGTCTGCGTGCCGCCCAGGAGCGGCGGTTTAGCAGATGGAGTTCAAGAGGAAGGACGTCAGGGTGCAAGGGTGCTGGGGTGTTGACAGTGAGGTTATGGACCGTTCGTACCACGATGGAAGTGAAGGAGGAGACGGCCGCCTCCAGGGTTGGGACGTCTACGATTCTCGGGTTGGGTGGAAGGGATTCGTTGAGGCAAACCTTGACGCATTCCCAGTCGACCTCACGGTGTTGAACCGGGACGCCGTGACTGGCAACCTGGGTGTTAACCTCGGCTAACACAGGATTATGGTCTGAGTGTAGCGCGTTGATTGATGTGAGTGAGATATGAAAGGGGAAATGCTTGATGATCGCGAAGTCGATAACGGTAGCCCGTCCTCGACCTCGTGGATGATGTGTAGGTTGCCAGGGACCCTCTGCTCTAAGTTGAGGGTCCGCATCTATCATACGTATAATTTCATTGCCTCGTCTACACGACGGGGGGCAGCAATGCCAACGCATATGTTTGGCATTGAAGTCCCCAGCCATGATAACGTTAGGATGAAGGGCGAGGATGGATAGGTAATCGTTAAGTACGAACAGCCTTCTTGGAGGGTGGTAAACAGACACCACCATGACTTCCGTGCCGCCGAGATCAATACAGGCAGCCGTGGCCTCCAGGGTTTGAAGTGGCGGGAGAGGGATTGGGCGTTGGACAACACTGTTCCTCACGAGAACCGCGGTGCCACCTCCTCGGCGGCCCAAACGGTCAGTCCTGAGGCAGCTGAAGCCCGGTAGGCGGAATCGGGTGTTGGGTTTGAAATGTGTTTCCCCGACTAAAATGAGGTCCAAGGCATATGAGCCAGCAAAGTGCTGGAGCTCATTCCCCTGATCGGCCATTCCACACGCGTTCCAAAACGCGAACCGAAACGAGGTACGTGACCTAGCTCGATTCGCCATTTCGGGCCGTCTGGATGACAGTGGTCAGGAGTGTGAGCCCCTCCATGGCAATTACCATCTTTGCGGCTTGGTCAGGTGTTGATAGGAACCTGACCAGCAGGTCGCAGATGCGCTGGCCGTGGTTCTGCAGCAGCTGCTTCAACCACCCCAGCACATCGGAAACCTGTGGTGCAGGAGGAGGGGTTGGGGCTCTTCTCGGGAGAGGAGTGGGGGGCTTGGGCAAGGGCGCCGGTCCATTGGTCCCCTTATCGGCCCTCGACCTACGCGGAAGCGTGGGAGCACCACGCTCACACGAGGCCTCGGATTCCGAGTCCGGTTCTCGCACTGGACGGCGTCTCCTTGTCCTTCTGGGACGGGGAGGTTTTGGGGTGTCTGGAGCTGGTGTTTGCGCCTTGCTGGATGTAGGTTGTGTGTGGGCCCTTGACACCGCAGGTCTACCCGAGGTGCTCTGTAGTGCTGCTGCATAAGAGCGTCGGGAAGCAGGCTGATGTTGTTGCCGTGGCGGAGCCGGAGCTGGCGGGTGCTGCTGTTGTGCTGCCGGTTGGCCTCCCCTACCTTGGGGGGCTGCTGGTGCAGGTGGTCTCCTTGAGGCTATCACAGCCTTCCTCGTAGGGCACCCGCCGTAACACGCCACATGCTCCCCCTTGCAGTTAGCACAGGTGGGAACCTCAGTGATTGTTCGGGGACAGACCTCTCTTGGATGGGAGCCTCCGCACCTTAAGCAGCGCAGGTTACGGAAGCAGAAGTGACTGGAGTGGTTAAACCCCAGGCACCGGTAACATTGTGGGGGACCGCCAGAGCCCTTGGATGGTTCGATGTGTACCCGAAGGTAGCAGATGGAGATATCCTCGCGTCCGTGCCAAACCTATTTATAAGCACTCGAACGATCAGGTGGCAATCATATCCCTTAAAGCTGTGAAAATACACCGCGCAACTATTTTCAGGTAACATCTAACATGGATATGAGCCTAAGAAAACATCAATGTAACTACGTCTACCCACTATATTGGCAGCTGGGTCATATATTACCACAAATACAACTATTAACAGTACGAACGTGCGCGACCGACCAGTCGCGAATGAATGTACCTCCGCCATTAACGAAGCTTCACATTATGTCACCGTTTTCAGTGTTTCCTGAACTACCGACTAGTTCGAGGTTGCGCACCAATAGTATCCCGAAGGCTTATGTCTCCCGTCAACACCAATATATGTCTCGAAATTCACGTAGAATACCAAGTTATGCAAGCAGTTAGGTTTATCCGATACACTCGCAAGATCGCTTGTTCCTACCGTCTCAATGCGAGCAGCACAAATATTAGGGGCACGGTATTTGAGACACTTGTCGCAAAACTGTCTTACGGCCCTTGACCTGCCATTTAAAAATGCATCTAGTCTGAAAATCAATTTCTACCTCCTATAATCAGTGTAACAAATGGGAATGTATTCTTGTGTGGTGGCGAAGGCACGGGGATTAAAACATTAACTCGCTTGTTAAATATTCCAAGATTAAACCTCTTACATATGTCGTGCCAGGCCGGAAGCTCGGAGATGTGCACATTGGCGGTAGTCGCGGGATTCCAATTACCTTTGTTACAGCCTTCTGACGTTGTGACCAGGGACATAGGTGTGCCACAAGGCAATACTACCCAGTATAGTATCCGCCTTCACCATCACCTTCACATCCGGAGTTGCGTCATTATTTGGCTGGTACGGTGTCATGGAAAACAACCAACGATGCATACGGAGTCATCCGGATCGGTGAGCTTAGCAAACACCTCTCCAAAAACTCTCGTACCTGAGGTGGTCAGTGTCTAATATAGAATTATGTGGATGACCATTTCCTTGCCATCTTTCAAAAACACCGCCGAGGTGTGAATGACTAATTCAGATGGACAACTCCTTCTCCAAAAACTGTACATCGAAATTCACCGCGTCGTCCAGCATCCGGATTGGCATCTGCAGTTAAAGGGTGAGCCATGTTCACGATCAATACAGGAGACTGCAGTTTGCAAAATAATTCAATTTATAGTGCACAGTGCAAATGCTGCCGCTGCGCCAATAGTTTCGCGGCGCTGCAAAACTGCAGCAATTTTTACGATTTCCAACAAACTCCGGCCCCTTTCGCGACCAAACACCGTTGCCAACGCGGTCGAATAGCAAGATATCGTCGAGATGCTTAGGTGCAAGAAGAAATTCGAAATGCATATCGTGTAATCTACTGGGATAGGTCAGGTCTACCAGTGCTAAGAAACACTTATCACCGGCAGGGTCCCGGTCAGCCAGTCATCTGGCACTCGCGTTTGCAGTTTAAAGGTCATGACCCTGGTATAAAGAAATACTATGTACCTACTCCTGAGCTCTTTTGTCAATGGACCAGTTACTTTTAACGCCATCGAGTTTGTTAGGCCCATCATGAGTTCTTCCAGAGCTCAGTTCACATTTTCTTGCATTTGAATGTGTATCTCATTTGAAATGCAGCAACATATAAGAGGCTTTTTGGTTATCTTTCTCCATCGCAAAGTGCAGGTGGTCTTTGCTCAAGGTAACTAAACTAGGCCCACAAGGCAGTAGCAATATCGACGGTAACTTTAAGTATGGCCTGCTCTGTACGTTGCCAAAACCTTCTAAACTGAAATTTGTTAGAAATAATTCTGTTAGACCTTGATCTCTGGTCAGCACTGTTCTGGTACTGTTTGTAACCACTATGATAATGGAGACTGGAGCTTCCTCCGTTGTTGTAGCCTTTTATACTATACCCTTTAACTCTGGGCAGGATGTATAGGTGCTAATGTGATAAATCATAAGCCTTTATTACAAGAGTTAAAATATAACAATCAAATTATGTACATGATCATAGATATTTTCCTCCAACTGTTCGAGGTTTTTGAATCTTCACACCTCCTGCAATACAGGTTCATAATCTATACAAGCCACCAAATGCTAGTTACAATCAGCTACTGCTAAGACTCTCAAGGCTACAGCATCGTAGTGATGGAGTCAGGTTATAATTGCCCTTATAACTGAAACCTAAGGGTTTGTTGTATTATCTGCTATCACTACTGCTTTAGTTAAGTAGTCCTGCCCCTTTAATTAGGGACAGTAGTTTAACTAAATTTTCTTTAGGAAAATGATTTGGGTTTATCAGACCCAAAAGTTAATATATTTTCCTACCCAGTGCTTCACATTTGGAGATTATATGAGAGGCAGTTTCAACCTCTTTGTTACATACTGGTTCCTCTCTAAAGATTCCCATTGTATGTAGGTGTTTCCGTAATCTACAACGTCCCGTCAAGAGCCTATTTATCAGGTTTATTTCAGATCTATTGAGATTAGATACATCTTCAGTGAGCAAGGAGACATTGCTCTTACTGTGCTTGCATTCCTCTATTTGAAGCCATTGCAATTGGTGGTTATGACTAATTCACTCAGCAATGGTTCTACGAACAGAGTTTGAGGGTATGCCAAAAACTGGTTCAGGTACAGTAAATGTTTGAGCAGATCCCTTTCTTGCCAGGATATCTGCTTTTTCATTGCCTAAAATTCCCTTATGTCCAGGCACCCACCCTAGATTAAATTTGTTGTGTTTTGCCAACTGCATAACAGACTAACTTAGATGTTAGCTGATAACTTGCAATTGCTTTTAGCATAGCCTGTCAGAAAAAAATCCAACGTTGCTTCCTTTGTAGCCCCTTTTATATTCTCCCGGACAAAGGTTTCAATTGCATGAACTTCAACTTGAGATACAGTGCTATTACAACGAAGAGCAGCATAAATATCACACATTGGTGATTCCCCATGTATTCCAGATTCATTGTCCATTTTAGAGCTGTTTGTGTACCAGATTAGGCTACTTTCAGGACATTGCATCTGGTTCTGATCCAATCTAATACTTGTTGGAAATGAGTGAAACTTGCACTAGCTTACTTGCTTCACTTAGCATATATTCTCTCTCAGAACATGTTACATGGTCCACTTCCTTAAATTGATTGCTAGTGTTGGAATTCTGATAACCTGTGAAGGCTTCTGGATAAACCTTTCAACTGTTCACTTCAAATATTGAATATAGTTTCAACATTGTTGAGACATCTCCTCCTATATATTGGGCTGTGCACTTGTTAAATTTTAGTAAACTGAGTTTCCTTTGATTTCACAATTTTCATTTCAGTTGTGGGTTGCAGTTGTAAACTGGTTTCAGGTTTCTCCAATATTATTGAAATTTTCTCTTTGGTTTGTCACACACTTACTTTGTCTCCTATGTACAATAAGTAGAGGAAGTATTATATTCCACCCAAAAATTGACATCGAGATTTCACCAGAAATACATATTTCAAGGCCCCATGAACCCAACAGAAGCATTTATAAATAAATTCTGTGTGTCTGTGAACAGCATAATTGAAAAATAAAATGCCAGGTGAATACCAAACTTTGTATTTTAGTTCAGCATCATCTAAAGATGCGACACAAAAAGTTTAAAAAAATTCCTCTCCCCAAATTATGCTTTACCTGGAAAATTTTGATTTTCTGAAAAATGCTCTAATGATTTTGATTAAAATGCCATATATTAAAAATATTTACATGACAAATAAAACATATATGTTGAATTTTCTGGGAATATCCTGCAAGGTCTCCTTAATTTGGGAGGAATTTCATATAACAGGTTAAACATAATATATGGATAAAAACTTAGTACAGAAAAAATGTAGATCTGTTTAAAACATATAATTTATTTCAAATAATGCCAAAAATGTATGGACAATGATGGTGGCCAGTTTCAGCATTTCCTTTCATAAAGTTCGTAACTAAAGCCTTTAAGAGTAGTTTTAAAAATGTTGTATGGTTTCATCCGCGCCTTTCTATGAAAGTGGCAGACAGCAATGAGTGCTGAGGACGCAGTCAGGAAAAACACCGCACAGGCAGTTCGGAGTCTTTTGGGTCACTCTGTATTTAACACACAATTTATTTCAAATAATTTTTTTACGACATTAGCCATTTCTGAGATATCTGTTGATTTTCAGTTTTTTTTTTTGTAATTCATGGAAAGAGTATAGAATTTTAAACACAGTACATAGCGTCCAGTTCTAAAACTATTTTACTATCACTGTTCTCTTCGTATCTAAAGCAAAATGTGTAATGTCTCTATTTCCGGAAATGTTTATCCCAATTAAAATGAACTAGATAGAAAAACTTTCGTAAGAATAATTTGTATACCCACTAATAAGTGATAGAGAGTAGAGCAAGTCATGTGAATGCAACAGAGATTTTTTTATATAATAAGAGGAAGAACAGCAACTATCTTTTTATTTCTGGATTGGCTTGAAAAGTACATATTTGGAAGCACTACATGTTAAGCTGCAAAGTTTAATGATTTGCTATCTAGCTTAGACCATTCCCACAGAATTATGGAATCAAGAGGATCTAGGTTTGGTCCCTGGTATCAACTAAGATATAATATCCCTTTTACAATGTGTAGTGTGCAGTGCTCTCAGCCTTGCAAGGTCCTTAAATGTCAACTGAAGAATTAGGTACTTCATTAAAAGTAGTGCTTCCAGTTTTAAAAGATGAGACATATGGAGGTGGAAGGAATCAATATATTCACCACATGTGCCCGTAATGTACTGTGTAGATGAAGGCAGATGATGCAGCGGTCATGATGTTCGTTTCAGCCTGATCTGGGTTATGACACCAGAAGTTAACTTGCTTCAACTAGTAGAAATGTTCAAACCAGGTGAAACATTTTCATTCATTACGACTCTCGTACAACAGGGTGTATACTGTACGACTTATTGGAGTCTATCTGCCAAAGACACAAATCCTTTTTATAATATGTGCTCTTTATTCATTAACAATGTAAACTGCTTTATATTGTTAAGTGGGATAACTGCCCCCAACAATAGGAAACATGAATGACCTTGTCCATAATACAGGTTGAGGTTAATGTCATTATAAACAACTTATTGCTCTGGTTACTTTAAACTGCCTCTCTTCGGCTGAGCATACAGTGCAATCAATAAACTGAAAAGTAAAAAGGTCTTCAAAGTCAGATGTGTTTGGATTGATACAAAACAATCATTTGTAACATTACTCATTTTATTTTATGTTTTCATTTCAAATATCTATGCTTTGACTTTATATTAGGATATAGCATTTTGGTCACTGAAAATAGGTATACATAAAATCACATATATAAACATAAATATTACAGGTTACATATTTAAAATTGATGCAAAGTAAAATTCCATACTTAACATGCACAAAAAAGTCATTAAAAAGTGCTTTTAGGACTAGAAGTGAACAGTTTCTCCCTTTGTAATCTACTTTTTTACACAAAAAAATGTCAGATCTTATTATCACTACTGCACATATGCAGTTAAGGAGAAAAAAATACAGAACAGCAAGCTCTTCTATTTAAAATAGAGAGTTGAGGGTTGTTACACTACATCACTATGATATTCTTACTTGAACGCGTTTCGGGAGACGGCTTGTTCCCATTGTCAGCATTTTCTCTCAACATGAGAAAATAGTTGAGAGAAAATGCTGACGATGGGAACAAGCCGTCTCCCGAAACGCGTTCAAGTAAGAATATCATAGTGATGTAGTGTAACAACCCTCAACTCTCTATTTTAAATTATGACACATCACTGTTACCAGCTTCTAAATCTTCAAAAGTAGTCAAGCTCTTCTATGTTTGCAACTCCTTCCTGTCAGTCATTAAATGCCTCTACCAAAGGAGCACGCTATTGCTGACCAGAGATCACAAAGTATTGTGCCCTGTTAAAATAAAAGACCGCTGATCAACAGATCTAAGTTCAGTTCGTAAAAGAATGCTTGACAATATCATATAAAGAGCTGAATATTACCAATCACAAAAAATGTTTCGGTCATTCCATACAAAGCTTTAAATTTTTGTTAATAAAGTTTCTGATTTCTTATGAGTTTCAGTATGCCAACAGCATCATAGAGAATAGTTAAAATACATAATATAGAAATTGTAACATCAGTGCTTTAGCTGCAGTGATGGGGGGAGGGAGTTTGGGGGCATTACCATGCATGCTCAAAAACAAAAATTTATAATTATGTTATAGATCTTCCAAAAAATCAAAAACTTACATGATTCTAAAGAAAAATGTGCATATTTAAACTCTAATATGGATTATTAAAAATAATGTAATAATTCTTTATATTTTAAAATCCAAACCTTTTTACCGTTTGATATTTTATTTTCTAGAAGATAAACATAAGCCAGTGCTACCATTTAAATTTCACGACAGAACAGGTTAAATTGTGGAGTTATTAAATTATAAAAATAAGGATGATTTGCACTAAAGGTTGAAAATTGTATGCAACGGATGGAAGGCAGGTTCATGGATAGAGATAACTATAAAAACGTGCGAATCACTTGATGCCTACGGCAAAAGTGTGAAGCCTGCAAACTTCTCTCATGGCTTTTCTCCTGATTGGAGATCAGTGCAGAATATTATGTGCCTTTGCAACTGAATACTGATTGACTGATTGTTTATACTAAAGCTTCAGAGGGTCTTGTATTGAAATGCTTTAAAATGTCTAAAATAGTGAGAAATTTAACACTTTATGGTGTTGCAAACGTTTCGGCCTTCAGAAGCACACTAAACAAATAGGAAGGAGAAAAGTGAACGAAGTAATGTTAAATACATTATCTAATTTAGTTGATATATGTGATCACTGCTGTCTGAAGATAGATAAAATTAGCAATATGGTAAAAACCAAAACAGATCACAGGAGAAAAAGTCAAGAGATGGGCAAGCCAAAAAATCAAGTGAAGATGAATACTGGAAACAGAAGAGGAGGCAACAATCAGTAATATTTAAACCAAATTCTAACTCCTCTTAGCTCAGGACCTGATGGGAAAGTGAGTTAGTTTCTCGTGAACTTGACTAGATCTTAGCTCAGAGGAGCTGTGGGCTATCTTACAGGGCACAGCACTTTGTGCAGACATTTATACATAATGGGGCTTACACAAAACACTGTATGTTGGAAATGAGTGAGAGACCTCACAGCATATATTATGTGAATGTTTCACTACGCATAGATACAAGGGTCATTTCAAAAGTCCTGCGCACGGCATATATATACAGCCATTATGGTGGCGTGATCAAGTTGAAATTTATGTCAGTTGTAAGGCAGACTTTAGGCTTGATGGTTGTATATGTGTTTGCTGGTTCACGTGACTGTGTTGTGAGTAATTCAGTTTTAAAATGGAAGCTGAAACCGAAACAGGTCAGATTACACATAGAGGCCAGTGTTCCTACATCAAAATCGAATCCCTACGTGGAAAGAACCCAACTGAAATTTCCAAAGCTTTGAAGGAGGTGTGTGGGAATAGTGTAGTGGATCGTAGCACAGTACCACGATGGTGTGCTCGTTTCGTGAAGGTTACATAAGCATTGAGGACAACCCAGGAAGGCCAACTGCAACAGACTACACCTCTCAGATTGTTGTTAAAGACATTTTGAGAGAGGATCAATGAAAAACATGTGAGGCCAGAATGTGTGTCACTTCAGTTTACAGAATCATTACTAAAAAGTTAAAGATGAGAAAAGTAGCTGTCAGATGGGTTTCGCATGATCTGAGTGAAGAGCAAAAAGCAGGTCGCAGAAGAATTGCTTCAACATTATCGAACAGTTTCTGAAAAGGACTGTTACACTTCATAGAAACTGGATACAAGATTTTGAGCCAGAACTGAAGTGTCAGTCGTTACAATGGAAAAGTTCTGACTGCACACCCGAAAAAATTCCGCCACACGCTCGAAAATTCATTAAAGAATGGCTGCCATGCTTGCAGCTGCTGTCCTCATTTTGTACGATAATGCAAGACCACATAATGCCCTACCAGTGAGAGAAACGCTTGACAAATATGGATGGGAAATACTTCCCCACCAATCATACAGTCCTTAAATGAGCCCACCAGACTTTGATTTGTTTCCCAAATTGAAAACGTTTTAATACAATTGATGAAGCTTCCAGTGAGGTGATCTGAGTAATCAGACAGCTCAACAATGAAGGTGCCTTATCCGGAATACAGAATTTGCCAAAACATTGGGAAGCTGTCATAAGCAGGAATGGAGATTATATTGAAGGCCTGTAAAGGTATTTTGTAAAGTAAATTATTTTCTTTACTTCTATCTTACAGTACTTTTGAAATGACCGTTGATATGTATCTGCAGAGTCATTGTTTTTAAATCTAAGGAGATAAGGGCAGATATCAAGGATGTGATCCATTTTATTCAACTATTACACTTGATTAATGCCCAGGATAAGAGGCACAAACAGCTCTAATAGCCTATGTGCAGGCCTAAAAGGAGGCCACTCAGGATTCATCACCACCAGTAACTCCTCTCAGCAAATGACTTAGCTCTAAACGAAGACTCTTTTGTGCCATATCACGCTTGTAAGAAGGTCATTGTAATTAAGGAAGCTATTAATGAAGTCTTCAATGTGTACAGTGACAGTAATGAATTGCACAATTCAATTTGTGAATGTAAAAACTGCTAATGAGAAATTCTTATAACTTCCTAGAAGCTGGACTGAGCACAAAATAATACGAGAGTTTGTGGTATCTCCTCATGTAGCTCGCACAGTGAAAATTACTCATTTAACAATAAACGTATAATGTCAGTGCGTGATAGAAAATATCACTGCCACATACTTAATGATATTACTAAATTTATTAATTTTTATAAACATGACGACATCAGCCGAATTATGGCTGATATGATAGACTAAGTTGCTTAAAGAGGATGGCAAGAGAGTGAAAAAACAAAAACAGTTGATTTTAGCCAATTTTAAAGAAATTGACAAGGAATTTAAGAACTGACATCCAGGTATTAAAATTGGTTTTTCATGCTTTGCATCCCTGCATACTATAGGTGAACTCATAATGTTTGTATATGCACTGTTTGCGAAAGCACAAAACTCATATTAATGAGCTTGCAAAACAAGCCATGACAACAAGAGTGGTAATTTTTAATATGAAAAATGGTTTGTCAGAATCCCTCTCCAAATTATTACCTACACAAATGTGAAAAATGCTGTGCGAGTTTATTACTAAATTCATTATTAGAGAGAAACCTAATGGAAGAAGTCGTGTTTAAAAAGTGGAAAACAACAGACAGACAGACAAGAGCTAATCTTGGTAAAAGTTAATAGTGAAAATCTTATCAATAATTTCCTTATTTGTCTGAAAACATTTAAATTATATAATTTCATAGCAAAATCTCAATCACCATAACTGAATCATCTGACAACATGGGGAATTCAGTGTTATGGCGAATACTCTGAAAATTGCAGTTCTGTTATAAAGGATGACACTCAAACAGGTCTCGAGTAACTATTCATCTTTTTATTTTCTAAATATTTTTGGGAAACCAGAATGACATTTATTTAACACTTGTATGCACAAATTGAGATTTTTATTATTCTAGCTTCACTTTCACACCATAACTTACTGGGACTTGTCGATGACATTTTCTGGCTGGATGTACTACACCCGTTTCATACAGGACGTCAAAGTTTAATATATTGTGCTTATTAAATTACGTATGAATAATTTTTCCCAAATGGAGAGTTTTGCTGGTTTTCTAAGGGCCCTTAAGAGCTTCGTTTTCTTTCCAGCTGATGACCTGTGGTCCAAAAACACTCTGCAATTGCTGATTTGTCCATTTGTTTATATTTCACATTTCTCATGTGTTCTTTAAACATTGAGTCTATGTTTCTCTTTGTGTTCCCCATGTACACTTTCTTGTAATCTAACATCCACTTTCACAAATACCAAACGTTTTTCCCACTGGAATTTTATCCTTGGTTCCAAGTATGTATTTTTAAGGAATATTTGTTTCCTGGGGCTAAGGTTATACCATATTCTTGGAATATTTTTGTGAAGTTTTGGAAGACCCATGGATGTTCTGGTATTAATACTTCTGTAACTTTCTATAAAGGGGTAGAAATAAAAAATGCATATAAAAATGTAACATCATTAAAATAAGTGAAAATTTTTGAACAAAAGTGAAAACTATGGAAAAACATAACCTCTTATTTACACTAGAAACTTAAGTCCACATTTCATCTGTGGAAAATATTAAAACTCCATTATAAAAACATTCGCAAGAAAAGACAGAAAGTATTTGCTTATAAGTTTAAAATATATCTAACGTTTATTGTTGAAAACTATTATAAACATACTCAGATGAAGAAACTTTACTCCAAAATGAGTTAATTATTTAATTAATACAGAAATATACACTCTTTCTGATTGAAAAGAGTAACATAAAATTTGACCAAACTTAAAAAAAGTCTTAAGATTGTTGCTTCAGCATTGCACATGGCCACCATAATATTTACGAGAGTCATGCTAAATTAACTTGTTTTGGATATCAGCTCTCAGTAAACCTATTATAATATATGTATTGCCTGGGGATTTGAAAGTACATTCTTGGCATTGATTTGCATGGAAGGGGTAATCGTATTTCTAACATTGCTATTGGATGTAATCTCACAGTAAGGAATGCCTCTAATGTATTAAGACTGGTTCACAAAGATTTGAGATTGGGAAAACAGTAAAGTCTTTGTGCACTGGAATGTCATTTGTTTTCACCTGCTTCCAATGCAGCCAACATAATGAAATTTGATCAAACTTCAATAAAGTAAACCTTTTGTAAATGCAGAGCCATTACTATTTCAGATTCCTCTAGCAAAACTGCCTTACCAGGTGTCATTCCCTTATTAATAGCATATATTAGTTATTTGTTGTTCTTAAAAGCTCAATGGATCTGAGGGAGTCAGGACGCACATTTGTTGGAATTCCTTTCATTTTGATTTTCCCATCTTGTGTCATTTTACAACAAGAGGTCCAACATGAACAAAATGGATCTAATATGCTCTGCCTGGAAATTAAAAAGTTAAAGCTTGACCAAGTCTTCTTTCTGGTAAAGATTCCTGTTATTTCTGAATGTTCACATGTCTCTTAACTTTATCATTCTTGATCTCTTTCCATTTCTGGTTATTGTGTTTACTTCTGGTTATATTATTGTATATCTTATAATATACAATTGTGTTACTTTTGGTGGTGACTATCTCGCCAACATGGCACTCTTCATGCTGTTCTTGTTGTCAGTAGTTACAAATAGCATGCATTATTTGTAATGGAGGCATATGTGACTTTCTGATTGAAACACACATATGGGGGGGGGGGTTTCCCTCATGGGTACAAATATAGAATTGACATATCTAATCAATGCCGCTATTATAAAAGATATTTTTCCAAACTGTCTCAAAACTAGCATAATCCAACCCATTTGCAAAGGGGATAAACACCTAATAGATAATTACAGACCAATAACACTTACTTCAACAATCATCAAATTATTTGAGAGATTAATAACATTTTTTAAACTAGCATAACATTCTAACACTCAACATGGTTTCAGAAATGGGTATTCCATAGTCTCTACAATAACATTATTAAGATGTTATAGAAAAATTAAATGATAACAATAAAACTACAACTCTTTCCCTAGACTTAAGGAAGGCCTTTGACTGTGTCAATCATCAACCTATTTCTAAATAAAATTGAAAGATATTGCATTAGGGGTGTCTCACTTAGGCTTATTTCCTCTTTCCTAAAAGGCAGACTCCAATAAACAGGAATTATACACAAACAGATAAGATTATGAAAAAATATACATTGGATTTCCAAGAGGTAACCTTCAGAGTTCCTCAAGGTTCTGTTCCGGGTCCTATAGTATTCATGACTTACCTAAGCAAAATCACTTTAGCACAACTACATACGCCGACAAAACCAATATCCTATACTGGAATAAACATTAAGTTGCTTAGAACAGTCTATTGCAAAAACAGTTTCATATTTGATAAATATTTTGCTGCTAACAATGTGACCTTGAATAAAAATGTAACCAAAGTTATATTTTATTTACATACTGAATCCAAACTGGACAACAGTAAAAACTGGAAACTCGCTTCAATGATCACTGATGAACACTCTTTCCTTGGGGTACAAAGACTTTGCTGGGGCAAACACATTAACAATACATGTAACAAACTAAGTAAAACTTTATACTTACTCAGAATTATATTAATGACCAGACTATGAAACTAATGTATTATGGGTTGGTCTTCCCACATCTTAACTATGACATGGAAGTCTGGGGTAGTACTGCTAATATGCAAACTATTAACAGACTATTCATTATACAAAAGAAAACTATTAGAACAATGTACAACATGAAGTGCACTCATTTGTGTAGGGCAGTCTTTCAATTAAAAGGTTTCTTCGCTATCTATTTTCTTTTCGTATATAAAGTTGTCTCGCTAGTAGTAGAAAAAGCCCAATATAAACTAAAAAAATACCAAAATACATACCTATTGCACAAGAAACAGTAATAATATTCACAGAATATCAACTAATAAAAACAAAATAGATAATGGCCCCTACATTATTGGTTCTATATTGTATAACAAATTGCCCTCAACAATTAACATTATTTCAGGCAACATTGTTAAGAAAAACTTAGGGAATTTTTAATCTCCAAGTGTTTATACACTTTATCAAATGAATTGTAAATACAATTGTTTGCCTATTATTACTTGAATTGGCTGGCTAAATCCACAGATATGGCACACCATCAGCTTGTGGTGAGGCTGGAGAGGGCAAGATTTTTACTATTTTCATGAATTTTGTGATCATTTCAAATGTAAACTACAAAGCTTTATAATATTTTTTCATAGCCAAACAAAGCGACCAGCAGTACAGATAGTTATATAAAAGTACTCTTAACAGTCAAATTTCCAGAAGACAGAACTAACATTCCACCTTTGTTCTTCCATACAGTTACAAGCTCAAACTTAGCGGGGTAGTCAATAGTTTTGAAACAGATGCAGTCGTGATTAGAATCTGTCAAGATGTACTAGGGAAATCAGATTTACAAGGATCCCTGGCATACAGCAAGAGCAAGTTTGGGAATCTTGCTGTAACAATAAACTACGAGGATCGCCCAGAAACCAATGTGCCACATTTTTTTTCCTTTACAATTATTTATTGAACAAAATGAAACTTACACACAAGAAAGAATGACATTTCTTCTACATCCCTATTTTTCCACGTAATCTCCATCCCATTCTATGGCCTTTGTTCAGGGAGACACAAAGGTGTGTATGCCCTGTCAGTGCCACTTCTTGTTCTGGTCAGGAAGCTATTTTTTCACTGTGTGAATCACCTCATCATCATCCACAAAATGTCTTCCATAAATGGCCCAAACAAGTGGAAGTCTGAGGAAGCTAGATTAGGGCTGCAAGATGGATGGGGTAACTCTATCCAACCCTGTTTAGTGATGTGTTCCAAAGTGCTCAAACTTGCCTGAGGCCAAGCGTTATCATGTTGAAACAATCACCTGGGTTATGGCGTCGAAGTCGCTGGAAGCTCTTCTTCAGTTTGGCTAATGTGTTCACATATGCTTCAGAATTAGTGGTGCTGTCTCTTGGCATCACATCAATGAGTATGACACCCTCACAGTGAAGCAGTAGCTTTCCATCGATTGTCGTTTTGTTTCAGTCTCAAAATGGTGAACCCAGGTTTCATCACCTGACACAATCCGGGACAAGAAGGCTTCCTCCTCAGCTTCAAAACATTGCAGCAACTCAGAAGAAATGTTTTTGAGAGATTTGTGTCCCACTGTAAGACAGCGCAGAACCCATCATGCACACTTTTCAGTAATCAAGAGCGCGGATGATTGATTGCATTTTCAGTGCCAACTGTCGAGTCGTTATGTGTAGGTCCTCGTGAATCAGCATATCAGCAAGCTGCATCAGCTGTGGATGGCCTCCCCAAATACTGCAAATCTTGGAATTCTGCCGAACTGCCTTCTAATGCCCTCACCCTGTGTGCCCCATGACTAACCATACTTCTGTCGACTCAGATGCTTCATAAACTGCACACAAATGTTTGTGAATGTTCCCAACAGTTTCTTTCTCCGCAGTAAGAAATTCAATGACGACATGCTGCTTGTAATGCACATCACTTACAGATGCCATTTTTAAACATTGCTACAGCTACGCTGTCTGTCAGAGGAAATGGAAAGTTTGCATGTGCATTCTGAAAACTTCAAGTAATGCATACCTAAAGTTTAGTATTCATACCATTGTTGTTGGCTGAGAAAAACAATGCAGTGTATTATTTTCTGGGCGACCCTCGTATATGCAAAAACAAGGAGCGCCTATAGCGTCAGTTATTGACAAAGAACAACAAGTGGAGAAGGAAGAGAAACACTGTGCAGGACAAATATGCACTAAACTGAAACTGCTCCTAGAAAAAAATGAAGGCTACAATATTATGTACAGAATTTTCCTGATTATACGAGGTGATCAATTTGATACAAGTGTTTACGAAGAAGAATTGTCGCCAAATGATCTTGTGAATTTCAAGTTTGCAGCAGTCACATCAGCAGACATAGAACACAGTTTCTCCATGAACAGGAATGTACTGACACATAATCACAGCAACTTCACATTGGAAAATCTGTGAATGACCATGGTTGTATATTGCAATGCAGAATAAGGTAAACTCTACTACAGCTACATTTTATTTTATAACTGAGATATTAACAAATTACTGCAAGTTTACTGTTTATACCTTTCGCAGATACTGGGAGTGAAAACATGAATGATGCATGGAAAATCTTCAATCACAAACTGTGAATATTCCTAGCATATTAATTAGAAACAGCACCACAGTATAACTCACTTATACGCTGTACTTTGCTATATTAAACTGTAGTACTCCAAAATAATAAGAGCATCTTATTATCATTTTTAACTGTTTTTAGGTCATCAACATCCACCCCTAATCATCAAAGATAATGAATAAAGATAGTCTTTTAATAATCAATTTATTTATTATCAGACATTGGTATTCCTGCACTGTTTACTAGAGTGAAGTAATATTATTTATGTTGCAATCATGGCTGAGTTTGTAGCTGATCAGAGCAGTGTGAAGGCAGCAAACCCTTTAAAAGCGTTGAATGTGTTAAACCTTTTTGTTTTGAGCGTTATGATACCCTTGCTGTTAAACATGTCACTAAATTAACATCGGAAGCAATTTGTGTGTCCGTGAATGCTTTGCGACCAAGCTGTAGACAGACTGGTTATAAACCTGGAAGACGATTTAAACGATATCACCACTTCTGATTACGAGCTAGGCATTGCACTACTGCCAGAAGACTCCAATTAACATGTAAGTTTTTCCAAATAAAAGGTATTTCACAACATTTCTTCATCCTTTCTCGAACTACTACATTTCGTTTAACAAGTATAGGTATTTCTTTAGTACTCAGCATTGGTGCAGTGAAAGACAGCGTAACATTGGTAGGTAACAATGGTGGTTTCTTGAAATCCTGAAATTAGACAGCTGAGCACTTTTGGGGAGCTTCAGCATGCATTCACAAATTTTCAAGTGCAGAGAGATTACGTGCATTATTTATGTTGTGAACCATTCTCGGGTTAGAAGGATTAAATCCCACAAAACAAAATATGCATGCAGATGCACAGATAAGCTTTGGCCTACAACAGCACTGTATGTTACTAGTGCAGTACATTTGGGCTGCAATCGTAAGTTAGTGAGAAGTCTTACATTACTACCATAAAAAAATTCAATATAATGTGAGAGAAATTAATGTTTCATCATGTCCGTGGCAAAAAACTGCAAAACTCTGAATCAGCCCAAAAAAAAACCCATAAGAAAGGCATTCATTGCCGTAAAGTCCTAAAAAGCTTCCAGAAAGTTGGCAAGTATGGTTATACAAATAAACTGGCACAATTGCATGTGTATTTTTATCTGCCCACATTATTATTGTATCTCTAGTTGAAGCAGCTCACTGAAGCCGCCAGATCAGATGGCTTGCTTTTAGAAATTTCTTCCATAAAAACCTAAAAAGTTCAAGGAGAAATGTTGTTAGATTACTGTTTATACAACTTTGGTTCTGCTCTGAGATCAACTCGGTCGAAACATAAACGACAATCGCTCCAGCACCTGGAGTTAACATTGCATGTTAAGTAAGGAATAACATGCATTACAACCTGAGGTATTCAATTTTAAAGTTAAACTAGGTAAATATATCATGATACTTCACATGTGTTTTATGTACATCTCAAGTATCATTTTACACTCCTAGACCTGTAACTCTGCTATGTGAGGTAACTTTCCTTTACCTGCATCGCTCAGTCATTATTTATAATTTCTTCAGCTGCATTATATTTACTGTCCTCTGCTACGTCGTATTCATCCACATCACATTTATTCGTATCTGCCATACTGTAATCATCTTCTTCAGCTTCCACTTCATATTTATTCAAGTCTGCCATTTCGTATTCATTCCCATCTGTTGTGTAATATTTCTTCAGATCTGCCAAGTCAATTTCATTCTCATCTACCATGCTGTAATTTTCATCTCTGTCCTCATTTTCAGATTTCACCTCATTTTGACCCTCTTCCGATACATTGTTGATATTACTATCTGTCAATGTGTCAGCAATGTCATCTGTCACATTGACATTATTCTCATTTGCTATAATACTGTTATCTACCACAGTGTCAGTATCACCTGCCACACTGTCAGCTGCCACATTGTTAGTATTGGTATCTGTCATTGTGTCAATACTGCCATCTGCCAGATTGTCAGCATCACCTGTCACATCGTCAACATTATCGGCTGACACTGTCTCCGTACTGTGAACTGTCACATTGTCAGTGTTACAGTCTGCAGCATCCACTTCCACATTCTTCTTACATGTCAAACTGTCCGTATTATCATTTCCTGCATTGCCTTCCTCATCATTTTTATTCTTACTTGACACATTCTTTTTCTTCTTGTCTGTCACTTTACCTTTCTTCCTTTTTGCCACATTAGCTTTCTTCCTATTAGTCTTATCTGTGATGTCAGTCTTCTTGGCATCTGTTCCATCAGGTTTCTTGTTTGCATTTCTTCTAATATGCATTCTTAGTTTATGAGAGTAATAATTACTCTTGCTTGCAAATGTCCGAGAACAATATGGACACTGATATGGTTGTTCACCTGTATGGACCACAATATGTGCCTGAAACAGAAACAAGGATTTATTCTCTCAACTTTAAACAAATCTGATGTGATACATTTACATGACCTCCTCTACCCACTATTGTTTATTACTTTCAGTGCCGTGTACACAAGAATCTCATTTATCTGGACTAGGTAGGACTAAAGGTAATCCAGATTAATGAAAACCTGGATAATCTGTGAAATATTAAATGAATACAAACTTGATGTACGATAGCAAAAATTGGATCACTGCAAAAGCAGAAGAAAAACAAACCTGAGTCATGAAAACACAATCACTATCAGGAGTATCATAAAAACAAATGAAACACAATCTCATACACTTTAGTTTTGTTGTTTTGTATAGCTTAGCTTGAAGCCTGCGGTGCCAACATTATAACTGTATATATTGTGATGCAGCGGCCATGGAAAAGGTTATTGCGAGGTCGGAAATAAACAATGATAAGTGGCGCTCACCCAGAAGCGCTATCAGCAGATAACCAGAATTTTCTGGAAGTTTCTTTCCTACACCTCGAGAATATATATCAAGATACTTCAATGGAAGATTCCATTGACTATATAAGCAAGAATTCTTGTGAGAGGGGTCAGTCAGTGAGCAAGTGAGTTAGCAAGTATGTTTTTAGTGCCATTCCCCGAGTGAGTTTGTGACAGATGCTGTGATGTGCAGCAAGTGCTACTGCAGAGTAGGAGATTGTAGAAGTCTTATATTCAATTCCCCAAGAGTGAACCATATGGGAAAAGAGGCTACGTCACAAAAGAGTGACAAGGAATTGAACTAGATCACATTAGTGAAGTGAAGTGACAGTGTGAACTAAGTGAAGTCTCAGTGAAAGTTGAACTAGATTAAAAACAGTAAAGTGACATTGAGTAACTTAAGAGGAGTGACAGTTGAAATGCATTCATATATATTTATCAACGGATGCACATATTTTCATGTTGAAAAAGTAAGCAAAAATCATTCTGGGTTAATAAGGGCCATATAAACAAGGTTCTTGTGTACTAATAGGTAGAGAAGGTATTTATTCCATCCAAAAATTCAATACTGAAATTTCACTAGAAATGCATGTTTTGGTGTTTCCTGAATCCAAAAAAAGGATTTTTAGAAAATGATCCATATGTGTATGTGTGCGTGTGTGTCTGTAAACAGCATAACTCAAAATGAGAAGTCGGTTAAATATCAAACTTGTTTATTTAAGTTCAGCATCTTCCAAAGATGTAACACAAACATTTTCAAGAAAATCTCCACCTGCATCTAAAACTACCTTTACATGGAATACTTTTCGAAATATTTTATTTTCTCAAAAATGCTGCAATAATTTTGATTAAAATATCATACATCTAAGACATTTACATTACAAATAAAAGTGTATCTTGAATTTTCTGAGAATAGTCTGTGAAGTCCTCTTCATTCTGGTGACTTTTGCATAACTATTAAACAGTAAGAGATAGACCAAACCTTTCTGCATAAAAAAGGTAAATCCCTGTGAAGTATACAACTTATATGTTAAATGAAAATTTTTGTGGCATTAACCATTCTGAGATATTCTTTGTTACTGGTTTCAATTGTTAGATACTGTAACAAATGATGTCTCTGATTGCTGCCAAACAACTTATTTGTTGCTTAGACGCTCAGCGTAGTCTAACTGCTGCCAGCAGCCCCCTTATTTAGTCCTGCAACAAAACAGGAATGTTCTCTATGGAGCAGCATCTCAAACCTGTTGCCAAGGAAATTTCCAGAAAGGCAGGGAGCACATAAAGGGTTTGTTGCTTGGGCCGTTTGTTCTAAAGGTCATTAACCCCTGTCTTAATCCTTTATTGCTGGAATTATTTTGCTACAAATGCCGCTCTTCCCTTCCACCAGCATCGCAACCAAAGTGATTCCAATAGCCGTTATCTTTACAGTAATACAAGATGGAGTTGGCCATCCACTCAAAGCCAAACATCATGAGTTCGGATCCCAGCAATTGCAGTCAAATGTGCCTGCGGTAAAGGAAGGAGAGGGCCCAAATAAAATAAGCAGTGTAATGGCACGCTTGAATGTAGACAGGGTTACATGTGACTGCAGTTGTGAAAATTTTGCTGACAATTAACAAAAAAAAAAACAATTAAGTTTTATTACAAAAAAATTAATAGTTTGACAATATAAAACACCTGTAAATAGCCCAATTCTATTTGTGAAGGTTAATATAATATAAAATTAGAAAAAAAAAGGCCCCATTAAAAAGACCTAAAACAAAACACCTTTGTATTGAATACAGTACACCAGGCTATAAAGGTGCCAGCCATAGGCGCTAGCAATCAGGCGGCCAGGTAAAGGGGCTGGCATGCTCTCACATATGGTGCAGCCGACTGGCATCTTTGCACGTGTGGTCACAATACTGTAGACTTTTCTCAATGACAAATCACTATTCTTATGTTTTTTCTTTCTTTCTTGTGTTAATACAAAGACAGGGTCATCCTCTGTGGTCAGGGTACCATCCTAGTCTCTAGTTCCCAAGGTCACAGGTTCAAACCTGGCGGAAGGCGATGGTTTTTTTTGGGCGTTAAAATCCTTAGCATGGCTTCCTTCAGAAGGGAGGTAAAGCCATTGGTCCCGTGCCATAGATTTAAGGCACATAAAAGAACCTAAAGCCTAATAAAGAGGCCTCTGAGCAAAATTACCGGTCTTTCACGCCCAATATAAAATGCGACGCTAATGTCCATAGAAGCTAAAGAGTGGCCATAAATAAAACTGAATTTTTCTATGCAAAGAGAGGAGAATTTCAAAGCCATCACATAGCTACCTGCTTTTAAAATAGGCTATCACTTTAGCCTATTGTACTCTTCTTATACATAACAACAAAATGTGTGAGTAATAACTGTATTAACAAGAAATAGACAGAAGAATAAGCTTTTGAATGAATAGTTTGTAGAAGAGTGAGCAGAGAAAGTCATTGGAATGTGACACATAAGATTTTTTTTTGTATATTCCTTTTACAAACTATTGTTACAAAAGCTTGTAACTATAGCAGGTAAATAAAAGGGTCTGTGTTTGTTTCTGAGAAAAGCATAACTCAGAAATGAAGTTGATACATATTAAACTTGGATTTAGGTTCTGCATCCTCCAAGTACCCCCCCCCCCAACAAGTTACCCTTCGCAATGCAACATTTTGTCATTAATTTTGATTTTCTTAAAAATTATCCACAATGGTTGTGTTTAAAATATATATTCAAGATATTTGTATGACTAAATAATTTATATCTTGGGTGTTCTAGGAATAGCTTGTGAAGTCCTCTTCAATTGGAATGAATTTTGTATAATCTATTTTAACTCGTAAACCATAAGACAAAAACTTACTACACAAAAAATACAGATCTTATTAAAACACGCAGTTTATGTCAAAGTTTTTTTTTTCTTTGCCATTAACCATTTCCAAGATTTTTGTTACCATTCCTTTCAATTTTCTGATACTTTTATGTTTTGTAAAGTGCTTAGTAATCATTCTTTTGTTTCCTGCATTATCATGCAAAATGCTTGGAATTTTAAAACCAGCATACTTTTTAAAAATTTGATTATTGCTTCAGCAGTAATGAAATGTGCAATGCAGCTATCTCTGCAAACACTGGAAGATGAGAACAATTGGATTTTCATGTTCATTGGCAGTGTGCACCATGTTGGAGTAAATTACTTTGGAAGTAACTTTACTAAAGAAGTGTGTACTACAGAAGTAGGTTACTATGGGAGTAATCTACTCCAGAGGTAATGTCAGAGAGCTCAATTATAATTTACTCTTTTAGTTATGACTACAGAAGTAAGAGCTCATTACTCCCAGAGTATTGTTTTGTTTATGCAATTTACTTGAAGCGATCATGGATAAGGTTATGTGCAACAGGAAAAGAGGAAAAAGATGTCAACAAGAGATAAATGTTTGTTGGTAGAGATAATGAAATTCAATTTAAACAATATAGACGGCAAAATCATGATGTAAAGATGCTGGAAGAGAATGCTGGTAATCGTGATGGGAAACATACTGAAGAGTAGCTTAAAATACTTTGGAAACAATGTTCCTAATCTTCATATTTGCATCACCAATCACTTGCTTGTTGATGTGGAAATGCCCTTTCTGATTTCGGAGGAGTTCACCATGCTTACAGTGAATTGTATCCACAATGTATGGAAAACCTGCAAAAGTGAAGAACAAGTTTTGAACAGTTATGTATATTTATGTACCTTGCTCTTAACCTCAAAAGCACTCTTAACAATGCAATGAAAGATACAACCAACAGGTGCATGGTGATGTTTATAAGATCGCCTGTAACTATCTGAAATGTTTTGGTACGAAACACTTGCAGTATGCATAAGAATTGCAATTTGGGTGACACAGCTGAATTCATGTCATGAGTTTTTCGTAAATGCTCTCCAAGCAGGTTCAAAAGGAATGTAAAAGATTGTTTCCTAATATTGAAATGTTCCTTGATCTCTCTCTCTCTCCTTCTGTATGTTTATGGATCTTGCATACATACTATCACATTCCTGTTGTTTTCTTCATCAAGATCAACAACGTAATCTAAGTAATCCATCAACACGCCCAAACATTCCTCCAAATAAAATACGGTATTCTAGTTCAATCAACAGGTTAGTTACTCCATCCAGGTTGCAAAAGTAAATTCTAACCTATATTTGTGCTCTATTTAATCCCGTAGTAACATACTACATGACAATGCTCTCAGACATTTACTTGTGTAGTAATTTACTCTGGGAGTATCTCAAAGGAGTAAAATACTTCGGAAGTAGCCTACTCTCATATGGAAATCAGTGAGTGTTAAATAGTAGTTGACTACGAAAGTAAAGCTTACTCTAGGATGGTGCATACCGCCCTAATTGAGTGATATTTATGTACGTGATGATAGGGTTACTAGTCCTGACTCAATTAAGGCAATGTAGTTCTTGAAAAAAATGTAAGGTATTTGAAAATTCAAACCAATAACAAAGAATATCTTGGAAGTGGTTAATGCCACAAAAAATGCTGACATATATTGTGTACTTTAATGTCATCTATGTTTTCTTACGTAGTGAAGCTTTTGTCTACATATACCAGATATACAAAATTCATTCTGTATGAAGAGTTCACAAGATATTTGCAGAAAATTCAAAACATACATCTTATCTACCAAGCAAATATCTTAAGGGTAGCATGGGATAAGTGAGGGGAAGGGATTGTTTGAAAATCTTTGTGTTGCACGCAAAAGACCTCTCTCTCCCCCTCTCACATACACACAAAATTTTTGATAAGAAATTAATATATTGTCTACTTTAAGTACAAGATAGAGTCTTGTATTTGAAAAACAGAGCAGGTATTTCATATCAATGATGCATAATCAAAGAGTCTGCAAGTTTATATTTATTAATATTTGAATAAGCTAGTGACAGTGATGATTCAAATATAAACAGTAATTGAGCCAGAATACTGAGCAAGCAGTTCTCAGCGGGATGGTGGAGTTGGGGGTAGAGGGTCAGTATGTTAGAGGAGGAACCAGCAGGTTCGCTCTCTTCTGGTGTCAGTACAGCCATGAGTGAACAAGAGGTTCCTTTGTCTGTTGCACAATACATTATTATAAAGTTTTTAACTAATGAAGGGGTTAAAACCTCTGAGATTTTAACTCGTTTGAAGGCACACTTGGGGGATGCTACACTGTCGCAGAACTGAGTGTTTACTTGGGTCAGAGAATTTAAGGGCAACTGAAAAATTGTAGAAAATGATGGTCGTGCTTGATGGCCAAGGTCAAGTCTCACAGATGACAATATCTGTGATGTTTAAGAGCTTATTGAAGTTGATCACCGGTGCACTGTTGAAGAACTTGCATCAGAAGTGCTCATACCATTATCAGTGAACATCTTGGCTTCAGAAAAATTAGTGCTCAATAGGTTCCAAAGTTGTTAACTGAACAGCAAAAAATGATCTGTGAGTCTTCTGAATTGATTCTGGCAAGGAGCGGAGGATTTTTTGAGGTGCATCGCCGCATATGATGAGACATGGGTCCATCATTACTCTCCGGAATCCAAAACAGTGAGTAAGGAGTGGCGAAGAAAGGATGAAGCCTGCCCAGTGAAAGCGAAAATACGCCTGACAGCCAGAAAAGTTCTCGCAACAGTGTTTTTTGACTACATAGGACTTTTACTCATTGATTTTCTTCACGATCGACGTACAGTGAATGAAGCTTACTACTGCCAGTTGTTAAAGTCAGCAAAAGCCACCTACTGAAACAAAAGACGTTGTATGCCCATCAGAAATGTCAATGCTAAGCCCCAAACTGCCAATTTGACAAGGGAGACATTGAAGGACTCTCCACCACCCTGTCTACAATGCAGATTTGTCCACCCCCCCAGACTATTTTTTGTTCGTGCCCATGAAAGAACTACTTGGAGGATAGAAATTTCAAAACAATGAAGACGTTGGGGAGCATGCGCGCCACTGGTTGATGACATGTCCTCAAAAGTTTTTTTGAGCCAGGAATGTTCAAGCTTCCAAATAGTTCGCAAAAGTGTGTAGAGCATGAAGGAGGCTATGTGGAGAAAAACTGAAGGTGTCACTTGTGTATACGGTTAGTCAATAAATGTACTTAAAAAAAAGTTTATATTTGAATAGCCCTCGTAACTTACATATTTTTCGTCTTGACCAGTTTCGAGAGCTACTTGCCCTCATCATCAGAAGTGGCCAACCGAATCCTGGTACTGTTGTGGTAACATCTACTGTCTATTCCAAACCAGAGTGCCTTTCACTGCAAACAAACTCTTTGTATTATCCGCGCAAAAATAGTTCGCAATCCTCACTCCTAATGGCTGCTTGTTCCTCTCTCACATGCTTGCTGCATATCACTTACAGTTGAACATTGTTTTAATCCATAAAAAGGCGCCGTGCATGACAATCATAGTTCAAAATGCAACCTGAAGTGACAATCGATTTTTAAGCATCCGGAAATGAACATTTTACTTACATTAATCACAATCGCAGGCAAAAGTGCAACATCCAAATCCGAATTCTCCGAAGATGACTCAGCTGCCATATTGATATCAGAACTATTCTCCAAGTTAATGAGAAGCTTATCCACAGCACTGTCACACACAAAACAACTTCCCACATTTGATTCTCTTCTTCTATTATATTCTATTATGTCTGTTTATATTCCCTGTGCACTTTGGTTACACTTCTCACTGAAACGCCTATAAAATCAGATATTAGTTTTGTAATATGCACTAATGCAAGTGTCAAGTATTTTTCTAATAGTGACTTGAATACATTAAGTATTGTTTGCTTTTTGCCACTTTTTAACGGTTTCCTGCTTTTGTGTTTGAGCAGTCTATTCGCACTACATGCACCTTCCTCTGCCATGAGAACTCAAATACCAACTGACTAAATCACAAAATTTGACCTGAGCTCAGCAAATGCTTCGTGCCTGCATATTATGAATGACTGTTCGCTTATTATATTTCGTGTGTTATGCAAAGTGTTTATTTGTAGATAGCACCTCTGGGAATTCATTAACAAGCAAGATGCTCTTAGTGTTAGTGCAACAGCAGACAAAAATCATATTTTGTAATCTCTTAACAGTTAGTATATATCCATTACCTTTAGCAGCGAGTTCTTATGATAACCATAATATAATGTGCAGTTCTATACCTTTTCTGCCCCAATATTTCAGGATACAATACACTTTTTAAGGAACTATTTACGTTGGCATAAGAGTGTATTCTTAGGTTCATGACAAGCAGAAGCACATGCTTTTTTTTTGTTTACATCAGACGGAACTCTGGTTTGGAATGGACAGTAGTGGTGGAGTGATGAATTTTAATAGTGGAATTGGTGGCTGCAATTTAAAATTCATTACATGGTGTTTATGTTTTATCATTAAAATCTTTTCCCAAGTATCCAACTCTGTTGTGTGTTTTGTAGGTTTTAGGATGTAATCTGCTTTTTACCCATGTAAAACTAAAAGAAATTTAAATACCAGATAATCAAATACAAACAGGCTGATGAATCTGCAGTTGCACATCACACCAAACCTAACACTCCTAAAACCTACAAAATACACAACAGATTTGGATACTTGGAAAAATAATTTAATCATAAAACATAAACACCATGTAATAAATTTTGAATTGCTGCCACCAAATCCACTATGAAAATTCATCACTCCACCACTAGATGTCACCATACACTAACAAGATGGCCACTTCTGATGATGAGAGCCAGGAGCTCTGTTAAGTGTTTCAACTTCGACTCAGTTTCTGTATAATCTGCAAGTTGTGAGAGATGATGCTTACCTGGAGTCCAGCTTTACGTTTGAAGAGCTTCTTGCAGAAGGTGCACTGATGGGGCCACAAGTCTTGGTGACAGCGAAGATGCTCCCGTAGCCTATTTGCAAACCTGCACACCTTGTCACAGTGCGGACATGGGTACGTCTTCTTGCTGTTGTGAAGCAGCATGTGTGTTCGGAGTGTCATCTTGTTTTTCAGCATCTTGCCACACTCTGGGCACTTCTCGCTCTCTGGTTTAGAGTAATGCGTAGTCAGATGGATCTTGAGAGCTGACACCGTGCTGAATGTCTTCGGACAGATGTGGCACATGGCTTTGTGGACACGCTGGTGGAAGTACAGCTGATGGTTCACCACGGCATACGAAGTGCTTAGTCTGCAATATTAGTCATCCAGTAAATATAAACAAATCTGTTGTCTTCACATCACTTTCTCTACTCACTGTGCATTCTACAAACTGTGAAGGTCATCCAATAAGTAAGTTTCCCTATTTTATAAAAAACATTACACACAATTGATCATGTTGAATTAATTTTATTTATATTGTACAATCCTTCTATTACTTTTCTACATAGTCAACATATTTTTCCAAGCATTTTTGGGGACGTGACACAAGTTTTTCCAAGCCAGTGTTGATCTGTGCTCGCAACCAGCTGTTCACTGATTTGACTTCATCATCAGTGTTAAAAGTGCTTACCTTTGAGTTGGAGAAACATGCGAAAATCGCTTGGGGCAAGCTCCAGTAAATACAGAAGATACAAGAAAACTTCCAAGTTGAATCTTGACCCAGGCGGAGCTCAGAAGATTCAACTGAGAAGTTGTCTTGCATCCTCCATATTCACCAGATCTTTTCCCAAGAGATTTTCACATGTTCCCCTAACTCAAAGGTCATCTTGGAGGTAAGCACTTTAACATCGTGGTGAAGATCAATCAGAAGTGAACAGCTGGTTGCGACCACAGGACCCGACCTGGTACAACACTGGCTTGAAAAACGTATGTCACGTCCCCAAAAATGCTTCGAAAAACATGTTGACTATGTAGAAAAGTAACAGGAGGATTGTACAATATAAATAAAATTAATTCAACATGATCAATTGTGTGTAATGTTTTTTATAAAATAGGGAAACTTACTTATTGGATGCCCCCCGTATTTTTACAAAAGCTTATTCTTCTATCTACTACTTGTTAATATAGATAAACTTTCATTACAGAATTACAAATTTTTAGTCAGATTTTTAAAAAGTGGATTGCTATGTGATGGCTTTGAAATTCCATGCTCTTTGCTACAGGACAGATAGGTTGTTGGGTATTAATGACAGTAAATGCATACTTATGATCAGGTAGAGCGGTTTTAGTAAATAAACTGTAAAGTTAGAAATGCACCGAGAGATGGTGACAAGGGAAGTTGGAAGTGCTTGTGACATCGCAGTGTTCTCTGTAAACAAATAACATGATGTACAGTTGAAGGCAGTACACCAGGATTAGGGAGTATTAGAAGGGGGAAAAAATGCAAGTTTAGCTATTGATAATGATTTGTTTATGAAAGCTACTGAGCAAGCATTTCAAAAGTTGTACATTTTTTAAAGCAATATCCACTTTTATTAGCATATAATACAGAACCTCAAAAAATTTTGATTTGTAGTTTGTGGCTGAGGAGGTTGAAGGTCCACTTTCCTAATTGTTACTTTTTAATAATATCACATGTTCCTTGTGCTTCACTGAAGCACAGTGTTGTTAAACACAATATTTTAAATGTCTTTTGAGCTCTATGTTAATCCTACTTGATGAATAAGCTCTTCTTTGCTTTAAGCATATTGCCAAGTTCTCCACTAGGGTATATGCAGCATAAAATAATCACAAGGAAGCCGGCCGTTGGGGAAGGAAGGTATGTGTCTGTCGCAGTAGGTACCTTATGTCACCTATTCTCCGTGTGGTAACAGGATTGCTCTGTTTATTTACTAAAACCCCTCTGCTTGCTTATGTTATGTAAACTTAGACTTATTACAAAGCAATATCAGATTTCTTATATGCTGGCCACGCACGCGCGAGGTCAATCCTGATGTATATATAGTGGTTGTTGTTTCAAACAAATGACTATGGTAGAAAGTACCACCTTTATAAACCTTAAGTTTGAAGTTTGACGATGCTACATTGTTTAGTAATTGTTTGGCAGTTATCAATAGTGAACTCTCTCAGCGAATTTGTAAACGTGGATAAAACTGGCCATCGTTACGTGATACAATACTTTCATTTGAAAGGTCTTAGTCAACTAATATTAAAGCTGAGCTAGATTCTGCTCTGGGGGAGTCTGCTCCTTTATTTACAACACTAAAATATTGGGTGACAGAGTTTAAGCGAGGCCGTATGAGCTGCCAAGACGAACATCGCAGTGGTCGACCAAACGAGGTGATCACACCAGAAATTGTGAAGAAAATCCACAAAATGGTATTGGATGACCATTGACTGAAAGTGCGCAAGTTAGCAGACATCGTAGGCATTTCAAAAAGTGCTGTACATTGCATACTAACTGAAAATTTAGACATGAGGAAGCTGTGCGCAAGATGGGTGCCACATTTACTCACAATGGAACAAGAGCAGCATCATGAGGATGTTTCAGTCGAGTGTTTAGCGATGTTTTGCTGTAATAAAGCCGAGTTTTTGCATCGATTCATAACCATGGATGAAACATGGGTCCATCACTTCACACCTGAGAAGAAGGAATGGTCAAAACAGTGGATTGAAAGGGGAGAATCGGCTCCAAAGAAGGCAAAGACAGTTCCACCTGTAGGCAAGGTCATGGTGTCAGTTTTTTGCGATGTGCATGGGATCATTTTTATTGATTATCTGCAAAATAGAAAAGCAATCAATGGCGAGTATTATGCAAACCTATTGCAGTGTTTGAATGATGAAATCAAGCAAAAACGGCTGCATTTAGTGAAAAAGAAAGTTGTGTTTCATCAAGACAATGCACCAGTTTACACATCCATTATTGCCATGGCCAAAATCACTGAGTTAAAGTTAGGATTGCTTCCTCATGCACCCTATTCGCCAGACTTAGCCCCCTCTGATTATTTCCTGTTTCCAAAGTTGAAGAAATGGCTTGGTGGTAAAAGATTTGCCAACTTTGAAGAGGTGGAGTTTGCAGTTGATGGCTATTTTGCAGAACTCGACTATAAACAGTGTATCAAAGCTATTGAACATTGCTGGTAAAAGTGTATCGCTCTGAAAGGAGACTATGTAGAGAAATAAACATGTTTTTTCCCGAAACTTTTGTGTATTCTTTGTTAGGTCAGGTACTTCTGGGACACTATTCAAACCAATAACCTCATAAATGGTTAAAACCACAAAAAAATGTATTTGACTTAAATTGTGTCCTTTGTGTACAAGATTTTGTCTTTCTCTTAACTTTTACCAATTGTACAAAAGTCACTCAAAATGAAGAGGACCTCACAGACTGTTCCTCAGAAAATTCATGCTAGAGAATTTACTTCTCAGACAATGTTAAACATATGGCATTTTAATAAAAATAATTACACAATTTTGAGAAAATTAAAATTGCAAAATTTGTTTTACATGTAGAGGGTAGTTTGGGGTGGAGTGATTTTCCTCAAAATCTTCATGTCACATCCTTGGAAAATGCTGAACTTAGATACCAAGTGTGGTATTTAACCAACCTTTTATTTTTGAGTTTTGGTGTTCATACACACACATAGACCTTTTTCTAAAAACATTTGTTTTTACATTCAGGGAGTTTCAAAACATGCATTTCTACTGAAATCTTGATATCAGCTTTTTAGGTGGAATGCAATACTTCCTCTACTTTCTACAGGTAAGTGGTAGAGAAAGTAACACATATCAGAGATACTCTATGTGTGACCATGCATTAGTCTGTTAACTTCACTTACGTTTTACCACATATATCGCAGACATGACACCTCTTCTCATTTTCCGAGAGGTGAACTTCCTGGTGTTTCTGGACCTCGCTTCTCATAGCAAAACCTTTGCCACACTTTTTGCACTTGAACGGCCGTCTTTCCTGAGGAAGATGCCGCAACATGTGATACTTCAGGGAGTACCGGTATGAGAGTTCTTTACCGCACTCTGGACATCTGCAAAGTCGTATTTTATAGTTTACATAATGCATTTAAACCACACATTAGTTCTAGAACCTGACAACTTTCAACAGAATGGCACTCTCAATTAAGATTATATCTGAGATTTAAGGGGACCCCAAATGGCAAAAACCTGATACGATATATTCACATGACTTTCTCTATCCTCTATCATTTATTTAGTGGTTATACAAACTAGTCTTACTAAATCTTATTTTTCTATCTACTTCATTTTAATAAAGATAAACCTTTATAGAAATAGCTACATTACACACTTCGTTATAGATACAAAGAGAACAGCGATAGTCAAATGTTTAACAACTGGACGCTATATGCTGCCTTAAAATTCCATACTGTTTCCATGACATCGCGAGAAACAACTGAATGTTGACACAGCTTAAAAGAATAGTTAAATATTGAACAATTGGAACCATTAGTAACGGTATCTCGGAGTTGACTGAAATGGCTGAAGCAACAAGAAAACTTATTTGAAATAAATTGTGTGTTTTAAAGAGATCTACATTTCTAGTGTAGTACGTTTTCACCTATGACTTAGCTGTCGCATTAATATCTTTAATATATCGTATTTTAATCAAAATTGTTACAACCAGTTTTTAGAAAATCATGTATTTCAAAAAATGTTCCATATATAAGGTAGTCTGGGGTGGGGGATGGTCACATCTTTGCAAGGTACTGAACTTAAATATCAAGTTTAGTGTTGATCTGACTTTTCATTTTTGAATTATGCATGCGCACACAAACACAAACACATATATTTTCTAAAAATGCATTTTTGTTTTCAGGGGGTCCGAAAACATTTATTTCCGGTGAAATCTCAGTATTAAATTTTTGGGTGGAATGCAGTACCTTCTCTACCTACTATGTACATCTTAGAGAAAATAAAAATTGTGTAAAATGGCATTTTAATTTTTTTGTACTGCATCTGACCTTTTGTTCTGTGAGTTCTGCAACACTTCACAGAAAAATCTGATGCATTACACTCACATGACTTTCTGTACACTTGTACAAACTATTTTTACAAACACTTTTTCTCCATCTACTTCCTGTTAATCGAGATAAACATTTGCAGAAACCATCTTATTGCCAATTTTCTTGTAGGCGCAAGGGGAATATGGTAGGCTTTAAGTGATAGTCAAATGTTTTAAGAGCTGGTTGCTATGTGGAACATTCCATTCTCTTTGTATGTCCAGAACATAAAAAATGAATAACGTATTCCCATTTGAGAAAGAGTATAAGTATTGGAAAATACAAACAAATGAGGAATATCGCAGAAATGGTCCACTACACAAAAAATCTATATGGCGTAAATTGTGTGTTTTAAAGAGATCTACATTTTTTGTGTAGTGAAATTTTGTCTATCTTTTATGGTTTACCAGTTATGCAAAAGCTCTTCAGAATGAAGAGGACTTTTGGAGACATTCCCAGAAAATTCAAGATATACATTTCATATGTCATGAAAATATCTTAAATATATATTTTAATCAAAATCGTTAGAACCATTTTTGAGAAAATAACAATTTTCGAAAAATATTCCATGTAAAGGGTAGTCTGGGGTGGGGTATTTTCTTAAAAATCTTCATGTCACATCTTTGAAAGATACGGAACCTAAATATCCAGTTTGGTATTTATCCGACTTTTCATTTTTAAGTTATACTGTTCATAAACACACAGAAACACACATGGACCTTTTTTCTAAAAATGTGTTTTTGGGATTCAGGGGCCTCAAAACATGTATTTCTGGTGAAATCTCGGTATCAAAGTTTTGGTTGTAATGCAATACTTCCCATACTTACTATATGTAGCAGAGAAAGTAAAAAGAATCATGACTGTTATGCACTTTGGATAAAGTGGTAAACTTTAGCCCACCTCTTAGGGGAAGTTTTGCTCTACAAATTCGTACCACTGTTAACCCTTTTACTGCCAACCTAAAATGGTATACTACTGCTTAAACTGCCAGTCCTAAGGTGAAACGTAAGGTTTTAGATGAAGATTTTCACTCTCAAATTTGAAGCCTTTGAATTCACATTTTTTGCATTGGCTCTTGATATACTGTTTCACATTTCCAACCAGTTTCAAGGATGTTACTTGAATCTTCATGTATAAAATCATTTAAATTTTGAATTTTTACTGCTATTGTCATCATTGCTATTCGAAATGTCACCATATTCTAGCAATGCTGCTTCAAGTTCCTCCTCTGTCAATAACTTCTTGTTCGAGTATTCCATTCTGTGATGCACAGTAATTAAAAACTGCAAGAAATCAGTGTAAACACACGAAAAACCAAGACCAGCATGAAACAAACACCATGTGCTATTTTGCTTACAGCATGCCACAATGGCTAACACATGACAACGTGAGAAAAAAAATGAAATAAACATGCTACCAACATGCAGTTTAAATATTGTAGATTAGTTAGAGGTATGCATTGTAAATTATTTTAACATAAAACTCAAACTCCATGGATTGGATCAGCTCTTGGCAGTTTATGTGAGCAAACTGTATCAGCTGACAACACATCTTGGCACCCAAAGGGTTAAGTATGGCAGCTTGTGTGTGTGGTCAAACCATGTGATTTCTTTGCAAATATATCCAAGTTTGTTTTCTCCATGTTTACTTTGAACAGCTTTCTCCATGAATGAAATTTTCTGATATAAAATGATCTGTTTTCGCATAAACTATTGAAGATAGATAAACTAAATTTTAGGATAACAGAAGCAACCTCTAAGTGCTGTTGTGGATCTAGTTCCTGTTAACAACTTGGTTGGTTAATACAATAAAATGTTAGTCATCCTCTTTGGTCTAAGAGTTCCATACTAGCTTCTCATTCCTGAGGTGGCGGATTCAAACCTGGCAGAGGTCAATGGATTTTTTTCAAGTGTAAAAATCCTTAGCATGGCTTCCTTTGGAAGAGAAACAAAGCCAGTGGTCCCGTGTCATAGATTTACGGCATGTAAAAGAGCCTCAAACATGATAAGGAGGCCTCTGAGCAAAATTATCAGTCTTTCATGCTCAATATAGAATGGAATGCCTAGAACCATACCAGTTAAAGAGCATCCATAAGCAAAACTCAATTTATTTCAATAAAATATAGCTTTCAGGCTTGTAGGCTGTAGCCCAACACATGAAATTTCACCCATGACTTCATGGAACATCAAGAATAATGTTGACTCCTCAGTGGTGACAACCCCTTGAAGATGCTGGCAAAATCATGGGTGAAGCTTCATCATGGCCATGTAAGCCTTATTGTTTTTATGGTTCATTACTTTTTTAAATAATCTGATGTGTTACATTCACAAGACTTTCTCTACCCTCTATCGCTTATTACAGGGTATACAAATAATTCTTATGAAACTTTATATTCCTATCTATTTCAATTTAATTGAGATAAGCGTTTACAGAAACAGCTACATTACACATTACGTTATAGATACAAAGAGAACAATGATAGTCAAATGTTTAACAACCGGATGCTATATGCTGGTCTTAAAATTTCATGCTGTTTCCATGACATCACGAGAAAAAACTGAATGTCAGCAGCAATTTAAAAGAATGGCTAATACTGAACAATTCAAACCATTAATAATGCATAACTCAGAAATGACTGATGCCAAAAAAAAAGCTATTGAAATAAATTGTGTGTTTTAAACAGATATACATTATTTGTGTAGTATGTATTCATCTATCACTTAACGTTAACCAGTTATACAAAATTTCTTCCAACTGAAGAGGACTTCAAAGGCTATTCTAGAAAATCCAAACTATACATTTTATTTGTCATGTAAATATCTTTAATATATGGTATTTTAATGAAAATTGTTAGAGCCATTTGTGAACAAATCAAACATTTTGAAAAATAATCCATTTAAAGGGTAGTTTGGAGTAGGAAGATTTTCTTGAAAATCTTCGTGTCATATCTTTGGAAGGTACTGGATCTAAATAACAAGTTTGATATTTATCTGACTTTTCGTTTTTGAGTGAAGTTATCACCCATCCACACACACACAGGCCCTAGTCATTACATGTAGAATATGTAAATGGTTATGAGGATTACTACTGCATATTTATTTCATTATACTGAGCTGTTACTGTCATATATTTCATTTTAATGTAATGCACTGACTTTAAAAAGTTTTTCTTGAATTATATAACAAGTGAATACTGTAACCAAAATAAATGACAGTTAAAACTAATGCTCTATGTAATTTCAGCTTGGTTTAGCCAAATTGAACATTCTAGTGGAAGGAATTGTTTCTTAGGACCGGCTTCACCATGCAGATTTTATGTTAAAGTGATTAACACATTTTCTAAAATTATTAAAATTCGAAGCACTATTGAAAGTAAAGAGTTATACATATTAAAACATACGGAGAGTCACATGTTAAAACTTACTTTTTTAAAGCTGAAGTAACAGATTTTAACAGCTTGATATCTTGTCCTACTTCATGATTATCCAACCAAAATTGTGAGCTATGGCTGACTTATCTGTTTTTAATATTTCTTTGATACTCCTTCAATCTGATGTTTAAATTTCTTATAATTTTCCCTATGTAAAAGTTTTCACAGTTAGTCTCATAAATTCCTGATTTCATTTTGAATGGCGTACTGTTTTTGCGAGATTTGTTGAGTAAATTATTTAAACTGTATTTATTTTGGGGAGCCAATCTGATATTGAATTTTTTCAAAACCTTCTCAAATTTACTGAAAGCCGATGGATGATATGTCAATTTTTTTATATTTCCAATTTTTATTATCTGTTTTGTTTAATGTGGTCCATTGCTTCAGTTCCCCCCCCCCCTAAATTACATTTGATTAATCTGTTTATTGAAGTTGTATCAAAATTATTGAAGCTTTCTATTTCTAAAATATGGTGATATTCTTTCAATTATTCTTCTTGATCCAGCGGTATACTGTGGAGTCTATGTATTAAACTTCTGAAGACTGCATATTCATAAGATATCAGATTGTATTTATCCTTCTTAATATAATTGTCCACATGTGTAAGTTTTCTATAAATACCAAATTTTAAACTATTTTTTGTCTTTCATAATTTTTAGATCTAAAAAATGTAACATGCGATTTTCTATTTCACAAATGAATTTAACATCAAGTACTTTTTTATGCATTATCTTTAAATTTGTATGGAATTATGGCAAAAATATCATCCATGTATCTAAAGCACATTTTGTAAATGTGGGGGAAGGCTTTTATCACTAATGTTTCTCGATGGCTCATACACAAATTTGCCAATAGTGGAGACAAAGGGATACCCACAGCCAAACCATGTGCTGGCTTGTAATATTTATTATTAAAATTGAAGAAGTTTTGATTTAAGATATTCCAGTCATTTTTATATCTTTAATTCCCAAGGGATTTCTATCTACAGAAATTAACCATTTTTTTTATAAGCCACTTTTGGTTGGATAATCATGAAACAGCACAAGATATAATACTGTTAAAGCATGTTACTTCAGTTTTAGAATTAGATATTTGAGAAAATATTTATATTTGCAAAAAAAGGATCACCTATTGAATTTCGAGGTACCATGAAATAATGAAGCTATGTAGAGCTACCACTAAAGGGCAGCAAGATCACTGTACATCAGAAGGGGAATGGCAACTGGTCATCAGATGCCAAACAGATGGAGATGGAGATGAAGTCTCTGAAAAACGTTTTCCCTGATTTTACCATCTGATTGAAGTGAAGTAAGTTTTAATAAACACATATTCTGTTTCATCAAACAATGTTAGCTGTAACATTATGTTAACCTTCATGTTGATATTGATGTACCCGTGTGTTAAGGTGCTTAACAAATATTAGCATTTTGAAAATGGCTGCCATAAACCAAACTGCTGACATGGAGTTGCCATTGTTAACTGAAGAAGAGCCTTGTGTCCTAACGAATTTGAAAACTTACAAACTGAGGAGCAATCAGACTGTTCAAAGCAGGTTGCAGAGGAAATATGAAACATTACAATACTTCTATCAGAAACATACCTCTTTCTCCTATGCTACAAGAGTTACTTACTCTGAGATTTTATCTACATTTAATGGTAAGTGCTGACATTTTGCAAAGCTATCATTCGTGGACTTATTTGGAAGCTTTCTGAAGCAGCTGCTTCAAGAAGTGAACACTATTTTTCTTGGGGTCTGCTTGATACTTAAGGGGACAAGGTAGTCTGAACACATGGAAATTACACCTTAAGGTGTTAAATTACCTCTGCTCTTAAAGTTCTCAATGGTTTTACCTGAAAAATTTATGAATTATTCTATAAATCATGACAATTATTTCAAGTGGTTGTTTGCATTGATAGCTTATGTAGTTCAGTCCGTAAAAATTATTTCATTCAGCAGGAAAATAATAAAATTTACTCTTAAAATATGTGAATTCATGTACCTTTTTCTCTGATACTACTTGCAATACACAATCAGACTTTAGCATGCTTGTTCTTAGTATAATCAGCTATCTTCTGAACCTCAATTATTTAGTTATGTATATCAGTTCACTAGAAATTGAAAAAATATTATTTGCAAAGTCAAAAAAATAAAAATGTGGAAAATTTGCAATGTTGTTGCTTTTTAATATCATTAATATACATCAGAGGTGGCGAAAACGTGACTCGCGAGTTATTTTGACTCGCAGGCGCACGTTTCCTCTCTGCAACCGTCCGTTTGATTTTCACATGCTGCTGAGTGACGCCGTGCGTGTTGCATATTTGGTGACTCGCGGAAAGAAGTCTTTTTGCCACCCTTGATATGCATTATAAAATTATGATTGTGGTTCAAAAGTTTAAATGTGTTGTATTCATGTACTGAAAATTTCAGCTCTCTATCTCTCATACTTTCTGAGAAAAAGGTACATTAGTATCCAAAAATGTTGTTTTGAGAAAACTGAACTTAAAGTTTGAACATTAAAATTCTGACACACTTCAGTACATTCCAGGATCATAGTCATCTGCACCTTCATTCCTGGATTGCTTCAGCCTTTCTGATTGGCTTCTCTTGGTCCTGGCCTCTTTTGTTAATTGCTGAACTGCTTGCTGGGCATGATATAGTCGTTTTTTGTTGAAAGATACAAAAATGTTCTAAAAAGGGGTGTTGCATGACAGCTTTAAAGGAATGCAGACCAGCATTTAAATAGTATTTAAGGAGTAAGCCAACAGATGGTGAATTTATTTAAAGCTCTATACAAGGAGAACACATTTTGTGTGAAAGTAGCAGTAGTAGGATTGGTGTCAAAAGAAGTAAACCAAAGGAAGGGGTTACAACAAGGATGTAAGTTAAGTTCAGTGTTATTTAATCTGTATATTGATGATATCCTCACTGAGATAGGAAGGAATAATAATTGGTTGCCTGTGATAAATAAGGTATCAATCCCAGGGTTATTATTCGCTGATGATTTAGTGATAGGATCAGTTTCAACGATTGGTTTGAAGCAGTCCCTACAGCAAATGAATAAATACTGTGATGAATGGAATCTGAAAGTAAATCAAGAGAAGACTCAAATTATAGTGTTTAAGAAAGGTGCCAAACTGGGCAAGTATGAAAAGTGGAAGAATGGAGAGAAGGAATATAAAGTGGTCAGAGATTGTATATATTTAAATGGATGGGGGGTGGAAAATGGGAGAAACAGAAGAAACTGGTATTGACAAAGGGGAAAGGGGCAATGTCAGTGATTAGAGGGTGCAAATATAGAATACCAGATATAAATGTTAAATGGTTAGAGAAAATATATAACACAGTAGTTGAAGCAAAAATGTTATATGGAAGTGAAATATGGGGAGTAGAAGAGGCTGGGAAGAGATAGATATGGTACATAGGAGTTTTGTAGAGAAGTTTTAGGCTTGCCAAATGCTACAATTAAGGAATTTGCTCTAATTGAAATGCAGAGAGCGGGGAGAAAAGGGGTAATAATGGAGAGAGCTCTTAAATATTGGTACAGACTATTAAATTTAAAAGAAAAGAACTTGTTGAGGCAGTGTTTGGAATTCCAAGAAAGGAGCTTAAAGAAAAATGGGTGGAGTTATAGTATACAAACTAATTTGGAAAATAGTGGTCTGGGAGAAATTTGGAGAAGGAGGGAAAATAATGTTAAGGGGTTTTTGGAAAGAAGCTAGGCGGAGGTTTGAAGATATAGAGATACAAAATTTATTCAGTAACATTGGGAAGAAAAGTTCCTTGGAATCATATATATTAATAAAAAATGTATGGGCTAGAGAACAGTATGTGGATAACTCAAATAAGGAACAAAGAGAAAGTATAGCCTGGGCACGAGCAGGTGTATGGAGATTAATAGGAATAAGAAATGGGTTCCCACAGAACCAGTGTCCAATATGTGGGGAAAGAGAAGATTTATAACATATCGTTTTTGATTGTAAAGGTACACAGCATTGGAGAAAGCAAGCTATAAATGGGAAATGGTTCAAACTGGACAGGAAAGTAGCCTTAAGCAAGATTTTTAACAAGGATAGTAAAAAGGTAGGAGAGTACCTGTCCAAAGTAAAAAAGAAATGGTTATGGACAATAAAAAGAGATGTGAATTAGTTTCATCATGTGATGTTAAGTTATGTAATTATATTATCATTATTATTATAATATTAGTATTATAAGATTATTATTTTGGTATTACTATTTTTTTATTATTATTATCATCATTTTTTATGTTATAATTAAAGAGTGTAATATGGGTAGAATATATTTTTTATGTTATAATTAAAGAGTGTAATATGGGTAGAATATGGCAAGAAAACAGCTTGGGCTGATGTATAGCCATATTCTAAGGAAGATTGCTAGCACAAATAAATAAATAAATAAGTAAATAAATAAATAAAAATAAATAGTATTTAAATGTCTTAAAAACCTCTTAACCCCCAAAAAGTATATATTTTCTGCAAGTGGAAATAATAGAGATTTTATTAGTGCCTAAAACAGAAAATGTGATTTTTGACCATTTCAGAGTACCTTGTTCCCTTAATCAATGATAACACACTTTAGTTTTTATGTAGCGTCTTTTAAACCATTTTAAATATTCCATACACCTGATATTTTTGGTGCTGCATTTTAATTTCGCATAAAATTGTTGCAAATTCCTTGCAGATTTCCCCCTCAAGTTGCGTCCTCTCTTAATTTAAGTCTGTTGGCTTTTTTTGCACTTTGATAATTCCTCTATACTTAGTAATCAGTTCTATAATTAACGCCTTTTTGAACTGTGAAACTAGCTCCTCTGCACCTAGGTTTCTCAGTTGAAATTGCAATTATAACCTCAGTCAGGGAAATCAATGGCATTAACTGTCTATGAACATAACTATGGTCTCTTCAATATAACCTTGCCCCATAACTCTTAACGGTCATGTGCACTAGTCGTGGAATAGGTTGTGTGGTATAAATTAGTTCCTTATTTAACATCATCATTTACCTTAATATATTGAAAGAGAATTGCCAAATTTATATTTTTATAACGTTATGAATCAAATATATTAAGCAACAGAGTTAATGCATCTGGACTGCATGTAAATTCTTATCATGAAATAGATACATAAATCCTTTGCTCCAAACCTGCCTCTCAGGATGACAATATCACGAGCATCTATTATAAGTCATGACAGAGGGTTTAGTGTATAGGCTCGAAAATAAGGCACCCTAGCATATAAGTTGCACCCTTTAAATTCAAGTGGGAAAAAGTTTGGCATGAAAATGAGCTGCCTCTGGATTAAGGCAAGAAAAATGAGTATAAACGATTATTCTGCTGTACTTGCGTGTACATAAATATTTTTTACTAGCATATGGTACATCACATTAGCATATTTTGTGCTATTCACTCATCCTCTAACTCTCACTGTTTTCTTTGTTCTCCTTCCATAATACATCATCCTTGCTGCCATCCAGCGCATTTGATAGGAGCTAACAAAACATACACAATGTTGGCGTCAAAACACCAGTAAAAGTTTGCACTGCTGCATAATAAAATGCCACCACTCTTGGTTAGCTGTATTGTTGCAAATGAGCATAGATTTTAACAGCAAAAGTAAGTAAAAAGCCAAGGCAGTGAATATAACCCTGGCTTATATTAAAATTATATATAATATATTAAAACCCTACTTTTGCTGTTGAACTTTGGACCATAAGTATGGCTTATTTTTGGGCCAATACAATATATAATTTTTATCACCTGACCTTGCAGTGCACAGGATTTGTCATACATCGCCATTAAAAGGTTTACGAGAGGCGATTACTGATCTTTTACTATGCAAGTAATTACTGCATAAAGACAGAATCTATCATGAGTTTTTCGCTAAAGCATTGAAAGAGCAAACCTTTATGAAGTGATGAAAAAAAAATTGTGCATGATTTCTCAGAGAAGCATCCGTCCTTGCTAGTGAGAATGTTTGAATGTTTTAATTTATGCTACTAGCAATTATGACGTTTACTGCAGGTTGCCATGTGGTTTGAAGGCCACACCTATGGCACTAAAACATTAGTCAATCAGGGTAAAGGGGAAGGGAACGTCAGTGGGGCAAGGTTAAAACAAACCAATTTTAGTCGTCTGTTACTCAAACAGAGCGCAAGTGCTGTGATGTATAGACAATAGCGCATCAGAGTGCATTCAAAAGCTCTTAAGTAGGGTTCTCTAAAGATATTGTCTGCAGTTATGTTTGATGTTTATAAGATGCTAGCTAACAAGCTTGATTAAATGCAAGAGTTTTAATAAAGAAGATGCTAAGAGCATTTTTAACATTGGATGGTTAAATCAATGCTTAAAGGTGTTAAGCAATAAAACATTAGCATTTAGTCACGAAGACAAACATTTTAGTATTTCCATTGGAGTTAATATCACACAACTATGTGGCACTTTGGTGATGAAGAAAGTAACACATTTGAAAGGAAATTGGCAATGTTTTAATTCAAGTTTATGAAAAGGAAATCTCAGTTTTAAAAATGTTGGTGTTTTGTCAGCTTTCATTTGTTTTTAGCGTGTTCTTATATTAGGCTGAATGGTGATGAAATTATGGGAAAAACTGATAGTAATATGAGGTTACGACAAGGTTGCAAACTTAGCCCTATACTGTTTAACTTATTTATTGATGATATCTTGGAAGAGTTGAATAAGGATAACTTATATTTAACCACAGTAAATAATAGTGAAATTCCAGGATTACTTTTTGCAGATGATTTAGTGGTAGGTTCTATTTCAGTAGGAGGTCTAACAAAAGTGTTCCATATCATATATTCATTTTGTAAGAGCTATAAATTGAAGGAGGAAAAGTGGAAGGGGAAGCGTTGCAAATAGTAAACAAGTTTGATTATTTGGGAGTGAGAATAAGTAGTAATGGGAGATGGAATGATCACAAGATAAGTGCCTTAGCTAAGGGAAGATTAGCAATGACTGCTATAAGAATATGCTTAAAGAAAATACCAGATATGCAAATTAAATGGTTGGAAAGGGTTTACAAAGCTGTAGTTGAAGCAAAAATGGTCTATGAATCAGAGATTTGGGGAAGTGACAAAGGATGGGAGATGATTGATAAAGTACATAGATCGTTCTGTAAATGTATGTTAGGTTTATCTATTTCATCACCTAATGGAGCAGCAATGTTGGAGTTGGGATGAGTAGGTAGCAAGGGCATGATAGTAGAAAGCATAC
Organism: Deroplatys truncata; assembly: GCA_030765065.1. Taxonomy (NCBI): domain Eukaryota; kingdom Metazoa; phylum Arthropoda; class Insecta; order Mantodea; family Mantidae; genus Deroplatys; species Deroplatys truncata. Next base: position 18,865,773 of record CM060975.1, on the reverse strand, counting down.
TTAAATATTGGCATAGATTGAAATCATTGGACGAGCATAATATAATAATAAAGCAAGAAAAGTCCAGTGCTGGGATGAACTGGGCTCAAGGAATAAGGAGAACCCTACAGGAAATAGGAATGGCTAACTTATGGGAGGATAGAGACGGGTTAGTTAAAGGTTTCTGGAAAGAAGTGAGGAACAGAGTGTAAGATATAGAGAAACAAGAATTATTTCAAAGTCTGGAAGGAAAGAAAAGTTTGGAACTATATACACAATTAAAGGTGGACTGGGGAAGGGAGAAGTACGTGAATGTAGGTAATACGTTAGCAAGAGAAGGGTGGGCCTGGTCTAGATTAAGTGCACATAGGCTAAGGGGAGATAGGAAGGGAGAGAATTTGGATAGGTGTCCTCTTTGTGGAGAGGCAGATAATTACTTGCATTATATAATTGAATGTGAAGAAACTAAGTTGTGGAGAGATCAGTTTTTACCTAAAGAATGGGAGAATGTTAACAAAGAAGTGTTAAAAGTTAGGATAATGAAAATACAAAAGGAGAGGGATATAAAAAGAACAGGAGAATATATAGGGAGAGTAAGACAAAAATAAAGCAATATGATTCTGTTATGACCCACCATGCATAAATAACCATGGTGTTAAAATGCATGGTGGACTAAAAAATAAAATAGCAACTCAAAGTAATGTATGAAAAATTGTAAGATTTTTGTATAGCATTATGCAAATAAATAGATACAAACAAGACCACTCTGGTGGTGGACACCGATGATATGGGAAATTAAATTGTAATTGGGAAAGGAAATTTGAGAAGGAAATCTTCCAGGTCTAAGTTTAGGTACCTCATCAGCATTTGCCAGTTATGAGGACTTGGGGAAAACCTGTGAGGTAGGAGTTCCTGGCAGGATTTGAACCACGAACCACCCGTGTTGGTTTTATCACCTTTGAGCATGCTAGTGTTGAAAGGAAATACTTACTTCACTCGCTGCTTATGTTTCTGCATGTGTCGTATGAGGATAGATTCTCCAACAAGTTCCCGGTTGCAGCATGCCATAACAGCATTCTTGCCATGTTCTGCTCTGCAACATTTGCACCTCTTAATTAGCAGCACAAGGAATGTAAACCCCTCCAAACAAAACAGTGATTAACAATGAATAGCAAATAGTAACAGTGAGGGATAGGAAAGTCTTATGTGTCACATTCATATGACTTTCTCTGCCCACTACTGTTTATTTATATACTGCTTCTACAAACTATTCCTATTATCCATTAGCATGATTACAGATTTCATTATAGGTACAAGAGAGAGAGAGAAAACGTTGAGCGAGTCAAATGTTTAAAAGCAGGTTACCATATATTGGCCTTGAGATGTCATACTCTTCCCATGGCACTGCAAAAAACAACTGAATGTTGGCAGCATGTGAGAAAAATGAGAAAGTACTTGAAAATTCAAAGCAATACCAACAAAATATCTTGGAAATGGCTGATGCCACCAAAAACGTTTTTTGCAATAAAACTGCATGTTTTCAAGGTATGTACATTTGTTGTGTTGTTCTATTATTTTATTTTCTATGACAATTTTAGATCTAATTCCATATTTGCCAATAAATGTCTGATTCATTGTCCTTTTCTTGACTTGTGCGTCAATTGTATGCAGATTGTACAGCTGTAAATGGGCAAGTAGAGCTCAGAGAAGGCAATCTCCTAATACAAAGCTGAAGCAAGTTGGGAGGCTGAAAGATCGCAGCCCCACCACCCAACTATATCAGCGCAGCCCTTGTAAGGCGGCCAGATGAAATCTTACTGGCAAGCGAAGTCAAAAGCCAAATGGATATACAATGTTTTCCTATTTGTACTGAAGCGTTCCCTGCCACAAATGATGCTAATTTTGATGTAAAAGCTCTTCTTTGCTTTAAGCATATTGCCAAGTTCTCCACTAGGTGTATCAGCAAAAAACAGTCACAGGGGAGGGAAAGTATGTGTCCGCCACAGTACGTTTATGGTTTACTCATTATACAAAATTATGCAAAGCTCATTCAGAATGAAGAGATTAAATTTTGTGTCTTTTCCTGTTTTCTGTCCTAAAGTTCTTTTATTAGTTTCACATATAGTCTGAAATGTTATTTTGTTTTCATATCTTTATTTTCTTGGTAGGTTATGTCACATACCAAATACTGAAAATGTTAAACCTGTTCTATTATTTTATGTTCTATGACAATTTTAGATCTAATTCCATATTTGCCAATAAATGTCTGATTCATTGTCCGTCAATTGTATATCCATTTGGCTTTTGACTTCGCTTGCCAGTAATAAAGATTTCATCTGGCCGCCTTACAAGGGCTGCGCTGATATAGTTGGGTGGTGGGACTGCCATCTTTCAGCCTCCCAACTTGCTTCAGCTTTATATTAGGAGATTGGCTTCTCTTTTGCTCTGAGCTCTACTTGCCAATTTACAGCCATACAATCTGGATACAGACACTGCAAGCTGCTGATGTTATTTAACATATATAATGTGTAATTATATACATTGGAAATTCCTATTTTATCTTTATAACAACATTCACAACTGCCCCAACATTTTTTTTTTAAAGACTACATCTTTCCTTAGGATTTCACACACCAGCTTCAAAATGCATTGATTTAATAGGGAATTTATATAAAATTTAAAGTAAACTAATATATCTTATATTAGAGAAGTGACAACTTTTCCTCATTCTGAAAAAAAAATGTTCCTTGGACTTAAGTGGTTTGTAACTGGACAACTCAAATATAATATATACAAATTTATAAATATAACACTTTGGCTAATAAAATAACACTAATATAGAGAAAAGCACAGAGAAGTAATACAACTGCAACAATTATTTCAAAGTGGCACACACACACGTCACTCTTTTTTGACAATCACCTTAAACACATTTCAGAGACATCTACAGGAAATTTGTTGGTAGCTCTTAGGTGACGATGGAGATAGGATGTCTTCGAAAAGCGTTCAAGGCAATTCTAAAAAAATACTAAAGTTTTTAGAGTGTGTGGTGTGTGTGTTACTTTCAGATAATTCCTGCAACTTCAGTTAAAAAACATATAAACAGTAGTGGGAAAAGTATCAAAGTAATTACTACTCTATTATAATTACAAATTACTTTTTCAGAAATCTGATGCATCAAACCTGTGCATGACTTTCTCTATCCATTACAACCTCATATAATTCCTTATGTATTATATAGCGTGGTTGTTTTAAGATGAGGCCACAGACCAGCTGTATGCCTAGCATGCTATACTGGAGTGACTTCAGTATTTTTCTGATGTGCAACTGGCAGTGCATGACATGTACAAGGTTATCTTTATCAACTGTGCTTCAGTCACTGCTTTGTCTTTGTGCTGTAAAGAGAGTTGTGTATCTCAAAGGTGAAAGTTTATTCAAGACATCTGTATTGTGTGTGATTTACTTAAGAGTGTTAATGTCTTGTTATTAGTCCACTGCAATGCCTGCCAACAAATTTATGCTTGAATAATGAATTTTTATGTATGATACATATTTAAAACCAAATTATGTAGACAAGTGTGTATACAATTTCATGAGAAATTTCCTGATATTCCAGTTCCAGGTAGAGAAACTGTTAGACGTATGGTTAATACATTTAGGATAACAGGATCTCAAACGCTAAACCTAAGAAGCAAAAACAAGATGCTCTAATGGAGAAAAACATTGAAGAAATTGATGCATTTACTTGTAGGGAACCCTAAAAACTAAGTTTATAGGAACAATCCCCACACCACACAGAAGTTAAGGACAATATAAAAAGAGTGAAGACCTTATGTGTATGAATGGAAATTTCATCCACAGATGCTGGAATGACTCAATGCAGATGGGCAGCACTTATAACAAGGTTAGTACTAGTCTATGTTACTATTACTTGTGAGTAAGTAACGCGGGAGTTACGGAATGAAAAAACCCCAGTGTAATACAGATGCAGAGCATGCTTGTGCACGATCCATGGCCTCACTATAAAACAACCGCATTGTAGTATGTATTCATATAAAAGTGATTCCTCTATTCATGTTACTTTGGTCACCATACATTTTTCACTACAAACCATCTGAAAGTAACCAAAATGTATTTAACCATGGCAAAACACAACTGTTCATGTAATATAAATCAGTTTTCGTACTAATGCACCCATGCAGAAAATAAAAAAAAGCTGCTTAAGATGCTTTATAGAGGCCACATGACAGCTTAACCTTTTAAAGAAGTAATAATGAATATTCTCAAAACAGCTAACTACAAAAAAGTTACTTGAAATACATTATAAATTAAAAAAACTCTACATTTTTTTATATAATACCTCTCTGTCTCTCTCTTATCACTTACCAGATATACAAAACTCATTCAGAATGAAGAGGACTTCACATAAAATTGAAGATACAAGGTGTATTCAAAAACAGACTGAACTTTTGAAATAGCGCGTCAATGGCACAAGGAGTGCGTTGCGACTACTGAGCACACCTAGTGGCAGGTTTAGCCAACAAATTGCCATTTGCCTCATTTCACTATGACTGTTAGTTGCTGGGCTACAAGCACTGAAGTGAACACTTGCACAAGCTGTTCATTGGATTAGTGACAAAGTCACAATGAAAGAGCTTGGAGGGAGTGAGTGAGTGAGGGAGGGAGAGTGGCGGGTGGGGGTGTGCATGTGTGTGTAATTTTGCTACAATGAGTTGCACACAATGCTGTGAGTTTAAGCATTTTGAACATGGCAGAGTGAAGATCCCAGACCTGGATGACTTTCCACATCAACAGATGATGACCATGTCGAGATTGTCCATCAGGAATTTGTTCATGGTCAAATGGTAAACAAGGAAGTCTATCAGGGAATTTTAGCACACTTGAGGGATGCTGTGCGCAGGAAGAGCCCCGATTTGTGGAAAATCTTGGATGTTGCATCATGACAATGGGTGGTATTAATAAAAGCGAGCCATGACTCACTTCCGTATTAATAAAATGCAAGGACTCAAGCTTAGCATGACCTTCGATTTTTCACGATTCAACCCCTCCTTCTAGCAAATCACGGCTCTAGCCGTGGCATTAATAAAATGGAACTGTGACTTCACTTGAAGAGCTATGGCTTACGATTTCTTAAGTCACCTCAGTAGCTGTCTCAAACTTGAAAGCAATGGCTGAGTTGTAAGTGAACATCAACCCGAGAAAAGAAAAATACTATAAAATGCGCCAGGATTCTGAAGACTACAATTATAAACAACTCAATAGGTTTGAACAAGAAAACGTGAGGTAGCTCACCCGGCATTTCCTTCCGGAAACTGTGGAGACTATTCACAAAGTACAGTTTCAAATATATTTTCAGAAGTTTCTTCTCGCATTAAACAAAATTCAAGAAACTGGATCAAATTCCCAGCAGCACTGCAAGCTGTAAATTTGAATGGCAGCGTTATTTTACGTTATTGCAACCTCTCAAAAACAGCAAAGAGTTTTGTAACCTTAAATTATTTCATAAAACAGAGCTTTACTAGTATCAATAAACTGGAGAATAATCGAAAGTGGTCCTTACTATTCTTACCTCTTAATGAAACTATAGATGGATTTGATTCCCCTTGAATAAGGTCTAAAAACTTGTTTTCCCAGTTTTTCAGGACTATGGGCTTGTTGCTTATCCGTTGCAGTTCAGTCTTCACTTTTAGGCGACTTTTCATATTTCTTATTTTCTTCACTGTCTGGACTTCTGCTAGACGACGATTCAGATTATCTTTTAGTTTTCACTGCACTTCAATCATAGCAGAAGCCTTTTTCCGCAGACAGCTGAGATTGCTCATTATCTCTTTGTGGCTGGTTAATAAGTTCACAAAACAAGATGCAAACCGATTGCTTTCTTCAGTCATTTCTGATGGATATACTGCTACAAAAATACCTAAACTGAATCGAATGTTTACTGCCACTCGGCAATAATGCATTTGCAATCAGGAAAACGGGAAACACAAGTCAGAGACTCGCAATCATAGAGCCAAGGCTGAGCACGGAGGGGAAGTTTTTATTAATACCAAATCTGTGACTCCCGACTCGCTGCTACCGACGACTCGGTTTTGCTACAAGCCACGATTCATGAGTCACAGCTTGCTTTTACTAATACCACCCAATGTACTGGCTCACATGTCGCTCTTATCCGCAGCTATCTAGCAAAACATCAGAATCATACTATGCCCCATTCACTCTATTCTCTAGACCTAGCCCCAACAGATTTTTTTCCTGTTTACCAAACTTAAAACCATGTCGAAAGCACATTGTTTTCAAACCATATAGGAGATTCTGGACAATGCAACAAGAGACCTACTTGTCATCCCAGAAAGTGCATTCCAGGAGGCTTTCCAAAAATGGAAGAGACATTGGAAATACTGCAAGTAGAGGGGACTACTACAGTGCTTAAAATGTTGTACAATGAGCAATAAGTGTGTTCTTTTTTTGAACACACCTTCTATACATTTTATTTGTCATGCAAATAATTATGTTAAAGAAAAGCAACCATGAAAATGCAAAATTCTACAGTTTTCTAGTGATTGCTTTGACTTTTTCCCACATACTCAGAACATAAAGCATGTAGTCTGCACAAAACTGTAATGAGCTGTCACACCATTGTTAACATTAATTTTTTCTGATTCATAACTGATGATTTTTTGATATGATAATATGAAGTCCTCCTTGGACTCTAAGGTTTATCCAATGCTCTCATATTTTTAGTTTGAACTTAGTATACAAACTTAACTAGTTTAAGAGAAAAATAATCTGATGTGTTACACTCACATGACTTTCTCTAGTCTTGTACAAACTATTTTTACAAACGCTTATTCTCCATATGCTTCATGTTAATCGAGACGTTAATCTTATTGCTAATTTTCTTGTAGATGCAAAGGGAATATGGTAGGTTTTAAGCGATAGTCAAATCTTTTAAGCGCTGGTTGCTATGAGGCACATTCCATTCTCTTTGCGTGTCCAGGACATAAAAAAAATGAATAACGAATTTGAGAAAAAGTGTAAGTATTGGACAATTTAAGGGAATAACAAGCAATATATCAAAAATGGTTCACTCAACAAAAAAAATGTATATGACATAAATTGTGTATTTTAATGCGATTTACATTTTTTGTGTAGTAAAATTTCGTCTATCTCTTATGGTTTACCAGTTATGCAAAAGTCGTTCACAATGAAGAATACTTTTGGAGACATTCCCAGAAAATTTGAGATATACATTTCATTTGTCATGAAAATATCTTAAACATTTGATATTTTAATCAAAATCGTTAGAGCCATTTTTGAGAAAATTAAAATTTTCAAAAAATGTTCCATGTAAAGGGTAATCTGGGGTGGGGGGATTTTCTTGTAAACCTGGTACTGAACCTAAATACCAAGTTTGGTGTTTATCCGACTGTTCATTTCTGAGTTATGCTGTTCACAGACACACAGACGGACATGTTTCCAAAAATGCTTTTTTCGGATTCAGGGGTCTCAAAACATGTATTTCCGGTGAAATCTCGGTATCGAATTTTTGGGTGGAATACAATACTTCCCCTAGTTACTATACGTAGTATAGAAAGTAAACATTTATATATGTTACTGAAATTTTCAACTTTTTCAATAAAAGTTACGGAAAATAATTACGAGGCGCATCCAGAAAGTAAGTTTTCTGATGTTTTCATATGCTGACTGGACAGGTCCCACCTGGTGCCAGTAGCGGCTCAGCAGTGGCACGTGACTCTTATTCGTTCTCCTGCTGCCTGCAAGGTTCGGTCAGTGATAAAGTTCCTTACTGCACAAAACATAGCGCCAATCGAAATTGACCATCAGCTCTGTAAGATCTATGGGCCGAACATCATTAGGAAACAGATGATGCAGCGCTGGTGTAAGCAGTTTTCCGAACGTTGTCTAAGTGTCTATAACAAAGAGTGCAGTGGGCGACTGTCCCTCATCAATGATGACTTTGTCAGCATATCGCGGAGAACCGTCGCTTCATAATTACAGAGCTCAGCAGCCATTTTCTGCAGATATCGCGATCCTTGTTGCATGAAATTGCACTAAGCACATGCTGTTTAGGAAATTGTGTGCCAGATGGGTGCCAAAAAACCTGACACCCGAGAACAAAATGAAACGCTTGGGAGCAGCAGTGACATTACTGCAGTGGTATCATGATGAGAGGATGAGTTCCTCGACAGGATCGTCAGGGGCGATGAGACAGGATTTTGCACTTTACCCAGAAATCAAGCAACAGTCAATGCATTGGCATCACAGTGGATCTTCTCCGGTCAAGATGAAATTCAAACAGACTGTGTCAGTGCAGAAAGTGATGTGCACGGTGTTCTGGGACCTGTCCAGAGGTGTAACAGTGAACGCTGACCGTTGCTGTGAAGCACTGTGGAAATTGTGACATGCCATTCAAAACAAGAGGCATGGAATGCTTACTGCATGTGCTGTGCTGCTCCATGACAATGCTTGTCCACAAACGACTCAGCGCACACCAGCTGTTCGGCTGGGAGCTGTTTGATCATCCACCATACAGTCCTGATCTTGCTCCCAGCGATGTCCAGCTTTTCTTGCACCTCAAGAAATTCCTGTCTCCTCCAGTCAGCATTTTGACAACGACGAAGAGCTGAAGACGACTGTCACACGCTTGTTCCATTCACAGGCGGCAGACTTATACGACACAGGAATACAAAAGTTGATCCCACGATATGACAAGTGTCTCAATTCTTGTGGTGACTTTGTTGAAAAATAGCTCAGACATTGCTGTACTTGTTGCCAATAAAGTTTTTCATGTAACTATGTTTTCTTTGTTTTAAAAAAAAACAGGGAAACTTATTATGTGGATGCGCCTCGTAATTTCAACTGAACTATTTAATATGTTTTAACTAGGGCACAACAATTTTTAAACCAGTAATTCCTGAAAATTTCAAATTAATAAGCTATAAACTGTGACCCAATGGGCGTTTTGAATAGTGAAAAATGTTGAAAAGAAGGAACTGAGAAAAATGGGGCTTAAAACTTCAATGAGCTGCTTTAACTAAATGATAAACGGCTATTTGTGGTTTTAAAATTGTTGATATTAAAAAACCAATAGTGTAGCATGAAAATAAAAGTTATAAGTATAATAAAAATGCAAAAACAAAACATAAAAAATTTTCACATATTTTACCAAATTTCACCAATTCATTGCCCTAAATATGTTGTATTTTTGTGGAAATGAAAATATACCCCTGAAGGATAGTTTGGAGTGAGGGAATTTTTCTCAAAACCTTAGCCTGGCATGCTTAAACACGTGCAACTCATATACAAAATTTAGTTCAGAACTAGCATCTAAGGTCAGATCTTTCCAATTTTAATATTTCTTTAAAAAGTCTAAGAAAAGAGTTTTTCTGGGGATGAGATCTATCTAAATTGAAGTTACCTTAAGAGTTTACAATTTAGCGCTCATTAGTAGATGCGAGCATGCGTCAGTCATTAAGATTTGTACCGAAGTAATTATTCTCTTTAGGGCTGACTGCAGTAGTCGGATGAACCTAGTTCTGAACTATATAGCACTGCAACAACTTGCAATTTAAGAACTACATACAAACAATGTTTGTCCAGAAGATCATATTTTTTGAAGGTCTCTCCTTCCTCGCAAACAAAGCAAGTAAAATTGTAGAAAGCAGCCAGTTCGGCATCTCTTGGAGAAATATAAGCAGCTGCAGCATCTGTAGCTAATGTTGTCAAATGTTCCCAATTTATATCCACTGATCTGCTGAAAAAAATAAAACATTTTAAGTTAGCATACAATTTCAATAATAATGCACAAATCTTACAACCATTTTCAAAATACTTCTAATTACATTAAAGACTAAGGGCTGGTTAAGGAAACCATGAAAGTAACACTGTTAAAGTTGTGAAGAGAAAACAGTGTGCAAAATATTGTTGTGAACACGGTTTAAGCTAGTTCTTAAAAATGATAGTTAAAACACACACATCACAATGTGGGTGTTGAGAAGGTGTTTTGTTATACATAATAGTTGCTTTAATTTTACTGCCCCACACTGGGCGCCAACTTGAGAAGGTGTTTGCTTACATAATATTTTTTTTTTTATGTAAATTATTTAGCTTCTTGTTTGGGAAGCCAATTTGAAGAAGTATTGTTCTTGAAGTTACTTTGTTTAAGAAGTTTGCAACACGCTTTGGGTTTCGGTTTGAAGTTGTTGATTACATAATAGTTACTGTTGTTACACAATATGCTGCTACGTATGAGAAGCTGATTTTAAGATGTAATTTTGTTGTTACACTCCAAGTTTTACACTATAACATTTAACTTTGTTATTAAAACTGCTTATATATTATTTATGTTTGAATTTGCCTCGGCTGCGTCAGTAATGTTTGTAGAGTCATGTATTTCTTAGGCAGAGTCCGGTACAACAATAATTGTAGACATACACGAATTTTAAGTTTTTAAATGCACTTCTTTTTATTTTATCCTTTGCACATTTTAATAAAGCACTACATTTTTTAAGAGCTGTGAGATTCTTTAATACTTTCACTTAGCTAACGCTTGAACATATTTTACGATTCACACATAATATTTCTGTAGACAACACATCTTCCATCTGGTCACTACCAAGGTTTGCCAGCAACTGAACATGTTTCAACCGTTAAACCCGTAAGCTTTGGTATTTCAAGTCTCTGGCTAATTCTAGTCCAATAGAATATCTGCATTTTACTTAAACTTTTTCCTTGCTATTGATTGGCTAATTTTAAACTGTCACAGAACTTACATTATCGTTGCTCTAATCATGACTAGAACTTTCAAACTCTCAAACTCATTATTGCTACAAGGTTACCTCATTATTACTTCATTGTTAGCAACTTAAAAGTTATTATTCTCACAGCTCTTGCATTATTAGAGTATGTAATGTATTCACATAACATTATTAAAATATGTTTATAATAAAAATAAGCATATGCAATGACTGTTACATACATTTTAAATAATTATTACATACATATTGTTTCAAGTCAGGCTGTTATTGAATTTACTAATTATATAATACTATTGAAATTATTCAGGTATTACAAATACTGCCTCAGTTCACAATAAATGGTAAGCTTTCCTGGGAACAGGAAACAAAACTAGTTCAAGTTTTAACTTTTTTGATCCATTCACAGGGATGGCATATTCAATTTTTCACTGTAGAAACTATTTAAAGCAGTTGTGGCATGAAGCAGCCGCTAGAATTGAATCTAGTTGCAAGCTAGGAAAATGAAACTGGAAGACATTTCAGCAAATGTGTCTCCTGACCTCATATTCATTGAGCATTGGTTCTTCTACTGAAAGTGTCACTTGTAGTTTGTTTGTATGCAACTCAAAACTGCCTAGTGCCTCAAAAAATAGCAAAAGCCAATAGAAATTAGCGGAGAACAGTAAATAATTAGTAATTATTGAGTCGATTGTAACACTACATCACTTACTTGTTTTTATAACGAACACATGTTTCAGGGACTAATTGCTGCCATCAGCAGTTCCTTGTCGTTCGTCCTAATGTTAGCTTAATCTCTGGTGGCGGTTGGAAGAACTTCTTCAAAAGTAAGTCTCCTGGCGGGATTTCAAAATTATAAATGCAGTTTCTGTTTTTCCAAATATAAATGCTTTCCCAAATTGTAAGTTCTGACACATCGACTGGTGCGTTCAACAGTCTGACACACCAAGTGGTCAACGTCCCCATGAACAAAGAGGAATACACACTTGAGCTAAATAACATATTGAACATAGCTACAGAAAACGGATTCAGGCCAGAAACAATACATAAGAAAATAAACAGAGCCGTGAGCAAAAACAGAATAAAAGAAGTTACCACACTCATCTCTACTGAAAAAGAAAAGATGATCTTCAAAAAATTCACATACAACCCAACGGCTTTCTACAAATTCCAGAGAATCTTCAAGCAACCATCAAGAACTTATTAAACTCCAAATTAAAAGATGACATCCCACAGGAGAACAAACCAGGAATATGCCAGATCAGCTGCAATGACTGTGAAAAAATATACATTGGGCAAACCAAAAGAAATATAAAAACAAGAGCAAAAGAACACCTCAGTTATATAAAGCAAAAACAGGAAGATAACTCAGCAGTAGCTGGACACTTTTGGAGAGACAAACACACCATAAACAGAAACCCAAAAATACTAAAAAAAAATCTCAGAAAAATAGAACTTACAATTTAGGAAAACATTTATATTTGGAAAAACAGAAACTGCATTTATAATTTTGAAATCCCGCCAAGAGACTTACTTTTGAAGAAGTTCTTCTAACCACCACCAAAGATCAAGCTTACAACCAAGACGAAGGATGCGGGCAGTCGACAGGGAACTGAGGATGGGAGCAATTAGCTCCTGAAACATGTATTCGTTATAAAAACAAGTAAGTGATGTAGTGTTACAATTGACTCAATAATTACTAATTATAGACACATCACTGTCACAAAGTCCACCAAAGCAATTTTATTGTGAATTAAACACTAAATAACTTTAATGTATGCTATTAATAAAAAAGAATGATGCTTAGAAAGACATTTTTGCTAGGAGAAATGAAATAGTAATAGCTCTGCATTCACAAAATGTTTACTGTATTGAATTTTGACGTTTCTTGAATTGGAACCAAGTGAAAAAATGTGTGTTACATTCATATTGCTTATTAGTGGGTACACAAATTATTCTTAGGAAACTTTGTTTTCCTATCTACTTTATTTTAATCAAGATAAATATTTCCAAAAATAGCTGCTTTACACACTTTGTTACAATACAAAGGGAATAGCGATAGTCAAATGTTTTAGAATTGGGCGATATATACTGGCCTTAAAATTCTATACTGTTTCCAAGACATCACAAGAAACAACTGAATGTTAACAGCATTTTAAAAGAATGGCTAAGTATTGAACAATTCAAACCATTAATAGCAGATATCTTGGAAATAGCTAATGGCGCAAAAATAATTATTTAAAATGAATTATGTGTTTTAAAGAGATCTACATATTTTATGTAGTATGTTTTCATCTATCATTTAACATTTACCAGTTATACAAAATTGCTTACAAATGATGTGACTTTACAGGCTATTCCCAGAAAATTTAAGATATGTATTATATTTGTCATGTAAACATCTTTGGTGTTTTAATCAAAATCGTCAGAGGCAGCTTTTAGAAAATAAACAATTTAGAAAATGTTCCATGTAGTAGTTTACGGTGGGAGGTTTTTCTTGAGAATGTTTGTGCTGCATCTTTGGAAAATACTGAAACTAAATACCAAGTTTGGTATTTAATCTGACTTTTCGTTTTTGAGTTATGCTGTTCACAGACTAACACACACCTTTTTCTAAAAATGCTTTTTTTTTAAATCAAGGATCAAAACATGTATTTCCGGTGAAATATCCCTACCAAATTTTGGGTGGAATGCAATACCTTCCCTACTTACTGTGTACCTGGTATAAAAAGTAAAAATTACCATTGGTCAGTTACAAGTAAAAGGCACTCCATTATAAATTAAACTGAGCTTTATTTATGGGCGCTCTTTAATTACTATGGTTCTTAGTGTCCCATTCTACAGGGTGATTTATGAAGAGCTGACACATTTATTTCTTTAATTGTTCTGTTCAAAATTCACTCAATGCCCCAATTTTAGCACCAAATTAAGTAGGATGTTTTGGAGTTTCGATTGCCTGTCACTAGATGCGCAGATGTTCATGTTTTATTTGTAATTGTTAGTTTTATTGTCGTCAACTGTTTTTGAGATTTTGTTCTAGTCAACGTAAAAATGGAGTACGCATTAAATGAACGACTCTTCCTTGTAAAGCAATACTGGATTACAAATTCAATTACAGCTACTCAAAGGGCATACCAGAGAAAATTTGGTGTTTGGTATCCTCCCCAAAGAAACACAATACTGGGACTGTAAACAAACTGGAAACAACTGGATCTCTGGTGAGTGAAAAAGACAAAACTCGTTCATCTAGGCTTCCTATGGTTGTTGTTGATCAGTCACCCAAAAAAATCATTAAGACGTTTGTCACAGGAGACAGGGTACAGCTACTCAATGGGTCAGAGAGCTGTGAAAAGTGCAGGCCTAAAGCCATATAGGATTACGGTTGTCCATCAGTTACAGGAACCAGATAAGGACAGATGACTGAATTATTGTCGTTGGTTTCAGGCTTTCATTGTGCAAAATCCTGCCATATTGTCCATCACATGGTTCACAGATGAAGCATGGTTCCATTTATCCAGCTATGTGAACTCAAGTAACTCAATTAAAATTGAAGTTTGGTGCGTATTATCCGCACAGAGAATAGTGGGACCAATTTTTTTTTAAACAATGTCAACACTGCAGAGTATCAACGGATTTTCATGGAGTTTTCTGAGCAACTAGACGATGTAGAGCTGAGTCAAGGATATTTTCAGCAGGATGGCACTACAGGCCATACTCAAATGAATCCATGGCACTAATTGTAAGTTTCTTTGATGACCGGATAATTTACAAGAACCTGTGGCCACCGAGAACTCTAGCTTTGACATTGCCAGACTTCTTTCTATGGGGTTACTTAAAAGACAGGGTTTATGCCACACGTCCCCAGACATTGGACGATCTGAAGCACAACATTACACAGGAGATTCAAGCTATTGACAAGAGTCTTCCGAGTGGCCAGCAACATGAACGAGGTGTTGAGTTGTGCCTTACGCAGGATGAGGAAATTTTCAACAATTGCTATGCAAGTAAATAATCTCACAAAATTCCTCTGCATTTCAGGTATAATATGTTGTCGCTAGCATAACTCGTTTTGAAATAATTAAAGAAATAAATGTGTCAGTTCTTCATAATACATCACCCTATATATTGGGGATGAAAGACTGGAAATTTTGCTCAGAGGCCTCTTTATCAGGTTTGAAATTCTTTTATGTGCCATAAATCTATGACATGGGACCACCGGCTTTACTTTCCTTCCGAAGGAAGCCATGCTAAGGATTTTTATGCCTATAAAAATTCAACTCTGTTGGGTTTTAACCCATGACCTCGAGAACTAGAGGCTAGCATAGTAACCCGAGACCATGGAGGACGACACACCCCACTACGCACTCCTAGTCTCATTCCTGGTGTATTGTGAACCAACATGTTGCACAATGTTTTGTTTCCTGCTCGGTTTATAGTGAAGCAGCCTTAACCTGCTCAAATCCAAGTAATTTCTCTCCCTGCATGGCATTTGTGAAAGAGGCAATTTCAAAACCATGGGAGGTGCCCACAGTGCAGCATGCACTAGAGCACATCTGCAGGGAATAATCAAAGTAAATGAAACATTGTATATTGAAACTTGATCTGAGCTTTCTATGGTCACAATTTTATTTATCCTGCACATAATTAGCCTCTAGGTAACATGTTCCCTTCCCTCCTCGCATAGACAACTGCTGCTTGCCCTTGCCCTGCAAGTCAGCATTCAGTCCTGCTTCTGCATCTGGGCAGAAGGGAGGCAATTCTCGAGTTTCTACGCTAATAGTAGTTCCATCATACCATTGCTTCTGCACCTTCTCCTTGATGTAACCCCAGAGTGCATTATCTGGTGTTGTTAGATCAGGGCTACTTGGTGGCCTGGAAGAGGAGCTGCTTCATTGACCGTCCAGCGATTCCCAAAGACTGCAAAGAGATGTTGTCGAACAGCCACTGTAAAGTGAACCGGCGCCCCATCGCATTGAAACCAAACACTGTTTAGGATTCCCGCATTTTGCAACTGTGGGATGAGCCAGTCATCTGGAGATAACTGTTCTGATTAACAGAACCATAAAAAAATATAGGCCAAAAAGATGCATTGTGGCCTTCCAGCCCAGATCATGACATGACATGGTTCTGCTCAATTTCTTGAAAAAAATGTGGATTTTCTTTTCCACAAAAGTAAACATTGCGACTACTGGAGCTGCGATAAATTGCACATTTGTCTGTGAACACGACTTTTGCCTTCTGACTGCAGCTTTCAACCACAAGCATAAACACGTCTTTCCAAATCATCATCTGATAATTCAATGGACGCCAACGCCTCATTTTCAGCTCCACTTTGATGCGTTTCCTCATGGTTGATTCGGTATCCCCAGCTCTGAAGCACGTTTCTGTATGTATTTGACCAGAGATTGTTTGATACATTTATTTCACATCAGCACAAAGTCCAAGTCTGGTTGATGGTCTTCCACTTCTCGGCGCATTGCAAACACTGCCCATTACAACAAAGTTGTCCATGACATTTTTAATTGATTTGTGATTAATTTGACGCTCACGAACCCACACAGCGATCACCAAGCATTCCTCAATTTGTAATTGCTTCTATCAGCCATTCTCTCGATATCTTGGCTTCAACTAATTTGCAGTCACATAATTCATTGCATCGATAACAATCTAACAGCAACAATCAAAGTTGATAGCAATGCGTATCTGACAGGAGAATATATACCAACCTCAAGGAAAAAAATTGCTCACATAATTTTGAATTTAATATACGGATATATGGACTTTGTGCACACACTGTATATATTACATCTTTACAGACATTACCTTACAACATTATATTTACATCACTATTCTTTCAATTGAATAAAATGGTCTGTTTACCAGTCAATTATAAATGCAATCTATTAGTCTATTGACAAAAATATTTTTACCTGCCTCAGGTAGTTTATTGAACATATTAATCCCATTGTAAAAGCAGGTGTTTGAGCTAGGAGTTAATCTGCATTTTGGATAATCTAATTTATCCTTATTTCTTGTGTTGAAGTTATGAAATCCAGCATTTGGAAAATATTGGTCCATATTAGTTTTAATGTAGGTTAGTGATTGGTATATAACGTGTTGTAAACAGTAATTACCCTTAATTCAGTGAACAGTGTTCTTTGTTGTTCTCATTTAAAAGTACTCTGTGCTTTTTTTCTGTAGCACAGGATTTTATGGGCATTAGTTGAATGTTCCTATAAATGTATTCCATAATTAATGTGTATTTCAAACAGCAAAAGTTACTTGTCTGATTATATCAGTCAATACGAGTTTAATTTTCTAAAGAGAAAGATTACTCTAGATAATTTAATGCACATTATCAACATGCTTTATCCATTCTACTTTGGAATCAAGGTAGAATCCCAAAAGTTTAACAAAAGACAATTCATTTGTAATTTTGCCCGATAAAGTAAATATATATATTGCTGAGTTTTCTTCTCATTTAGCATTAACTTATTTACTGTAAACCGTTTTTTTGCAATGATAAAATTATTTAGTTCATTATAATCAGAATGTGACGTTAAGGTAGTGTGGTCAGTATACTTGATAAGATCTTGAGGAAGATTATATGCCAGGTCATTAATGACTAAAAGAAAAAGAAAAGGATCCAATATAGACCCCTGAGGACCCTGTTGTTTATATTGCATACATTAGAGCATTTGTCTGCAACAGTGACCAGCTGTCGCCTGTTTTCAAGATAGGATTTTTAAACTTTAAGCTTTCCTCTGATACCATAATGTTTGCTTAATAGCTGTTTGTGTGATATGCAGTCAAAAGCTTTAGTAAGATCACAAAAGACTATCAATAGATTTTCTTTATTTTCAAATGTACTTATTGTAACTTTCATTAGATATTTCATGGCCAATATGGTGGATTTATTTTTATGGAAACCAAATTGTTTGGTTGTAATATGATATGATATGATATCTTTATTGAGTGTTGAGCTAATACAATACATTTGGGCATGATCAGCGTCGAGCCCTGGCTCCTTTTGCCGATCGTACCCAAGCTTCCGCATTTACAAGGCGTGTGTGTTGAGTTAGCTTCATATCACTAACGTTTCTCATTTAAATTCACTATACTGCTTACTGTTCTTCTCCCCTTCCCATCTCCTTCCCTTGCTTCCTCCGCCATCTGTAATACTCCACTATCAGCGGGAAATGGAACTATTAGATGCAATTTAGAGAATGTTTATTTGTACCCCGTACTGATCGACCATAACAACACTTGCTCGTTCATACTAAGAAATGTACCTCTCCCTCCTAGCCCTCTCGTATTTACCGTCCTTTATATCTAAATCATTCACTTCACGATTTCATAAAATCTATCACTTGCTTAGCAATACCTTGTCTTTACTTTGCCTAATTTGTTCCCTTCTATACATTCTATAGTCACTCTCCCTCCCTATTCTATTTACTTCATTATTACTGCTTCTGTTTTCCCATACTTCTCACAGAGCCTGCACTATTTCTATATGTATGACACACTTTCCTACTCCATAAATCTATTTCTGTTGGCTCCTTTAACGGTCCCGCTTTGTTTCTGTCCAAAATCCATAGACTCCCATTAGGTGTCAACACAATGCTTTCTTCTTCCACCAATTTGCCACTCTGAAACCACGCCTCTGCCCTCCCCGCAATCAAATCACGTGTCGATTGAACTCCCTCCCTCCTCGATGATGCCACTTTCCTAACTTTGCCAGCTGTTGTCCATACATCACTCTGAGCTGACGTCACTGCCTCGGCTCCTAATCCCCTCTCTAACTCAGCCATCTTCTTCCCGCCAGCCCCACGTAGCAGTGACGTAACTTCCATTTTCCTTGTTTCGCCAGCTGATGGCCTTGCATCACTTTGATCTGACGTTCTGACTGCGTCCTGGCCACGCCTACTCTCTAACACCGTCATCTTCTTTCTGCCAGCCCCACGTGCCGGTGATGTAACTTCCATATGTCGATCCTTATCCTCTGGTCTCCAATCGCTCTTTGGACTTCCTCTGCATTCCTTTTCTCTGGTCTCGGATGTATTTTGTTGAATCATATCCTGCTTCTGCGATCTGCTGTTCCTTGTGTCACTTTCGTATCCCATCACCATATGCCCATCGACCCATAATCGTAGATTCTTTATAAAGGCCCATTTCCCTTCCATTCTTGCCAGCATCATTTGTTGTATTAAATCCTTCTTCAAAGGCCGTTGTTCCACCGATAGATCTCTATTTATAAAGATATTGTTCCTTTTAATAACTTTGATTTCTTCAATACTTCATAAACAAACTGCACTGATGTAAATCTTGCAACTATGATTCTGGCTCCTCTTGATCTCCCCACTCTAAAAGCTTCTCTAATCTCCCAGCCCTGAAGCTTCAACCCAAGCTTTCCTTCTATAATCTCTCTGACCTCATCTACAGGCCATACTCCATTCCTTTCTTTCACTCCTGCTATAACCAAATTAAATCTTCGGTGTCTCTCTTCCAGCAGCTCAACTCTTCTTTTAATTTTCTGTACCTCATTTCGTATATCTTGCATTTCATTTTTAATCTCTCCCTTAATGTCTATTAAGTCCTTTTCCATTCCATTGAGTTTATTTCCTAATCTCTCATCCATATCTTTAATGTATGCAAACGTTTGTTCCATGACGTTTCGATCCCCATTCGGCCCAGGGTTGATTTCAACTCCACCAATTACCAATAGTATACCTATTACACATGTGAGAAGAAACATGTTTACCATCTCTTCTACACCTTTGTTTGTTTTAAAATCCTTCCATTTTAATTTATTAAATGCTCCAATTCTTGCTCTGTGCACCTCAATACCAATTCCCCCTTCTTTCTTCCACTCCAGGAGCTTCCTCCTCACACATCCACTCTCTTCCACTGCTTGCTTAGCACTCCCTGGTTGTAATAAGTGAATGTTGATTTAGCCCATTTAGCATCTGATTGTACAAAGTGGGCCAAAAGACTAATACACATCACTGTTTCTAGCTTCTTTTCATTACAATATCTACGTACTTTTAAAGGCTTTACTTAGCAACTTTATGAAAGGAAATGCTGAAACTGGCCACCATTGTTGTCCATATATTTATGGAACCTCTTTAGGAAACTACCCATCACTCACCATTGTTTACAGTGAGAAATGCTGGCAATTTCCTGGCAGATATTTTGTTTTTATTCTTCAGAGTGTGAGTTTTGTACACTTTATGTTTTAATTTACCCCAGAGATAGAAATCGCAGGGGGTTAGGTCGGGGACCAAGGGGGCCACAAATCTCCATTAATAATTCTGTCCTCAAACATACTTTGAATTCTTCTCATCAAAATATTGGCCATATAAGCTGTGGCAGAGTCTTGTTCAAAAAAGGCAAAATCATGCTCCCTATCTGTTAACTCTCTAAAAAAAAAAAGGGGACAAAATTGTATTCATGTATGTTGTTGTTGACCAATGGCACTGGGGACTAATTGATCTGCATCACTTTCACTCTGGCTTCCCAATATAAAGTCTGTAAGTTATCACTTTTAAGGCCTTTGTATTTCGCAAGATGCTGTTTGTTCAGGATGACATCATCTTCACAGAGAGTGCACTTGGGTGTAGGTAGGCATCATATCTTGTAGAGGTGTTGTGCGAGGCAATCGTGGCCAGCTGCCATCCTAAATAAGGCCACTGCAGTCTTCCTTGGCATTTTTTGTATATCAACTCTATCTTTAATATTCTTATAATCTTTATCTTTTAATTTATCTTCTTCATCAAGTCTCTGTTGTCTTTTGAAATGTTGTTTAATGTTATTTAATTGTTTATTTATTTCTATTTGTCCTGCAGGTTTTATTTGTTGTATTGCACCTTTCTTTGCTAATTGATCCGCATGTTCATTGGCCAAAAGTCCGACATGAGCTGGAATCCATTGTAGAGTGACATGATTTCTAGTTTCAACTGCTTTAATTAGGTTTCTTATTTCTTTAAAGTTTCTTTGATTCATTCCACCAGCATTCCAAAATAGCACTAAAAAGTGCTCTTCTTTTGACTTTTTTGGCTTAGGAAGCATGCCTATGTTGTAGTCCATTTAGCGTTACCCAGGGAACACCATGTGAAGGCAGATTACATTGTTCCCCCGTATTCATGTATGTACATACAATTTTCTTTGTCATGCAGGGATACTTCATGAACAATATTAGGTTTGTCAGATCTCCAATAATGATTATTTAGTGTACACTACATCCATGAAAGTGGAACCAAGCCTCTATCGAGAAAAATATTAAATATGGGTCTATTTCGCCATTGTATACATTATTGAGACTCCACTCACAAAATGTGCACCTAATTAGGTCACCTGATTGAAGGTCATGTGCCACAGTTATTTTATGTGGTTTTAACTTCAACAATTTAGTAGTTCTTTGCACAGAGCGATAAGAAGTGTCTGCAGGTTGTAAAAGACTCCTAATGCTTCTTTGGTAAGAACCCTAGGCAGTCTGTTAGTTTTCTTACACTGAACACTTCCTGTGACCTGAAATTTATTATAAAGTATATGGGTTGTTGTATGGCTCAAATTTTTACACCTGGAAATTTTTCTACAAATTGTATTTTCACTTGACAAGCTGATTGAGTTAACACATTTGAATCATAAATAAATACACGCTGCACAGTAGAAAACATATAGTGAGCCATAATATACTTTGTGGCTAAATATAGGACAAAATAATAAATAACTGAACTACACCACATCACTGTCAACTCAATACTGCAGAGTTACAGGAGAGCAAAGCCGTATATTTTTTATTTTGTGGTGTGTATTTTTTATCTTTCAATCATACAATACACAAAGTAGAACAGTGTTACTGTTGATCACGTCAAAGTGTTAATTACAATAATACAGTAATAATAATAAATAATAGATACAAGCTAATAGTAGCCATCATAACTAGTATCATGCCAATGGTAAAAATAAATTATATACACAGAACACTTATTACTTGTACAATTTATAATTATTAACACTCAAGAATAGCAAGAGCTACAGGATATAATGCAACCAAGTTAGCATATTAAAGAATATTTCTGCTGTGATTTAAAAACTCCTGCGAGTTATAAAAGCAGTTAATAAATGCTTTTTGAGTGCCTATTTAAAATGATTTATATCATATATTCTCTTTAAATCCATTGGCAGTGAGTTAAAGCATTTAGAACCTGCATGGATGATATTTTTATTTCCAAGAGTACCCTTGTATGAATTCATAAAAAAGTCATCTTGACTTCGAGTAAAATGTCTGTGCACATCTTTGTTTAATTGAGGGGTTTCACTAGAGCTTTTAGCATACATAATAACATAATTTATATATACAAAAGAGTGGTAAAATTTTAAACTGTTTAAAGTACAGTCTACAAGAGGGGTTTCACTAGAGCTTTTAGCATACATAATAACATAATTTATATATACAAAAGAGTGGTAAAATTTTAAACTGTTTAAAGTACAGTCTACAAGATTCATAACTATTTATTCTGGCTAGAGCTCTTACTGCTCTTTTCTGTAGTAGAAAGATCTGCACGAAGTATGTTTTTGATAAAGATCCGCATAACATTGCCCCATATTGTAAATATGAGTGAAATAATGCAAAGTACACTGTAGGAACCATCTGTAGAGGTAACATGTTGATAAGTTGATGTAGCAAAAATATGGTCTTATTAAGTTTACAATGAACTACATTAATATGGTTTTGACATGATCGATTATTGTCAATATAAAAACTCTGGATATAGTTTGACCACTATAAACATGTTTAAGACCTTTACTGCTGTGATTATTTCTATTTAGTCCAAATAGTAAATAGTTTGTGTGTGTCAGCAGCGCAGAATCATGTGTCCACAAGCCCAGTGTAAAAACACATCAGGCAGACGGTTCTTAGTTCATTGGCTCTCTCAGTCTATATACTATGATACTCATTTTAATATTTCTGTATCCATCCTATCCCCTCAACTAAATTTATTTACCATTACTGTGTTAGCCATTTTAATAGTTCCAAGACAGTTCGATAAGCTGAGAGCCAACCACCATATGTCAGCGGCACCTAACCAAGGTGGGGCAGGCAGCCAAAGAAGGCCACCACAATACCCCTGAAAGACTGAATGCTGCAAAAAGAATCTGTCACAATACCAAACTTATAACAAAATGAATTCAATATTAAATAAAGTGTTATATGGGTTTGTGGGCCTTCTTCCCAGACATTTTGTCTGTGACTGTGGCAGGCCTGTTCAGTGGCAATGGCAAGATCAAAGTGTTCTGGCAGAAGTTTCAACAGTGACTGTGCTTGATGCATTCTGGACTGCAGTATTTATACCAGCGGCTGGTGGGGAGGTCCACGGTGATTGGTTCGTGTTGGCAGTGGGCTGGACTTGAGTGGATGGAGTACTGCATTCTGCTGGTATCTGATTGGTTTAGTGAAGTGCTTGACTTTTGACTTTTGTTAGTGCTGTTTGGCATATTCTGTTTAGTTTTAGACCTTCTTTACGGCTGATGTTTTTATGTTTCTGTATTTCAATGGCTTCGCGATATAAATGTGAATGGTAATGAGAGGCCAGGATATCAGTGTTTTCATACTGAATGATATGTTCTCCTTCTTTGAGTATGTCATGTTCCACAAATGCCGATTTTATGTTTGACCAGGCGACAGTTTCTTCTGTGTTTGTTATTGCGAGTTTTTATGCTTTGTTGTGTGGTTCCAATATATACTTTACCACATGAACACGGTATTCTGTATACTCCCACTGTGTACAGTGGATCTCTAGAATCTTTAGCTGAATGGAGTCAAGTCCAGCCTACTGCCAACCCGAACCAATGTCCGCAGACCTCACTGCCAGCCACTGGTATAAATACTGCAGTCCAAAGTGCACCAACACACACTTCGCCTCGATCCTTCAAGCAGACAGGAGCTTCTCTCACCATGGGTAGAAGAAAGCATCGCAGAACTGCAGTAGCAGCAGAGACTTCCGCCGACGAAACAGATCCAGCAACTGCTGATTCCACCGCCACAGCTGGCACTACCAGCTCACCGCCAGCACTGCGCTCTCCGGCATCGGTGAACATCTCACTGTGGGTACAAGTCTCGTTGCATCACTCTGAAGTCCCAGATGACAGAGCACCTCTCGACGCCACTTCACCTGGTGAAGGCCAAACCCAGCGTGGTGGTTGTGGGCGTTCACCAGCAACTACCAGCGCAGACCATCCTAAGCTGTATACAACAGCTTTGACCATCAGCTCTGAAGGATACAAGGATCCAATCACGGAAGGGCCCAACACTGCTTGTGCGCCTTTTCTTTCAGGACAAGGCTCACTACGACACTGCCCTCTCCGATGGCCTGCAGTTCTTGGGCAAGCACTTAAGAATTGAACCAAGCCACTCATCTTGAACACTGCCCTGCTGACGCTGCTGCCTTTATGGGCACACGGAGGTAGGATGCACTGCTCAGATACAGTGCCACTACTGTAGGGCACCTTACTTGACGTGTGTCTGCCAGCAGCACCATTTAACATGCTGCCACCGCTTCTGCGCAACCTGCTGGAGACACGACCACTTCATCAGGCAAGCTTGTTATTCACTACATCCTCGCAGGCGCTCCACACCGTCGCAGTAGAACGGACATTTATAAGCGAGTCCCACACTCCCTGCCCCGACTCCCATTGGGGCAGAAGTGCAGAACTGCATTTTTTCCTCCACTCGAAAAAAAAAAAAAAAAAAAAAAAGCACCAAGCACAGTCGAAACTTCTGGCAGAACACTTCGACCTCACCACTGCCACTGAAGATGTCTGGCAGACAAAACGTCTGGCAAGAAGGAGGGGCCCAGTAGACCACAGCCCACAAGCCAGATAATGATTTATTTAACATTGATATAGTCGTGAAAGCCTACGAATATTGATGAAAATGAATTCCCTAAACAATATCAACACACAAAAATAACTGCAGAAATACTTTTAATTCATGTACCAAAGTTCTGCTCTAGCATGGCACTGAAAGCCTCTGTTGCTTTTTGCCAGGTTGCCTCCTTAACCTGGTCACCATCAGCCATTTAAAGCATGCCGACCACTGCGTGTCAGCCAATATCCGATTAAATCCCAGCCGGGAATTTAAGTCCACATGGTTGATTAAAATGCAAATTATTCTGCTGGTTTTTAATATATTTGGATGAAAATAAAATATATATTTACTGAAATTGTAACCAATAAGGATACAAAATGTAAGCATTGTTGGAAGCTGTATTTGATATTAATGAAATATTTTTTTTTTAAACTAGGTAGTCAATTTGGGCTCAATATGTACAGAAGATACTTCACTTCTGCTTGGACTGCACTTTGTTTAAGCTAGCTGAAGACACAAAGTCAACAGCTAGAGTCTAATGACCTGAACACACTAAAAAGAATATCTTGATGTGCCAGCATTCAACCTTGTTTACAGATGTAGCTTCTGTATTAACCTCTGTGAATTATAAAGAATGCTCTACTATAAAGTAAAGACATAATGAATGATGTTCGTAACCTTAACACTGAATTCAGGGGTGAACAACAGCAAGGTTCCATGTTGTGTAAAGCCTATGCAAATTTCAAAAAACAAAGAAGTTCACATGCATACTTCCTTTATTTTCAATAATTCTTCTTGCTGTGACACACTTCAAACCAAGGTTCCAAACACAATGGGGCATCACAGGGGGCACACATAACTCAAACTTTTTTTTTCTAATTTTGTTTTGCAATATATAAGGGGCATTCAAATGAAAGGTCAGTGCATCACTTTGCATTACATGTAAGTGGCATCACGTAACTGCGTGTATGGTGGCACTATCTAGTGGTAGAGCAACTGCGGCATGTGAAATGATTGACGTTGCATAGCGCCAGTGTGGTTTCACGCCGAAGAGGAGGTAGACACACAAGTTATCGTCCACTCCTGAACATGAAGGCGAGTAAGCAGGAACGACGAGGATTGATTGGATTTTTAGCGGCGGAGGGAGTTGGAGGCCGTGAAATGTATTGATGGATGAAGGCTGTGCACGGAGAGCACAGTCTGTGTGATGGAATGGCGCAAAAGATTCCTTGAGGGGTGCAAGTTACTGGAAGACGATCCTGGTCCTGGACAGGCTCATCGTGTCATCACACCTGAAATGATTGTGGAAGTTAATGCTTTAGTCTTGGGCAACCACAGAATCACCATGGACGAGATCCATCAGTTACTGGGTATTAGCGTGGGCAGCATTCACACTATAAAGCATCAACAGTTGAAATTTCGAAAAGTTTGTGCGCAGTGGGTTCCCCACCAACTGACTGCAGAACAGCACAATACTCAAATGGCGCTGTCTTTGAGTCATCTGCAACGTTATCATGAGGAGGAATACGGCTTTCTGTCGCATACTGTCACTGGTGACAAAACATGGTGTCACCATTTTGAACCGGAAAGCAAGTGTCAGAGCAAGCAGTGGAAACATGCGACTTCACCACCTCCAAAGAAATCAAAGGCCGTACACACCAGTTCTGGTAAGGTCATGATGTCCTTTTTTGACCACAAGGGCCCACTGCTTCCGAGTTCCTGGAACGGGGAACCACCATCAATGTCCAGCGTTATCAAGCCACTTTACAGAACCTTAGATGAGCCATCAAGTCGAAACGCCCAGGCATGTTGTCCAATGGCGTTATTCTCCTCCATGATAATTAAATTAAATTAAATTGAGTTTTATTTATGGATGCTGTTTAACTACTATGGTTCTTAGCATACCATTCTATATTGGGCGTGAAAGACCAGTAATTTTTCTCAAAGGCCTCTTTATCAGGCTTGAGGTTCTTTTATGTGTCGTAAATCTACGACATGGGACCAACGGCTTTACTTCCCTTCCAAAGGAAGCCATGCTAAGGATTTTTACGCCCGAAAAAATCCATCGCCCTCCGCCGGGTTTGAACCCGCTAGCACAGTACCACTAGACCACGGAGGACAACTCCTGCATGATAATGCCCGCCTACACACTGCCAATGCAGTGAAGATGCATTGCAGCAGTTTTGATGGGAAACACTGGAACTTCCACCAGACCTTTCACTGTGTGACTTTCATGTTTATGGACCTCTAAAACAAGCTATTCGCGGACATCGATTCACAACAGACGATGAAGTATGTGAATGGGTCCAGGCCTGGATCCGACAGCAGCCTACTAGTTTCTTCAAAGATGGAATCGACCAGCTAGTGTCGCAATGGGATAAATGTGCCAACAGTTTTGGCGACTATTTTTGAGTTAATAAAATCATTACCATTACTTTACACAAGTGACCGGGTTTCATTTGAATGACCCTCATACTAGAATAAGTAGACTGTGATATAATCAGCAGGAGTGAAAAATGTTCATACATGCACAAGTTATAAAATTACATGAAACATTATGCTAACAGAGGTAACCTTCCTTCACAGCATGCTTCATTTGTTGCACTAGGGGCAGCATGTACATTTGAGTAAATTATTTCCTAAGTAACGTTTACTAAAGAAATCTATACTACAGAAGTAGTCTACTACGGGAGTAATTTACACCGGAAGTAATGTTGGGGAGCTCAATTACAATTTACTCTTTTAGTTATGACTACAGAAGTAACAACTCATTATACTCCTGGAGCAATGTTTTGTTATGGCAATTTACTTGAAGCGATAAGTTTATATGTGATAGTAAAAAGGGGAAAATGTCAGTAAAGGAGATAAATGTTTGTTGGTAGAGATAATGAAAATCCATTTAAACAATATAGAGTGCAAAAAACATAATGTAAAGATGGTGGAAGAGAAATGCTTGGAAAGTCATGATGGACGAGTTTAATGCTCTGAGCGATGTGAAACATACAGCTTACAATTCTTTGGAAACAATATTCCTAATGTTTATATTTGCATCGCAGACCACTTGCATGTTGATGCAGAAATACCCTTTCCAATTTTGGTGAAGTTCACCATTTTCACCTGATGAGCACAAAATAGCCAATTACACCCACAATGTGTGGCAAACCTGCAAAAGTGAAGGAAAATTGCCTTTTATTTTCTGAACACTCCTGTACCTTGCTCTTCACCTACTAAGTGCTCTAAATGTAATAAAAGATATGACCAGCAGGCATACAGTGAACGTTTATAAGATCACCTGCAACTACCTGAAATGTTCTGGTACGAATCACTCCTAGGATGCATAACAATTGCAGTTTGGTGATATAGCTCAATTCATGTCGAGTTTTTATTGTAACTGCTCTCCAAGCAGGTTCAAAAGGAATGTAAAAGATTCTTTCCTAATTCTGACACGTTCCTTGAACTTACTTTCTCTCTCTCTGTCTGAATAAGTATATCGATCTCGCCTAGTACGGGTCTGTATGCATTACCGCATTCCCGAAATGTTTTTAATCGAGATCATCAATGTAATCTAAGTAATCCATAAACACTTAAAATATCTTTCTCCAAGTAAGATACAGTATTGTAGTTCAATCGATAGGTGAGTTACTCCAACCAAGTCGCGAGAGTAAATTGTAACCTATATTTGTGCTCTATTTACTTCTGTAGCAAAATACTACATGGCAGAGCTCTCTGACATTTACTTGTGTAGTAATTTGCTCCAGGAGTATCTAAAAGGAGTAAAATACTTCAGAAGTAGTCTACTCTTGAATGGAAGTTGCCAAGTGTTGACATTAACACTTACTTACTTTAGGTTGTTGCACAACGTTCTAGGTATATACTGTACAGACCCTGCATGGATTTGAACCACGACCATCAAGTTGCATCAAGTTTCGAAAAGTGTTGCAATGGAGGAAGTGCTAGCTAGGAGGGTGACAGGTTGCTCCAAAACGTATTTATTGACCACACAAGTGGGTCATCGCCCACAATTCTTTCTTTCGAGCAGCTGCTACACAGAGGCTACATCAGTTTTTGGGTTTCATGCCACAATCTAAACAGTATACTCATAAACTTAGTGGGGCAAGTCTTGCCAGATCTACTCAGGTGAGTCATGAGCATGTAGAGTTATGACAGACTCTCCCTTCAGAGGGCCTACAAACCCTCCTTCAATTTAATCAATGAACATAGCACATAGTTGTTATAGAATCCCTGATACTTATTTCCACCCCTCCTCTGAGCATCCTCATGGTGCCCCTCACCCCAGTACTGACCGTCTCTACCCCCTGACACTACTTGCCCCTCTATTGTCAGCAATCCCCGGGGCTAACTGCACCAAGGGTTGTTACAATATCAAATTATACTGTTCTCAAGTAAATAGCAAAACAACATTTTGTTAGATTAATATAGCTGTAATCCATTACAGAAACCATTCCGTCCATAACAGGTAAAGGACATCTTGTGTGGTGGAACCATTCCATCCATAATGGCAATGAGGTTAATGTATTGCAATTTTGGCATTTACTCTGCACAACACAGCAATCCTTGTTGCTATTAGACAACAAAGTCTATAACTATACTGTATAAGCCTGTACCTGTAAACAGATGTTCATCCAAATTTTGTAATGTTGTCATGGTAATGTTGTGAAAATCAACAGAGTCATACTTCATTTTTCTAGCTCATGTTTCGAGTTAAACAACGTCCAGCTGAACATGCTGCTTGGCTAGACAGTGTGTACAGCCATTATTTCTGCAATCCACCCTTTGGGCTTTAAAGATAACATTACACCTTTGGAAAGGTAGAATCAGACTGAAAAATCCAATTCCATAGCTGGGATTTGAACCATAGATCTTGAGGCAGTATTTTAATACCCGAATAATTTGAATTGTTATTTAGTACATAAATTCAATAACAGCCCGCCTTGAAACAATATGTATGTAATAATTATTATAATTGTATCTAAGTCATTTCAAAATGCTTATTTTTATTGTAAATATGTTTTATTAATGTTATGTGAATACTTTATATACTCTAGTAATGCAGGAACTGTGAGAATAGTAAATTTTAGATTGCTAACAATGAGTAATAATGAGGTAATTGTGGCAATAATGTGTTTGGAATTTGAAAATGTACTGGTCATGATTAGAATGACGATGACATAGTTTCAGTGCAGTTTTAAAATTATCCAATCAACAGCAAAGAAACGTTTTAAGTTAAATACAGAAATTCTATTGGACTAGAATTGGCCAATCAGAGACTTGCATTACCGAAGCTATGAGTTTTAACCATTGAGGTTAGTCAGTTCCTGGCTAGACGTGATAGTGTATAGATGGAAAAATGTGTTCTCTACGGGCGTTTAGTAAAAACTGATATCTCGTTACATGAGTGTAAAAAAGTTTCTCACAGTTCTTTTAAAAGTGTAGTGGTTTATAAATATGTGCAAGAAGTTAAAATAAAAGTGAAAATCTAAAAGTTTAATTCTGTTGCGTCTACAATAATTGTCATTACCACACCCTACATAAGAATCCTGACTCTAAATTAAGACTGACGCAGCTGAGGCAAATTCAAACAGTAATATTACGTAAGCATTAAATTCAATCCAACGCTCAAAGCAACTATTAAACATAACCTTCATTTAAGTTTACGTAACATATATTACGCAACTATAGCAAATCATCTTCAAGTTAGGTATTTATTACGTAACCAGCATCAATAAAGCATCATCTTCAAACTACCAGCTAATACCTACTTCAAATTTGGCGTCCCGTACGTGGGGCAAACTCCACCAAACCACAACTTCTTCAAATTAGCTCCCAATTGTGGGGCAAATAAAATAAAGTACGTAATTTATTAAGTAAACAAAACACCTATCTCAATCTTCGGCTTACTATGCCACTGCTCTAACCACTGAGCTACCATGTTAACATGCTGGCACAACATTACATTCCCCAGTGACTCATGTTAACCCACTGACGTTTTATTTAATACCGTTGCCTCAGAAATCTGTTTAAAACCCTGTACAGCTGCGCGAGTGCACTGTAAAGTTAAAAGATTCATATAAAATTAACCAATATCATTTCATTCCTGAAAGTTTGCATGCAAGATACTGGAAGAATTGATTTAGTAAGTTTGATGGTCTAATATGATTGTTGAGTGTGGTAGATCTCAAAACAGTTCTCCAAATGAAGGACAACACAACGCTTTTTGCATTGCCAAGGACATTGTTATTTCTCCCCCTACTGCAGCACTCCCTACTCCTGTTTGTGGGTGTAATGTGACACATGTTTTAGCCTGCACGCTCAATGCGATGAAGATCAACATCTAACTTTCAACTCTGGTAATGTTACAATTTAAAGCACCTGATAAGACACATTGATTCTTAATTTCATGTAGTTGGTATTTTTCCTACGAAAAATTTTCTATTTTTTTGGGGCGGGACGGGCCTTGAAGGTTAATGTCCCTTTAACCTGGTATGTCATATCGGATGATGAATGACTGAAATGGGTGAAATTATGGTCAAATAAGGCCACGGTACTTAGAGCTTAACATTACCTGACATTCATCTTCTCAGGATATGGGAAAACCCCAGGAAAAACCTTATCTCGATAATTCACCCTAGCCGAGATTCCAAATTCGGATTTCTTGAATGTGAAGCACTGCCTTCAAACCACAGAGGTGACTAGCAGTAAACTTGTGAAACACAATGAAAAAATTTAACATTTAGCTGTGCATAGCATTATAGGAAAAACAAAGCTGTCACTTGATTTTATAAATCCACATCTCCCATTCCCTTCTGTTAATCAAGGACACACTTTGGTTTTTTACCTCTTCTGTGGGTGTCTGACCTTTCCTTCTTCTCAGCTTGCCTGTTGCTGTAATGCCAATAGCTTTGTGTTTCATTAATAGAAAATAAACATCTCTGTTATGCTTTTATTTCACACAAAGCACATTCATCACGCTTCTCTTTATTATGAGATGTATCAGACAACTTAATATCCATCTTATTTGTTCTCATGGTACCTACAGCATTAGTTTTTTGGTTAGCTAGTTTTCTAAAGAGATATGAATATACTTTGAATGCCACCTGGTAGTTAAAAATGCAATTATATGTAGTTTATTGGCCTGCACAGACTTACAAGCTGTGCTCATCATGTCATTTAAATGCAATTGCAACCTTATGCGAATACAGCCTCGTCATATGACTCAAATGGGTTAATTTTGCACCAGCATGTTGCCATGGTATCCCAGTTGATTAAGGTTGGTTCACAACAACTGAGAACGCTACTAGAATGTGAATGGCAAACTTGAAATTCAGTATTTTAATGGGAGTGTTTACAATTAACGAGATGCTTTCCCAGGCCCCGGGAATCGGAAAGAAGACTTGACCAAGTTTTAACTTTCTCGTTCTCGTTCCTGGGCACAGCATATTAGATTCTTCACTGTAGAGATTATTCTAGGTGGCCATGACATGAATAGCCGCTAGCACTCTCTCTCTAGTCGTAAGCCAGAAACATGAAACTCGAGGAAATTCCGCATATGCGTGTCTTAACCTCAGATTCATTAAGCATTGCTTCTTCTAGTGAAAGGGTCATCTGTTTATATGCAATCAAAAACTACAGAAGAACGATAACTAGTTTAATGTATGCCATTAAATAAGGCAATGAAAGCCTGGTACGACTAGAGGAATCGGAAACATAATGGATCTGCATTTAAATGTTTACTCTTACAAATTTTGATGTTGGCTGAAT
Source organism: Deroplatys truncata (assembly GCA_030765065.1). Taxonomy (NCBI): domain Eukaryota; kingdom Metazoa; phylum Arthropoda; class Insecta; order Mantodea; family Mantidae; genus Deroplatys; species Deroplatys truncata. The sequence goes on along the minus strand of CM060975.1, from coordinate 18,833,349 downwards.
AGGTAAAAACATATCATTGGTCAGATAAATGCAAATCCCAATGTGCAAAATTCATTTTCACTTTGTTATCAATATGCATTTACATTCTTGTTACAGGGCTATTGTGAACCAAAATCTGAGGCAGTATTTTTAACACAAATAATATCAACCTAATAACAGCCCGCCTTAAAGAAATATGTATATAATATAATATATAAAGTGTATGTAACAGTCATTGTAATATGTTTATATTATTATGTACCTGTATAATAATGTTATGTGAATGTATTATGTAGTTTAACAATGTAGGAGCTGTGAGAATAAGAGCAAGCTGCCCTCTGTAGCAAACAGAATTATAAAGTAGAAGCCAAAAGTTGCTAACAATGAGGTAACCTTGAGGCAATAATGAATTGGAAAGTTTAATAAAGGTTACTAATAATTCTTGGAACAATAATGTAATATTTAAAAACAGTTTATATCCAATCAACAACTAGAAAAAACTTAAGTTAAATAAAAGTATTCTTTTGGAGTAGGATTAGCCAATCAGAGACTTGAAATGGAGGAAATTTACAAATTCAGGCAGCAGATGCTACAAGATAGCATACCCAAGCAGATGCTATTAGATTGCATACCCGATCGGTACAATAGTATTCAATGTGAGACATAAAATTTCATTGCGGTGAGAATAATATAAAGTTTACATGTTAAAAAGTACAATTAACAATAATCTCACAGCTCTGTAGTATGATATATCAGTGAAGTGTTATTTAATCGTGTGAACGATTAATAAAAGGAGTGAAGTAAAAAATTATAATTTGTAAGCCTTCATTCTTTAGCTGTACTACCCCTGCTAAGAGATACATGTTTCTGCAAATTGCTACTGACGCAGCCGAGGCATACATATACAATATTTAAATAAACAAAGTTGATTTTTAAACATGGGGCAAAGGCCACCAGAAAGTTTGTATCATACGTGGGGCTGCAACTACTTTAAGTTTGATGCCCAAAGAGTGGTGCAAAATAACGTAAAGATAATCTACTTCAAATCTTATAGGCTGCATTGCTTCTTGTTCTCAGGCTACTGTGAACCAGCCTTTAGTGCAGTGGTATGCCCAAGACCTGGCATCAATGTTTCAGTCTGATTCTACCTTTGTAACCTTCACCTACACACAGCATGTGTGAAACAACAACCAATTAAAGTTACACTATCATTACTGACCCTTCACTGTTGTTGGATCCGTCAACTGGCGTCTCAGTTTTGGAAGCATCACTGTTGGACGCAGTCGTGTTCTGAGACGAAGACTCCCTTGAACACTGCGAATCTTCTGAAGAAAGCTCAGTGTTCGTGCTGCTTATTTTCTCATTCTGAACTTCTGAATTGCCACCGAGCACCAACAGAGTCTTCTCCGAGGGACTCGGTAACTGAGGAACGGTGACTGTGTTGCTCACATTACTCTGAATGTTTGCATCCCCATTAACGACTAGGAACTGCGGTATTGAATTTGGATTCACAAACTCTGTTGTTGTATTGTTCACCTTCGTGTCCTGAACCTTTGGATTACAGCCAATGACCATCCACGGTGGTATCGGGTTGTGAATGTAAAACTGCGTTTGTGGATTTATTTTGTTCACTTTCTTATTTTGATTCCCGGAGTCACCAGCACTTAATAACAATGGTAATATTTGACTGCGAGTTTTTGTGTTTCTCACCTTCTTTTTATAACTGCTAAGAGGTAACAATGGCAGCTTCTGATTAGGATTTAGAAACTGTGTTTGTAAACTTGTATTATTCACATTATTGTTTTGAACACCTGGGTTACCACCTGATACTAGTAACGATGCAACTGGATTGGGTTTCAGAACTGACCTCTGTACATTTACGCTATTTTGAACAGTTAAATTACCAGGGGAAGCTAGCAATGGCATCACTTGATTAGAATTTAAAAACTGTGTTTGTAAATTCAGTTGACTGTTTTGAACACCCGGTTTATCACTATTTACTATAAACGGCAGTATCGAGCTGGGATTCAGAATCTGGGTTTGTACACTTGCACTATTCACTTTGTTGTTTTGAACACCTAAGTTGCTGCCTGTTACTAACAATGGCACTGTCGAATTTGGATTATAAACTTGTGTTTGTACACCTGCACTGTTCGCTTTTGTACTCAGAACTCCTGAATTACCGCCAGGTAACAGCAATGGCATCAATGGATTAGGGTTAGGAATATGTGGCTGAACATTTGCACTGCTGATTTTATTTTGAACACCTTTGTTATCACTGGATACCATGAATGGCAAGATTGGATTTGAGTTTAATAACTGCGGCTGCAGTCTTCGGTTGTTCGCCGAGTCATCGCCCATTATGAGTAACGACATCACAGGGTTGGGGTTGTTAGGCTGCGTTTGTAAGATGCCATATGCAACTGGTTTTCTATTTTCTGTTCCAATCACATGTTTATCAACAATATGAGGGTCGTGCTCAACTTTGATGGGGTCACTTGCGAGATCTGGAACATTATCATTCTGTGCCGCTAAGGTTCGGTGAAAATCTGAAAATAAAAATTAATAGTATTATTAACTTAAATAAATCTGTGTTACATTCATATCACTTTTTATAGCTGCTATTGTTTATTTTTTATCTCTTCTACAGACTGTCTTACAAAAGCTTATTCTTCTATTTCTTGTTAATCCAGATGGCAGTGGTGATGGTGTGTTGCTATGACAGTACAGTAGAGCAACATCAATACAAATAAATTAAAGGTTCATATTAAAATCAATATTATAAAATTTGTCTACATCAAACATAGGATTTAACATCAATGTATTGCATTTCGATCTCTTGTAAAAATTTGAAGACATACTTTGTAACCTAGATGGTAAATTATTGTAACATTTATAAGTTTAATGAAAAAAAGTATTTGCCTTAGTATATTTATATTTACTTTTATAAATATTGTCTTTGTTTTTCGCCAAATAATTATGGTATGATGAGCACTTCATTTGTCCTAGGCCTAACATACAACAGACAAAACAGCACATACAGGATGTATCTTTATTGGTGTCATATATTTGGGGGCGTGTTCCTGACATCAAAACAGTAAAAAAAAGCTCATATGTACATGAGTCTGAAAATCAACCGTTCCGTTGTTATAAGTCAACGAGGATGTATTCCATGAGTGAACAGAAGGATATGCACTACACATATGGCCATGCACACGGCAATGCAGCACGAGCACGTGAACTTTATGCAGAAAGGTACCTTGACAGGCCGTTACAGTGTGCATGAACATTCGCACCAATTCACCAACACTTGAGAGAGAATGGCGCATTTGAGAGGAGTACTAGGGATGTTGGAAGACCAAGAGGCTTTGAGCTTGAACGAGTTCTTCGTTCTGTGGATGCAGACCGATCACAAAGCACAAGACGTATGGCTGTAAGGGAAAGAGTTAGTCATATGAATATCTAGAGAATTCTGCATGAAAATCTTCTGTAACCGTATCATCTTCAATGTGTGCAAGGATTAAATGAGGCGGACTTTGAGCCAAGAAGACGTTTCTGTCAATGCATGTTACAGCAGTGTTTATCAATTTCCTAGCTTGTATCTTATTCACGGATGAGGCTGGTTTTACTCACGATGGCATCTTCAATTTTCATAACAGGGCATTTGAAAATCCTAATGAAGTACGACAGGACAACCATCAATAGAGGTTCTCTCTCAACGTTTGGGGTGGAATCATTTATGATCACCTTATTGGTCCCTACTTCTTCCCTCCGCGTCTGAATGGACAAACCTATCTCCAGTTTCTCAGAAATGAGTTGCATCACTTAACTGATAATGTGCCTCTGAACATCATCCAACGAATGTGATTTTTACATGATGGTGCTACAGCTCATAGGTTTTTGAATGATCGATTTCCGCAAAGATGGATTGGTCGAGGGGGACCCATTGCATGGCCTGCTCGATCGACTGACTTGAATCCAATGGATTTCTTCGTCTGGGGACATTTGAAGTCCTTGGTTTATGTGACTCCTGTACTGATGTTGACATTTTTAGAGGACGTAACCAAACTGGATTTGACCAAATACGAAACACACCAGGAATTTTCAACAGAGTATGCCAGAGCATGGAACACAGGCTTACTGCACGCATCGAACCAAGCAGAAGCCACTTCAAATAATTTTTGTAACTTTCAATTTTGTGCTGTAACTCTGAAATAAATGATTTTCAGACCCATGTTCATATGAACTTTTTTTACTGTTTTGATGTCAGGAACACGTCCCCCAAATATATGACACCAATAAAGATACACCCTGTATAGTTGCGTGGGATGAGATGTGGGGAGAGAGGAAAATGCAATCTGAGTTACGCAGCAAGTTACCATGCATCAACAATAGGGTCTTAGTCAGCATTCACATAGCCTACTTTGCTCAGTGTATCCAAGTAAGAATTGGATACGGAATTAGCACAGACACTAATATAAGCTAGGCTGCATGTTACCTTTCAACAGCATGTCTAACTGTGCGCGACTTCTGATTCAATACATCGTCATGTCTGCATATTGCTTCCTGGGTTCACGAACTCGGAACACATCTATACACTGATGCTAAAGTAAGTATGCCCAGATCGGCAAATAGTGGCTTGCAGTATATTCTCGGAGGCACCTCACATATAATTCTAAGAGCTCTCTTTTGCAGAATAAGTAATTTATTGCTGAATGATGGTTGCCCCACAAGAGAGTACCATAACTTAGGTGACTATATATTTGTCCATAGTAAACCATAGTTATAATCCGTAAGACATGAGAAGGAATCTGAAGCAAGCCAATGGAGCACCAGCAAGAGCGCTGCGTTGGCAGATGGTTTGAGCCTGAAGCAAGATACGGCCAGTGAGGCATACACATTCACCCCAATCAGTTGAACCCAGAGTCCAACAGGCATGCTTTTATCATTGTTAAACACTTAATTAAAACCAATACGCTTATAACACTAACTTTGAAACTTTAAGCTTATATGAAGAATACTTTTGCATGTAAATACACCGTCTGAAAGGTAAATTACGAACAACAAATTAAGAACTGAGGTTGAACTCAACTGCTGTAAGCTCTTGCAAACAGACCAAACATACGCACAAGCCTGATGGTGATGTACAGTGGTCAAGGTCTTTCAGCAACCCTCATAAATATCTGCCGTGACACATAACTAACGAACCAAAAATTGCAGACACGTTTTTGGACAGTCTGATTCAAAATTTTTAGCCCTGCTCAACTATAATACTATAAATGATGAGTACTTAAATAGCTTTTAACAGCACAATTGAAAAGTAGGAACCATAGTCTACAGCGAGACCATGTGGCACTTGAACTAGGCAACTTCACTCTACCACTATTGGCTGAGTGACTTTCACCAGCGTTATCTAGCTCCGCCTCAAATTCCTTCTCGTTTTGTAGAGATAATAATGAATCTTTACACATAATTTTACTGAGCTTGCAGAGCATACATATACCTTTAGTAATCTCTGAGCAAAATTATCGGTCTTTCACGGCCAATATAGAACGGGATGCTAAGAACCACAGTAGTTAAAGAATGTCCATAAATAAAACTCATTGAATTCTTTTTTCCTTTAGTAATCTTATTTACAATATAGTCAATATGAGTACTCCAGCCTAAGCCAGCTTCAAGATGAATGCCTAGAAACTTTGCAGAACAGCGGTCATAATTACACATATTGAAAGGAAATCACAGATCAACAGCTTTAGTGATATTGCTAGTAAGTTTACTGGTATTAGACCATTTAGTTATCTTAGATGATAATTCACTGACTTTCATATCTAAATATATACACTGCTGTTTCTGAAAATTGCAACTCCAAGAAAGAATTTCCTGAATAACTCCAAACGTGGTGGAAGTGTAGAGGAGTGTGCAAGCAATTAGTGATTAGGTTTGCAGAGAGATGGGGTTCACTTAGTTTGAGCAGAGCCCTCTCGTGTTGGTACAACAAGGTCAGTGTTGCACCCAGTGTAGTCAGTGCAGAGCTGTCAAACAAGGTGGAAACAATAAAGTGAGCCATATCAGCATGTGAGTGAGTTTGAATGATCAGTCTCCTGGAAGCGAGTTTGTCATACCTTGACATTTTGCCTTGTACAGGGCATGCTACTATGGCAGTGATGCGTATGTGGAAGCAGTGGATAGATGAAGGTCGTACGCAGCAAGGAGCAGGTACTGGACCACGGAACATGACCACAGCACGGGAAGACTGTCATCTTGTGCACATGGTTCATCCACAGTGTTGCCTCAACGCTGGAGCACTACAACAGGTGTGAACTTGTCTGCATCAACGGTTCGTTGCCGTCTGCTGCAGGTTGGACTGGTTGCATGCATGCCATTACGTCGGCTTCCATTATCCCGAAACCACAAGCTCCTCCGACTGCAATGGGCACGTGAACACCGTTACTGGGGTGCTGAGTGGCAAAATGTAGTCTTTTCAGACGAGTCCCGCTTCAATGTATCCTACAGTGATGGCCGTATACGTGTCCGGCGGTACCATGGTAAGCGCAACCTGGAGGGCTGCATTGTTGAACGGCATAGTGGACAAATACCAGGTGTGATGGTTTGGGGCACCATTGGTTACAACAACCGATCTCACCTCCTACGAATTGAGGGCACTTTGAACAGCAACCAGTACCTAACGGTGGTTGTAGAACCTGAGATACTCCCCCTGCTTCAGGCATCTCCACAGGCCACATTTCAACAGGACAATGCCCGGCCACATATTGCGAGGAATGTACAAGCCTTCTTCAAAGAGCAACGGGTACCATTGCTTCCCTGTCTGCAGGTTCGCCTGACTTGTCGCCCATCGAACATGTCTGGGATATGGTTGGTTGGTACCTGGTGCATCACGGTCCTCCAGTAACCAGTGTTGTGGATTTGTGGGCTTGAATACAAACTGCGTGGAGGGAAATCCCTCAGGAACTTATTCAGAACATTTTTGATTCAATGCCACACCAATAGGAGCTCTAATTGTAGCACATGGAGGCCACATCAAATACTGAATATTAAGGCTCAAACGTCATGTATAGATTTGAAAAGTTTATCATTTGTTACTTGTCATGTACCTAACCTGTGGTATTAAATTCATTGAATTCATGCTTTTGCTTCTTGGTGTTGCAATTTTCACAAACGGCAGTGTATTACTAAGAGAAGTAACTGCAATTGCTAAGTCATCTACAAGCAAATAATTAATTGAAGATTTACTGTCAATGTTGGCTGAGAGATCATTAACATACATTGAGGCCGTATTTTAATACCTGATTAATTTCAATTGTATTTTATAATAACTAAATTCAATAACAGCCCGCCTTGAAACAATATGTATGTAATAATTATTTAAAATGTATGTAACAGTCATTGCATATGCTTATTTTTTATTGTAAACATGTTTAATAATGTTATGTGAATACATTGTATACTTTAATAATGCAAGAGCTGTGAAAATAATAAGTTTTAAGTTGCTAACAATGAGGTAACCTTGTAGCAATAATATGTTTTAGTTTGAAAATTACTAGTCATGATTAAAGCAATGATAATGTAATTTCTCTAACAGTTTAAAATTAGCCAATCAACAGCAAAGAAAAGCTTTAAGTAAAATGGAGATATTCTATTGGACTAGAATTAGCCAATCAGAGACTTGAAATACCGAAGCTTACGGGTTTTGACCATTGAAAGTTGCTCAGTTGCTGGCAAACCTTGGTAGTGAACAGATGGAAGATATGTTCCCTACAGAAATATTACGTATGAATCGTAAAATATGCATACGCGCTAAGTGAAAGTATTAAAGATTCTCACAGTTCTTAAAAAGTGTAGTGCTTTATAAAAGTGTGCAATGATTAAATAAAGAAGTGAATTTAAACAGTTAAATTCTGTGATGTCTACATTCTTGTTGCACCATCCCTTGACTAAGATTCATGACTCTACAAACAGTACTGACACAGCTGAGGCAAAAATTCAAACATAAATAATATATAGAAGGAGTTTTAATAACAAAGTTAAATATTATAGTGTAAAACTTGGAGTGTAACAACAAAATTACATCTTGAAATCAACTTCTCGTACGTAGCAGCATATTGCGTAATAACAGTAACTATTACATAATCAACAAATTCAAACCGACGCCCAAAGTGTGTTGCAAACTCCTTAAAGCAAAATAAATATTATGTAAAAACATATTTACGTGAACCAAACACTACTACAAGTTGGCTTCCATACGTGGGGCAGTTAAAATACCATACAAAACAAAAGCAGCACAACATAACCTTCTTCAAGTTTACATAAACATATATACGTAAACAAATCACCTTCAACATAACAAATAAAAGCGGTCCAAGTACAGACCCTTGTGGGACACCATGCAAGACAGGTCTATATGAGAAAATTTACCATTGTAATAAACTGATACCTTCCTTTTAGATAAAATTCTAAAACTTAATAGTATCATTGTTAAAACGATAAAAGTTCACCTTCTGAAGGAGAATGTAGTGAAATATGGAGTCTAATGCTTTAGTAAAATCATAGAAAAGCCCATGAAGTTGCATTCCATTCATCAACATTTTGTTGTACGTACAAAGTATTTAAAAGTGGGTTGCTATTTGCTGGCTTTGAAATTCCATACTTTTGCATAACTTTATAAAAAACAAGAGAATAGTGAAGTAGTACTGCAAACAATGAATGATTGTATTGGGAAAATTGAAACTAATACTAACAAATATCTTGGAAATCATCAATATTACAAAGAAATCTTCTTCACTTCATAGATTAGATATGTTCACACTTTGCTTTGCTCTAGAATGTCCTGCCCAACATTGATATTTTCCTATCAATTGATATTTATAAATAATCTTCTGTATTCTCTCTCCACTCATTCAGCTTAAGTGGCTTTTCCAGTTCTCTGTTTGTTATTCTATTTCATCATTTAAATTATATATTTTAATGCTAATTTATTGGAAGCAATTATAAGCAGTAAAACTTTTTTTTTAGTTAATGGACATGCAGCTGATGATGAAGACAAACATCTTTAAAGCATATTCTGAGTGAAACTAAACTGCCATCACTCCACTCACAATTTTAATGTATATCTTTTTAGTCCTTCACATACACCTTTGTTTCTTATTTTATCTAGTCTTATACAGCTCTTTGCTCTAAGGAGATATTATTCTGCTTTCAATTATCTTTGTCTCTTTAATAATCCAACATTCACATTCATACAAGCGACAAAGAAAATTTCTTAGAAAATCAAACAAGGATTAGTTTTATAAATATTAAATGATTTTATTGAATTTCAAGATATTTCCCTTTAACATCAATGCATTTGTGCATTCGATGAAGCTAGTTCTTAAAGCAATGATGCCACTCTTCCTGAAACCAGGTTTTTATAATGTTCCACTGCTTCATCTGATTATGAAAAACTGATTCCATACATTTTATCTTTAATTTCTGGAAACAAAACGAAATCACAAGGTCAGGGTTGTGTGGTGGAAGGTCATTGCTGCTGACCTTTTGGGCACTTTTCCACAAAAGTTTTCAAAAATTTGCAGTAAACAGACATTTGTGTACCATTGGCAGTAACAGTACATCTTACTTCTAATGCTACAGTGGTCTATTTTAGAGAGAGGGAGGGAGGGAGGGAGAGAGAGGGGAAAAAAACTAGCAATCACTTCTTACCAGTACACAAATGTGTCAGACTTTTGTGGGCTTAGGTTCTGTTCGAAAGACCCATTGAGGCAATTAACTTTTCTTTTCAGGATCATAAAAAATAAGTCCAAAATTCATCACCAGTAACAATACTCCAAATCAAATTTGAAGTACCGCTTTGAAATTTTTCAAGAGTTTTTACACGCCAACGAATACATGGTTGTTGTTTTTCATTGGGAGTCAGTTTATGTGGAATCCATTGACAATAAAGTTTTCTCAGTAATTGCAGTTCTGTGCAGGTTTTTTGGCAAACAATCGTGGCCTGTCATTAATCTATAAGATGAGACGTACTTTTCCTTGGATACTCAGCAATAAATAAACTTGTGTTGAGACACTCCCAACTTTTATTTCTTGAAGTTGAAGTAGTTTTTCAACATATTTTTAAATTCTGAATTTAGCAATTTTTTGCTCTTAAGAATGACACATCTGATGAAGGTTTTTATATGATATTACTTCATTATTTTTGCCAGATAATCAGCAGTTTCATTTCCGGATAATCCAGTGTACTGGAACCCGGAAGAATGATTTTCTTTTTAAGATTTAATAAGTGATGTATTATTTTCCAACAATTTGTCATTCTTTTACATTTAAATATACTGTCTGATACAACAATTATGGCTGCTCTAGAATCACAAAATATTACTACTTTTTGAAAGGAAGAGATTCGATATAGTAGATTTTGCAGTGTTGAATAGATAAGTTTTGATTTCTCCATCAAAATTTGTTGAGCCAAATCCTAAGATTTTATTAAATGAAAAGAGTTAACATGTAGCACCAGCACCTGCTCCCATCTAATTGAAAGAGAGCCATTGGTGTAAACATGAAGACATTTTTTATTTGGAAATCTAGAGTTAATAGCTTCTGATGCTAATGTTTTTAATACATCTTTCAGTGTGTCACCTTTCTTGGTATAAAAATAATGTATAACACACAAAAGATAATAATACTAAAATTTAACCATTTAGAATGTCGTCTATTCTATAACATCCTTTAACAACACAATTATTTGTTTAGCCCCTTTTTAAATTGTTTAAAATCTTTTATTTGCTGAATATGTAAAGCAGTTTATTAAAAACATACGTGCAACTAGAGCTGATTTGTAATCTATATGAAGTCATATGGAAATGTGTGTTACCTCTAGTGAAGTGGTTGTGAATCTAGCTGTTAATTTTTGTATGATTCAGATACATTATTACCTCATAGAATATAGAGAGAACAAAGTTACAACATTTAATTTTCTGAAATAATCTATACATAATTCCTGTGGATTTCATTACCCTAATAGCTCTTTTCTGTAGTACAGGTAAAAAGTTGTTTGGTGTACTTAGAAGTACTTTGTCCCCAAACAGTAATTTTTCTGGCATAAAAATCCTTAGCATGGCTTCCTTCGGAAGTGAAGTAAAGCTGATGGTCCCATGTCGTAGGTTTATGGCACATAAAAGAACCTTAAGCCTGATAAAGAGGCCTCTGAGCTAAATTTCCAATCTTCCACGCTCAATATAGAATGGGACGCTGAGGACCACAGCAGTTAAAGAGCGTCCATAAATAAAACTCAATTTAATTTAAGTTACAATCACGTACAACACTGCACATTGTTGAAAAATACAGAATGACTGGTAGGCAAGCGTTCTGTGTTCTCCATTACCAGTTAATCAATCTAACTGTTGTTCAACATTTTTGAACAAGATATGGTGCAGATCCATCCAGAGGGCCTTTAATTTGTAAGTGCTACTCTGATTTTACAATAAGAGAGTGCATTTGTAAGAGGAAATCTCATGGACACCTGTCAGTAAGTGAAGAAACTGAATCTTTCACACACAGACCTCAAAAATCAACCACTGCAGCTGGTAGGTGCTACAGTTCCCTAACTCTACTGTATGGAAGGTTCTGCACAAACGTTTCCGATTTCATCTATACCGATTGCAGATGCTGCAGTTCCTAAAGAAAGACGATAAAGTGTTGGGAGAGTATGCAGGCTCACATGGAAACTGATGCTGTTTTCAAATCCATGGTGCACCTTCCATCTTTCAGGTGCAGTGAACAGACATACATTAGGATCTAGGGGTTGGAAAATCCCCATACCTCCATACAACATATCCGCAACTCCTACATGAACATCTTCTGCACTTTAAGCTTGCAGAATGTGTACGTACCTGCACGAAAATGGTAGGTTTGATTGTAATTGTAATTATAATTTATTACTGTAATAGACTCGTACAGGGTATCAGATATTGCCAGAAGCCAATAAAAATATTTACAAAAATTATAAAAAGCAATATCAATTACAATTCATCTATTTTATATAACTTCTTTAGATATCTTTTAAGGTAATGCTGCTGCCAGCCTCTCCCTGTCTTACGTCACTGTATGCTGCCGAACTACATACTTCAAAAATCGCTACAAATACGCGAGTAGCAGTATTGAATAATACCAGTAGTGTTGGCAATAGGTAATCATGCCGCTGAAAGACAGAAGGTGGCGGGAAAAGTCATTGCTGTTCAAAATGTCCAATTGGGGTTAGTTTACGATTGTGCGGTTTCTTTTACCAAACCAATGAAAATACAGCCTTTTTTTAAGGCTAACATTTGTATCATAAAAGAGCAGGTACACCTGGTTGAACTAACAATTATTCTTTTAGTTACGATCATTATGTACTTTCATATGTATTGACTGTTACCAACACCCCAGGTACTTGATAGTGGCATGTTGCCTATGCATTACATTCCTTAATTCTACCAAATATAACCCAATGTAAGAGTGAGCAATACAATTGCAAAATAAATGAGGGCCTCTTCATATTGTGATGAAATAAGCTTTGGCTAAGTTATGTACCGCATAACCTCAAATAACTATTAAATTATAACCTCACGTAATTCCCCAATAAGTAAATAAATACATTTCGTAATGGGATTACATTTCTAATGAGATAATGTACCATGCAAATGCACGATAATTAATGGTGTGTTCCACATAGCAGGCACACTTTTATCTGCACATTCTTATTTGCATTTTCTACAATTCCTTTCAGTTTCATTTCCAGACCTTTCCGCAAACACTACCTCCCTTCATACGTCACTTGCATTCGTCTATGGAACTCCAACAGACTCACCGTACTGCCAACCAACACATCCCACTCGCGTTTTTCAACATTACAAGGTTGGTATAGTTTAGCGACATGACGTAGGACAGGAAGAGGCTGGCAGCAACATTACCTCTTTTAAAATAGCTCTTTGTGCAAGAACTAATTTCAACAGATAGCTTATTATATAATATACTCCTATAATATAAGGATCAGTATTAGCTTTCTTTTATTCACTGATATTCTATGAAAATATATATAGTGTTATGTAAGTGTACACCACAATTTGTCAGTATATTTTTAGAACTATTTACAATTAAAAGAATTATTTGATACACATATAATGATACTACAGTAAGAATATTTTCCTTAATAAATATGTTTCTATAAGTTTCAAGCCTGTGAATATTAAGCACAGTTTCTTCTGTAAAATTAAAATCCTATTAATATGTACCTGTGCAGCACTTCCAAACAACATGCAACATATAGATAAATAAGAGCACAGTACATAATTTTCATTGTATCTTCATCCAAATACCTTTTCATAAAACAGATATATCTACTTATTTTACTGCATGCATTAATATGTTTAGCCTACTGTCAGTTTTTAAGCCTTAAGGCTGGTTCACAACTGCCCGAGAATGGTAACCAGAATGGAAACGAGAATGGGAAGCAATGCACCATGCAAGATATTGGTTCACAACAGCCCGGTAACAAGAACAGGAATGCATATTGATTACAAAGTGAATCTCAATTTTGTGCATTGGGATTTCATTTGTTTTTAACTGACCAATGATATTTTTTCACCTACTTCCAATTTAACCAAGCCAACGTCAAAATTCAATAGAGTAAACATTATCTAAATGCATATCCATCAGATTTCTGATCCCTCCAATTGTGCCAAGCTTTCATTCCTTTATTTAATGGCATACATTAAAATTGTTTACTCTTCTTTTTTAATTTTCACTGGTTTTTGCTGTTCTTTGTAGCTTTTTGCCATTGTTTTTTAGGTAATAGTCACTTTTGAGTTGCATATAAACAAACTACAATGACCCTTTCACCAGAAGAACCAATGCTCATTGGATTTGCGGATGTCGGGATGAGGTTAGGAAGCACATTTACTACTAACTCCTTCCAGTTTTATGTTTCCAGCTTGCGACTATAGAGAACACTAGCAGCTGTTTCTTGTCACGGCCACCTAGAATAATCTCTAGAGTGAAGAGTCTAATATGCACAATATGGATCTAATACGCCGTGTCTGAGAATGAGAAAGTTAAAAGTTGGGCAACTCTTTTTCCCTTCCCGGGAAGGCTTCCCATCGATTGTGAATGCTCCCATTTGAATACATGTATTTCAACTTTCTCGTTCTGGTTACCGTTCTTGTTGGTAGTGAACCTGCCTTTATAGAGGATGGGATATAGTCACTCAAATTAACAATGTGGAAACCAATTTCTTTCATTACATTTCTACCACCTACATCAAATATCATGACTTTGGTTTTTTCTTGATTTACTTTTAGTTTACTAGATTCAAAGTAACGAGTTACAGAAAGAGTACTACAATTAATGGTATTTGCCAATCAAAATTAATCTCTCATTCCAACATAGAGAGGTAATGTCATCAGCATAACTGTCGTAAAATTATTGCTGTTAGGTTGATGCAGTAATTTGTATCACAAATTACTTAAATGTAAATAATGATTGTAATATGAATATGCATTTTTATGTGACATTGATTTCAGATGTTTATTGATTGTAATTATTATTTGGAAATAAGTTTATACGGCCTTACTGAAACTGTCAATAATAGCGTGCAATAATGCAGCGAGGGGGTGAGCTGTTTATCATTATTGGAAACGAGGAAGTTACGTAATGTTGGCACGTTTTCGGTAGAAACTTCTGGAATGTTTTCTCCCTAAAGCATATGTATTCATAATTTTCATTGGATATAAAAATAGACGCTAATGTTGGCGCGTTTTATTAGCCAATAGTAACTCAGTTATAATCTTTAGGCATATCGGGGAGTGGGAGTATAAATAGAGGCTAGGTTAGAGGTAAAGTCCGTCATTCGGCAGTTCATCGAAAATCTCAATACCTTACACGTCGCCTTCAGTCGTCAGTTCATCAAAAATCTGTGTACACTACACGTCGTCTTCAGTCAGTTCGTCGAAAGTATTTGTACGGCAAACGTCGGGTATCGATTCACAAGTTACACGCAGCAGAATTATGAATAATCTAAAGTGTTGTAAGGTTAATTATACAAAAGGTTGAAGTACGTGGATTAAGAGTGATCAGTAAGAATTTATTATAACAGTTTCAGTTTGGCGAGTGTTAAGATCAATGTATAAATGTGATAGTTAACGTGTTTGACAATAAATGTGTAAAACAAATTTCTTCATCAGTGTTATATTTGGATAAAAGATTCCTTTCCGTTTACACACTCTGATTCAAGAGACATGTTCGACTGAGAAATAATAGCTAGCCGGAGGACAGTAAACAAAACTTATAATTCTTTCAAACACTAATACTACCACAAATTGCTAACACTAGATGGAGCTACAAACTGAACAAATGAATGACGTCGCAAGATGGCAACACGTGATGTAAACAAACATTATAAGTAATACCGTCGCAAATTGGCTACCACAACGTGGGGCTACAATAATACAACATAAAAACAGTAACAAATTGGCTACCACAATGTGGGACTACAATAATGTCAAATATAAATAACAATAAATACTATCGCAAATTGGCACCACAACGTGGGGCTACAATAATGTTAAATAAAATAAATACAATATAAATAAACTACTCGCAAATTGGCACCCAGAACGTGGGGCAGAGTAACCAGGAAAGGAACACAATGACCAGGAAAGGGGCAGAGTGACCAGGAAAGTAGCAGAATTAACCAGGATGTGGGGCGAATGGAGAAGTGAACTGAACTACAAGACGCAGATTCCAGAAACAACAAAAGGGACGACAGACTACGCGGATGATTGGACATCGTAATTCCGAGATTACAAGGCAACAGGGAAATTCAAACTACAGGACAACAAAACGACGCAGATTCATCGTGAGACGGTAATTTGTATCACAAATTACTCAGATGTGGTTAACGATAATAATATGAATATGTATTTTTATGTAACATTGATTTCAGAGGTTTAATAATTGTAACTATTATTGGTAAATAATAATATATGGCTCTACTGAAACTGTCAACAATAACGCAATAATGCAATGAAGGGTTTGAGTTGTTTATCGTTACCGGGAACCAGGAAGTTACGTAATGTTTCGCGCCTTTTCGGTAAAAGCTTCTAGAACATTCTCTAAAAATTATATGTATTAGTGGTTTTCATTGGATAGTAAAATAGACGCTAATGTTGGCGCGTTTTATTAGCCAATAGCATTTCATTTATAATCTTTAGGCGTATCTTAAGGCAAGTCTATAAATAAGCCAGGTCGAGTTAGCGGGTCCCCAGTGTGCAACAAGATTCTCGACACATTACACATCGTCCCCAGTTCGGCAAGATTCTCAAAACATTACACATCGTCCCCAGTGTTCAACAAGATTCTCAACACGTAACACGTCAGCTCCCAGTTCAACATGATTCTCATGTCGGTCTCTAAATTCATAAAGTTACGCGCAGCAGAAGTACGAGAAATCTTATAAAGGATTATACAGTTAAATATATAAAGTTGAAGTACGTGAGTTAAAAGTGAGAAGTTATTACAAACAGTTTCAGTATGGCGAGTATCCAAATTAATTTGTGAAAGTGTTCGTGAACGTGTTCTGCAATAAAGATTATAAAACCAGTTTCTTCATCAGTATCATTTATAGACAAAAGATTCCTTTCCGCTTCACAACCTGCAAGAGTTAAATGTCTACCTAAATAGCTAGCCGGAAGACAATATACATAACCTTAAAACTAATTCATACAAATTGCTACGCCAGATTGAGTTAAACGGACAAGACCAACGAATGACGTCACACAAGATGGCTACACACGCGTGATGTAAACAACATTACGTGAGAAACATTATCCACAACGTGGTGCTACAAATACACAAATACAACACTATAACACTCTCAAATTGGCGCCCAACGTGGGGCGAAGTGACTAGGAAAGGAAGGCAAAGCGACTAGGAAAGGAACAAGAATAATCAGGACGCGGAACGAAAGCAGCAGTAAAATGATCTACAAGACGCAGATTCCAGAAACAAGAGGAGCGACAAACGGCGCGGATAAGTGGATACAAAAAACATCGAAACGACGTAGATTCATCACAACACAACGCAGAAGCGACATACAAATCTAGGAGAAAGGGGCAGAACGCTGGACATCAAAGCTACATCAACAGAAAGCACCACAAAGGTATCGTAATTTTTTTTTAGAAAACAAAAACAATGGCTACTAATAATATTGAAGAAATAATGATGAAGGGGGATAGTGTAACAGTTAGCTGTAATTCAATACAGGTTACAAAAAAAAGCTCAAACAATATAATATTGGAGGGAGAAAATGTTAGTGCAGAAAGTAAGAATAGAATAGCAGGAAATATTAATTCTAATACTAGAATGATTATGGATATGATAAATAAGATTAATGAAAATTTTGATAAAAGACTAGATCAGTTTAAGAGGGAGATAAGGGAAGATCTTAGTAAGAAATTAGATCAAGAAAGGGAAGATATGCAAAAGAGTTATGAGAAATTAGGACAAAGATTAACTCAGAGGATGAGAGAAGCTATAAACAAAGATCATAGGGAATTGAGTGAAGATATTGGTAGGAGGAATGAGAAATTAGAGCAAAAAGTAGATCAAAGTAGCGAAGAAATTGAAAAGAAAGTTACGAAGCTAGATAGTAGTATGCCAGAAATGAGAGATGAAAATGAGGAAGTAATAGCAAGTGAGATAGGAGAAGTTTCAAAGAAAATGCTAGACATGAGCATGGAAATAGGTAACAAAGAAAGTGAGGTTAATACTAAAAGTGAGGTTAATGTAGAATGTACAGAGTTAGGAAGTCAAGTGAGTAATATTTCAAGTGAGCTAAGAGAGATGAAAGAGGTTAGGAATGTAGATGTAAATCAGGCGCAAGTCAATTTCAGAGCGGAGATATCAGAAATGCAAAGAAATAAATTGTACCAATATGTTCAAAATGAAAACTCCAGTCCAGTACAGTTTAGTACAGATTTGTCTGAGTATTCTCAGATTAATGAGATAGTAAAAGAATTGAAAATGAAAGTTGTTAAAAGATGTATTGTTCAGGAAGCTTTAGATGGTTTTCAAATGTTACCATGTGATGAAATCTCAAATGAATACAAGAGGTTATTCATGAGCAATAATTTGAAGGTTAGGTTACGGCTACGAGTAATGTTTAGCCACATACAATTTGATCCAGGAGGGTAAATAGCCATGAGATGTAAAGTAAATGCTGGATAGTTAAAGACGACTTGCAGAGAAATGTATTGGAACGTAAGAGGGTTAATTATTTATATATGTCATTTGAAAAGAGAAATAAATTATAAAAAAAAAAAAAGAAGAGAAATGTTTAAAAAAATAAATAAATAAAGTTTTAGTAACTGTAACAACATTTAAAAATTAAAAATGCAAAGATTGAAATTTAATATGATATTAAAGTAAAGATACGTAAATACAATTCCAAGATTTAAACAAATTAAGAATGCAAAGATTGAAACTTAAGATGATATTAAAGTAATAGTACGTAAATACAATTCCAAGAATTAAAAATTAAGAATGCAAAGATTGAAACTTAATATGATATTAAATTAAAAGTACGTAAATACAATTCAAAGAATATTGTTAAAATAAAATTCAGAATAACAAAAATTGGTAAAAACAAATAAAACAAATACTTATGCGGCAAACAGAAAAGGTGAAACATTGTCAAGATTTAAGAGATGTAAATATATTTTTAAAGTACAAAATAACAAAAATTGGTAAAAATAAATAAAACAAATACTTATGTAGCAAACAGAAAATGTGACACAGTGCCTAGATTTAAGAGATGTAAATATATGTAAAGGGTGAATATTTTGGTAAATATGTATGGTAATTACAAAAAAATTCTTGAATTGATAAATTTTTGGTAACAATATAAGAAAGTAAACCATTTTTTGTAACACTAGTTAAATAGTTTAGGGTATAGTATTTGCTATAAAAAAAAAAAAATTGCTATAAAAAAAAAATTTTGTGATGTCAGATGAATATCTAAATTAATTAAACCAAAGCCAGTAAGTAGTGGCGAGATAAAACATATGTCGTGTGTTAAACGCGTGTGAAGTGTTAAGTGAAAGTGAATAGCGTGTGTTACAAGATTTAGGAGACTAAAAACAAAATTATAAAATTTCCAAACAGGTTATAAATGTTTATAATTATGTTTCTAGTGGGGCATATGAGACGGTAATTTGTATCACAAATTACTCAGATGTGGTTAACGATAATAATATGAATATGTATTTTTATGTAACATTGATTTCAGAGGTTTAATAATTGTAACTATTATTGGTAAATAATAATATATGGCTCTACTGAAACTGTCAACAATAACGCAATAATGCAATGAAGGGTTTGAGTTGTTTATCGTTACCGGGAACCAGGAAGTTACGTAATGTTTCGCGCCTTTTCGGTAAAAGCTTCTAGAACATTCTCTAAAAATTATATGTATTAGTGGTTTTCATTGGATAGTAAAATAGACGCTAATGTTGGCGTGTTTTATTAGCCAATAGCATTTCATTTATAATCTTTAGGCGTATCTTAAGGCAAGTCTATAAATAAGCCAGGTCGAGTTAGCGGGTCCCCAGTGTGCAACAAGATTCTCGACACATTACACATCGTCCCCAGTTCGGCAAGATTCTCAAAACATTACACATCGTCCCCAGTGTTCAACAAGATTCTCAACACGTAACACGTCAGCTCCCAGTTCAACATGATTCTCATGTCGGTCTCTAAATTCATAAAGTTACGCGCAGCAGAAGTACGAGAAATCTTATAAAGGATTATACAGTTAAATATATAAAGTTGAAGTACGTGAGTTAAAAGTGAGAAGTTATTACAAACAGTTTCAGTATGGCGAGTATCCAAATTAATTTGTGAAAGTGTTCGTGAACGTGTTCTGCAATAAAGATTATAAAACCAGTTTCTTCATCAGTATCATTTATAGACAAAAGATTCCTTTCCGCTTCACAACCTGCAAGAGTTAAATGTCTACCTAAATAGCTAGCCGGAAGACAATATACATAACCTTAAAACTAATTCATACAAATTGCTACGCCAGATTGAGTTAAACGGACAAGACCAACGAATGACGTCACACAAGATGGCTACACACGCGTGATGTAAACAACATTACGTGAGAAACATTATCCACAACGTGGTGCTACAAATACACAAATACAACACTATAACACTCTCAATCGAAGCGACATACAAATCTAGGAGAGAGGGGCAGGAAGCTGGACATCAATGTAACAGCAACAGACAGCATCACAAAGGTCAGAGTATCGTAATTTTTTTTTTAGAAAACAAAATTGTAACCTTCAAATGTACTTAAGGAGTGGTAGGATAAAGAAAACAATGGCTACTAATAATACAGAAGAAATAATTATGGAGGGAGATAATGTAACAGTTAGCTGTAATTCAATACAGGTTACAGAAAATAGCTCAAACTTTTTAGGATTTGAGGGTGGAAATGTTAGTGCAGAAAGTCAGAATAGAATAGCAGGAAATGTTAATCTTGATACTAGTATGATTATGGAAATGCTGAAAAATTTGAATGAGAATATGGAAAAGAATAATAGGGAAATGAGGGAAGATATTAGTAAGAGTATAAGGGAAGATATGCAAAGGAGTCATAGGAAATTGAGAGAAGATATTATTAAGAGTGTAGAACAAAAAGTAGATCAGAGTTTTGAGGAATTGAGAGAAGCTATAAAAAAAGATCATAGGAAATTAAGGGAAGATATTGGTAGGAGTAATGATGTATTAGAGCAAAAAGTAGATCAAAGCAGTGAAGAAATTGAAAAGAAAGTTATGAAGCTAGATAGTAGTATGCCAGAAATGAGAGATGAAAATGAGGAAGTAATAGTAAGTGAGATAGGAGAAGTTTCAAAGAAAATGTTAGACATGAGCAGGGAAATAGGTAACAAAAAAAGTGAGGTTAATACTAAAAATGAACATGTTGATGTAGAATGTACAGAGTCAGGTAGTAGAATGAGTAATATTTCAAGTGAGATAAGAGAGATGAAAGAGGTTATGAATGTAGTTGTGAATCAGGCGCAAGTTCATTTCAGAGGGGAGATATCAGAAATACAGAAGGAGTCAGTAATGCAAAGAAATAAACTGTACCAAGATGTTCAAAATGAAAACTCCAGTCCAGTACAGTTTGGTACAGATTTGTCAGAGTATTCTCAAGTTAAAAAAATAGCAGATGAATTGAAAATGAAAGTTGTTAAAAGATGTATTGTTCAGGAAACTTTAGATTGTTTTCAAATGTTATCATGTGATGAAATTTCAAATGAATACAAGAGGTTATTCATGAACAAAAATTTGAAGGTTAGGATACGGCTACGAGTAATGTTTAGCCACAAACAATTTGATCCAGGAGGGTAAATAGCAATGAGATGTAAAGTAAATGCTGGATAGTTAAAGATGACTTGCAGAGAAATGTATTGGATTGTAAGAGGGTTAAATAAATATGTACGTCATGTGAAAGGAGAAATAAAATTTTGGACATAATTAAATTTTTAAAAAAAAAAAAAAAAAGGAAAATAACATTTTCTTTAGTAACTGTAACAGTATTTGAAATTAAAAATGTAAAAAAAAATTGAAACTTAATGTGATATAAAAGTAAAAGTACGTAGAGATAATTCAAAGAGTAGTGTGAATATAAAGTACAAAACAAAAAAATATTGGGTAAAAATAATAATAATAAAAAAAAAAATACTTATGTAGCAAACAGAAAAATGTGAAACAGTGCCTAGATTTAAGAGATGTAAATATATTTGTGTAAAGGGTGAATATTTTTGGTAAATATGTTTAATAATTACAAAAAATTCTTGAATTGATCAATTTTTGTTAACAATATAAGAAAGTAAACCATTTTTTGAAACAGTCATTAAATAATTCAGGGTACAGTATTTGCTATAAAAAAAAATTTGTAATGTCAGATTAAAGTCTAAACACATTAAACCAGAGCCAGTAAGTAGTGGCGAGATAAAAAAAAAAAAAAAAAAAAAAAAAAAAAAAAAAAAAAAAAAAACCATATGTTGTGTGTTAAATGCGTGTGAAGTGTCAAGTGAAAGTGATAGTGTGTGTTCCAAGATTTAGGAGACTAAAAACCCAATTATAAAATTTCCAAACAAGTTGTAAATATTTATAATTATGTTTCTAGTGAGGCATATGATGCAATTACTTAAATGTAAATAATGATTGTAATATGAATATGCATTTTTATGTGACATTGATTTCAGATGTTTATTAATTGTAATTATTATTTGGAAATAAGTTTATACGGCCTTACTGAAACTGTCAATAATAGCATGCAATAATGCAGCGAGGGGGTGAGCTGTTTATCATTATTGGAAACGAGGAAGTTACGTAATGTTGGCGCGTTTTCGGTAGAAACTTCTGGAATGTTTTCTCCCTAAAGCATATGTATTCATAATTTTCATTGGATATAAAAATAGACGCTAATGTTGGCGCGTTTTATTAGCCAATAGTAACTCAGTTATAATCTTTAGGCATATTGGGGAGTGGGAGTATAAATAGAGGCTAGGTTAGAGGTAAAGTCCGTCATTCCGCAGTTCATCGAAAATCTCAATACCTTACACGTCGCCTTCAGTCGGTCAGTTCATCAAAAATCTGTGTACACTACACGTCGTCTTCAGTCAGTTCGTCGAAAGTATTTGTACGGCAAACGTCGGGTATCGATTCACAAGTTACACGCAGCAGAATTATGAATAATCTTAAGTGTTGTAAGCTTAATTATACAAAAGGTTGAAGTACGTGGATTAAGAGTGATCAGTAAGAATTTATTATAACAGTTTCAGTTTGGCGAGTGTTAAGATCAATGTATAAATGTGATAGTTAACGTGTTTGACAATAAATGTGTAAAACAAATTTCTTCATCAGTGTTATATTTGGATAAAAGATTCCTTTCCGTTTACACACTCTGATTCAAGAGACATGTTCGACTGAGAAATAATAGCTAGCCGGAGGACAGTAAACAAAACTTATAATTCTTTCAAACACTAATACTACCACAAATTGCTAACACTAGATGGAGCTACAAACCGAACAAATGAATGACGTCGCAAGATGGCAACACGTGATGTAAACAAACATTATAAGTAATACCGTCGCAAATTGGCTACCACAACGTGGGGCTACAATAATACAACATAAAAACAGTAACAAATTGGCTACCACAATGTGGGGCTACAATAATGTCAAATATAAATAACAATAAATACTATCGCAAGGTATATCATTTATATGAATAATAAATGGAACAGGGCCCAAGACAGAACCCTGTGGTACTCCATGTTTTACTTCCATCAATGTTGATTTTATTTGAGCTGTTACCACTAAGATAATTTCAGAGCTTTGAAGTCTTCCAGTTAGGTAAGATGTAATTTATTTGTTAGGTAGTCCTCTGATTCCACATAATTAAAGTTTATTATAGAATATCATGCCTTACACAGTCAAAGGCTTTGGATAGGTCAACCAAGAGACTGGTTACTTTCTTATTTTGATTCATTTTAACAGAATATCATGCACAAATTAGATTACAGATGTTCTGGTAGAAAAGGATTTGCGAAATCCATGTTGAGCTTCATTGTGACATGTTACCAAAGGAGCTCACATTGAACATCTGTAAGGTAGTGTAACAAAACTTTTTGAGCTTCTCTTTCCATTGGTTCTAGTTTCATATTTCTAAATTTTATTAAGTGCAAGATACATGTGTTCAAAACCCAAAAGATCATTTGTGGGAACTGTCCTATACTATCTCTCTACTTAAAATATTAGATGGGTGCAGTATTTCTTACCAGGAGGGATGCACGCGATCATGTTTTGCATTCTTTTCTGAACTTGTTCCACTTCAGCACAAAACGCCGTGAATCTCTCTATTTCTCCAATACATCTCAGGCAAATTTTTTTGGGAAAAAAGTCCTCCATTAGAACCTGCATTACAAAGCACATAAAATCAATTTGAGGTGAGATGCACCATAAGTAGTAATCTGAGTATATATCTGAGTCATACAGAGGAAAGCAATGACGAAGTAAGATTTTAATAGAAAAAGCTTGTGTGTCACATCCATGTGACCCTTTCTACACAATCTTCTTTAAAAAGCC
Source organism: Deroplatys truncata (assembly GCA_030765065.1). Lineage (NCBI taxonomy): Eukaryota > Metazoa > Arthropoda > Insecta > Mantodea > Mantidae > Deroplatys > Deroplatys truncata. Next base: position 18,809,169 of record CM060975.1, on the reverse strand, counting down.
TAGTTTTCCACATAATTCATGTCAATGGAGCATTTTCTGTGGGTGCAAGGGGGATAGTGGAAATGGTATCCATAATCAGATGTTTAAAAGCAGGTTACTACATGCTGGCCTTGAAATTGCATGCTCTTTGCAGAAATCATAAGTAACAAAAGAATGTGACCAAGCATGTCAGATTTAAAAATTCAAATCAAAAGCATTATACATCTTGGAAATGGTTGATGCCACCACACATGTATTTTTTGAGAGTAGGCTTTTGCTAAAGTCTTATGGTTTTATCAGTTATAGAATTTCTTCAAATCAAAAGGACCCCATAGGCTCTTCAAAGAAAATTCAAGATAATTTGTCAAACAAATATCTGAAGCATAATGTATTTTAATCAAAATTCTTACGACATTTTTCAGAATATAAAAAAATACTCATAAATTTTCCTTGTGAAGAGTAGTAGGATTTTCGTGAAACTTCGTGTTCTATTTTTGGAAGATGCACAACTTACATATCAAGTTTTTGTTACTTATCCAACATTTCATTTTTGCTCTTCATTGAGACCCAGGGATGTTTTCGTTAAATTGCCTTTTTTTGGATTCAGTCCATGTAAAAACATGTATTTCTAGTACACTTTGATATTAAATTTTTGGGTGCAATACACTATTTCCTCTACCTACCATAGTAATGTGGTAGAAAAAGTAAAAAATGAGAAAGTAAGAACAATTTGGAAAACATTGGAAGTATCAACTGCCACTATGCTTACATTATACAGTTTAATGCCAATCAACACTTATTTTCAAGACGTGCGATGACAGAAACATACGTTACTCTGGCTGTGTGTTCTGAGCTTGAGAAATCAAACCCTCACAATTATCTAGGTTCCAATATATTTTATATATATAATTTACTTTTTTTTTAATGTTTAATATATGACAATATTATATATTTTTAATGGATAACATATATTTGACCAAGGTACTTGTTCTTAAACACAAAAACCTAAATTAATTATATTTATTTTCATGCCTAATAATATTTCAATAATTTTTACTTTCTCTACTACAAGGTGAGCCAAAAGACTCCAAACCGACTGTGCAGTGTTTTTCCTGTCCGTGTCCTTGGTGCTCGTTGCCGTCTGCTGCTATCATAGAAAGGCGTCGATGAAACCATACATTTTCAAAACTACTTTTAAAGGCTTTACTTACCAACTTTATGAAAGGAGATATTGAAATGGCCACCATCATTGTCCATACATATTTGGTACCTCTTTAGGAAACTATCCATCATGACCGATGACGTCTAATGTTTCTTCGGTAAGAACCGAACGCTGTCTTTTACATTTCTTAGCCTGAACACTTCCTGTGGCCTGAAATTTACTGTAAAGTTCATGGATTGTTGTACAGCCCGGAACTTTTACATCTTTTTGCAAATCGTACTTTCACTTGGCAAGCTGACCGAGTTAACACATACGAATCATAAATAATTACAAGCTGTGCAGTAGAAAACATATACTGAGTCACAATATACTGTGTGACTAAGTACAGGACAAAATCATAAATAACTCATAACTGAACCACGCATCACCGTCAACTCAAAACTGCACTTCATACTGCACAGCAAAACCACAACAGCATGACTTTGTTTATAGCAGCAGTGTGTTATCATGTTTTTATCATATTTCCACACGCCCAGTGGAAAAACACCACGCAGCTGGTAATATTGTTCATAAAATACTCCTCTGGGGTAACTTAAACCATAAAGTGTACAAGACAAACCCACACACCCTGGAAGAATTAAAACAAAATATCCGCCAGGAAATTTCTCAACGTGAACTACAGCGAATGATGGATAGTTTCCTAAAGAGGTGCCAAAAATGTATGCACGATGGTGGCCAGTTTCAGCATCTCCTTTCGTAAAGTTGGTAAGTAAAGCCTTTAAAAGTAGTTTTAAAAATGTTGTATGGTTTCATCCGCGCCTCTTTATGATAGCGGCAGACGGCAACGAGGAAGGAAAGACACTGCGCAGCCGGTTCGGAGTCTTTTGGCTCACTCTGTACTTACCTATAGTAACTAGAGGAAGTATTGCATTAAAATAAAAAAAATTGATGCCAAGATTTCACCAGAAATACACAATTTTTTTGATTTCCTGAATTAAAAAAAATTTGGAAGAGAGAGAGCGTGTATGTATGTGTGTATGGGGGGTTGCATGCACAATTTTGATTTTCTCAAAATGATTCTAATGATTTTCGTTAAAATACCATATGTTGATACATGACAAATAAAACGCATATGTATTTGAATTTTCTGAGAAAATCTTGTGAAGTCCTCTTCATTCTGAATCACTTTTGTATAACTAGTAAACCGTAAGAGATAGACATGAAAAATGTGGGTCTCATTAAAGCACACATTATCAACATTTTTTATGATGTTAACCATTTTCAAGACACATATTTGAATTTTCAAATAGGTACTTATAGTTTATTCAACCAGCAAGTCAATATTTGTTTTTTCAAGGGTCATACAAAGAGAATGGAATTTCAGAGCCATCACATAGCAGCATACTTTTTAAAAATCTGACTATTGCTTTACTGATTCATACCTCGAAAATGTGTAATGAAAGTTCATCTTGATTAACAAGAATAGATACAAGAGTATGCTTTTGTAAGAATAGTTTGTAAAAAATCTGATGTGTTACACTCACATGACTTTCTCTACTCTTGTACAATCTATTTTTACAAACGCCTATTCTCCATATGCTTCATATTAATCGAGATATCGAGATGTCAATCTTATTGGTAATTTTCTTGTAGATGCAAGGGGAATATGGTAGCTTTTAAGCGATAGTCAAATATTTTAACGCTGGTTGCTATGTGGCGCATTCCATTCTCTTTGCATGTCCAGGACATAAAAAATGAATAACAAATTTGAGAAAAAGTATATGTATTGGAAAATTTAAGGAAATAACAAGCAATATCTCGAAAACGGTTCACTCAACAAAAGAAATGTATATGATATAAGTTGTGTATTTTAACGCGATCTACATTTTTTGTGTAGTAAAATTTTGTCTATCTCTTATGGTTTACCAGTTATGCAAAAGTCGTTCATAATGAAGAATACTTTTGGAGACATTCCCAGAAAATTCGAGATATACATTTTATTTCTCATGACATTATCTTAAACATATGATATTTTCATCAAAATCGTTAGAGCCATTTTTGAGAAAATTAAAATTTTCGAAAAATGTTCCATGTAAAGGGTAGTCTGGGGTGGGGGGGATTTTCTTGAAAATCTTCGTGTCGCATCTCTGGAAGATACGGAACGTAAATACCAAGTTTGGTGTTTATCCGACTGTTAGTTTTTGAGTTATGCTGTTCACAGACACACACACACAGACACACAGACACACACACACAGACACACACACGGACATGTTTCCAAAAATGCTTTTTTTGGATTCAGGAGGTCTCAAAACATGTATTTCCGGTGAAATCTCGGTATCGAATTTTTGGGTGGAATGCAATACTTCCCCTACTTACTATACGTAGTAGAGAAAGTAAAAAGGAGTTGGGAAAGTCACATGAATGCAACACAGCAGGTTTTTAATTTAAGAATACATATTTATTAATTTCATGCATATTATAACGTTTGTAATAAACATAGAATTCATTGAGGGGGGAGGGAAGCAAAACAGAGCACTAACTGGTGGAATCTGAACCTCTATTGTTCTCAATGCTATAATCACCATATTATAACTTGTCCCTTGAGACAGCTCCATTACCACATGGCATTAATGAAGTAATGGGAGAGCTACGTTGCAACCTTTTGCACAGAGGGGAATGGGAGGGTGAAATGCTACCCGGCGTGCTCAGTTGTCAATGCTAACAGTTGATTCATTATTGTACATACATGACTAAATAAATCATTCTCTCTTGCACTGTTAACAAAAGAAGAAATTATAAGTTAACATCTAAACTTACTCTGAAACTACAAGTATTATTAAAAGCTATATTAATTACCTCTACTAAAACAGAAAGAAATAATGCTATAAAGGAAGCACTATAAAACACAACGACAGAAGTAAAAACACAGTTATTTTGCAAGAAGACACTCTGAGTGTAAGTTTATATTGCCCTCAAATTATTAACCATTTGCAACACTACACACAACAAAACTATTACCACAACGTAACAAAACAACCTTTTATTCTTGTTTTCTGGTTCCATGAGCTTTGCAAGATGAGATAGAGATAGAAGAGGGAAGGCTACATGTTATTTGTGAGAAACATTTCTGATAACAGAATAAACATTTGATAACAGAATCAAATCAATGCATAAGAAAGGGCATAATGAGTCATATATAAAATGCGCTCCACAATTTAATTTTCATGTAGTAACGGATAAATGTATTTAGTAAACTCTGTGAAATAAACTGCAACAAATACCACATGCTATTTATTTAAAGATGAGTCGGAATTGTTACACTAACATCACTTAAGTTTACTCACTTCAGTTTACTCACAGAGTTTAAGTGAGTAAACTTAAGTGATGTTAGTGTAACAATTCCGACTCACCTTTAAATAAATTCAATACACATCACTGTTTCTAGCTTCTTTTCATTACAATATCAACCACATGCTATATTCACTAAGAGCTCAAAATCTGAGACAAAACTCAGTGCTGAAAACTAAAGATTTGTTTCATCCTTGCACACTTGTGCATATTTCATTTCATTATTATTTCTAATATTATTCTATAATGCGTCAAGGCCTTGTCTATTTGTTTTATACATGTATGCATTCCTTCCAGGGCTCATGAGACCAAAACATTATACCATGTGCCAGAAGTATAAATCCATCAACAATGAAAGTGGAAGTGTCATGTTATGTTGGAGGTTATAGGTAGAGGGATTGGCTGTCACACACATAGCTGCAGTAATATGGTCCATCACTGAGCTGTCACAAGGGACAAGTTGTAATATAGCAATTATAGATACCTGCTTATAATCACTTGACTATCAGAATGAAGCTAAAGCCTTGCGTACAGACATGCCAGTGTGAATCAACTGTAGAGTCGAGCAGAACATAAAACAAATGTATGCTTTGAGAGTTAAATCATTGCTTTCGTCTAGGGGTATGAATATAATATGGTCAGACAAATTACACAATGAAGCTACTTTAGAAAGAGTGAGTAAAGGAAAAATGCTGAAACTGACTAGAAAGAGGAAAAGAAATCAGCTGGGATTTTGGATGAGAAGTACTTGCTAAGAATACACAGTGGTGAATAGGAAGGTGGTTTGAAGCAGAGGCAATGAGGAAAATGGAAAAGGAAGAATGGTGTTTGCTGTGAAGAACAGTGCCAAACGAACACAATTCAGTACACACATGAAATTTTCATTTTAGCAAGACTTCCTTAATGGCAACTAAAGAAAATCTATACAGACAGGTTAGGATAGGTTTAGTTCTCTCATTATAGTTGTTATAATTACATGGCTAAAGTTGGCAGCTGTCCCATGAAGTGAGGAATTATTTCACTTTTGGCTATTGTTCTGAAAACTCCTCAAAATAGCGTACAATAAATTCTTTTTCAGTGATGATTGTGTAGGTTTTCATGATGTTGTTCTTGAAAAACATCTCTTAAATGGAATTAAAAAATATTACAAGAAAGATTAACTAGTAAGAATACTGTCAAAGCATTACTGCATCAGCAATATTTCAATAATGCAATTAGAAGGAAATAGGATATATGGCTTAATGAAAATATGTGCTTTAACAATTTGAGTTATTACTTAAACAAGTTTATGCATGATAAATTCCTCACAAATTGTGAAAGTTAAAATAATTTTACAAAAATTATTCAAACCGAAGAGACGTGATGAATGCAATTACTAAACTTTTACATTTGCATTAGTGTCTCATGTCTGGGGTCACTGTCATTTTCTGCACATTGCAAATACTTAGCTATGGGAATAACACCTAGAATTCAACATTTTCAATTTGAAGTGTTTAACTCAGAAATCTGCTATGTTGTCAAAGAGTTACAACTAATTTAAAATATCACTTAGCATGGTCAGGGGTGACTTTCCTCAATTTATCTGAAAACAAGCAAAATGGCAGTCGATATTCCTTCACAGCTTTACACAGAATTTGAAGCAAGTTCATTACACAAATGTATTTTGGCACTGTGATGAGCAGCAGACCGGGCCCAAATGGCTGCGCAGCTTGAAGCAATTATTATTGGTTCTCGTGTGCATGGCGTCACCATAGGAGCAAGGCGTTTCTCCACTTGCTGTAGTAAAAGTATTTCACAGTACACAGCATAATTGTGTCCTTGGCTTTAAATGTGAAATTTCTGACTGGATTATTGTTCGGTCATAATCAGAGGTTCATTATGTTATAAATTCTGCGCAGATTGGTGTACAGAGGCACCTAGTTATGTTTAAATTATGCGTTTGGTTGCTTCTTGTGAGGAGACTGCTTAAGTTTTAAGCTGTGCGTTATTTTGTTTCTTTTTGTGTGGTTACCCACCAAGAGCTTATAAATAAATGAGCTTCTTTTCCGGACTATATTGTGGATCTTGTTTTCCATAGCAGGTAAATACATACATAACATATGTACATATTTTTTGTATTATAAAAAACAACATACTCTATGCAACACAACACTTTGTAACAATAGTGTGTTTTTATAATATGTAATTATGAAATTTTCCAAAATGCATTATTTTAGACATGCTCATTTCCATTCTTATTTTAAAAGATAATGTATTAACAGAACACATCACTGTTTTCATAAAATTTTATATGGTATAACTGAAAATGTAACCATAATTTTGTTGGTGATAAACACTTAAGGGTTTATATTTCATTTTGGATGCCTTCTTTAATTTTCAAGTTACTTCCACTTAAAAAATGAAATTTATGATCTTATGCCAAATGTTCCACATAATAAAATTTTTAAAACCATTTCTTTTTAACTGGCTGCATCATTTATTGATTTAGCGCACAAAATTATCCTAGAATATATTTGCATTATTTAACATCATAATTGTTTAGAAAATACTGTAATTTCTGCTTTTTAAAATGTTCCTTATTGCTTTCAAAATTTAATAATTCAAGAACACTTTGGAGTATATTAAATGTAAATTCAGTTTAAATTTGATTTTTCAAAATCTCCACGAAAAATTTGAGAGAAACTGGATGAAGCAGAAGATTTTGAATGAACAAAAATGCTGAAGAGAGCAGAAAAGTACCTTAAATAACATTTTAAAGAGAAAAAGATTTTTATATGCTTTGATTAGAAACATGGGTTATCATTTGACACTTTCATAATGCAAAATATATGATGGTGGAAGGCGGCAGCAGCCCAGAAGAGGAAGTCTTGACAGGTTCAGGCATCCTCTGTGCTACATGTAAAATAAAGGAAAATAGGGAAAAGTATTCACCTAGAAGGTGAATCAAAAGTTAACTTACAGATCATATTGCTCCATTTATACATAGATGTTTAACGTTAAAGCCATTTTTCTCATGCTGCGATAGCTAAGGTATTTTTGCATATTATATTCTCACAAACCTGCATATTATTTTTAATTTCTTATTTGTTGTGCTGATACTTTAAAGAAATTTACATTGCAAGAGGTTTTACTTATGAAATTGGGGTTTTTTGATATCCAGAGTAATCCTTGTGTTACGAGGAACGTTTTGATATGCTATTTGTCGCTGTGACACAATTATTGGGCCAGCCCACTCGCCCTCTGTTTTATGGGACCACTCTTATATTGCGGTTTCTGGTGATTTTTTGGCAACATTTTGAAGGAAGTGCTGCCAACGTGAATCATTTGAGTTTTCAATGTGCAGATCCTACCGCTACACCCACATTAGGCTACACCTTGCAGCTTAGGGCTCTCAATCGTATTTTCAGTTATGTTGGGATTTCAAATGTTGACAGCAGAAAGACAACACAACTAATGTTCCCATGATGCCATTGGTGAGGTGCATGCGATGCAACTTCTGATAGTAATATTGAACAAGGGTGACAAAATATGCCATAAATTCATGAAAATATCTAAATCACCAAGCTCATTGATGTTTATTATGTGTAATGATGGTATTAAAGAAATATAATTTGTGGGGGGTAAATTGTCATACTTTTGCCCCCATTTGTGTCACTTTTGCCTGCATTAGGTCTTACGCTGCTCTAACATAATGCTGCCAACATATGAATAATGCCACTGAAGCCGTTAAGATACTCAGCCTCAAAGCGTAGCCGACGGATGTTTTTTAGAAGGAGAGGAGTGCAGCAAGTTGCGACCAATAGGCCGCAACTGCGAAGTGATGACAGAGCGTAGCCCAGGGATCTGCGCGTCTAAAACTCCAATGATTCACATTCACAAAACAACAGCACATCGCATATTCAGTGCATTTCACTGATTATTTAGGTTGGCAGTAACCACTTTGCATGGAAAAATGGCTACGTTTGTTGACTTCCTCACGCTATTTGCCTATATAAGTGAAACACCTAAAATGGGTAGGTAGGTGGGCACCAGATATTGGAGAGACCACATCATGTTCTGAACTCACTCCTAAGATAATTAATTTCATTACTTTTCACTTCCTTATTCCTAATTTAGGTGGGCAAAACCAAGACCTAATGCGGGCAAAAGCGACACAAATGGGGGCAAAAGTATGACAATTTAGCCTTTGTGGGTGCATGCGTGTGTTAGATGTGTATAGTGATTTCGCCCATAATCCAATACTGCAGTTTATCCAACATTTGTATATTTCAAAACGCACTATCTCTTATGCAGCATTAATTGTCACCATCTGCCCCTTTGGTGACATCACGCCAACATCCAATGGCAGGTCGTTTTAATTCTGGCCCAACCTTTAGCACAGGAAGATTTTTTTAGTTGTGACAGGTTTATCTACATGTGCAGTAGTTGGACAAGTCCATGTATCTTCTGGGAGGGGTGTTGGTTCAGTTGTAAGAGCAGCAGGCACATACACAATGTGAGATAAGGTGACATCACCACAGTTCGAGTGAGTGTTCCATGCAAAGGGAATACTACCAGCCATTCTCCCCGTCCTAGACTACCTTCTCTTCCTCTGTGTTTCTGCCTTTTTAAGACGAAAAATCGACCTGTAGTTACAGTAACCTTTATGAGCAGCAGTTAAAACTTAAACTTTTTTTTTCTTTTCTTTTTTTTAATGTAACTTCGAGGCCAGCGAGACAAATGAGTAGAACAAATGAAAATCTGACAAAATATGAGTTGTGATCTCACTTGTTTTAGCTACAACTGAGAGAGATAATAAAAGTAAATTAACTACCTATCCCTTAGTTCTAACCTCGAATACTCACCTGGATAGAAAAATACTTCCATATATTTTGTAAGAGCGATTTCTTCTGCCTGTCGTAGCTGAAAATATCTAAATTATCAGGACCAATTTTTAAACATAACCTGCAACCATTTGCCAGAGATACAAAGCTCATCGCCATCGCGCCTTAATAATGCCAAGTTTTCATAAAATATGTAAACAACTTCGGCCACAACTTCTTTGAAGAAGCAATCTGCTCCTTTTCTGCCTTTATTCGTTTATCACGTCCTGTTTGCTTGTTTGTTTACATCAGATACTCCCTGTAGAAACATCGCTTAAAAGTATGATATGAATCAAGTATTGGGGCGAAAATCAACTCTTGAGTCAGCATAATACACAAATGCATCCAGTGTTTTAAATGCACGATAGAAAAGGAATGCAATCATTTTTTTAGAAGTTATGATACGGCCCTTCATAATCACTTGACACCTCATATACCTTAATTATTTTTCGTACTTCTTACATTTTAACTAGCGCTTGCAGAAAGCCAACCGAAGTTGCCCGACGAAGTTCGAGCCAATGCCGAAAATGAACGAAAGGGAACGATCTTCCAGTTGAAGGGGGAAGGTGTCGCGACCTCTGCCATGCTGATTGCTGAGGCTTGAAACTAAACTAAGATGGAAGTCAGCTGATAAAATAGCAATGCCGAAAATATAAAAATAAACCAGAATTTTCGTATCAACGAGCAATTGTGTAAATGTAGAAGTTTATAGTGATACTTAATATTGAGTACCAAATAACGCGCATTCGATGTTTAAAACTGGAACATGACCTGAAAACCTAGTAAGGTAGAAGACAGGTTATGAATCGAAAGTTTAGTTGGTTTTAATGAGGAATTGAAATATATATAGCGAAAACAAGCTAACCTTAAATATAAACTATAACTTAGTATGTTAAGGTGTTAAAATGTCTCGAATTAGGGACTGTATTTCGAAAACTTTATTTTTATGGATTGCACACTAATATCGTAAAACGAACAAGAGAACTCGTGCTCAAAGGTTATACCTATTTCAATTTTGAATGCGATGTAATGATAATAGCTTGGGATCCATAGTTTGATTTTGGATGTGTATTAGTGTTGTGCTCAAACACTATTTCTTGCTGTTATACCAAATAAATAAATAAGGACATAATGGTCTTTTCATTGCAAAATAACTTAAAAGCATTTCATAAACAGAAAATTCTCCATATGTACTGTGTATCTTTGGGAATGTTTTTGTCAATCTGCGTAACTCGGTTAAGCGCTGGCCTTGGAAGCACAAATAGTTACATAAAACTTGTGTATTACCACATTATTGCTGAATGATTTCTACATATCGAAATGTCAGCTACCATATTTATGACAAAACACCCAACTTAAATTATATAAATGTGTAATATGTATTGCATGGCAAAATATCTGCTGAAATAGTTATTCTTTTTTAAGTATCTACTTTATTTACATACACCTCATTTGTGAAGTCAGTGGGAGCTGGCTTGTAAAACAACTTCTTGGTTTCATTACTTGATAGTATTGAGTAATGCTATCTCTGTTTTAAATGTTGTCTCATATTCACACTTCTAATTGGGCAGCACTATGGCCTCTCACAAAAAAGCCTGGATTCAATCCTAGGGATCAGAGGTGGGATTTTGTGGTAGATAAAATGGCACTTAGAATGAATGTTCTCTGGTTTTCCCCACCATAATTCCATCAATTGCACCATCTTCATCCCCCCTCCCACCAGTCTCCAATCTCTGTAAACCTGTGAAGTTAAAAGGGACATTAAAATTAAAAATACTATGGAGGACAGAGAGCAATACTAATGAACGAGTGTCTCATCCAGCCCCCAAATTTATAAACCAGCATGTGCTGTTACATTCTTTCTGCAGTCAACATGTGAAAAAACAATTAATACTGGCTCACTAAACGACATGTTAAAGTGATTGACAATTATGAAGAGTGGGTGTGATATGGTTAAACACAAAGAGACATTGTTATTATTTAGGGACATTGCATTCACATTCATATTTAATAATACTGTATAACACATTTGTATGGTATTTTAAGGAACATGTGCCTACATTAATATACATTTGAATGGCCTACCCAATTAAAATGTTCATTAAATTCTAACCTCTTGAATGTCTGTTATTACAATCTATTGGAATGATCTTATAGGTAATTGTACTTAAGTCACTTATGCATACACAAAGCCAGTTCTAGTTAATAAAACTTACAGTTATTGAATAGAAAATACACTTTGATTCCTTTTCCTGGGAAAGGTTCCATATATAACATTTGATATAACACAGTGGAGGTCCTACAGCACATGGGAACCTTAAATTTATTGACAGGTCATATGGGAAAAAAGCAAATTGAGCCCATACAGTGATGTTTGTTTGTTTGTGTTTGTTCATTTGGTTCCAGTGTGAGCAATGCTCAAGGGAAATTGAACACATCATACAATTATGAAGTATGCAGAGTAAGTAGGAATATACCCAATGCCAAGAACAGCCTTTGGGGGGGATGTTCCCCTCCCCATCATGTCTTATCTAAGAGAGAAAAATTTGTAAACCATCACCATTTCAACAGTAAACTTCTCGACACGCATTACAGTAGGACAACAATAGCAAATAAGTGTTAATCACCATCACATGCAATCTGCCCTACATAAAGTGCTTACATGAGGTTGATACTATTATGATGATTAATTCACTTTGAATAAGCTCGAAATTATAACTTTATACTTTGTTATGCTTAAATTTCAGTTTCCCATGTAATTTCTATTACCTTGAAGACATGTTTGAGAAAGACATCACTTGAAACGAGAAATTCCCTTTATTACTGCATGGGTATTATTTGGGAGGACAGTATACAGGGTGGAAGGTACTGCTTGAACCGTATGTTAATCATGGATTCTATATAATGAGTAGTGCAAATATGTCCAATACAATGTTTGTCATTAAACCTACAAAAATGAAACACAGTGTTTTATGTTCCTTGTGCCTGTGTCTATTAGCCATTTTATTACAGTTCAAGCAATATCTTTCACCCTGTATAAGAAAACATTTAGAAGATGGTGGAGTTTGCATATACATAAAACATTATAACGTATAAAACTGGGATGCAACAGATCCATCTATCCCATTGACATTTTTTGTGTAGCCCATTTTCCTCTGTTGCTTAAATTTACCAGTTACACAAGAGTATACAAAATTCCTTCCGAATGAAGAGGACTTCACAAGCTGTTCCCAGAAAATTAAAAATAAACATTTTATTTTTCTTGTAAATATCTTGAATACAATGGCATTTTAATCAAAATCGTTTGAGTCATTTTTCAGAAAAAAAAATCGAGAATTCTTCCGTGTAAAGGGTTATTTTGGGTGGGGAATTTTCTTGAAAATCTTTGTGTCACATCTTTGGAAGGTACTGAACTTAAACCAATTTGTACTATGTATGTACAAATTCCTGCTTTGAAACGCATGGCTTTATGTATTCACTTTCAATTGCCAGTCGAAATGCGCGCGCCAACGTTCCACGTTACGTATTTGACCACAGCCAATGGGAGCAAAATGTGCCGGAATGGACTACCTTCCCCCTAGAACTGGAAGATCGTAACCTTTCGTTTATTTTCGGCATTCGCTCGAACTTCGTCGGGCAACTTCGGTTGGCTTTCTGCAAGCGCTAGTACATTTTAATCTCCAGGATGGCCTACGTATATAATTTCCCTTCTGATGACAAAATATCCTTCCATTTTCGTTTATCATAATGAATAGGATTATTGCGAGATGCATCTGCATTAATTGAGTCTACAACACTATTTAAATTGAAATTCATTTAAGCCCAACGAATGAAGCAATGGCATTTCTAAATTAAACAGATGGACCACGAAAACATTGACAATGGTATTCCCGGCGTCGCCGAAGCAGAAGGGCTTTTCAGCTCCTCTTTGTCACGTTCCTGGATTTAATAACATTACGAGTGGTTGGCAAACGCTTCTCTACACGGAGCTGTCTAAATGTCAGCAATGAACAGTTGAATACGTACAGTGACAGATGACTCCAAAAACTATTATCTCCCGTTTAAAACATTATAACGGCTAAATAAACGGAGAGAAATTTCTCATTTTTATATTCAGAAATAAAAAGCAATATAACATTTTACCTGTTCAGCCGTTTCAAGAGTTTTCATTTTATTAGTTTTATAATTTTTACTTTCCCTACTGCTTACCTATAGTAAGTAAAGGAAGTATTGCATTCCACCAATACACTTGCACACAATTCCTTTTCTATTATACATTTAAAACACCGGTGCCCTTTGTGTGTTTTGCTGACTCAAGGAGTTGACTTTTGCCCTGAAATTTCAAATCATTCATTTAAGCAATGTCTCTACAGCGAGTATTTGATGTAAACAAACGAGCACAGGACGCAGTGAACGAATAAAAAGGAGCAGGTTGAATTGCCAAAGGAAGTTCACATATTTGATGAAAACACGGCATTATTAAGACGCGATGACGATAAAATACACATTTTGAGGCTCCCTGAATTAATGAATGAATAAATAAATAAATAAAAACCATTCTTAGAAAAAGGTCCGCTAATGTGTCTGTAAACAGCATAACACAAATACGAAAACTTGGTGTTTAAGTTCAAAATTTTCGGAGGATGTGACACGAATATTTTCAAGAAAATCCCCACACCAACTACATGGAAGATCTTTAAAATGTTTGATTTTCTCAAAAATGGCTAACATTTTTATGAAAATATCATAAGTTTAAGATTTACATAAGCTCCGAGATGGCGAGGAAGAAGGGTCGCTCTGTCGCCGCTCCTGCAAAGGCAGGAACCTCTTCATCTCCTCCGGCATCCGCCGAGGAGATTTCGCCGCAGCCTAGGGCAACCTACGCTTCGACCGCCGCCTCGCCACGTGCCAGCGCAGCTTCGCCGGGACTGCCTCCGCAGTTGCCGCCAGCTTCACCGCAGCCAGCGCAGTCACAGCCTGTGCCTCATGGGAGGTACAGTGCTGTAATCCGAGGGGTCCCGAGGGACCTGCCAGTCAGGTTCCTCATCAGCGCAGCACGCCACCAGTGGTCTTCAACCTTGAAGGCCGCTCGGATCCAGGGAGCACAGGGACCCACCACCCTCGTCAGGATCGAGTTCGCAGACCCTGGTGACCAGGAAGCGGCCTTGAGGGCGGGCCTGCCCTTGTTAGGGCGGTGCTTACGCATCGAGGCCAACCGAATGGAACGTCCCCTGCCGACGCTGCTGTGCCTACGGGCACAGCGAGAGCTCCTGCTCGTCGAAACCTAGGTGCCACTACTGTGGCGCTGCCAGCACCACGTCTTCGTGCACCCAGCACGATCTGCGCCGTCGACGCCGCTACTGTGCGACCTGTGGTGGGTCATCTCACTTCACCGGCCAGGCGCTCTGCCCCCTGCATCCCCGCAGGAAGGCACCGCCGAAGCCATCTGCACCTCCAGCGCAGTCATCAACTCCGACACCATCACCAGCGACGACATCATCATCTACAGCAGAGATCATCGAGGAAGTCCAGGGCCTACGCGACGCCGTTCAGGATCTCCACGCGGAGTTCCTGAACATGACGACGAAGCTGACAGCCCTGGAGGAACTCATCAGGGACCTTCAAGACACCTCAGCTGCTCAGCAAGTTTTTCTAGCTGGGCAGTTCGAGATCTTCACTACTAGACACAGCACCATCGAGAACTCCATCCAGACCTCAGCTTCAGCAACAGACACCATCACACAGCATCTAGACTCCATAGACATCACCATCAGATCTCTGGAAGCTCAGCAGCACGAACTTCGGGCCTACTTCCAGCAGACAGCCAAACCGGAGGCCCCAAGCAACCGCCGAAGGCCTCCGCCCAGCGCAACATACGCAGAGGAGTTCATCAGCAGAATGCAGCTTCACAAGAAGTAAGTTCTTCGCCAACATACACCTTCCATACAATCACCTTTCCAACCCTTACTTAAACCCTCGCCATTTTTCACTAGTGTTGCAGTCAGGTTTCATGGCTGCAACCTAGTGCCTAACCTTACCCGCTCCCGCTCATTGGGCGGCAGCTTCCATCTTTCGCATACTAACGCGGGTGCTATGCGGGACCGCACAAAGCCGCGCCATTCCACTATTATCCTTCTTCCATTTTTCCAACCGGTGGAGGAGTTTTTAGTGGGTATGCCGACGCTCGGAGATTCCCACACTCTCAGTCTCGACTCCCATCGGGGCTGGGGTTAGTGATTAAATCATTTTCTCCTCCACTCGAAAAAGAAAACAAAAAGAAACAAACAAAAAGCATGACACATAAAATGTACATCTTGTATTTTCTGTGAAATAGCTGATGCCACAAAAAACATATCGGAAATAAATTGTGTTTATTTCCTTGTGTAGTGTATTTTCGTCTTTCTCTTAACGTCTATTAGTTATTATACAAAACGTCTTCTGAATAAATAGGACTTCATAGGCTGTTCCCAGAAAATTCAAGATATACATTTTATTTGCCATATATCTATTTTTTAATATATAAAATTTTAATCAAAATCGTTAGCCATTTTCCAGAAAATAAACCGTCGAAAAATGTTCCATGCAAAGGGTAGTAGGTGGTGGGGGATTTTCTTGAAAATCTTCCTGACGCATCTTTGGAAGATACTGAACTCTCGTTTTTTGAGTTATGCTATTCACAATACACATGGACATTTTTCTAAAAATGTTTTTTTTTTGTTCAGGGGGCCTCAAAACTTATTTCCGTGAAATCTCAATATTCGTATTTTTGGATGGAATTAAATACTTAGATCTACATTTTTTATGTTGTAAGATTTTGTCCGTCTCTTACAGTTTAACAGTTACACAAAAGTCATTCAGAATGAAGAGGACTTCGCAGACTATTCCCAGAAAATTCAATATATGCCTACACTCTATTTGTCATGCAAATTTTTTAAACATATGGTATTTTAATTAAAATCGTTAAAGAGCCATTTTTGAGAAAATAAAAATGAAAATTTTTCCCGTAAACAGTAGTTCGGTGTGGGTTAATTTTCTTGAAAATGTTTATGTCGCATCTTTGGAAGATGAACTTAAAAATGCAAAAGCTGGCATTTAACCGAGTTTTCATTTTTAAGTAACATTCTCTCTCTCTCTCTCTCTCTCTCTCTCTCATATATATATATATATATATATATATATTCTAGAAATACTTTTGTCGTCCTCCG
The DNA here is from genome assembly GCA_030765065.1 of Deroplatys truncata. Lineage (NCBI taxonomy): Eukaryota > Metazoa > Arthropoda > Insecta > Mantodea > Mantidae > Deroplatys > Deroplatys truncata. The sequence goes on along the minus strand of CM060975.1, from coordinate 18,792,610 downwards.
TGGTGCAGTGGTTGCCATGCTAGCTTCTAGTTGCCGAGGTCGCGAGTTCAAACCCGGAGAGTGATGGATTTTTTCGGGCTTTCAAATCCTTAGCATGCCTTCCTTCGGAAGGGAAGTAAAGCCGGTGGTCCCGTGTCGTAGATTTACATCACGTAAAAGAACCTCAAGTCTGGCAAAGAGCCTCTGAGCAAAATTACCGGTCTTTCACGCACAAAACAGAATGGATCGCTAAGGACCACAATAGTTAAAGATCTCCATAATGAAAACTCAATTTTAAATTTGGAAATACTTTTTGGGAGAGCATTCAGCGAACCTCAAAACATGTATTTTCAGTGAAATTACTGCATCAAATTTTTGGGTGGAATGCAATACTTCCTCTATTGTAGGTAAGTGGCAAAGGAAGTAAACATTAATACTCTAATCAGCGAAAAGATACAGATTAAGTAAAGGCCTTAAGAAATGGTTTGTTCCCACCCTACAAGTTTCTACATTGACTCTAGAAAATATTTGCCTCCGCTTAAAAATGTTAGCAGCTAAATTGACAGCAAGAAAAATTCTCATTTATAATATGCAGAAAGAATAAATGATATTGCAGTTTGTGTTCTACAGTAATTTTCTGAAAATTGCACTGATTTTTCAAACTTTCGTGTGTGGAGTTTATAAAATTATTTTACAGGGTTTGTCCAACAAGTATTGGGACTGCTTTTCTGCCTTCGAGCTTTTGGAGTGTACAGATGAAGTGAAAGTGCGTTTAGTGTGCGCGTCGAGAGTCCAGTTGCAGCGAATCATCGAGTAGCTGTGCCTTCAAATTTTGTATTAAACTGGACAAATCTGCCACGGAGTCTTTTGATATGATTTGCGAGGGTTACAAGAGCAAAGCCATGTCCAGAACGCGTGTTTTTGAGTGGCATAAAAGATTTTTTAAAAAATGACGGGAAGGCGTCATTTCTGAACGCGGAGAACATCAGACATCGACGCGAACCGATGAAAGCGTGGCGTGGGGTCCATCGCGTTCGAAAGCTCGCCTATTCCTGGATCTTTCATCACGACAATGAGACCGGTTTACACGTCGCTACTTGTACGGAAGGCACCGTCCCAACCGACATACTCTAGATATGCCTTCCCCAGGCTTCTTTTTCTTCCCTCGGATCAAAAGGAACCTGTAAGGACACCATTTCAAGACAACTGAGGCGGTCAAAGTGGTTTCCATGGAGTACCTGAATAACCTTGCTATTGCCGACTTCCAGGGGACGTACGGGGACTGGAAAACGCTCTTGCAGCGGTGTATTGATGCAAGAGGGTCATATTTTGAAGAATATTGCCTCACTATACATAATATCTTCAATGACTTTATTTTTATGACTGCAGTCCCGATAATTATTGGACAAACCCTGTACATGCATTTGGTAGAGAAATTTCATTTTATATAATACCTGGTAGTGTCACTAACGTATGAATTTAAAGTGACAGAGAAATCAATTTGTGAACTTACAAAAACTAAAGCGTTAACGAGAAAGTGCAATAAAAACGTTGATAATTCTCAACTTTAGACACTTTTTTCCTCCAACATAGCAAAACCCGCTTTTATCCAAACATTTGCTTTATTATATACATAAATTTGAATACTAAATAGTTGTGGGTGTACGTGAAAATCAAACCAATGAGAACTCACTCAGGAGAGAACTGACAATTATTGTTTAGCTTTTCAGAGAGAGGGAACAGCTTAACTAAAAACAAAAAGTTGGACAAATACCAAAATTGCTGGCTGTCTTCCAAGGATGTGAAGAACATTCTAAACTACCCTTTGTATGAAAACTTTTGTGTTAGTTTGTTTCCTCAAAAATGGCTCTAACAGTTTTTATTACACTATTACATGTTTGATAGATTAACGAGAGGAATGAAATGTGTGTTTAGTTGTGTTTCTTGTAGCTTTACCATGAATTTATAAACTGCATCTGAACTTGATGCAGCATAGGAATAACCCCTTTCACCTTTAGTAACAATTTTTCAACTCATATAATGAACCTCACTGCAGCATAAAATGCCAATGCATTGGATAAAATTATCTCCTTTGTATCATATTTATAGAGTTACACTTTTATCGAAAAGTAATAATGCAGACAAAATTTGAGACTATAACACAGAGTAAACGTAATTTCCACAATGAAGCCCTCAACACCAATGGAACTAATAGGAAACACTGTGATGCTCGCCAGCTTAAACACCGGGAGAGCTGTCGGCAGATAACCAGAATTTTCTGGACATTTTGTTTCCCCTCCTCCAGAATGTGTGTCAACATAGATCTAGAATGTTCTGTGGAAGATCCACTGGCTATATATGTAAGAGTTAGTCACTGAGCGAATTAGCGGTTGGGTTTCCAGTGCGACGAGGGGTGGGATTTACTCAGCAGTGAGTGAACTGTCCGGAAGAAAAGCCTGCATCGTGCGTATTTGATAACGTCGCAAAGAAAAGCAAAGTGAGAGAAAACTGACCTAGCTCAAATTAGTGAAGTGCCAGTGAGAACTGGACAAAGTCACAATACTTGAATCACTTTGTGTATCTGATTTTATAAGGGAAAGGAAATACAAAAATCATTTTACTTTTAAAATGAAGGATAAGCCTGAAAAATACAATGGTAATATTATTTCTACTCTCTGCCATAGAGTTATCGCTGCATAAGCTACACAAAATCTGTGACATAAGGTTTGATGCAATAAAAGTATCTAAAATATGGTGTCAAAATCTTTAAACTGTGCTCATAATTAAAAAATCCCACACTAAATTAAGCTTATATTTTGTGATACTTACAATGTACATTCTTCCTTACATCATCCCAGTTGTTGTAATCTGATTTACAAAATACAACGATCATTTTCTCCAAATGCAAGTTTAGGACATTAACACAGATTTGTATGCTGAGAAGGATCTTTCCACATTTACAGATATTATTGGGCAGTTACTAACTCTTTCCTTCAGGAAATGCTGCGTTTTAACTTTGGATATATTTATCCACAGAAACAAAACTTTAAAGTCAGGATTTGTCTCTAAAACAATGCACAATTTACCACTTAATTTTCCCTCATACTTGAAAGTAGCGCTCTAAAGTTTAGTGTAAATCTCCATATGGGTCTCTCCAGTAAGGACTTTATTATTGTGTCACTAATGTTTAAATATTTATTTTAAAATTAAAAAATTTTAAGTATGTGCATTATACGCTCGATACATGGAAAAAATTATGAAATATGCAACTATATGCACTACAAAATTTGACATACAACACAGAACATGAAACAAATTGCAAAACTTAATTCCATATGACAAGTAAAAACAAACTAAATATACATTTGTCTACAAATGTCATCATCAGTGCACGCCGTGCATTGGAAGGAGCTTTGAGACCACTGCCACAGGAGCAGTAATATGTTTCCATAGATTTTTCTTGGTGGTATTTAAATTTCTAGAGAACTGTATTTTGTGGTGGTGTTACTGAGTCACTTGCTCTGTGTAATGTGAAAAATAAAACATACAGGGGAACTTATCTTCATGCTTTCCAAATGAACACAAATCCCCAAAAGATAGAATTTATGGATAGAATTTTACAAAATAAAATCACTTTTGCCTGGTCCCGGAATTTGTTTATGTTCCCTGCATTTTAAGGACATATATGTTTTAAAAAAGCAGCTTATGCCAGATAAAAAATTCTGAAAGCCTTCAACAAACCTGGAACTATTTCTACTATAAGGGCAAATTTAAAATATTTCAGTTCTAACTGATCCTTCACCATCTTCATTCCACAGCAAACAACAAAGAGCAGAATGATATGAGATTACAATTTGTAACACACAGTTTCTGAGCTAATGGCATCAATTGCAATAAGAAGGCTGTGGAAGAGAATTAACAAATACTGTGAAGAGTAGTGGAAGAGAATTAAGAAATACCGTGGGTAGGTACTGAAATTATAAGAAAATACATATTGTTGGAATCTGAAAATATCTATGAAATAATCTTTGATGGGGCAGATCACGATAAACTGAATGAAAGTTTCTATGAACCTGAAACATCAGATTCTGATCAGAGAGTATAAACAAAACGACTCTTTTTGTGACCAATAGCAGTCCATGAATTAATCCATAGTGTAAAGTGTTTGTAGTACAAGTAATTTCTTTTTATCTGTGCTTTTTGGTTTCAATACTAAATTACACCTTACAATCTACAAAGCATTATGACTTATAATTAATTAGGATGCTTTAATATACAAATAATGACACGCTTCACTGATTTTCTATAACTGGTAAACCATAAGAAATATATAAAAACTTACTACATAAAAATGTAGATGTTTTAAAACACAAAATGCATTTAAAATATTTTCATTTATTGTTTTTTATGGTATTAACTCTTTCTGACATATTTGTTGTTATTGGTTTGAATGTTTCAATACTTTTGTCATTTTTTTAAGTGCTGTTCCCGTTCAGTTATTTCTTCCAAAGTCATGTAAAGAGTATGGAATTTCAAGGTCATCATATAGTGACTTGCTTTTTAAAGATCACTTCAGTCTCCTGTAGCTACAACAAAATGGTAACAAAACTATTTGTATAAACGTTTATCTCCATTAACATGAAGTAGATAGAAAAATAAGCTTTTGTAACAATAAGTTGTAGAAGCACAATAAAAACAAAATCACAACGGCTACACAAATGTAACATGACATTTCTTTGAGCATAGAAATATCTTTAAAACTGTCTGGTATTTAATTTCTGATTCTTTTTATTTATAGAATCAATAGATTTGTATTCCCTTAACAAATTCATCTCTACTTAGGTATAAGTGTTTATCAGTCTGTAAATTCAGCCTAGGCAGCAATAACCCTAACAACATTATATTAAGGCAGTAGTTTTAACACTAAAATGATATCAGTCTAACTATATATTATAAATTTAATAACAGCCCACCTTAAAGCAATATATGTACACTATAATATATAAAAAGTGTATGTAACAGTCATTGTATTATGTTTATATTATTATGTACATGTATAATAATGTTATGTGAATGTATTATGTATTTTAACAATGCAGGAGCTGTGAGAATAGAAGCAAAAAGAATTATAAAGTAGAAGCCAAAAGTTGCTAACAATAAGGTAACCTTGAGGCAATAATGATTTGAAAGTTTAATAAAGGCTACTAATAGTTCTTGCAGCAATAATTATGTAATATTTAAAACAGTTTATAAACAGCCAATCAAAAACTAGAAAAGCTTTAAGTTAAATAAAAGTATTCTATTGGAGTAGAATTAACCAATCAGAGATTTGAAATAGAGTAAATGTAAGAATTTAGGCGGTAGATGCCAGACACTAGAAGGCAGCGTTCGCTCGGTACGTATTCAGTGTGAGACTAAAAAATTCATTACGGCGTGAATAATATAAAGTTTACATGTTAAAAAGCACAATTAACAATAATCTCACAACTCTATAGTAGGATATATCAGTGAAGTGTTATTTAATCTTGTGAAGGATTAATAAAAGGAGTGAAGTAAAAAATTATAATTTACGTAAGCCTTCATTCTTTAGCCGTACTACCCCTGCTAAGAGATACATGTTTCTGCAAATTACTACTGACGCAGCCGAGGCATACATATATAATATTCAAATAAACATAAAAATACAAAGTTGATTTATAAACGTGGGGCGAAGGCCACCGGAAAGTTTGTACCATGCATGGGGCATCAACCCTTTCAATATCAACAACTTGTAAGTTGCAGCTGAGAATGCGACTGAGTAATAATTGTAAAATGCTCTTATTTGAATTTAAATTAAAAACATAAATGAAACTTTTCTCAATAATATGTATGAAGGCTATTTTTTTTCTACCTGCGATAGAACATGAAATCAAAACCACTCTGAATAGCAAAATGGTTTTATTGAGAAAAGCTAACTACACCTTTAAATTACTTCTTAACATAAACACCATGAAGATTCAAACATTTACTGTACCTGTGCAGCAGCTTTCCATTAACAGTTGCCGCGAGTCAGGTCTGTGCTAGGTCTGGGCTATAGGGAGGGTGTTGAAACACTTCTGTTGCTGATAACCTTCGTCATGAATGTGTGTTCGGCCATCGCTCATAAAATTCTCACCCCACACACGCTTCATTTTGAAGTGCATTCTGTTACATTATGCTCCTTTGCCTGTAGAAATGTAACACTGCATAACTTGCATTTGGCGGTAGTGTCTATGGTACCAGGCATCTTTATGCAGCTAGCACACTTAACCTGGTTTCTCTCATTGTATTCCTTAACATACTATTTTTTTTTTAATTTTAGTTTTGAAAACTTCACTTTAACTGTTACCAACATCACTGTCAACTTAAGTTATAATTGAATTGCTGTATCAAGATCAATTACCTAAAAAATTTGCTAAACAGCTAGTATTAACCAACGAAATGTTAGAATGCTTCATATGAGTAGGATATTAGCATTACAGCTCTGTTTTTGCTGATGGCAATACTTAAATGAACAGTTAGTCACCTTCCATGGTCTAATGGTACTTCTAGAGCCTCTAATTCCCGTGGTCACGGGTTCAAACCTGGCAGAGGGCGATGGATTTCTTTTTCAAACGTAAAAATTCTTAGCATGGCTACCTTCAGAAGGGAAGTAAAGCCAGTGGTCGCATGTCACAGGACCTATAAAGAGGCCTCTGAGCAAAATTACCGGGCTATGGGACGCTAAGGATCGTGTAATTAAAGAGCGTCTATAAATAAAACTCAATTTAATTTTTTGCAACAGTTAGAAATGTTCAATCAAAGCAGTGACATTGAGAGCATTATTTTTTATTGGCCAGGTTCTCAATTCGACCAAAACTTGCTTCTAAGGTCATCCAGCTGCTTTGTGTCATACCCAGACAAGCGATGATGATGATAAAAGTGAGTTTAACTCCGCATTCGTTTGCAGTAAACCCACATTCTAAACATTAACAAATTAGAATTTGTTCTCAAAAACTATAAACTTAATCTTAGATTAGATATGGGAGTTCTGAAGGCCTTTTCTAATCTGGGCATCACCGGCACCTCCTCCCCACATTGCGCAGCTTGTGGTGTCATTAGCTTCTACGTTGTTAAACTTATATATAACCTACAAATACTCAATATTGCACAGAATGTCAGCAACATTCACACTTGCGGCTATGTTACATTTTGAATGATGTTTTTGTACCTTATAAAGTATCCAGTCCTATGTGTTTCGTCAATAACTTAACCTTACTCTTACATCACTACACATCATACTAGTAAATTGCTACACTGTATTTTATGTTTATCTTGGTAGTATTTAATTTCACTGTTATCATAAACTTATAGTTCAGCAACTTAGAAAAAACCCTTGGGAGTGGTAACTCACCTGGCCATTTATTCCCCCTCTCTAAATGCCTTGTGCACGCATGCATCTCCTACTCTGTCTCTAAGTTGCTGCTTAAGCACCACACGCCATAATTTCACCTAGCCTGTGTTTTGTTTTATTTTATTCTCACAAAATCGTTTATCACATCACTGTTGTAACTATCCAACTGTAGAGGCAGGACTAAAGACACAAGAGCATTGCAACAAAAATGTTGTGTTTGTAGATTGCTGTGACAGGCCACGTGCAGCGGGTGTGAAAACAAATGTTTGCATATAACTAGCAATAGCATTTCACATACATTCGGTATTATCATGAAGTATCTTCCAAACGTTAGTTCACACTTTTTAGGGTATTTCATAGCCTTCACTCCCCCAACTATCTCTTCAAGGAAAAAAGTTCCTGCTGATTGATTTTCATAATACAAATTATTTCAATTGAAGTTTTACAAAGAAAACTAGCAGCTTTAATTTTTTTACACGGAGACCAATAACACATCATCATCATCTCGAAACTGTGCTCTTTAACATACCTCTTACAGAACTGGAATAAGGATTTTAGTTTTTGAGTTATCATGATGTAAACAAGATCCTATTAAGTTTTTCTACACTATAAAATTGTTGTGTTCACAACAGTGACGTGACACTTGTTTCCCACGTGTCAGCCCACTTCCTCTTTAAGACACCTTATTGGATCACTCAGTAGCTAAAGACAAAAGACAAGTAGAGTGGGGGTGATTTATCCCTCCTGAATACTCACGCAGTTCGTAGACTGAGGGATTCTACTAAGTTGTTATACTATAGATGCGTTTTGCTGATAATATTCTAGGTAACTTATACTGTGTTAAATACTAACTTTATTTTATCTATCTGCCTGTCATAACTTCAAATTATCTCAGTGCAATATCTTGCCGTATTCAAGTTGCCTCATCAGTGATATTTCTTGCTGGAAAATACAGATAAAAATGAACATCCAGCAAATATATATGGCCATCATTAGGAATCATGCTAAGAAGATAATACAGAGAACAAGCCAATATGAAACTGAATGTGAAAATAAAGTAAATGAGCATTATATGAACATGATAGGATAAATAATTAAGGGTGAGAATTTATCAGCAATAGCTATTTATTTGTAAGAATCATATTAATGAAACTTAGGTATTAGAAAATGGAAGGGAATGCTACCGCTGTTTTATCTCTGACTCTGACATTGAGAGCGACCGAGAGAGGTAGTGTTGCCAATTCCTACCCATACTGAGAACACGAGTGCATACCTGTGCCTCTCTTTGTAAAATGCAAGCAATGAAATAGCTGCCTATGTTAGAATATTTAAAGTATGGAGATAGCATAAACAAGGGTAATGCAGCAAATCGTATGTGTACAAAAAACCAACTTCATCTGCACTAAAGCAAACGGCTACTGACGACACGTGCTTCACTTACAAAAGATTTGCCTAAAAAGATGAAGGGGAAATTTTAAAGATAAGTATGGAACAACAAAAGAGTATGAAAAATAAAAATAGCTGGCGGACAGGGGTAGAAAAAATTATGGAGAAGATAGGAATGGAAGATATTTGGAGAGCAGGAGAAAGAAATAGCAACGACTTCTGGAAAACAATAAGAAACAGAGTGGAGGAGATAGAAAGACAAGAGATCTGGGGAAGCTTAGAGAATAAAATACCACTAGGGTTCTATAGCGTAGCAAAAAGGAAATGGGGAAGAGAAGAGATGTGGATTATTGTAATAAGAGCTGAAAAAGAAGCGTTTGCATGGATAAGAACAGGATCAATGTATCTAAGAGGGCTAAGAGACAGAAAAAGCGGAATTCATGAACTATGGAGATGTAGTGAAAGCACAGAGCATTATATGACAGAATGCAAAGAATTAGCCAAATGGAAACAAAAAGTATGGGAGGACAAATGGGCAAAAATGGATGGGAAAATAGTAGCAATTAAAATGTTAAGAAGAAAAGAAAAATAAGAATATGGGGGAGTTCTTAAAGAAAGTAAAGGAGAAATGGATTAGAAAAGTAAGAGAGAGAGGAAAGGTAGAAGGGCAAATGGAGGAGGGAGAGGATGGATCATAGGTGATTAAGGGTAGCAAGGGCTGCTTAGCTGAGCCATAAGGCCAGGGTGCCAGGTAAAATGAGCAGTATAGGTAGAACATAGCTGGCAAGAAACTTTGTACACAGGTTAAGTTAAGTTTACAAGTGGAATATTGTAAAACAGGATTGTGTATAAAAGATGTACAAATAAAATTTATTCATTCATACAAAAGATTTGGCAGCCCAAACTGCATGGATGCACACAGAGAGGGGGCCTGTATCATTTAGCAATACTGCACTAGTATTGTTAAAGGTGGCCATTCTGATATATGCCTATCTTTTTCTTTACCCTCACGAAACGTCAGGACTGGAGATATAGTGGCAAAGGTATAGAACTCGGAACAACCAATCAGAGGGATTGAGACATCCCACACACATAGGCGGAGCTTAACTCAATATAAACTATATGTCACTTTCTTGACTTAACTTTGTCTTATTCTTTGCCATGACATGGAGATTGGTTGACATGAAGTGTTTCGGATGACTAGTGTGCTTGTTATGCAAAATTGAACCTAAAAACAACAATTAAGTATGGCATGTGAAGTATCTTTACACAGTGCTGTATACAAGAAAGTAAAAGTGATAAAACACGTGGTATTACTATACGGCAACAAGTCTAACTGTAAGGGCAAGTCACGGTTGGCTTGACTTAAATTACATGGATATTTCTGTAAATTCTAATAAAGAGTAGAGGTAACTGAGCATTTTGGAGCGTTATTTAACATGAAAACTCCAAACGCATGGTAAAGTATCTACAAATCCATTTAGGAATCTATGTTTCCAGGCAACAATCTGTTACATAGTGTCTAAATCCGCTACAATCTACCCACAAAGCCATTAAATGCCTAATTTACCATAAGTTGTAAATATGTAACTCTTGTACGTTTCATGGCAAGCTGTAAAAGTTGGCAAGTATGTAACTATGTAGCAAAACAAGCTGCGTAGCGTATCATCTCCTGTTCTATCATATACTTCAATAAGATTTGCTTTATTGATTATATTCTGAAATAAGCATTCACAGAATAAGATGGTATTATAATTTGTAACAGGATGACATCTTTATTCCTTTCAACCCTATATAAGGGATGATGATAAAGGTAGAGCATGCGTGCATCTGCATGTTTTTCACAACAGTGAAACTTTATTCAAACATTTGTGTTGTGTGTGAATTGCTTTAGAGCAGCAGTTCCCAAACTTGTTGCAACCCGATAATGAAATTATTGGCGACCCCTCCATTCACTTCGCTGCTTAATTATTAATTTGCAAGTTTTCACCTCATATCTCTGCAAAATTGGATTTTCGTCAATGATGAACATCAAGACTAAATCTAGCAATAGATAATGTGTGCAGCCAGACATTGAACGATTAATTAATGGCAAACACGCTCATACTTATCACTGATCATGTGCAGTGTAATAATTAATGCTTTACATAAAGTTGTACATGTACATTTACTGTGAAATTGTAGTATTAATATGCTTCTTAAATACAAAACATGATTCTGTTTAAATGTAATGTGTAATAGGTGACTAAATTCTATTTTCCCCATTGTTATAATAAAAATTTACAATAAAAATGATTTATTAATAATTCGAAATATCCACTGTGACCCCCCCCCCCCCCGATAGAATATTGTGGCCCCATTGAGGGTCGCGACCCACAGTTTGGGAACCGCTGCTTAAAGTATTCTTATTATTGTTGCTGTTCTTGTCTTGTTATTAGTCCACTGAAATGCCTACTCAAAAATTCATACTTGAACAAAGAATATAGAAGAGCCAATCACGTAAACAAGTGTGCAGAGAATTTCAGGAGACTCTGTGAGATGTGTAGGACAACAGAATCGCTATACCTAAGAAGGGAAAAAGACATCTTCTAATGGAGGAAAAAATTGATAAAACTGATGCAAATGCTTTCCAAAGAAATGTCTAAGATGTGGTGTGCAGCAAGTGGGTGTTGCAAAACCCTTGTGTTCATAAACTGAAAGCTTACAGAGACTATTGCTTATGAATTACTACCTCGTGACAACAAGCAATGTCTCAATGCAAATGGACACCACTTATGGCAAGGTCACTGCATGTTACTAAGGAGCAGATAAGTAGTTAGGGAGGGGTTTTGGGGGTTCAAACCCCCTTGCTGAAAAAATGTAAAAGTCAATAACAAAAATAGCTTTATTAATTAATTTTGAAGATTGACAAGCTAGTAACAGTGATGTGTCATAATTTAAAATAGAGAGAGTTGAAGATATTAAACTATGGCACACCTAGAGCACAAACAGAAGATTACTTAAAACTAACAAAATTATGTCTGGACCAGAATTTCTTTTCATTCCACAACAAAATCTTTAAACAAACCACAGGCCTAACTACGGGAAACACCCTTTCACCATTTTTAGCAGAACTATATACGAGCCATTTTGAATGCCATATTACTAAATCTTTCCCGCATCTATTCAAAACCTGGTATAGGTACACATGATATTTTGCTATTGTTCCAAAAAAACTTTCAGAAGATGCTTTGAAATTATTAAATTTACAAAAAAGATCTATAAAATTCACAATAGAAAAAGAAGAAAATGGCCAATTACCTTACCTAGACATCAGGATCATCAAAAATAATGCACACAACAAACTAACGTTCGGCATTTACAGAAAACCAACGCACACAGAAAATTATATTAAAAACAATAGTTACAATCCTACAAGCCACAAACATGCAATTTTAAATAGTATTACAAACAGGTTAGTACATATACCAATGGAGAAAGAGGAATACCAGAAAGAATACCAACACATTATCAACATAGCCACTATGAATGGATACTAGAAAAAAACAATAGATAAGAAGATAAAAAAGTTTGAAAGACAGAAATACATCCAACAAACGACTACTTTACTCAGATAAGAAAAACCACAAGCATATAGAAAATTCACCTACCACCCTTGGACACATCATAAGTTTCAAAGGATTTTCAAGAAATACATCACCACCCTGTCTCCACAGAATAACCACAATATAAAGGAACTACTATGCAACAGAACAAAAGATCCTATCCCCAACGATAAATCAGCTGGTATATATCAAATTGTTTGCAATGACTGTAACCTGGTATACATAGGAAGAACCAAAAGAAATCTTGAAATAAGACTTAAAGAGCATATAAGATGCATTTACCAAAAGCCGCCAGATAAATCAGCAGTAGCACATCATTTCTGGTCTTCAAACCATGATATCACTCCGAACATAAAACTCTTAAAACCAATCAACAACAGCAATGAATTGGACATCTGGGATAAAATACATATCGTCAAACACAGGAATCACCTAATGAATTTCGAATTACCGCCATCCAGCAGCCTTTGGAGGTTCATCAGCCCAGCACCAGAGAACACCACTAGCCACACACATTCCCCAGACAATAACCAGCAAAATCAGTTGAAAACATGCTGACGATGGGAGCAAACCGTCTCCCAAAACGCGTTCAAGTAAGAACATTTTAGCAATGTAGTGTAACAACCTTCAACTCTATTTTAAAAAATAGCTTTGTTAAAATAATAGCACCTTTCTAGGATGGTGGGAACAAGATAGTTTTTAATCGTATCATTGGTAGCGCTGTATTTGTCTTGGACAATATGACCAAAGGCGACAACAACAGAAATTGCACTTTAGATGGCGCTGGTTTAACCATGTTAAGATATTAACGGCATGTTTCTGTTCTGGTGCTAAATTTAATGGTTTCCAAATGAACGAAATATCTCCCATAACTAGAAACCTTATGTTGTAGTGAAATAAAATGGTCTGCAGCGGTAATATAAAATACTTCACAGTCATCATTAATCCTCATGTCGCAACACATTTCCCACTTAAATACGTAAAACACCCTACTATCCTAATTTTAACTGCAAAGGCTGCATCTTAATGTGTGTGTATAAAATTGATTTATTTAAATACTTCAACTCAGAATTAACTCATGTTTATTATTTGAATTGATACAAATTGTTTAAAAATTGCATTCCCCCCCTTAATAATTTTCATGTTATGCTGCTGCTCATATGTAACGTGGTAGTTTTACAATGGAATACACAGTGTACAGAGCACACATAGATGCGGCTTGGGCCATAAAACAACAGCTCTGTACTTCAAAAGCAGCTTTTCTCAATTAAGATGGAATGGAGCCTTGTACCTTTTATATAAAACCTATGAATCTGTTGTTTTGCATATTATTTTTATTGATTTTCAAAGACATGGAATACTTTACTGCACTTGGTATTATGTGTAATGAAGTTTGCCGTCACTGTCCAGACCATTTGTATTTTCATCTGCCACATCACTTACATCGTTTGTACTTTCATCTGGTGTAACATTCAGCACTTTCCTGGTGTCTTCTCTCAGTCTATGAGTGTTGTAGTTGCCCTTATTTGCAAACGTTCGAGGACAGTGCGGACATTGGTAACGTTTCTCCCCCGTGTCAGTCACCTGTACCACGACAGCTTCTTTATCATTTTGTACTTTCTTGGTATGCATTCTCAATTTATGAGTGTAGTAGTTGCTCCGGCTTGCAAATGTACGAGGACAATCTGGGCACTGGAACGGCTGTTCTCCTGTGTGTATCACGAGATGTGCCTGCAACAAAGCTAGTATTAGTAGAAGCAGGAATTTCCTTTCTCCAAGACAAAACAAAATAAAAATACTATTATATTCACATGACTTTCACTACTCTCTATTTATTTCATTTTAATTGAGATAAACCTTGCAGAAATGGCTGCATTATACATTTCAAAGGGAAAAGCGATAGTCAAATGTTTAAGAACTGGATGCTATATACTGCCTTAAAATTGCATACTCTTTCCATGACATCACAAGAAACAACTGAAAATAAGAGAATGACACAGTATTGAACAATTTGAAGCATTAATAATGAATATCTCAGAAATGGCTTATGCCACAAAAAAGTTATTTGAAATAAATTGTGTGTTTTAAAGAGACCTACATTTGTTTTCGTCTATTGCTTAACGTTTGCATTTATAAAAAATTCCTTTTCAATGAAGACTTCACAGGCTATTTCCAGAACATTTAACATATACATTTTATTGGTCTTATAAATGTCTTTAATATATGGCAGTTTAATCAAAATCATTAACAGTCATTTTAAGGAAACAAAAAGTTCAAAAAATGTTCCATCTAAAGGACAGTTATGGGTGGGGGGGGATATTATTGAAAATCTTTGTGTTGTATTTTTGGAAGATACGATCTTAAATATCAAATATTTATCTGACGTTTGATTTTTGAGTTATATCCTCTCTTTCTCTCCCCCCCCAACACACACACACACACACTTTTTTCTAAAAATCTGATGTGTTACATGACTTTGTCTACGCTCTGTCGTTTGTTATCTGTGTATGTAAATTATTCTTACGAAAGCTTATTTTTCTATACACTTTATTATAATCAACATAAATCTTTGCAACATAGCTAGATTACAAATTTAGTTATACATACAATGGCAACAGCGACAGTCAAATGTTTAAGAACTGGATGCTATGTGCTAAGCTTAAAATTTCATACTCTTTCCACGACATCGAGAGAAACAATTGAAAATCTACAGGTTTTGAAAAGGATGACAAGCTATTGAACAATTCGAACCATTAATAACAGATATCTCAGAAATGGTGTATGTCACAAAACACAATATTTGAAGTAAATTGTGTGTTTTAATGGCTCTACATTTTTTGTGTAGTCTCTTATGGTTCACCAGTTATGCAAAAGCCATTCAGAAAGAAGAGGACTTTTGGGGACATTCCCAGAAAATTCAAGATATACATTTCATTTGTCATGAAAATAGCTTAAATATTTGATATTTTAATCAAAATCATTAGAGCAACTTTTGAAAAACCAAAATTTCCAAAAAATGTTCCATGTAAAGGGTAGTCTGGGGTGTCATGACAACCCTAAAGGGCAAAGATACTGAACCTAAATGCCAAGTTTGGTATTTACCTGACTTTTTATTTTTGAGTTATGCTGTTCACAGACACACAGACAGACAAACACATGGACCTTTTTCTAAAAATGCTTTTTTTTACTCAGGGGCCTCAAGACATGTATTTCCGGTGAAATATTGGTATCAAATTTTTGGGTGGAATGCAATACTTCTCGTTATACGTAGTAGAGAACGTAAAAAAAGCATTTTTAAGAAAATCCACTCTATTACACAATAGAGCTCTGATTGGGCCAAAAATCTTAGGCCCAGCCTGGTGTGTAGCAACCCTGAGAATAGGTAATAGTGTAGCATCCAGCTGGGTCCATTTACACAATAATTCACATTATCGCAATTGCAAAACATAAAAGTCCTTACTCATGAGGATAAGGCAAAAGAAAGAATTTATATATAAGCATCTTAGCAACCCCAACCTCTTCCAGGCAGAAATACTACCACTACACAACACACACATGTATTTGAATGTGTTATTGCTTACCGTGAGACCGGCTTTGCGCCTAAACAACTTCTTGCACACGTGACACTGGTGTGGCCATTTGTTGCTGTGACAAAGCAGATGTGTCCTTAGACCGGATGCTGAGGTGCAAACTCTGCTACATTGTGTACACCGGAACACTTCACGTTCACCATTGTGTAGACGCATGTGGTAGCGTAGCGTGTCCCTGTTCCTCAGCATTTTGCCGCACTCGCTGCACTTAAAATGCTCTCTATCTGCGTCATGCAACTTTAAGTGCTGTCGAAGGCGAGAGCTTGTGCGACATGTCTTGGCACAGATGTGACACATTGCTGAGTTAGCCCTCTTGTGGACATACAGCTGATGTGCGTACAGACTGAATGAGTTGCGGCATCTGAAACATAGCACCAACGCTTCTCTCTATATATGTCATATGTTACATGGCTAATTTTAAGGCTAGAGATACAAGTTTGACTCAAATACGAGGTGTGATTAAAAAGTTTCTGGAATGACGTCATAAATACTACACAACAGTTTGTTTTGTCTAATCTGCACTGTCACCCTCGAAGTAGTGTTCTTGGGAGTTGATACACTTGTCCCAGCGCTTCTATCACTGCTGGAAGTCCTCTTCTTTCAACATGTTCAGAGCCTTCTGGGATTCGCGATGGATGACATCAATGTCCTCAAAACAGTGTCCTCGGAACCACATTTTAAGTCACGGGAAAAGAAAAAAGTCTGCTGGTGCCAAATCTGGAGAATAGGCGGGATGGGGAATAGTATTCATCCTATTTTTATCCAAGGGCTTTGTGCACAGGCGCATTGTCATGATGCAGGAACCAGTCACCACTCCTCCATTTTTCCGGCCGTTTGCGTCGCACATTCTCCCTTAATCTTTGTAGCACTTGTTTATAGAACACTTGATTCACTGTTTGACCCTGTGGCACAAATTCCTTATGTACAATGCCTTTAATGTCAAAAAACACAATCATCATTGACTTCGCTTTGGTTCGAACTTGTCTGGCCTTTTTCAGGCGTGGAGATGAGGGACTCTTCCATTGTGAAGATTGTTGCTTCGTTTCTGGATCGTACCCATAATCCATGTTTCATCACCAGTAACAATTTTCTCCATAAATTGTGGTTCATTTTGTAGCTGTTCTTTAAGATCTGTGCAGGAAATCACACGGCTTTCCTTTGGTCATTTGAAAGCAAGCGGGGCACAAACTTGGCAGCAATTCTTCTCATGTCCAAATTGTCTTTCAAAATGCTTTGAACACTTCCAAAGGACCTAATGAGTCAGAAAGCTCTGTTATTGTAATGCGCATATCATTTAAAACCATTTCCCTCACCTGATTGATATTTTCATCAGTTTTGCTGGAACAGGTTTGCCCTGAACGATCTGCATCTTTAACTGATGTCACACCACTTTTAAATTTTGAAATCCACTCAAATGCTTGAGTTTTGCCCCTCCCCATAAGCTGTTCTTAACATTTCTAGCCTTCTGTTGCAGTTTTACCGAGTTTAAAGCAAAATTTGATGTTCCTTCTTTGTTCTTCGTAATCTGACATTTTTGCTACACGGAAAAATCGCAGCACATGCAAAACACGTGTTCCCTTCAGAGCATCTACCTCGTCACTGCATGGTCACAGGAAGTCACGTGACCTCTCATTTTTATCGGGAAGGAACGCTGCATGTACAGTCTGGGTAAGAATTAAAGAGCATTGTTGTGAAGCCATTCCGAAAACTTTTTGATCACACCTCGTATGCATATATAAACAAAACTCAATATTCATTTTGGAAATAAAATTTTTGAAGAACCCCTTCATATTTCAGTTAAGTGTACTGAAATTAACCCATTCACTGTCAGCTATTTAAAACACACCTGAATGTTGTAAGTCTGCCAATAGTGGTTTAAATCCCAGCTGGCAATTTAACTCTACATGTATTGGTTAAAGTACTCTCTACTTGTTTGTGTAGATATTTGAATGAAACAAAAAACATTTTTACTGAAATTGTAACCATTAAACGTAAGCATCAAATTGCAGTTGTATTTCATACTGGTAAATTAAATTTTATTTATTTTCTTTTTCAAAAACTTAGGTTGCTAATTTGGGCAGCTTGTTGGATACTTCACTTCTGCTTGGATTGAAGACATAAAGCCAACAACTAGAGTCTAATGACCAGAACAGAGTACCAAGAATTTCCTGATATGCATCATTCATCCTTGCTTACTGACGAGATGTACCTTCTTGTATTAACCCTCCATGAATCATAAAGAATGTCTACTACTACACACAAATATAAAAAATCTTGGTGTTACATTAACATGACTTTCTCTACCCTCTATTAGTGGATATACAAAATATTCTTACGAAAGTTTATTTTCCTATCTACTTCATTTTTATTGACATAAAACTTTTTGGAAATAGCTGCATTATAGATACAAAGGGAAAACAATGGTCAAATGTTTTGGAACTGGATGCTATATTGTGGCATATGAGTGGGTATTGTAATGCCAGACACATTATTGTGTCGCATTGTCGACGGTATTATTGGGGTGATTTGTTATTTCTTTCGGCTTGTTGGAAGTACCCTCTGGCATGACACTCGCCAGCTCTAGCTAGTGTGTCTAGCCAGGGTTGGAGAAGGGGGGATAAATGTTAGCTTTACTTCTTTGTGTGTTTGAGCTTGTTGAATTGGTATGTAAGGTGTAGTTCGCAAGTGTGTGAGGTATCTCCCCTCAATCCTTGATTTTCCCTGTGTGTGTAATGTAAGGCCACAAATTACTTTAGTAATAAACCACAGATAATGCGAATGATGTGAAATTTGTGTAATTTGTTACAAAATCCCACGCCTGCATCGGAATGTGAACATCAAGGTCCTGGTCCTCTCGCTGTGTCTGTATTACGTTTTCCCCATGTGCATGTTGGGGTGATTGGTCCTCACCCCAGCATGTAACAATATGCTGACCTTAAAATTCCATACTGTTTCCATGACATCTCAAGAAATAACTGAAATCCACAGGTCTTTAAAAGAATTGCCAACTTTGAACAATTCGAGCCATTAATAACGGATATCTCAAAACTGCCTTGTGCTACAAAAAAGTTATTTGAAATAGACTGTGTGTTTTAAAGAGATCTATATTTTTTTGTGTAGTATGTTTTCGTCTATAATTTAATGTTTACCAGTTATACAATATTATACAAAATTTCTTCCGAATGAAGAGGACATCAGAGGCTATTCCCATGAAATTAAAGATATATATTTTATTTGTCATATAAACATCTTTCATATATGCTATTTTAATCAAAATCATTAAGAGCCACTTTGTGAAAATCAAAAATTTTGCAAAATGTTCTATGTAAAGAGTAGTTGGGGTGCGGAGGATTTTCTTGAAAATCTTTGTGTCCCATCTTTGGAGGATACTGAAATTATATGCCAAGTTTACTGTTTATTTGTCTTTTCGTTTTTGAGTTATTCTCTCTCTCTCCCCCCTCCCTCTCGCACGCACACATATACATGAAGACCTTTCTCTAAAAATGCTTTTTTCATATTAAAGGTCCTCAAAACTCGTATTCCTGGTGAAATCTCAGTATCAATTTTTTTCAGTGGAATGCAATACATTCTCTATCTAGAGGGACTAAAAAAAATTGATGTGTTACATTCACATGACCTTCTCTCTATATAAATTAGTGTTATGAAAGTTTCATCTTCTTACCTACTTCATTTTAATTGAGATTAAACCTTTCCGGAAACAGCTATATTACACATTTTGTTATAAATACAAAGGGAATAGCAATAGTCAAATGTTTAAGAACAGGACGCTATATGCTGGCCTTAAAATTCCATACTGTTTCCATGACATCGTGAGAAACAACTGAATGTTGACAGGACTTTAAGAGAAAGACCAAGAAATTAACAATTTGTACCTTTTAATAATGGATATTTCAGAAATAACTTATGCCTCAAAAAAAGTTATTAAAAATAAATTGCGTGTTTTAAAGAGATGTATTTTTTTATATAGTAGTTTTCATCTATGTTCACCAGTTATACAGGATTATACAAAATTCTTTCCAAAAGAAAAGGACTTCAAAGGCTATTTCCAGAAAATTCAAAATATGCTTTTAATTTGTCTTGTAAATATATTTAATATATGATGTTTTAATCAAAATTGTTAGAGCCATTTTTTAGAATATCAAAAATATTTTAACATCTTCCATGTAAAGGGTAGTTTAGAGTGGATGGGTTTTGTCAAAGTCTTCATGTCACATCTTTGGAAGGTACTGAACTTAAATACCAAGTTCAGTGTTTATCTGACTTTTCGTTTTTAAGTTACACTGTTCACAGACACACTCACGGACTCAAAACAGGTATTTCTGGTGAAAACTTGGAATCAAATTTTTGGGTGGAATGCAATACCTTCTCTACCTACTGTGTGCGTGCTAGAGAAAGTAAAAAGATGTGATGATTCATTCACCGATGAATAGTTTGTCTTCGTACCTTGCTCCTGATGATCACAGCTCACTGCTTGTCCCTCTGTTGGTGGGATTCTGGTCCATTAGGAGAATGCTTGCTCAAAGTGCTGGACAGCCGTAGGCTTCTTCTCACTGTTGTTTACGTATTTTTAATGGGAATAAAAAATAAACTGTTCCTTTGCAATATATTACAATAAGTTGTTGTTCACCAATGGCACTGGAGATTAATTGATCTGCATCATTTTCCCTCTGGCTTCTTCCCAATATAAAGTCTGTAAGTTATCACTTTTAAGGCTTTTGCATTTGGCGAGATGCTGTTTGTTCAGTATGACATCTTCTTCACAGAGTGTGCACTTGGATGTAGGTAGGCATCCTATCTTGTACAGATGTTCTGCGAGGCAATTGTGGCCAGTTGCCATACTAAATAAGGCCACTGCAGTCTTCCTTAACATTTTTTGTATATCAACTCTATCTTTAATAGTCTTATAATCTTTATCTTTTAATTTATCTTCTTCATCAAGTCTCTGGTGTCTTTTGAAATGTTCTTTAATGTTATTTAATTGTTTATTTATTTCTATTTGTCCTACAGGTTTTATATGTTGTACTGCACCTTTCTTTGCTAATTGATCTGCATGTTCATTGCCCAAAAGTCCAACATGAGCTGGGATCCATTGTGGAGTGACATGATTTCTAGTTTCAACTGCTTTAATTAGGCTTCTTATTTCTTTAATATTTCTTGTTGTTTTATTATTGTAATTTACTGTTCCATCTATGGCTGATTTCGAGTCTGATAAGATGACTTTTTTTTATATTAGAATATATTAGATACTTATATTAGAATAAGTAGACCAATATAATCAGCAGGAGTGAAACATTCGCATATAAGTGGTAAAATTACATGAAACATTCTGCCAAGAGAGTAAAACTCCTTTACTAGTGTATAACAAATGATATTGTCCACAATTTAACTGCAAACAATGTGTTGTTTAAATTAATGTAGCTGTAATCTGTGTTTCCGTCCATATCAGGTGAAGGGTTTAATGTAGTACATAGTACCAAGTTTTTAGGCATCTGCAATGATATTTCTAATGTCCTTTAACTGATAGATCATATCAGTTGACAAATGAATGAAATGGGTGAAACGATGCTCAAATATGCCCAGGATGCATGATGATAATGATGATGAACCTTGACTGGCCTCTTTTTAGAGGCCTGCATGTAGGCTCTTAGAGCCCTTTGTGCCTCTTATTCTGGGTATTATCAAGTCGAATGGTCCAGGTAAAATGGACCACGTCCTTGATATCTGTCCTCCTTAAATCCTCAGGTTCCAAGAAGGGCCCTAGGGATGTATATCTGTGCATAGGAATCCTTTCCATTCACATAGTACAGAGAGAGCCAAAACACTACGAACTGGCTGCGCAGAGTTTATCCTGTCCGCATCCTCGGCGCTCGTTGCCGTCTGCTGCTATCATAGAAAGGCGCGGATGAAACCATACAACATTTTTAAAACTACTTTTAAAGGTTTTACTTACCAACTTTATGAAAGGAAATGCTAAAACTGGCCACTGTCGTCCATACATTTTTTGCATCTCTTTAGGAAACTGTCCATCACTCCTCGTAGTTCACGTTGAGAAATGCTGGAAATTTCCTGGCAGATATTTTGTTTTAATTCTTCCAGGGTGTGTGGGTTTGTCTTGTACACTTTGTTTTATGTTACCCCAGAGATAGAAATTGCAGGGGGTTAGGGTGGGGGACCGAGGGGGCCACAAATCTCTATTAATAATTCTGTCCTCAAACACACTTTCAATTGTTCTCATCGAAATATTGGCCATATAAGCTGTTGCAGAGTCTTGTTGAAAAAAGGCAAAATCATGCTCCCTGTCTGTTAATTCTCTAAAAACAGCGGGGGAGGGCAAAATTGTATTCACACATGCACGGGCGTCAACTGTTGACTCAAAAAAAATTGGTGGTGACCAGTTTCAGCATCTCCTTTAATAAAGTTGGTAAGTAAAGCCTTTAAAAGTAGTTTTAAAAATGTTGTATGGTTTCATCCACGCCTTTCTATGATAGCGGCAGGCAGCAACAAGCGTCGAGGACGCAGACAGGAAAAACACAGCACAGTCGGTTCGTAGTTTTTTGGCTCTCGCTGTATATGCTGTAATATTTCAAAATCCCTCACACACTTCCTACATAAAGGATCTAGCATAAGTCCCATTATGTATAAATATCTGCACAAAGTATTCTGGCCTGTAAGATAGCCAACAACTCCTATGAGATCTAGTTAAATTCAGGAGAAACTCACTCAATTTCCCACCAAGCCCCATGGGCTTGCTTGGCGGTAGTTTGTTTACTCCAGATCTCAAGATGAGCCGTTGCTGTACGCTGGGTTATCTCATACTTGACTGTCCTGGGAGACACACCACAGAAGGGCTCGGGCCTATAATATTAAGCCTTGATGCCCTCTTTGCAAGAGGTCTGCTACTCATTTCCTCCAATACCAGCATGTCCGGGAACCCAGAGAAGAGCAACCAAACAGCTGTCACAGAGTCTATCCAACATCCTTTAGCACTGCTACACCAATCTGGATGCTCTCCAAGCAGGTTCAAAAGGCCTGTTTTGACCACTCTAAGGGCTTTCAAAGCTGCCTGGCTATCTGAGCAGATAAACACCTCTGCCTGTCTGCCTGACACAGTAAGGGTGGCGTGCACCATGTTGAAGTAAATTGCTTCAGAAGTAACATTTACTAAAGAAGTCCCCACTACGGAAGTAGGTTACTACGGGAGCAATTTACCCCAAAACTAACGTTGGAGAGCTCAATTAGAATTTAATCTTTTAGTTATGACTACGGAAGTAAGAGCTCATTACTCTCAAAGGTATTGTTTTGTTTGCGCGATTTACTTGATGCAATCATGAATAAGGTTATGTGCGATAGGAAAAGGGGAGAAACGTCAGCGAAAGTGATAAATGTTTGTTGGTACATATAAAGAAAATCCATTTAAACAAGAGTGTAAAAAACGTGCGATAACCTGCATTACATTGATCTTCAAAGCCAGTGAGATATCGCCAACACTCGCAACGTGCGTTCCTAATTACTTTTTATTTTAGGTTTATTAGTTTTTTACATTTGTGATTTACGGGAGGTTAGGATAGGGTATTCTTTTTTAATATAAGCTTAGGTTCCTGATTTACGGGAGGTTACTTGGTTTATTAACATTTTCAATGAAGACCCAAGTAATGTAAAAAAGCCAAAATATGTTATAAAGATGCTGGAAAGACGTGATGGATGAGTTTAATAATTCTAGCGACGGGAAATGTACTGAAGAGCAGCTTAAAATTCAGGAAACAATGTTTATAATCTTCATTTTGCATCGCAGATCGCACGTTAATAGAGAAATACCCATTCTGATTTCGGAAAGGTTCACCATATTCACGGATGGGTGCAAACTAGTAACATGCGTGCAGTCAATTCCACACAGTGCGTGGGAAATCTGTGAAAGTGAAGAAAAATTGCCTTTTATTTTCTTAACACTCGTGTATATTTATATGTGTAGGTACCTTGCTCTTAACCTCAAAAGCGCTCTAACAACACAGTGAAATACATGGCCAGCAGATGCGTGGTGAACGTTTATATATAAGATCGCCTGTAATATCGGGATTACGATGAACTTTGCTTAACATGACATGAAAATGCTGGTAAACTAAAAGTATAGTTGGCATGCACTTAATGTAATGGGAATGACTCTTAAATTCATAGTACTTTTATTACT
Source organism: Deroplatys truncata (assembly GCA_030765065.1). Classification (NCBI taxonomy): domain Eukaryota; kingdom Metazoa; phylum Arthropoda; class Insecta; order Mantodea; family Mantidae; genus Deroplatys; species Deroplatys truncata. The sequence continues at coordinate 18,768,433 of CM060975.1, read as the reverse complement.
TCGAGCTAGTACCAACTGGTTCAAATTACCATGTGAAATCAAACTTGACGTAACAGGAGGGAAAAGTTTGATGCCAAACTTTTAAGTTACATCACGTTAAGTCAATTCTAAATATCTCCATTTAATACAGTGTAAGACTGTCACATTACCTTAAATTCATCATAATGCCGGCTCTCTCTCTCTCCCCCTCTCTCTCTCTCCCACTCCCTCTCTCTCTCTCTCTCTGCATAAGTATCATATGTTCTCTCATAGTACTACCGCATTTCCGTTGTTTTAATTTTTTTGCTGTCGAGATCATCAATGTAACCTAAGTAATCGCTGTTTTCTTCATCGAGATCATCAATGTTATCTTAAGTAATCCATGAACGCATCAAAAATATCTTCCTCCAAATACGATATAGTATTCTAGTTCAATCGACAGGTTAGGTACTCCATCCAGGTCGCAAGAGCAAATTCTAACCTATATTTGTGCTCTATTTAATTCCGTAGTAACATACTACACGATGCTCTCCAACATTTACTTCTACGGTAATTTAATCTGGGAGTATCTGAAAGGAGTAAAATTCTTTGAAAGTAGTTTACTCGCGCATGGAAGTCGCCAAGTGTTGACTTGAATAGTAGTTTACTACGAAAGTGGAGCTTACTCCAGGTTGGTGCACGCCACCCTAAGAATATGCATAACACAGGCACAACCTGAAAAACAGTGGCAACATTTGCAAGGGGAATGACAAGCCTGGTCCTAGGATCCCAGCTCCCAAAGCAGGATTCTCTGTGAATCACGTCCTGCTACCAGCTTTCTGGAGAGACCCCATCTCTGAGTCCCACTCCCCCCTGGAAGGTATAACCACAGTATAAGATGGACTTAGATTATATCTAGTCCCTATCAGGGTAATGGGACACATCACCTGAAGTCTAGTTAGAATTAGTGAGTGCCCTTTGTAGGGCAGCTTAAAACACAACCTCCCTACAGTACAGAGGCGGTGTGCACTCAACCTTCACAAACAACTGCAAAGGAGGAAGGTCCACCAGAATATCCAAGGCATGTAGTCCACACAGGTATCATTAAACATGCCAATCTTTGCAGCAAATCCAGCTTAGCAGTGCCCAGGGTCCATAGAGCTAAGTTGCCCAACATTCATCTTTTCAAGATAAGGGACAACCCTGAGTAACTCACCCTAACTGACATTTAAACAAAGTACCTCTTAATGTGAAGCAGACACGCCACACCGACACTACAGAGATGAGCTTGATTGATTGTAATTTATTTTGGGATTGTCATATTACATTTCTAGGTAGATAACTGAATCACCTAGAAAAATACCTGCCCACTGGCATACTAAGGGTGGCATGCACCAACCTAGAGTAAGCCCTACTTTTGTGGTAAACTACTATTCAAGTCAACACTCGGTGACTTTCAAACAAGAGTAAACTACTTACAAAGCTTTTACTCAGAGAGTACCCTCATGTAGTATGTTACTACAGAGTTAAACAGAGCACAAATATAGGTTAGAATTTACTCTTAAGACCTGGGTGAAGTAACTAATCTGTCAATTGAACTAGAATATCATATCGTATATGGAGGACAATATTTTGATGTGTTTGTGGATTACTTAGGTTACATTAATGATCTCAACGAAGAAAACAACGGGAATGCAATAGTCGTATGCGAGAACCATGTGATACTTATACAGAGAGAGTGTTCAACAAACGCTTCAGTATTAGGAAAGAAACTTTTACATTCCTTTTGAACTAGCTTGGAGAGCATTTACAACAAAACTCAAGACAGGAATTCAGCTCTATAAGCCAAACTGCAACTATTGTTATGCGTCCTATGAGTATTTCATAACGGAACATTTCAGATACTTAAGCCAGCATTACAATGAATTTAAAGTAATGTGACAGTCTAACACTGTATTAAATGGAGATATTTAGGATTGAACTGAACACAACGCAACTTAAAAGTTTGCCAATGTCAAAACTTTTCCTTCCCATTACATCAAGTTTGATGTCACATGGTAATTAGAACCAATCAGCGTGAAGCACTAGCTTGAAGTAATAGTCGTCCTCCGTGGACTAGTGGTACCGTGCTAGCCTCTAGTTCCCAAGGTCGCAGGTTCAAACCCAACGGAGGGCGATGGATTTTTTTCGGGTGTAAAAATCCTTAGCATGGCTTCCTTCGGAAGGGAAGTAAAGCCGGTGGTCCCGTGTCGTAGATTTACGGCACATAAAAGAACCTCAAGCCTGATAAAGAGGCCTCTGAGCAAAATTACCGGTCTTTCACGCCCAATATAGAATGGGACGCTAAGAACCATAGCAGTTAAAGAGCGTCCATAAATAAAACTCAATTTATTTTTTGAAGTAATAAAAGAACTATCAATCAAGAGTCATTCCATTACATTAAGTGCATGCCAATTAGATCTTCTTTAGTTTACCAGCATTTCTTAGCTTCATATCACATTAAGTAACGTTCATCGTAATCCTGGCATTACACACGATCTTATAAATAAGGTTCACCATGTGTCTGCTCGTATATTTCATTGTGTTGTTATTAAGAGCACTTTTGAAGTTAAGAGCAAGGTACCTACACATATAAATATACACGAGTGTTCAGAAAATAAACAGCAATTCTTCTTCCCTTTTGCAGATTTCCCACACATTGTGGGGGAATTGACTGCACACATGTGCCCATCCGTGAATATGGTGAACTTTTCTGAAACCGGAGAGGGCATTTCTCCATTAACACACAAGTGATCTGCAATGCAAAATGAAGATTAGAAACATTGTTTCCAGAATTTTACACTGCTCTTCAGTACGTTTCCTGTTGCTCGAAGCATTAAACTCGTCTGTCCAACTTTCCACCATTTCTCTTCCAGCATCTTTATAACACGTTTTTTACACCCATTGCTTAAATGGATTTTCTTTATCTCTACCAACAAACATTTATCTCTTTTGCTAACATATCCCCTCCTTTTCCTAAGGCACATAATCTTATCCATGATAATGTCAAATAAATCGCACAAACAAAACAATACCTCTGGGAGTAATGAGCTCTTACTTCTGTAGTCGTAACTAAAAGAGTAAATTGTAACTGAGCTCTCCAATGTTACTTCCGGAGTAAATTGCTCCCGTAGTAACCTACTTCCATAGTATGGACTTCTTTAGTAAATGTTACTTCCAAAGCAATTTACTCCAACATGATGCTGCCCTAAGGTCAATAATACTGTAACAACCCTTCAAGGGTTTCAATCCACACCGGGATGTTGCATCAGGTTTTAAAAAGCGTTGTAGCTGGAACAAATTTTGCAACTAGGACAGTGCGTTGCTATAGTTGCATGCCGAAGAGTATTTATTAACCACTAAAGTGGGACAGCGATCCCAATCTCTCATACGTCTTGCTGACAAGCATAAGATATGTGCGTATGCTAAATTTCAGTCTTGAACCCCAGCCTAATTCAGTATACCTTAACCAAATGCCTCAAGTCCTGCAAGATTTATACCCCGGTAAGTCATAGAAATGTACATTTAACCTCTTGCACCCTACATCCTTTCAGAGGGTCTACAACCCTTAACCCACTTAAGTAAAATATACCTTAGTAGATAGGTTTTATAGAACTTGAAGTTAGTTTGCACCCTCCAATCCCAGAAGTGACTGTCCCTTCGATCTGAAGTTGTCAACAGTCATGGTGTTTCTAACCCCTAGGTTCACTACAATTTATTTTGGATGTGTATACTCCCTCCTTTCATACAGGGTAACTGCATTGGTGTTTTCACTAGAATCCAAGGAAATACTTAATCATATTGTACATACCAGTTAAAACTAAGAGCAAAAGAGTATTTAAAGATCTGAGAATCATTAATTTCTGGGAAAATATACATAGGGAAGACAAAGAGGAACATGGACACAAAGTTTAAAGAACAAATGTAAAATATAAGCAAGTTGAGAAATTAGCAGTTGCAGACAATTTTCGGTCCATAGATCATCAGTTGAAAGAGAAATCTTTTAAAAGCCCTTTGAAAACTGGTTGAAGTCTCTATTTGGAAAAAACTACTTACAGATTAGGGGGAAAAAAATCTGAAGTGTTACATATATGACTTCCATCACTCACTCTCTTAGAGCTGATTCATGAGGTTGTCAGTTCAAACCTGGTGGAAGACACTGGATTTTTTCAGGCGTAGAAATCCTTAGCATGGCTTCCATTGGAAGGGAAGTGAGACAAGTATTCCGTGTCGCAGATTTATGGCACGTAAAAGAACCTCAAGCCTGATAGAGGCCTCTGAACAAAAATGTCTGATCTGTCACTCAATATAGAAAGGGACGCTAAGAATCACAGTAGTTAAAGAGCATCCATAAATAAAACTCATTTAGTTTAATTTAACTCTTTTACAAAAGTTTTTTCTTCCACCTATTTCTGTTTAATCGAAATGGACTTTCATTGTAGCTATAAGAAGAATACAGTAGGCTAAAGAGATAGTCAGATTTTTAAACAGCACGTCGCTATGTGATGGCTTTGAAATTCCATGCTGCTTGCACTACCACGAGAAAGAATGAATAACAACTTACCATTAAAAAAAAGTAGTATCTGAAAATTCAAACCAATAACAAAGAATATCTCAGAAATAGGTAATGACACAAAAATATTTGACATAATTTTGAGAAACTCAAAAGTAAATGAAAATGTTTCTATGTAAAGGGTAGTTTGGGGTGGAAATCTTGGAAAAACTTCTTAGTGTCTCATCCTTGGCTGACGAACTTAAATAGGATCTAAATTTGGTATTTAACTGACTTTTCATTTTTTTAATTATGCTGTTCACAGACACACATGTGGACCTTTTTAGAAAATGTTTTACTTGGATTCAAAGAGCCTCAAAACATATATTTCCAATGAAATCTTGGGGGAATACAATATTTCCTCTGTTTACTATACGTAAGTACTACAAAAAGTAAAAAGTGTTTAAAGATCTGAGAATCATTATAGACAATTTCTGGGAAAATATACACGATGGTCCGTTCAAATGTCCCTAATTTCAGTTGTATGTGATGGGTAAAAGGTTGAAGCTAGACACTTAGAACAACATTTAAATAAAAGGAACTCTCAACAAGTTTCGAATCCTGTCTGTAGGAGTTTAAATCAATTGTCCGAGTTGAGTTCAAAGGGTGTTTCCGCAAGTCTTTAACTATGATGCTCCAACTGCTATAAGCATAAAGAAGTGATACGATACATTTTTAACTACTGGAACTGTGTTAAAGAAGCATGGTGGTGGTCACAGAACATCTGACGAAATGGTTCCAAATGTTCAAGCCGCATTTGAACAAAGCCAACGGAAGTCATTAAGAAGAGCTTTGTGGAAACTTCAGATACCGAAATCAACCTTGCAATCAATTGTCCACAAATGTCTCAAACCGTACGCATAAAATTACAGCTATTGCACCATCTGCAGCCAAATGACAAGCCCACACATGTGCAGTTCCCCAATACGATGCTAGACCATCTCAGCACTGATCCTGATTTCATGTCCAATGATGATGATGATGATATGCGGCTTAAGGGCGCTAAACCGCTAAGGTCATCAGCGCCCTTACGATGTATAAAATATAAAGTCAAAATATAAAAGACGGGTAAAAGAACTGCATAATTAAAAAACGTGACACAAACCCGCGATGTCCAAAAGGTAAAAATAACAATAATTCAACAATACCAATAATAACAATAACAACAATAATAACAATACAAATATCCGAAAAATCAACACACTAAAAGCATAGGCAATAAAAGATTAAAACGTGTCAAGAACTGTAGAATGCGAGGGACATGAGCGCCATAGGTCCACTGGGGAGTAGAGTCCCTATTAAAACATACAGAATAAAATAACAAAGCTAAAGGACGTTCAACGCATCAAATGCGCAGATTAAAATCACTGTCACTAATAAAACGTAAAACACATTCTACAATACGCACGTCGTCCGCCAAAACGTTGGCTATGCCAACTGGCAGACCAACATGAACGCGCAATGGAGCTAAAACCTGACACTCTTCTAAAATGTGACGCACCGTTAAGGGCACATCACACTGCTCACAGAGTGGGGCGGGGTCACCACTGAGCAGATACCTATGACTAAACAGACAATGTCCAATCCGTAAGCGAGCTAAAATTACCTCTTCCCGACGACACGAACGAGAAGAGGTACCCCAGAGTAACGGGAGAGCCTTAACCTCCCGCAACTTGTTCCCTCGGAGAGCCGTCCACTCATCCCTCCAAAGCAGGAGGATGCGGCTACGTAAAATAACAAACAAATCTGTGGAGGGAACAACAGAAGTAAAAGAACTGGGTAATAAAATTGCCGATTTGGCAGCGGCGTCGGCAGACTCGTTACCTGAGATGCCCACATGACCTGAAATCCACATGAAGGAGACGCTGATGCCAGAGACACCAAGCGAGTGGAGCAGGTCATGTATGCGCTGTACGAGTGGGTGGTAATGGTAGAGCGCGTTAATACTCTGAAGGGCACTCAGAGAGTCCGAACAAATCGCAAGCCGTGCCGCTGAATGAATAAAACAGATTGATAAATGCTAAAAATTTCGGCGGTAAAAATTGAACATTGTCCAGGTAAACGAAACATAAAACTACATTGACCAAAAACAAAGGCACATCCAACTCCAGCATCAGTCTTAGAACCATCGGTAAAAAAAAAATGAAAATCCCCGAATTGTGCCCGGACTTCTAAAAAAGCCGATCTAAAGACTGAAGAAGGGGTCTCAGTCTTCGGCATCGCCGTTAGCCCAAGGTGACAGTGGGCATTAGCGCGCAACCATGGAGGAAAAAGCGTTTCCCCCCTGGGAAGGGCCGGCGCTGGTGTAACGTCCAAATGCCGAAGGAGTTGTTGAAATCGAACCCCTGGAGGTAGTAATGCAGAGGAGCTAACGAAATATTGTCGATCAAGCGAATCCTCGTAAAATAAATCGAAGGATGGGTGGTTAGGCAAGCTTGAGAGCCGACAAGCATAGCTGCACAAAAGGATCTCACGCCGGAAGGACAGCGGAGGCTCTGCAGCTTCTGCGTACAGACTGGGTACAGGGCTGGTTGGAAAGGCCCCTGTAGCGATTCTTATGCCACGATGGTGAATGGCATTCAATCGACGTAACACAGATGGACGTGCCAACGAATAAACAATACACCCGTAATCAAGCTTGGATCGACCAAAGAGCGATAAAGGCAAAGGACGGTCCGATCAACTCCCCAGGATGTGCCACTTAAAACACGTAAAAGATTAAGAGAACGGTCACACTTGGCTTTTAAAAACGAAATGTGCGAAATCCAGCTCAGCTTTCTATCAAATATCAACCCCAAAAATTTCGCCTCGTCTGCAAAGGGAAGTAACCCTGGCCCAAGATGGAGAGAAGGCGGAGGGAAATACTTCCGGCGCCAGAAATTGATAGACGGATTTCTCGGCGGAGAAATTAAAGCCGTTGGCGTTACTCCAGGCGTAGAGACGGTCGATACAGCTCTGGAGACGGCGTTCGAGTAGACAGCCGGGAACTGCAATAAATGGCAAAATCATCAACAAAAAGGGATGATGAAATGCCAGGTGGAATACAATCAACAATGGGGTTGATAGCAATTGCAAAAAGTGTGACACTGAGTACAGAGCCCTGCGGTACTCGAGTTCTCTTGAATAAAACGCCTAGATAAAACCGAGCCCACACGTACACGAAAGACGCGGTCCGTCATAAATTCCCGAAGAAATATGGGAAGACGACCGAGGATATTCTATGCGTGCAGTGTACGTAAAATGCCGCCCTTCCAACATGTGTCATAAGCTTTCTCCAGGTCAAAAAACACAGCCACGGTTTGACACTTTCTCAGAAATCCATTCATAATATGTGTTGACAAGGACACCAGATGGTCGACGGTAGAGCGATATCGACGAAATCCGCATTGAGCGTTCGCTAGAAGTTTCTGAGACTCAAGCCACCATGTCAACCGCCCGTTGATCATGCGCTCCATCACCTTGCAAATGCAACTGGTGATGGTGATAGGGCGGTAGCTGGAAGGTAGTTGGCGATCCTTCCCAGGCTTAAGTATAGGGACAATGGTGGCTTCGCGCCAAACGGAAGGAAAAATGCCGTCTTGCCAAATACGGTTATAGACCTGTAAGAGAAAGAGTTTACTGTCGGCGGAAAGGTGCTTTAACATCAGGACATGAATGCCGTCCGGGCCAGGAGCGGAGTGCCTAGAGCTATGAAGAGCGTGCTCCAGCTCCCTCATTGTGAACAGTTCGTTATAGCATTCATTATTAGCAGACCGAAAAGAATATGATGCGGAATCCAGCCGGTCTTTAATAGAATGAAAGCCGGCGGAATAATGGTCTGAACTGGAAACCGCCTCAAAGGCAGCACCCAGAGTGTTAGCGATGGCAGCCGGATCCACTATGGTGGCATTAGAAACCTGAAGGCCAGAAACAGTACAAAGTGACACTTTACCTGAGAAGCGACGAAGTTTATCCCAAACAACGGATGAAGGCGTAAAGCGATTAAAAGACTCGACAAAACGAGCCCACAACGCCTTCTTGCTATCCTGAATAATGCGACGAGCCCTGGCGCGCGATTGTTTAAGTCACCAAATTATCAAGTGTAGGGTGTCGCCAAAACACCCTAAGTGCAGTCCTACGGGCACGAACGGCATCCCAACAATCCTCGTTCCACCACGGAACAGGCGGTCGCCGAGGTTGAGAGGATGATCGGGGAATTGCGCGTTCGGCGACAGAGAAAATCGTAGACGTAAGGTGCGTGCAGCACCTAGTTGGTTAATCTCGGCGAAGGGCTGAGCGTAAAAATGCACGAGGCTGGAATACAAGCTCCAGTCGGCTTTTGTGAATATCCAGGTAGGTACTCTGGAATGCTGTACGTGGTGTGACAGAAGAGAAACGACGCAGGGGTAATGGTCGCTGGAGTAGGTGTCAGCGACAACGTTCCACTGAAGACGACGTGCAAGCTGGAGTGAGCAAATGGCAAGGTCCAGGTGAGAGAATGTACCAGAAGATTCAGAAATAAAAGTAGGTGCACCTGTATTGAAGATGGAAAGATTGAACTGGTAAAAAATGTCGGAAAGAAGAGTTCCCCTCGCACAAGCCCCTGGCGAACCCCACAGTGGGTGATAGGCATTAAAATCTCTCAACAGAAGAAATGGTGTTGGGAGAGCGGACAGGAGAGCTCGAATATCCGCGGGAGCGAGGGGAGACGATGGAGGTGAATACACAGAGCAAACAGAAAACAAAAAGCCGGGTAAGTGAAGGCGAACGGCAACAGCTTGCAAGTCGGATGTAAGTGTGACAGGTTTAAAATGAACGTCGTTACGCACTAACATGACACCTCCATGAGCAGGGGTACCCTCCTCCGGTTCAAGGTCGTAGCGAACCGGAGTATATCCTCGGAGATCAAAAGGATCGTGAGGGCGAAGCTTAGTCTCCTGCAAACATACGACCATAGGCGAATGGGAACGCAATAAAAGTTGCAGTTCCACCCTATGCGATTGTACACCACGTACATTCCAGGTCAGGATAGCCATGAATAAAAGGGATAAACTGTCTACTTAGAAGGGCGGCTTAAAAGAATCTTTTGCTTAACCTTTGGGCTCGGGCCTTTTGTATGGAGTTGGTCAGACTCCATAGCTTCCTCGGAGGGAGGGCCCACGCGCTCAGTGTCAGAAACCAATTCAAGCGCCGTGAATCGGTTCTGGGTGGCGATGGGTGAGGGGTGCCGCTGAGCGCGGCTTGTCCCAGGAGCTTCCTGGGACAGCGACCTCCAAGGAGAAGGTGAACTTTTGTTACCGCGCGCACGCGGAGGGTCTTTCAAAAAATCTTCCCTACGTAGTTTCTGCTTGGGTTTCTTTTCAGCGGCTTGCGACTTCATTGACTTTGGACCAGGTTTATAGGGCTTGGTAACAGTAGCTTTAATGGACGGCCGGATGGTAGTGGCGGTTAATCCAGTCATGGTCCAGGTCTGAGTTTCGGCATCGACTCGTGGTATTGGCGAGGCAACAACAGAACTAAATGTGCCAGATCGCAGAAGTGAAGGTTGGCGTGCATGATAACGCCTCCGGGCTTCAGCGAAGGAGAGTTTTTCCTTTACCTGGATCTCCTGGATCGCCTTCTCATCCAAGTACCGCGGACAGTTGGCAAACGACGCAGAATGAGACCCTTTACAATTAACGCAGATGGGGGCTGTTGAACAGGTACCTTCGTGTGAGGGCTGGCTACATGTTGCACAGATGTTAACGGCACTCTTACATGAGACTTGCGCATGACCAAAACGTTGGCATTTAAAACAACGCAGAGGTCTAGGAATATAAGGCCTCACAGAAATCCGTTCGTACTCTGCGGAAATGCTCGTGGGCAGATCAATGCCATCAAATGTTAGAAACAGGGTACGAGTGGGTACCAATACGCCGTCGCGTTTGGCCTGCACTCGATGCACTGCTGTCACCTTTTGATCGGATAGATATTCGACTAGATCCTCGTCCGATATACCATCGAGGCTATGCGTGGTAACAACGCCCCGACTGGAATTCAATGTGCGGTGCTTCTCAACACGGATAGGATAACCGTGGAGAAGCGTGGCGCGCAACAAGGTTTTACTTTGCTGATCGGACTTAGTTTGGGCCAATAAGGAACCATTCCGTAGACGAGTGCAGGATTGAACCGTACCAGCAATAGCATCTATGCCTTTCTGAATTACAAAAGGGTTCACCTTCTCAAAGTTTTGTCCTTCTTCTGTTCTTGAAATGAATAAGTAACAACCAGATGTCGGCGGTGCTACTTCTGTTACAATAGTTTTTCGGCGCTTGTTTGTATTAATGGAGAAAGGGTGCTCCATAGCGATAATAAATCCTCCACCATTGCAACCATCTCCGACCTCGGGCTCTGACTTCCCGGACGTTACCCCGGCTTGGGGTAGAGTGGCCTATGTATACCAAACTCACCCCAGGGTCACACCTTCCAGAACATAGACAGAGGGACCCAATCGCCGTCAGAAGTCAGCAGCTCATGCAATGGCCCCCCCCGCGGGACTGCAGTTGAACAGCGGATACGAACACATACCCTACATGACGACCCCGGGCAGTGGGGATGACGCCATTATCCACTCACCCAGCTGCGCACCACTGCGCATGTATCCGTCAGGCTGTGTCCATGGAGGATTAACATAAAAGGTTAAAAGAAACTAAAAGTGTGTGGGCGTTTTGGACTCAAGGTAGGCCGGCGAAGAAGTAAAAGAGATGTGTAAATGTATGGACGTGGGGCGAAATGTACGGAAATTGAAGAGAAGTAAGAAACGACGGCGAGGGGCGACATGTAATGAAATGCCCAGAACGCACGAGAGCCTACCTTGAGTCCACCGGTCACGAGAACGAACCCACCTTGACCGGACGGGGATGAATGGGTGAAAATGGCTATGAAAGGCTCGGGTACCCCGGGTGCACCTAACCTGTACTCACATAAGGTGAGCCCCTGGGGGGTTTCATGTCCAAGATTTTCTTCTCGGATGAAGCCACTTTCCATGTGCCAGACAACATAAACCAGCATAATGTGTGGATCTGGGGATTGCAAAATCCTCACGCTACACAACAGCACTTTCGTGATAGTCCCAAGGTCAATGTTTGACGCGGTTTGTCACAGAATAAAGACATTGGACCATTTTTCTTCGCCGAGAAAATTGTCCAAACTATCTTGACATGCTGGAGCAGTTCTTCTTCCCACAAATTGAACACCTGCAGCCCAACATCCTTTTCCAATAAGATAGCACTCCTCCACACTGGTTCAATGAAGTTTGTGTGACTTTGGACATTTTCCCTGGCTGTTGGATTGGTAGGGAAGGATTGATCGTGTGACACACAAGATCTCCTGATTTAACACCACTCGATTTCTTTCTCTGGGGCTACGTCAAAGATAAAGTTTACACCACCCCAGTCAGAGACCTTTTGTGGTCTTCGGGAGCACATTGTAGAGAACATTTCAGAAGACATGCTCCAACCTACTTGGCAAGAAATTGTTCATTGCCTTAACATTGTCACAGAGACTGCTGGAGCTCGCATAGAGATGTGGTGATGTGCATATCAAAATGTGCTCGGTTCTCCTTTCATATAAACGTTGTTGCAAGTTTTTATCTTCAAACATTTACCCATCACATACAATTGAAATTAGGGACATTCTAGCAGACCATCCTGTACATAGGCCAGACAAAGAGGAACATGGACAGAAGGTTTAAAGAGCATATGAGAAACCTGAGAAATCAACAATTGAAGAGCACTTTTGATGCACAGATCAGTTGAGAGCACAGCCCTTCAGAAACTCACTGAACTTTCTGTTTGGGAAGAACCATTTACATATAAAAAAAATTTGATGTGTTACATTCACATGACTTTCTCTATCCTGTAATCCTTTATTAGTGGGTATACAAATTATTCCTATGAAAATTTATTTTCCTATCTACTTCATTTTAATTGAGATAAAACTTTTCGGAAACAGCAATAGTCAAATGTTTAAGAACTGGATGCTTTATGCTGGCTTTAAAATTACATCTCGACATCTTGATAAGCAACTAAAAATCAACAGGGCTTGAAAAGAATGAACAAGTATTGAACAATTCAAACCATTAATAACGACAACTGGGAAATGGCTGATGCCACAAAAAAAGTTATTTGAAATAAATTGTGTTTTAAAGAGATCTACATATTTTGTGCAGTACACTTTCGTCTATCACTTAACATTTGCCAGTTATACAAGGTTATACAACATTCCTTCTGATTTTACAGGCTATTCCAAGAAAATTGAAGATGTACATTTTATTTACCATGATCTTTAATATATAGTATTTCAATCAAAATTGTTAGAGCCATCTTTTTAGAAAATCAAAAATTTTGAAAACTGTTTCATGTAAAGGGTAGTCTGAGGTGGGGAGATTTTCTTGAAAATCTTTGTGTCGCATCCTTGTTAAGGTACTGAACCTAAATACCAAGTTTGGTGCACAAATTAAGGTTTTTCACCAGAAGTTACTGGGATATGTTTCGGAGACTCTTGTCTCCATCATCAGTCTGGATTCACTGCCGTGCATCCTCTTGTGACTAGTGCATGTTATTATCTGTTTGGACGCACTGTGTAATGAGATACTTTTCACATTGGACAGCAAGTTTAATATATTGTACTTCTTCTTATGAATGAATAGCTTTTCCCAACTGGAGAGTTCTGCTGTTTTTCTAGGGGCCTTTAAAAGCTTTGGTTTTTCTTCTTGCTGATGTTTTGTGGACCCAAATTGCCACTGATTTTTCTGTTTGTTTAATTTCACGTTTCTCATTGAGGCAGTATTTTAATACCTGAATAATTTCAATTATATTTTATAATAAGTAAATTCTATAACACCCGCCTTAAAACAGTATGTATGTAATAATTATTTAAAATGTATGTAACAGTCATTGCATTAGCTTATTTTTATTGTAAACATGTTTTATAATGTTATGTGAATACATTACATACTCCGATAATGCAAGAACTGTGAGAATAATAAGTTTTAAGTTGCTAACAATGAGGTAACCTTGTGGCAATAATGAGTCTGAGAGTTTGAAAGTTACTAGTCATGATTAAAGCAACGATAATGTAATTTCTCTGACAGTTTAAAATTAGCCAATCAACAGCAAAGAAAAGTTTTAAGTAAAATGCAGATATTCCTTTGGACTAGAATTAGCCAATCAGAGACTTGAAATACCAAAGCTTACGGGTTTTGACCGTTGAAAGTTGCTCAGTTGCTGGCAAACCTTGGTAGTGAACAGATGGAAGATGTGTTCTCTACAGAGATATTACGTGTGAATCGTAAAAATATGTATGCGCGCTAAGTGAAAGTATTAAAGATTCTCACAGTTCATAAAAAGTGTAGTGATTTTTAAAAATGTGCAAGAATTAATGAAAGAAGTGAATTTAAAAAACTTAAATTCTGTGATGTCTACAATCATTGTCATACCGCGCCCTGCCTAAGATACATGACTCTACAAACATTACTGACGCAGCCGAGGCAAATTCAAACATAAATATTATATAGAAACAGTTTTAATAACAAAGTTAAATATTATAGTGTAAAACTTGGAGTGTAATAACAAAAACAATTCTTGAAATCAGCTTCTCATACGTAGCAACATATTGCGTAATAACAGTAACTATACGTAATCAACAAATTCAAACTGACGCCCAAAGCGTGTTGCAAACTTAAAAACCAACTAAAATTATGTAAACATATTTATGTAACCAAACACTTTCTTCAAATTTAAAAAAAAAATTACATAACCATAAACTTCTTCATCATGTGTTCTTTAAACCTTTGTCTTCCCTATGCACACTTTCCTACAATCCTGACACACAATTTCATAAATACCAGGAGCTTTTCCTACTGGAATTGTGTCCTTTGTATTGGTTCAGAGCATATGTTTTAAGGGATGTTTGGTCTAAGGTTATATCATATTCTTTGAATATTTTTGTGAATTTTAGGAAGGACCTTGGCCCCAGTTAACAAACATTCTTTAGAAAACATACTCAGGACCTATACAAGTAACACAATTCCAATGGGAAAACCTTCTGGTATTTATGAAAGTGGATGTCAGGGCTACAAGAAAGTGTACATAGGGAAGACAAAGAGGAACGCAGACACAAAGTTTCAAAAACACATGAGAAATGTCAAATATAAACAAACACTTGAAGTAGAAATGTTGTTGCGTAAAGTATTTTATATCTGCACCACGTATGGGAGCCAACTTGAAGTAGAATGTTTTGTTGTTAAAGTATTTTTAAACTTGAAGAAGGTTATGTTGCTTCTCGTAATATATATGTTTACAATTGAAGATGTATGCTTATGTAATTGAATTTTACGTAATATTTTATTTAGTTGCATTTAAGGAGTTCCTGAAACATGCTTTGGGCGTCGATTTGAATTTGTTGATTACATAAAGTTACTGTTATTACGCAATATGCTGCTATGTACGAGAAGCTGATTTCAAGATGTGTTTTTGTTATTACACTCCAAGTTTTACACTATAATATTTAACTTTGTTATCAAAAAAACTGCTTCTATATATTATTTATGTTTGAATTTTGCCTCGGCTGCGTCAGTCTTACTTTAGAAACTTGTTTCTCTTATTCAGGGTGTGGTGTAACAAGAATGTAGACATTACAGAATTTAAATTTTTTAAATTCGCTTCTTTTATTGATTCTTGCACATTTTTATAAAGCACTACACATTTTAAGAACTGTGAGAATCTTTAACACTTTCACTTAGCGCATATACATATTTTACAATTCAGTCGTAGAGAACGCATCTTACATCCATTCACGACCAAGGCTAGCCAGCGACTGAGTAAGATTTCAACAGTTAAACCTGTAAGCTTCGGTATTTCAAGTCTCTGATTGGCTAATTCTAGTCCAATAGAGTATCTGCATTTTACTTAAACTTTTTCCTTGCTATTGACTGGCTAATTTTAAACTGTTACTGAATTTATCTTATCTTTGATATAATCAACTTTTCAAACTCTTAAACTCATTATTGCCACAAGGTTACCTCATTGTTAGCAACTCAAAACTTATTATTCTCACAGCTCTTGCATTATTAAAGTATATAATGTATTCACATAACATTATAAAACATGTTTACAATAAAAATAAGCATTTGCAATGACTGTTACATACAATTTAAATAATTATTACATACTTATTGTTTCAAGGTGGGCTGTAATTGAATTTACTTATTGTAAAATACAATTGAAATTATTTAGATATTAAAATACCGCCTCACAATCAGTGGTTGCAGAGCATTTTTGGTCCACAAAACATCAGCTAAGAGAAAAACCAAAGCTTTTAAAGGCCCTTAGAAAAAGAGCAGAAATCTCCATTTGGAAGAAGTTATTTATTCATAAGAAGATGTCCCTTGTGAAAAGTATCTCATTACACAGTGCGTCCATACAGATAATAACGTCTATGAGTCACAAGAGGATGCATGGCAGTGAATCCAGGCTGATGGTGGTCTCCGAAACATGTCCCAGTAAGTTCTGGTGAAAAACTGAGGCTATAATAATAAAAATCTTAATTTGTGCACTTATAAAAACTTCACTGTGACTCCCAAAATAGTTTTAAAAAAACAAGTTTGGTATCTGACATTTTGTTTTTGAGTTGTGATGCATGGACACATGCACACAGGACCTTTTTTCTAAAAATGCTTTTTCTGGATTCAGGGAGCCTCAAAACATGTATTTCTGGTGAAATCTTGATATTGAATTTTTGGGTGGAATGCAATACTTCCCGTACTTACTATGTACATGGTAGAGAAAGTAATAAACACAGTTTGTTAAAGTTTAATGTGCATATCCAAACAATCTTATCGTGTAGTATGTCCAGCCAAGACGAGCCACAGGAAGAGGCAGCACAGAGAGTATAGGGAGATGGAGACAACTTTCAAAGCATGTTGTAGTAAGCATTTGATATAAAAGAAACAGAATAATTAACCTCATCGCCGTTATGGACGGAATGATTCTGCATAAGGATTACAGCTACATTAATTTAAAAAAAACCATTGTTTTGCAATTCATTTGTAGATGGATTTCACAAACCGTCGTCAAGACATTTTAAGCTTGTCAAGCAGTTGACGGCTTGTTAAAAGTGGAAGTTCCACTTCACCAATATGCATCTCCTTTTCACAGCAGAAGTTTGCATCAACTTTTGAGGATCTATTTTCCTGGCTTCAAATCAAGATTATGAACATACTCTAGCTCTTGAGAAATGACATCGCATTTACTTTCAATCCAGTAACTGAACACAGATATTTTCAGTATTGAAAATATGCTTCCAGAACCAAAAATTGAGTTTTATTTATGGACACTCTTTAACTGCTGTGGTTCTTAGCGTACCACACTCTAAATTGGGCGTGAAAGACTAGAAATTTTTCTCAGAGGCCTCTTTATCAGGCTTGAGGTTGTTTTACGTGCCGTAAATCTACGACACGGTACCACCAGCTTTACTTTTCTTCTGAAGGAAGCCATGCTAAGGATTTTTACACCCGAAAAAATCCATCACCCTCCGCCAGGTTTCAACCCGCAACCTTGGGAACTAGAGGCTAGCATGGTCTTCCAGAACCTGTTATATGGGATAGAAATAACCATAACTACGAAGTGGATAATGTAAAATTTGTGACTTGTTACAGATTATCAAAACAGGAGTGTTTAAAATACTGGAAGATACTGAACCGATACAGAATACCCTACGAACAGAAATCGATTATTTTACTGATTCAGCGGTTATTGATAACATTCTGTATTAATGGTGACTGCAACAGAGTTTCAAAATCCACAGTGTGCAGATACATGGAGAAAGAAATAGAAGCAACCGCTTCCTTACGACCACAGTGGTTCAAGAATTTTATGCAATTGTAAATTTTCCTGGTGCTGTAGACACAATTGACTGAACTCATGTGCCCATTTTGTCACTCAGTGAGCACAATGCTATATATTCAGACGATTTACAGTGCAGGTTTACTATACCCCCGCCGCTGTAACGTTGCACTTGACAGCTCACGTTTAAGTTGGTACACTCGCAAAAAAACAGATGAAAAGCTATCACCGTTTGACTTTCTAAGCCAATCACAAGGCAGCATTCCGGATGGTCGATGACAAAGCGGAAGTGGAACGGGAGCTGGAAGCGGCTCTGTTGCCGGATGTAGCTATCCCCAACCACGTGCTTCAGTTTGTGAATCTCTAGCACAAACGTCGAGTTGTTCTTTGCAAGCTACATATTGTTCTTGTTATTTGTGGTTATTGTTTTATAGTTTAGTTATTGTTCGTTTATACATATATATATATATATATATATATATATATATATATATATATATATATATATATATATATATACATATATATTTATTTAAAGGTGAGTCACCTTTAAAGTCCGACTCACCTTTAAATAAATTCAATACACATCACTGTTTCTAGCTTCTTTTCATTACAATATCAACATATATATTTATCTGTTTTATATACATTTAAGTCATATTATTTATTTATACAAGATTTAAGTGCGACAATGTCTGAAAAACGACGTCGATCGCCGAGTGATGATTCACAAAGTGTAAATCCTTTGCGCCACTTAATAGTCAGGCATTGGAACTATTAAGGAGCACCCGAGGATTCTTTGAACAGGAAAAGGAGTACGTGAAGCTTCACGGCCATCCCTCTATTCCTGCTGATAAAGCTGTACACTGTCACTTCAACCCTATCAAATTAGTGTGGAACGACATTAAGGTTTATGTGAGGGAGAACAATAAGTCATTTACCATTACTGAGGTGGAAAGGCTTTTGTGGGAAGATGTGGCGACGGTGGACGCGGCTTCGTGGAAGAAGAAAGTAGATCATGTGAATAAGCTAAGACAAAAAACACAAGAAATAGACGGAATTATTAGTGAGTGTGAACCATTAATGATATGCCTTGGTGAAGATAATGATGACAGGGATTTGGATGGAATTGAGCCATTGCTGTTTTAAATCGTGAATGAAAATAACTTTTGTTATCGCGTGCTAATAATTTGTTTTATTTCTCCTCAATGTGGCAGGCAAGTTTGCATTGTTCTGTTTCTATATTGTCAAAAGTGCGTAATTTATTCTACATACGCTGCAATGTTTATGCAAAGTTATTTTCAATTAACAATAATAATACAAAATAGTTATTGTACATTGACGTTCGCTACTACGTACACTTTTGTATGCGGCTTAGACACGATAGAAAGAACTATCAGCTGTTGTTGTTTACTAGCCACTCTGGCAACGTCGCAACCACAATGTAGCCAACTTTACGCGAAGCCACATGAACTGTCAAGTGCAAAGATTCAGCGGCGGGGGTATAATTACCAATATTGTGGTGTGCTGGTCAGGTTCTGTCCATGACAACTTATATTTCACAACAATCGTTTGAGACATGGAGATGGCATTTTGTACTTGGTGACAGTGGTTTTCAAGGGGGCATGGCATAGTTTAAGCATAAGCGTTGCGCTTATGTTTTGTTTTCGAAGCCACAGTCTCAGCCAATGAAAATAGATGTAGCAAACCTTACTATTGTAAACCTTCACAAACTTATATAACAAGTCGTTATAGTTAATGAATCGTCATTTTATGTTATTGTCGTTGACGATATGGCAAAAATTGATGAAGCGTTACTTTGACGTCCCTCAAGCAAAATTTGCCAAAGGTTGGTGAAACCTGGCACTAGTGTAACCATTGAAGCCAGCTATGAAGGAGTTTTACCCATTAGCATAATGTTTCATGTATTTTTACAACTTATGTGTGCATGAACATTTTTCTCTCCTGTTGATTACATGAGTTTATTTATTCTACAATATTGTAAGACAAAATCTATTAGAAAAGAAATTTGAATTATGTGTGCCCCTTGTGATGCTCGATTGTGTTTGGAACAAGTGTATAATGCAAGAAGAATTACTGAAAATAATGGAAAAATGCATGTGAATTTGTTTGTCTCGTGAATGTTACATAGGCTTTACACAACATGGAACCTTGCTGTTGTTCACCCCTGAATCACATGAGTGTTAAGGTTCATTATTACTTATATTTGTGTGTAGTAAGGCATACTTTATAATTCACAGAAGTTGATGTAACAATGATATGTGACGGCACATCAGGAAATTCTTGGTATTGTGTTCCGGTCTTAGACTCTAGCTGCTGGCTTTATGTCTTCAGATAGCTTATACACAGTCAAGTCCAAGCAAAAGTGAAGTTTCTAACAAACTTCTTTACACATTAAGCCCAAATTAGCTATCTAAGCTTTTGAAGAAAAATATTTTCTTTTGCCAATACTGTAAACATTTTGCACAGTATTCTAAAATTAGATGAAAAATTAAATTGAGTTTTATTTATGGATGCTCTTTAACTACTGTGGTCCTTAGCGTCCTATTCTATGTTAGGCGTGAAAGACTGGTAATTTGGTCAGAGGTCTCTTTATCAGGCTTGAGGTTCTTTTACGTGCTGTAAATCTATAACACGGGACCACCGGCTTTACTTCCCTTCCAAAGGAAGCCATGCAAAGGATTTTTACGCCTGAAAAAATCCATTGCCCTCTGCCAGGTTTGAACCCGCGACCTCAGGAACTAGAGGCTAGCATGATAACCACGGAGGATCACTCCCAAAATTAAATGAAACGTCAAACCACTATGATGGAGAATTAACAGTTATAAAAGCAGCATTACAGAACATCCTATATAGACATACATAAAACAAAAAATAATCATCTTATCAGCCTCAAAATCAGCCATAGATGGGATAGTAAATTACAATAATAAAACAACAAGGAATATTAAAGAAATAAGAAGCCTAATTAAAGCAGTTGAAACTAGAAATTATGTCACTCTACAATGGATCCCAGCTCATGTCGGACTTTGGGCAATGAACATGCGGATCAATTAGCAAATAAAGGTGCAATACAACAAATAAAACCTGTAGGACAAAAAGAAATAAATAAACAATTAAATAACATTAAACAACACTTCAAAAGACAGCAGAGACTTGATGAAGAAGATAAATTAAAGGATAAAGATTATAAGAATATTAAAGATTGAGTTGATATACAAAAAATGCCAAGGAAGACTGCAGTGGCCTTATTTAGGATGACAACTGGCCACAATTGCGTCGCAGAACACCTCTACAAGATACGATGCCTACCTACACCCAAGTGCACTCTCTGTGAATAAGATGTCATCCTGAACAAACAACATCTCACCAAATGCAAAGGCCTTAAAAGTGATAACTTACAGACTTTATATTGGGAAGCAAGAGGGAAAATGATGCAGATCAATTAATCCCCAGTGCCATTGGTCAACAACAACAACAGCTTTTGAAGAAAAATATTTTTTTTTGTCAATATCAAATACAACTGCAATCAATGCTCACCTGGTTAACCTTATTGGTTAAATGGCTGGCTGGGATTTAAACTGATATTGGGTAACGTACAGTGGACAGGCATGCTTTAAATAACTTTTTGTACAGGGTGACACAAAG
Source organism: Deroplatys truncata (assembly GCA_030765065.1). NCBI lineage: Eukaryota > Metazoa > Arthropoda > Insecta > Mantodea > Mantidae > Deroplatys > Deroplatys truncata. The sequence continues at coordinate 18,747,352 of CM060975.1, read as the reverse complement.
AATGCCATAGCTTAATTGTTGTGTTAAAGTGGTAATATTGGAGAATCTAAGCTCAAACTGTGTGAGTGGATGTGAAAAATTCCATAGATGGCATCCCAAGTCGACAAGAGTTGCCATAGCACTGCAGAAAGGAGAGTTAACTGTTCAGCAAAAGATGAAAGTTATACTGTTTTTTGTGGAAACAAAGGCTGTGCTAAAGACACAGACATCTTCATGCTCACTTTGGTACAAGGTGAGCCCCTTGCAAACAGATACTTTACCGACTTTTCCAACAAGTCGTTGGAAGTCTGTCTTCCCAATATAAAGTCTGTAAGTTATCACTTTTAAGGCCTTTGCATTTGGTGAGATGTTGTTTGTTCAGGATGGCATCTTCTTCACAGAGAGTGCACTTAGGTGTAGGTAGGCATTGTATCTTGTAGAGATGTTCTGCGAGGCAATCGTGGCCAGTTGCCATCCTAAATAAGGCTACTGCAGTCTTCCTTGGCATTTTTTGTATATCAACTCTATCTTTAATATTCTTATAATCTTTATCTTTTAATTTATCTTCTTCATCAAGTCTCCGCTGTCTTTTGAAATGTTGTTTAATGTTATTTAATTGTTTATTTATTTCTATTTGTCCTACATGTTTTATTTGTTGTATTGCACCTTTCTTTGCTAATTGATCCGCATGTTCATTGCCCAAAAGTCCAACATGAGCTGGGATCCATTGTAGAGTGACATGATTTCTAGTTTCAGCTGCTTTAATTAGGCTTCTCATTTCTTTAATATTTCTTGTTAAAAACAAGTTGAAACTGGTTCTTTGTTAGAGAAAGAACAACGCTGCCTCACTAGTGTCATGTGATCTTGACTCGAAGTCCTGGCAAATCAACAAGGATAGCTTATGCTGAGTTGGGAATCTCTCATCAGCTGATTCAAAGAACTCTGCACTTGTTCCTACACAAAATTACCGTAACATACAGCAGTTGTTTATTGGCCCAGTCTGACCTGGTTTGCATGTATGACTGCTCTACTAGATGGTTCCATTCTGAAATTCCCGCGTTATTGAGGTGTAATACAAACATGCCATATAATGAGTACTAATGTTGTTATAAGTGGTGTCCATCCTGCCATGAGATTGTAATTCATGAACTTGTCACTCTGTAGGGTTTCAATTTTAAAAGTTTAGCAGCTGTATGAACAGAGATTTTTGAAAAACCCACTTACTGCGCAACACATCTTACACACTCCTTTGCAGAGCATTTGAATAATGCACCAATTTTGTTAATCCCCCCCCGTTAGATCACGTCTTTTTCACTTCTTAACTTACAAAACAACTCCTCTGTATTATCTTTGTACTCGACAAGGTTGGCTGACTTATGAGGGCATGTGATTATACTTACTTTTTCCCACATGTGTCGCAGATGAAACTCAAGTTGGCTGCTTCTGCCTCATGAACTTCTTCATGGCGTTGGAGGTATTCTTTAGTAACAAAACCCTTGGGACATTGTTTGCATTTATAAGGACGCTTGTCACTGGGATGATGAATTGCTAGTATGTGATATTTCAGTGTTTTTCTATTGGCAAGCTGTTTGCCACACTCTGGACACCTGCAAACATAACAGAAAGGAATTACTACAATTGGAGTTGGCAGTTTTAATTTATCAGAATAATACAACAATTACAAATATAATAAATAACCCACATCTCTAAAAAGGACCTACAAACGAAGTGACATTCGGATTTTCTCTGACAGTCAGGCTGCACTAAAAGCAATTGCAACTTATCAGATAACATCTAAGTTAGTCTCAAACTGCCTAATAAACCTGATACAATTGACAAAACACAACAAGGTTAATCATGGGTGGGTGGCTGGACATAAGGGAATTTTAGGCAACAAAAAAGCAGATATCCTGGCATAAAAAGGATCTCCTCAAACATATACTGGACCTGACATACCCTTAAACTCTGTTCAAAGAACCATTGCTGGGTGGATTAACCATAACCAGCAATTGTGATGGCTTCAAACAGAGGGATGCAAGCACAGTAAGAGTAGTATATTCTCCTCACTTAATGAACACGTACTTAATCTCAATAAACCTGATAACCGGGCTCTTGATGGGACATTGTAGATTACAGAAACACCTGCATACAATGGGAATCTTTAGAGAGGAACCAGTATGTAATAAAGCGGTTGAAACTGCCTCTCATATAATCTTCAAATGTGAAGCACTAGGTAGGAAAAGATATTAAGTTTTGGGTCTGATAAACTGAAATGATGATTTTCCTAAAGAAAACTTAGTTAATAAACTACTGTCCCTAATTAAAGCTACAGCACTATTTTACCAAAACAATAGTGATAGGAGATAATACAACAAACCCTTAGGTTTCAGTGTTAAGGGCAATTATAACCCAACTCCATCACTACAATATTCAAGTCAAATCAACGGTCAACTTCACGCCAATTTTCCTTACTTTATATACAAATTTATATTTCTCTTTATGTTTGCATAGGAACAAGTATTTAATTAATTTCTTGCCTTAGCTGTCATTGCAAGTAGTCATGGCATAATGTACAACAAATCTCACACTTGTGTAGTGTTTTATCTTGGTCGCCCATATAAAAGTTATAAACATTTCAAAAATTGAGAAATTAAAGAGTTTAAAAATATTGAAAATATTGCATCAAAATAGAAGTAATAGAATCCTTACTTTAAATTACAGAGGCTTTCAAAAGTAATGACCTGCATTGGAAAGATAAAATTTCAAAAAGTGTAAACACTTTTCTGTTTTTGGGTCCAATTCACCCCAATTGATGGAGTAAAGAAAGACATTGCTACACTTATAGAGAAGATGAGGAATAACACAATGGAATTATAAAGTAATAAAAATATTATGAAATGTAAATAATCAATACACAAAACTTGTCATGATTAAATAATAGAACAGCAGCAAAATGTTCAGTATTAATTTTAAATGGAGAACAGGGTAAAATAAATATGTATGTACATGACTGAAGTAACAGAAGAGTCAAAACAACAAGGTTCTGCTGCTAAAGAGATGAGGAACAACAAGCTAAAAAGAGACAACATGTAACAAGATGATGCAATTTTCACAGAAGAGATTCCACGAGGAGAGTAGCAGAAAAATTAGTTATTGCAATAGGTAGAGCTGATTCCATGTTAACCTTTTCACTGTCAAGTTAGAATACTATACTACTGCCCACCCTACGGCAAAGAAAACTTAAGGCTGGTTCACAATCGCCTGAGAACGGGAATGCATATCGATCACAAAGTGAAAGTCAATTTTATGCATTGAGATCTCATTTGTTTTTAACTGATTAATGATATCACTAATCTCCATGATATCGGATGACTGAAAACTAATAAGTGATTCTGACTCACTTTTTTATGCTGATTTCAGAACTGCACAACAGTACGACAGTGGTTCTGTAGTCAGACGGCCGACTTCTACTGCAGTAACATCGCAAAACTAGTGCTGCGATGGGACAAATGTCTGAACCGGCATGGGGACTATGTGGGAAAATAGTGAAAGGTACAATATCTACATGTTTAGTTGGCTGTGTGTATCTTATGTTACCAGAAAAAAAATAGGGGCAAAGACTTTTTGATTTTCCCTCGTACTTCACTGGGTTCTGGAAAAGCATTTCTAATACTAAACATTACACATGATGGTATAACAACTCTTCTGCTGCCTCCAATATCAGTCCATGAATTAATTTACCCTGTAATTTGTTTGGAATATTCCAGGTCTTATTAGCAGGATTGTTGGTGTGAGTAATTTCTTTTTAGCTCAACTCTGTTTTTAACACTAAGTTATGCCTCACAATTTTCAAAACACCCTAATCTATAACTAATTTGTGAAAATAAGGATGCTCTGTGATACAGACAAAATCACCCTTCACCAATTTTGTGTTTACATACTCCAAAGCAACACACACTTTCCTCATCATTATTCATAGGTATACACTTACACCAATAGATTAAACAGCACAGTTTTCAGTGTTCACACTAACTGTTCGGAATCTCTGTTAGAATGGTGTAAATCTTCAAAATCGCTGTTTTTTGGTTCAAACTGATAAGGTCGGATACCATGTTCACTCATTTTCAAAGCAGATGTTGGACTACTTTTATCACCCAGTAGGTGTTAACTGGATTATGAAAAGTGATTGGCTAGCTTTAGGCTCTACCCTTTGTTATTCAGAGTTATGAACTAGTGAAATTAACACATAAACCTGTTAGTCATTTAAAACACATATGCTGTGTATGACTTGTCTGGGTGCAGTGTGGCTCTCATGACATCACGTGTCAACTCAACAACAGGCCATAACCTGATAACCATTCACCTTGGGTAGGTGAAATTGCACGTGTTATTTATTCCTTACAACAAACAATCTAATGTAGTGAATGAAATATTCATTTTTGTGTTTTGTTCTCCTTTAAGATTGAGAGGAAAATGCACTTTTTATCAGCAGGACACACGTGACACCATACATATTTTGTTAGTTAAGGACAGTACAATATTAGACATGAAGTTCACGTCTACAAGGATGCTTCTCATATACTGAGAGCAAATGGAGATGATATTGTTGGAAGTGCTTTTATTGTCTACTAAGAAGATAAAGAAATTTTCACAGCAACATACAAACTGGTTCCTATCTGCATTGTGTTCCAAGCAGAACTTTTTGCCTTCAATAAGGAGTCAATTGGTGCATTCATCAAAAGAGAAATTCTTTTGTATATTCAGATTCTCAAGCTGCCCTACTCTCAATCGATTTGCATTCAACAGTCACAGGAATTAGACCAAAACTTGTAGCATATGATAAACATATTGCATTGCATGGATAAGAGAATATGTTGGGAACGAAAGGGTAGATATTCTGGCAAAAAATGCAGCTGTCAGTAATGACAATTATGCCTACAACATCAACACTAAAGTGAGATACAAAATGCGACAATAAACACATGGAATTCACAGTGGATAAATAGCAATAATGCCTCAATAACAAGAAATACATTTTTCCCTGATATATGATAAGACAGTCGCCTAAAACTAAACCATTCTTCCCTGATTTTATACTGACACAATTTGTTTCTGATGACGGCAAATTTGGTACATACTTCCAACTATTTCATATTATCATAGAAAAGGATCTTGATTGACCTTGTGGAAATAAAAAAACAATAGAACATTTGCTCTTTGTTCTCAATTCATGTACAGAAGATACATTTGAAACTTCATTTAAACCATGTAATATAGAATTTATAAAACCATTGCATAAAACTTTTAGCAGAAGATGTTGCTACAAGTATTTTGTAAACTTTATTCACCATATCCATCAAACATTGCAAAATGTAAAGAATTATACTAAGTTATTAATTTTAAATTATAAAACTGCAACCGTAATATACAAGTTGTAAAATAGGGGTTAATCTGTGGAATAAATAAAAAAAACATTGTCGGATGTGATACATTCACATGACTTGCTCTACTCTCTATTGTTTATTAGTGGGCACACAAACTATTCTTACTACTGAAGCTTATTTTTCAATGTACTACATGTTAATCCAAATAAACCTTTGCAGAAACAGCTACATCACACATTTCGTTATAGATACAAAGAGAACAGCGATAGTCAAATGTTTAACAACTGGACGCTATATGCTGGCCTTAAAATTCCATACTGTTTCCATGACATTGTAAGAAACAACAGAATGTTGAAAGGACTTTAAAGAATGACCAAGTAATGAACAATTCGAACCATTAATAACAGATATCTTGGAAATGGCTAATGCCACAAAAAAAGTTATTTGAAATAAATTGTGTGGTTTAAAGAGATCTACATTTTTTGTGTTTTATGTTTTCATCTATCGCTTAATGTTTAGCAGTTACACAAGATTATATAAAATTCTTTCCGAATGAAGAGGACTTCACAAAATCGCTACAGGCATCTTTTAGAAAATAAAAACTTTTGAAAAATGGTCCACGTAAAGGGAAGTTTGGGATTGGGGAGGGGGGATTTTCTTGAAAATCTTGGCATTAATCTTTAGAAGGTACTGAACTTAAAATAGCAAGTTTGGTACTTATCCATCTTTTCATTTTTGTGTTATGTTGCTCTCAGACACACATACACACACATGCGCGTGCATGGACCTTTTTCTAAACATGCTTTTTGGGGGGGGGGGATTTAGGAGGCCTAAAAACATGTATTTCGGTGAAATCTCTGTATGAAATTTTTGGGTGGAATGCAATACCTTCTCTGCCTATGTACATGGTGCAGAAAGTAAAAATGTATGTTTTTAGAAAGTAAATACGACATCACAGGCAATGAGCCTGAGCTTTAATGCTATGGCACATTCAGATGTAATTTGTTTAGCATAAATAAATATAACATTAGTGTCAATGCAAAATTTGAATAAAAGAAAAATTACACTTAGGAGTCATTTATTGTTATTCTCCTATTTTTAAATACTGCCTTATTTATTACCATTCCTCATCTTTATAAATATTGTGACACTTACTTGAACTGCTGGAAATGACTCTTCATATGTCGCAGCAAAATGTCCCTACCAATCAACTCCTTGCCACAGCAAACAACAACGCCCCTCTTGCTGTGCTGTGTTCTGCAACAGAAACGTCACTTCATGAACAACTTTCTAACCAATCATGGAGAACAAACTCGTAGAAAACTACTTACTGGCAATGTTCATCCAGAGGCTCATATTTATCAAATCTTTCCTCAGGTCCGCAGAGTTGGCAACAAAAATTATAAAAAGAAGCCAATTCTGCATTTCTCTTATCTTTTACAGATTCATGGCACTGGCTGTCATCTGTGGCAGGCAAGTCCATACATGCAATTTCATCATCCGTAAGGTTACTGTAACAATAAAAAACTCTGATGTGTTAAATTCACATGGCTTTCTCTGTCCTCTATTGCATATATACATAAAATATATATATATATATACAGTGGGTAATAATTTTTACAAAAGTTTATTTTCCTATATATTTTATTTTAATGAAAATAAACCTTTACAGAAATAGCTACATTACACATTTCTTTATAGATATAAAGAGAACAGCGATAGTCAAATGTTTAATAACTGGCCTTAAAATTCCATACTGTTTCCATGACATCGCGAGAAACAACTGAAAAACAACTGGAGTTTAAAAGAATGGCTAAGTATTGCGACGGAAAATGTTTCTTACGTAATATTTATAGCGTAAGAAATTAGAACTTGTAGATCATATGTTGTGCTGCTTTACTTCCCGCGTTGCCATCCTGTGACGTCATTCTTTGTTTGGTTCGTAGCTCCCTCTGGCGTTAGCAATTTGCATCAGTTTTGAAATAATTCACTTTAAATGTTCTCCGGCTAGCTATTTAGGTCGACATTTAACTCTTGCAGGGTGTGAATCGGAAAGGAATCTTTTATCCAGAAATGATACTGATGAAGAAATTGGTTTTATAACTTTTATTGTCGAACACGTTCACAAACACTTTTACATATGGATCTGGATACTCGCCAAACTGAAACTGTTTGTAATAACTTCTTATTTATCACTTTTAACTCGCATACTTCAACTTTATGTAATTTTTTAACTGTATAATACTTTATAATAATTCTCGTAATTCTGCTGCGTATAACTTGGCGAAATAAATGAACTGAGAGACCGACGTGTAGAGTACGGAGAATTCTGTTGAACTGGGGGACACTCTACCTCGGGCCTGGCTTATTTATACGCTTGCCTCAAGATACGCCTAAAGATTATAAATGAACTGCCATTGGCTAATAAAACGCGCCAACATTAGCGTCTATTTTAATATCCAATGAAAACCACGAATACATATTGCTTTAGGGAGAAAACATTCCAGAAGCTTCTATCGAAACCGCGCGAAACATTACGTAACTTCCTTGTTCCCGGTAATGATAAACAACTCACCCCATCGCTGCATTATTGCGTTATTGTTGACAGTTTCAGTAAAGCCGTATATTATTATTTATCAATAATAATTACAATTAATAAACCTCTGAAATCAATGTCACATAAAAATACATATTCATATTACTATCATTAATTACATCTGAGTAATTTGTGATACAAATTACCGTATCAGTATTGAACAATTCAAACCATTAATAACAGATATCTTGAAAATGGCTGATGCCTAAGTTATTTGAAATAAATTGTGTGTTTTAAAGAGAACTACAGTTTTTGTGTTGTACATTTTTGTCTATTGTTTAACGTTTACCAGTTATACAAGATTATAGAAAATTCCTTCCAAATGAAGTGGACTTCACAGGCTGGCTATTCACAGAAAATTCAAGATATACACTTTATTTCTAATGTAAACATTTTTGATATACAGCATTTTAATCAAAATCGTTAAGAGCCATTTTTAGAAAATAAAAGAATTTCTAAAAATGTTTGGGGTGGGGGGGTTTTCTTGAAAATCTTTATCTTACATCTTTGGAAGTTACTGAACCTAAATACCAAAATTTGACTTTTTGTTTTGATTTATGCTGTTCCGCACGCACCTTTCTCTACAGGTACTCGTCCACGATACAACTTAAATGGCTTGCAACTTCGAACTGCGCAACAAAAGTGGAGTTGCATCGTGTAAACTGCCAAGCAAGTAGGAAAATTGCACAGGCAACTCAAATTCAGCGCAACTTCTAAGTGGCGTGCAACTTAGGAAGTTGCTTCGTGTACGCAGCAAAAAAAAGTAAGTTGCGCCATCTGAAAGTGGCTTGAACAGTTTAGAAAACTTTTGTGGCGTATTCCGTGCAACTTTATGTTGTCTGCTGTGATAGTAAATAGCTGTTTGAGAGGTGGGTACAACGATTATAATTTGTGTTACACTAAATACAGAATTAAGACAGATACGTACATTTTATTTCCTTAACAATACAAACAATTTATTGTAGTACAGTGACAATTTATTTCTTCATAGCTAATTATGTCCTTAACAATAAATGGACGAGGGAAATGACAAAAAACCTTTATTGAACTGATTGAGACCAAAGATTGCTTGTGGAGAGTAGACACTGCGGATTACAGAAATAAACAAAAGCGACAAAATGTGTTACATGATATAGAAATAGAATTCTACATGTCAGCAGAGGAAATTAAAGTAAAAATCCACAGGTTGAGAACCCAGTTCACCAACGAAAGGAACAAAATGAAGGCAGGGAAATCTGGAAGTAGTGCAAAAGACAACTATAAAACAAAATGGGAATTTTACGATGCACTTCAGTTTAGGTTTTACCACTCCAGTACCAATAATGATGCAGTAAATGAGTAGATTCTTTGGTAAGTACCAACACACTCACTTTAAATGTAGCAATATTGCCATGGAACCTCTCCTTCATGGCAAAAAATACTTCTTGAATTCCTAACGTTTTTTGCTGCAGTATGAGGATTCATATTACAGTTCTTTGCAACGGCACAAAGTCTTACATCTTTGACTGATAGCTGCTGCCTAAAAAAAATCACATTGATTATATAGATGACAGCCGAACGTGTTATATATTAAACTCGGTAATGTTGCCGCTCCATTATTTTAAGCCAAATTACCTGTGGCTAGAAATCTCAGTGTCAACACAGACGTTCTGTTGCTGATATTGACCTTCTCATTATTGTATCTTGCTTTTGTATTACAGGTGCTATTCTTCTAAGCAGATAATTAAAGTCAACCGCTGACATGCATAGGAAATTCTAAATTTTGATCTCCGTCGCTCTTGCAGCAAGTTGTTTACAACCCCACAATATTCGCGACTTAAAATCCACTCTCTTACCCAACACTTTCTGGCCGTCCTTTTACGTTTTTCTCTACGTCGACGAAGTAAAATAAGAGACAGGCATGCTACGGATAAAACTTCATTATCAGACAACATATTCGCCATACCAAGCACACAGCTGACTAGAAAGTGGCATGCAGAAAAATTACCGCCACAAATATAGCATCGTGTAAACGCTCGGTGCAACATTTCTGTGGACATGCCACTTTTATAGTGGCGCAACTCGAAATCGTGCAACTTTGCAAGCTGTGTGTAAACAGAACGCGCCACATTTGTGGCCCGCAAGAAAAGTGGCATGCCATAAAACTGGCATCGTGGACGACTACCTTAAAAATGCTTTTTTTTTATTCGGAGGATCTCAAAATATGTACTTCCGGTCAAATCTCAGTATTGAATTTTTTAGTGAAATACAATACCTTTTCTACCTACTATGTACATGGTAGAGACAGTAAAAATCTGTTTTACACCATCGGAGAGTCATGACAAGCTATGGAAACTGCAGCACAGGTGGAGTACCTAAGTCAATACATTCTCTTAGTGCCAGTTTTACCAACCGATGTTAAATTTTAACACAATGTTAAAGTGGTTTAACACTGAAGTTAATGTAAATTGTGTTTCATTGAACAGTCTTAGCTGAAACATTGTGTTAACACTAGGATACCTGATTTTTCTTACATACTAGAACAGCTGAATGGGGTCAGTTTGACGCTTAGCACTAACATATAGTTTTTAAATATTACAATCACTTTATTCTATGGGAGTTATCATCAAGAATACGCAGCAGTTCTGCAAGTATCTCACATTCGCATAAGGGATGTCCATTATCATAATTTTTCATCTTACAAGCTTTTACTTCTTTTCAATACAACTTCCTACTTACAGCTGAGTTGAATAAGACATGGAATGTCTAAGGAAAAGGGCACTGTTGCTATAATTTGTCAACATAAGCATTTTTATAGCAGCATTGTTGATATAAATTTGTCACTGAAATCACATGAAATGCATTTAGCTTGTCAAGTATGTAAAAAGCATAGTTTTGCATAAAGACATCAATATGACCGCTGCAGGCGTTTAAGGTAAATGACACATAGGTATCAATGGAATGAGGTGGTGAGCACACAAAATTAATAAATGTCACAAGAGGAAATGGGTTTGAATTAGTTTTCTTTTCTACCAAAAGTAAAAATCAGATTCTACCTAGGGGTCAAATTGATCCCTCTCGACGTTCTAATGTTAAACTTCGTCTTAAGCTAGCTTTGCCATACGCTTGTGTTAAGGCATTTAACAAATGTTAGAAGTTGGAAAATGGTTGCTGCATTTAGATTTTTGAAATGCTATTCCTAACTGAAGAAGGGCTGTGAGTCATGATGATTCTGAAAACCTGCAAGAACAGGAATTTTTAAAGCAATACAAACTGTCCAAAGTAGTCCTGAGCAGGTGTGCAGGAAATATGAGAGTTTAGAATACTACCAACAGCAATATGTCTACATAAACTTTCACAGCCACTGTCAACATTATAAAAATTATTATTAAAATTTTTAGAACAAACCCGGGTTTTTGGACATGGTCTAAACAATAAAACATTGCCTGACATTCAGCAGGCATCTTTAGATGATACACCAAACAGCTTCTATTGCCAAACCATTCATTATTCAGTAGCCGACCTGTATTTATAGCAGGGACAGTACAACGCGCACTGATCTGATTGGATGATGGCTAGTCATTGCGTTACCAGGCTTGGAATTTGACAATTAGAGCTGGTGTATTTTTGTGGTTTTGTATGCAGTTTTTTCAATGCCAGTAACCAAGCTTTATGTAATCCGGTTAATTCTTATTTTTTATTGAAGTCGTTACAATGTTTAATGCTTTCTATGGCCTCACTATATATCCTGGCATGATACTATGGCATTTTGTTGAGCACTCCTGTCTCATGAAATCTGATATTATAACAGTGCGTGTTCTGCTACTGCAGACTTCTCTGTTAGTCCTAATCTGTAGTAAGCTTTGTGCTCTTTTATTCTTGTGTTGATACTACGTTTTGTAGTACCAACATAAACCTGTCCGCAGCTGCAGGGTATGCGGTATACTCCATGTGTGGATAAAAGGTCTTGTTTATCTTTCATTGAATGGAGACACTGTTTTAGTTTGATAGATGGAACAAATGTTGGCTTTCTCTAAGAGCCTACCTATCCTATCAGTGACCTTATTTATGCAGGGGAGGAAGACTTTATTTTGTTGTTTAAATTCTGCTTCCTCTGGAGTATTCTTATATCTTCTGCGATGTGAAACATGTATTTCTTTTAGCCCATAACAATTTTTCTTAAATACCTCCGGTAGATGTATTTCATTAGGAGGATGCTGGGCTCCCAAATGCGTTTAGCTCGTTCAGTTAATGTACATATTACAGCTTGCGTTTGATGGGGGAGACCTAATATACCTCTTTCTTTTATGCTACAAGTGTTAGTTACTCTGAGATTTTATCTCACTAGCAAGCACTTTTCATTGACTAATTTTGAAGATTTAGAAGCTCGTAACAGTGATGTGTCATAATTTAAAATAAAGAGAGTTGAGGGTTGTTACACTACATCACTATGATATTCTTACTTGAACGCGTTTCAGGAGACGGCTTGTTCCCATCGTCAGCATTTTCTCTCAACTGATATTTGCCGGTCATCGTCTGGGGGATGTGTGTGGTTTGTGGTGTTCTCTGGTGCTGGGCTGATGAACCTCCAAAGGCTGTTGGGTGGCGGCAGTTCGAAATTCATTAGGTGATTCCTGTGTTTGACAATATGTATTTTTTCCCAGATGTCCAATTCATTGCTGCTGTTGATCGGTTTTAAGAGTTTTATGTTTGGAGTGATATCATGGTTTGAAGACCAGAAATGATGTGCTACTGCTGATTTATCTTGCTGCTTTTGGTAAATGCATCTCATATGCTCTTTAAGTCTTATTTCAAGATTTCTTTTGGTTCTTCCTATGTATACCAGGTTACATTCATTACAATCAATTTGATATATACCAGCTGATTTATCGTTGGGGATAGGATCTTTTGTTCTGTTGCATAGTAGTTTCTGTATGTTGTGGTTATTCTGTGGAGACAGGGTGATGTTGTATTTTTTGAAAATCCTTTGAAATTTATGATGTGTCCAAGGGTGATAAGTGTATTTTCTATATGCTTGTGGTTTTTGTTGTCTGAGTAACGTAGTCATTTGTTGGATGTATTTCTGTCTTTCAAACCTTTTTATCTTCTTATCTATTGTTTTTTTCTGGTATCCATTCATAGTGGCTATGTTGATAATGTGTTGGTATTCTTTCTGGTATTCCTCTTTCCCCATTGGTATATGTACTAACCTGTTTGTAATACTATTTAAAATTGCATGTTTGTGGCTTGTAGGATTGTAGCTATTGTTTTTAATATAGTTTTCTGTGTGCGTTGGTTTTCTGTAAATGCCGAACGTTAGTTTGTTGTGTGCATTATTTCTGATGATCCTGATGTCTAGGTAAGGTAATTGACCATTTTCTTCTTTTTCCATTGTGAATTTTATAGATCTTTTTTGTAAATTTAATAATTTCAAAGCATCTTCTGAAAGTTTTTTTGGAACAATAGCAAAAATATCATCTACATACCTATACCAGGTTTTGAATAGATGTGGGAAGGATTTAGTAATATGGGATTCAAAATGGCTCATATATAGTTCTGCTAAAAATGGTGAAAGGGGGTTTCCCATAGTTAGGCCTGAGGTTTGTTTAAAGATTTTGTGATGGAATGAAAAGAAATTCTGGTCCAGACATAATTTTGTTAGTTTCAGGTAATCTTCTGTTTGTGCTCTAGGTGTGCCATTGTTTAATATCCAATTTTCTAGGAGTGGTAATAATTCTTCTTTTGGTATGCTTGGGAAGAGTGCAGTGACATCAAATGATACCATCATGTCTGTGTGTGATATATTTATATTTGAAAGGTGACTGGTTAATTCTAAAGAATTTTTTATGCTAAGACTTTTGAACATAGGCATGGAGTTGAAGGTATTTGAAAGCCATTTTGCTAGTTTATATGTGGGAGAGTTTATGTTATTCACTATGGGCCTCATTTTGTTGCCGAGTTTGTGTATTTTTGGTAGTGCATATAACCTAGGTATGGTGGGAAAATCTGGTTTAATTCTGGATTTTTCGGCTTTTGTTAATGTTTTGGTTTCTATCAATGTATTCTGGAGTGACTCGGTGCATTCTTTTAATGGATTTTTGCTGATTTCTATGTACTCTGGGTTATGTAGTAATTGCATAACTCTAGATTCATAATCTTCTTGGTCTAATATCACTAATGTGTTTCCTTTGTCTGCTTTGGTGTATACTACAGGTTTTGTCTTTAGAGATTTGATAATTTTTTGATGTGGTACGTAGTGGTGTTTTTGGGCTTGTATCTGGTCCAATATTGGTTCACACTGTGATTGTATTAAACTTTTATCCTTATCTGTAAGGTGGTTGGAGGCTATTTCAATATCAGCAACAAAGTTTTCTGTATTTTTTGTGAAGTTGAAACAGGTTTTTAGGCCATTGTTCAAGACAGATAGCTCAGTGCTGGTGAATGGTTCTTTTGAGAGGTTAACTACATATTGGCCTGTGGTAGGTTCATTGTTTAGGTTATGTTTATATGTTGCTTTCCGTTTTTGGTTATGTCTAGGAGATTTTTCCCGGTATTCCAGGGAGTTTTTTTGTTTGAATATAAGGTTGTTTAGTTTCTTTTTCAGTTTCATTGTTTTGGCGCTCATTTTCTTGCTAAGTAGCGTAAGGAAATTTGACCGTAAATTTTCCCATAAGGGTATTCCTAAAACTTTCGGTAATCATAAGTGTAATTCATAGATTCTAAGGTCCAAGTCCTGTAAATTTGCATAATGTTTGTTCTTTTCTATTTCAATTACTTTCTTGTCTGCTGCTGTTTGATGTTTTACATTGTGATTAAATTTTATGTATTTTCTAACGAAGTTTGGCGTAACTTTGTGTTTTAAGCAAAGATTTAGGAATCTTATGTTTGCAGCTATGAGGCCCATAGTGAATAACATAAACTCTCCCACATATAAACTAGCAAAATGGCTTTCAAATACCTTCAACTCCATGCCTATGTTCAAAAGTCTTAGCATAAAAAATTCTTTAGAATTAACCAGTCACCTTTCAAATATAAATATATCACACACAGACATGATGGTATCATTTGATGTCACTGCACTCTTCCCAAGCATACCAAAAGAAGAATTATTACCACTCCTAGAAAATTGGATATTAAACAATGGCACACCTAGAGCACAAACAGAAGATTACCTGAAACTAACAAAATTATGTCTGGACCAGAATTTCTTTTCATTCCATCACAAAATCTTTAAACAAACCTCAGGCCTAACTATGGGAAACCCCCTTTCACCATTTTTAGCAGAACTATATATGAGCCATTTTGAATCCCATATTACTAAATCCTTCCCACATCTATTCAAAACCTGGTATAGGTATGTAGATGATATTTTTGCTATTGTTCCAAAAAAACTTTCAGAAGATGCTTTGAAATTATTAAATTTACAAAAAAGATCTATAAAATTCACAATAGAAAAAGAAGAAAATGGTCAATTACCTTACCTAGACATCAGGATCATCAGAAATAATGCACACAACAAACTAACGTTCGGCATTTACAGAAAACCAACGCACACAGAAAACTATATTAAAAACAATAGCTACAATCCTACAAGCCACAAACATGCAATTTTAAATAGTATTACAAACAGGTTAGTACATATACCAATGGAGAAAGAGGAATACCAGAAAGAATACCAACACATTATCAACATAGCCACTATGAATGGATACCAGAAAAAAACAATAGATAAGAAGATAAAAAGGTTTGAAAGACAGAAATACATCCAACAAATGACTACGTTACTCAGACAACAAATACCACAAGCATATAGAAAATACACTTATCACCCTTGGACACATCATAAATTTCAAAGGATTTTCAAAAAATACAACATCACCCTGTCTCCACAGAATAACCACAATATACAGAAACTACTATGCAACAGAACAAAAGATCCTATCCCCAACGATAAATCAGCTGGTATATATCAAATTGATTGTAATGAATGTAACCTGGTATACATAGGAAGAACCAAAAGAAATCTTGAAATAAGACTTAAAGAGCATATGAGATGCATTTACCAAAAGCAGCAAGATAAATCAGCAGTAGCACATCATTTCTGGTCTTCAAACCATGATATCACTCCAAACATAAAACTCTTAAAACCGATCAACAACAGCAATGAATTGGACATCTGGGAAAAAATACATATTGTCAAACACAGGAATCACCTAATGAATTTCGAACTGCCGCCACCCAACAGCCTTTGGAGGTTCATCAGCCCAGCACCAGAGAACACCACAAACCACACACATCCCCCAGACGATGACCGGCAAAAATCAGTTGAGAGAAAATGCTGACGATGGGAACAAGCGTTCAAGTAAGAATATTATAGTGATGTAGTGTAACAACCCTCAACTCTCTATTTTAAAAAAAGCACTTTTCATTTAATAGTAGCTGATAGTGTTGACATTTCCACTTTTCTGTGTTCATCCATAAGGTTTGCAATGCAGCTACTTCAAGAACCAAGTGAACAGCATTTTTGTTGCAGTTTGACTGACCCCCCTGACAACACACTTTTGTCCACTTATGTTTCAATGTAGTGTCCACCGCCAGTTTTAACCACTCTAAATGCTGTTCACACCTGTATTTGCGTTTTATGTTAGCATAAAACTGCTACCTTGGTTACTGGACTTGCGAGAAATGCACAGAAATTCTAATTAAATTCCTTACAGATTTTCTCCCAGGTTGCATCTTCTCATTTAAGTCTGTTGGCATTTTTGCACTCAATAACTTCTCTATACTTAGTATCCAGTTCTATAATTAATGCATTTTTGAACAGTGAAAAACTAGCTCCACTACATCTAGATTTTTCAGTTCACATTGTGATCCTAACTATAAACAATCAAGAAAACTACAGGGCAAATGTCAGTGAATGTAACTATTTGTCTGCTACTGCAACAGAGGGCACTGTAATGCATTGGACTGCATTCAGACACTGTGTAGTTCAGTTACCGCCACCTCAAAATTTGTTCTTTGCAAACCACCAATAGGGGCAGTGCCAGCCACTTCGTTCAGATAGACAAGTGCAAAACTGGATGAAGAAAATACCATAGCAGCTGCATCGTGGAAGGAAACTAAATCCTGGGAACGACTGACATTGTCACCAATGAGGCAAGGGTGACAGTATGCCCTAATAATAGGAGAGAGAGATGGTGCATGTGAAGCTCAATCCATACAACTGCTGGAGTGGTTACAATGGACTTGTGGCCGGCAGTTTTGCTGCCCATCTTATGGTAAACCACAACAAGCATTTCATAGACCTAGTAACAAATAGATGTGCATTTGGCAGAATGATGTGGTGGCAAGACTGCAAAAACAGATCTTCTGATCGAGGACATTCAGAATATTTATGCTGCAGTATAGTGTTAGATTAGACGTGTACATAAAACATTAGCTTAGTTTAGACAATCTTTTTTATAGTTTAGCTATAGTAGTTATAGTTCAGATCAGTGAATACTCGATTTATTAACTTTAAGTTGGCAACAAAGACTAGGGTGATTGCAAGAACAATGTTGGCACCAAGGGCTATCAACAACAGCACATGCACAGCAAGCACTTTTGGACTTCAGTTTTATTAATTTTATTTCAAATGAATTAACATTATTCTGACCTTTTAGGCAGTATCATAAGTTATTACTTTCTCTACTATGTATAGAAAATAGGGGAAGTATTTTATTCCACCCAAAAATTCGATACCGAGATTTCACCGGA
Organism: Deroplatys truncata; assembly: GCA_030765065.1. Taxonomy (NCBI): domain Eukaryota; kingdom Metazoa; phylum Arthropoda; class Insecta; order Mantodea; family Mantidae; genus Deroplatys; species Deroplatys truncata. The sequence continues at coordinate 18,729,658 of CM060975.1, read as the reverse complement.
AATATATGTTTTCAGACCCACTGAATCCAAAAAAAGCATTTTTGTAAACATGTCCGTGTGTGTGTCTGTGAACAGCATAACTCAGAAACGAACAGTCGGATAAACACCAAACTTGCTATTTAGGTTCAGCATCTTCCGGAGATGCGACACAAAGGTTTTCAAGAAAATCCCCCCACACCAGATTACCCTTTACATGGAACATTTTTCGAAAATTTTAATTTTCTCAAAAATGGCTCTAACGATTTTGATTAGATATTTTCATGACAAATAAAATGTATATCTCGAATTTTCTGGGAATGTCTCCAAAAGTATTCTTCTTTTGCATAACTGGTAAATCATAAGAGATAGACAAACTTTTACTACACAAAAAATTTAGATCGCGTTAAAATACACAGTTTATGTCATATACATTTTTTTTTGTTGAGTGAACCATTTTTGAGATATTGCTCGTTATTCCCTTAAATCTTTCAATACTTATTTTCTCAAATGGGAATTCGTTATTCATTTTTTTGTCTTGGATATGCAAAGAGTATTAATCTGTGGCAAAGAGAATGGTGCTGCATTTAGCAACCAGCTATTAAGAGTAATGTCTATGCTTAAAGGCTACTGTATTTCTATATTACCCTTGCAAATACAAAACAAGGGGGACATAGTACGCCTTAAGCGATAGTCAAGTATTTTTAGAACTGGTCGCTATGTGTAAAATGTAATTCTCTTTGCATGTCAAAAGATCGTTTCTGCAAAGGTTTATCTCGATTAATATGAAATAGATGGAGAGTAAGAGTTTGTAATAATAGTTTGTACAAGAGTAGAGAAAGTCATGTGAGTGTAATGCATCAGTTTTTTTTTTTAAAGTACTGATCATATTTGTGACTTCCCATAAGATGCAATCTTGCACCTGAGGGACATAAAGGAAAGAAGAGCTAAAAATTTATCCGTAAAGTAATGTGAATAGAAGAATTGCTTTTATATAATTACTGTAATGTATAAGAAATAAAATGAAGTTGTAATGGACAGAGAAAGTTATGTGGGTGTGCCACATTAGATTTGATCTCACAATATAAGCAGAGTTATACTAATTAGTGCTGTAATAAGGAAACAACCATCTTCAGATAATTCAGTTTTATTGAATATGCACAAAAACCTTCTACTTACTCTCTCTCCCAAGATTACTTACCTGCCTCTGCTATTAAGCAGGTCATCATGTTTCACAATTTCTATCACATCATTCACGTTTGATGTGCCACACTGAACTACAGTATCTGTTGAAAGGCAGGAATCATCAACAGTGCTGTTCACATTCTGCGTGTCAGCTCCAACAGTTGGCAGCCTTGTGTTCTCTGCAGCACTGCTGACAACATATGGGATGTGATCCACTTTGATGTAGTTGCATGTAAAGTTTGCATCCTTGCGGAGAGCTGAAAACAAATGTTTGCAATAATGACCTTTTATTTTAATATTTGCAGCAAATGGTGCACCTTGATTCATCAACATGAAGCAGGAATCAATCTGGGGGCAATATGTTTAGGCTATATAATAGAGAGGAACGCCTTAACACTGCAAGCTACATAAATCTATTGTGGCTAACATCCTACCCCCAGGAGGAAGGAATGAAGCGAAGGATCCACATGAGGCTACAGGCCACAGAGACTTGCGGAAGTTCATAACAGTTCTTGGAATAATTCGAAAGTCAATGTATAATAATCCAAATTATTAGCTCATAAAGAATTGTAACATATAAAGATATTTTATGTAAAGAAAATAGCTATACCCCTGCCGCTGAAATGTTCCACTTGACAGCTCGCGTTTAAGTTGGTACACTCGCAAAAAAACAGATGAAAAGCTTTCACCGTTTGACTTTCTAAGCCAATCACAAGGCAGCATTCCAGATGGTCGATGACAAAGCGGAAGCGGAAACGGAGCTGGAAACGGAGCTGGGAGCGGCTCTGTTGCCGGATGTAGCTATCCCCAACCACGTGCTTCAGTTTGTGAATCTCTAGCACAAACGTTGAGTTGTTCTTTGCAAGCTACATATTGTTATTTGTGGTTATTGTTTTATAGTTTAGTTATTGTTCGTTTATACACACACATATATATATATATATATATATATATATATACATATATATTTATCTGTTTTATATACATTTAAGTCATATTATTTATTTATACAAGATTTAAGTACGACAATGTCTGAAAAACGACATCGATCGCCGAGTGATGATTCACAAAGTGTAAATCCTTTGCGCCACTTAATAGTCAGGCATTGGAACTATTAAGGAGCACCCGAGGATTCTTTGAACAGGAAAAGGAGTACGTGAAGCTTCACAGCCATCCCTCTATTCCTGCTGATAAAGCTGTACACTGTCACTTCAACCCTATCAAATTAGTGTGGAACGACATTAAGGTTTATGTGAGGGAGAACAATAAGTCATTTACCATTACTGAGGTGGAAAGGCTTTTGTGGGAAAATGTGGCGACGGTGGACGCGGCTTCGTGGAAGAAGAAAGTAGATCATGTGAATAAGCTAAGACAAAAAACACAAGAAATAGACGGAATTATTAGTGAGTGTGAACCATTAATGATATGCCTTGGTGAAGATAATGACGGGATTTGGGTGGAATTGAGCCATTGCTGTTTTAAATCGTGAATGAAAATAACTTTTGTTATCGCGTGGTTATAATTTGTTTTATTTCTCCTCAATGTGGCAGGCAAGTTTGCATTGTTCTGTTTCTATATTGTCAAAAGTGCGTAATTTATTCTACATACGCTGCAATGTTTATGCAAAGTTATTTTCAATTAACAATAATAATACAAAATAGTTATTGTACATTGACGTTCGCTACTACGTACACTTTTGTATGCGACTTAGACACAGAAAGAACTATCAGCTGTTGTTGTTTACTAGCCACTCTGGCAACGTCGCAACCACAATGTAGCCAACTTTACGCGAAGCCACATGAACTGTCAAGTGCAAAGATTCAGCGGCGGGGTTATAAGTAAGAAACTGCAATGTTGTATAAATTCACTTCAAGAAGAACAACAAAACAATGTATTAGAAAGCAATGTAGTTAGTTAATAAAGAATGGAATCCAACAGTGTTAAAATCAAAATAACTTCTGATGATGACAAACATATAATAAATAAGCAAGTTTTAAGCATTAATATTAAATACAAAAAGGTTAGTTAAATATTTATGCGTAAATAAAATGTTGTCAATGAAACAGCAAAGAAAGAATGTGAACAGTTCAATGATTTAACAACAAAAAGGTTGAAGCACAATGAGATTTGGTTGCTAAAGAAGGAGAAAAATCAACAATGAGAAGGGACGCCATAGTATCTTCGTGAATAAGAGAAGAGTAAATGAGCAGAAAAGAGATACGACAAGAGTAGGAAATATAATAAAATTATAATCATGCGAGGTAGAGCCCACGTAATAAGATAGTAAATTTGGAAAGAATTTGTAGGCAACTGCATAAAAGTAAATGTGTCAAAGTACGAAGCTATAATGGGCGCATCCTAAGTTTGTGGTGAACATGGTAATGAGCTGGAGAAACCAAGGGAAGCAATAAACACATAATTACGGTCACTTAGCAACCAGTATTTGTTGTCATAGCAACCATGTACGCTAACCCTAGGTTGCCAAGTTCTATCCATGTGCTTTGTGCTGATACCTCTGTTACCTGCATGCTGACATTTGTGTAAACAGGTACTGCATTTATTCTTGCTTCGCTTGTGGTAACGGAATGTCATTTGTTTATTGCTTTATACAAGGCATGTCTAAAAAGTATCTAACTTTAATTTTTTCCACTTGCTGTATTGATAATGCTAGGACAATGCCACTGTGCATAACAGAAGTAGAAAGCTTAGTGCACGTGCTTGAATTTTTTCACCACCTTCAAATGTGCCAGTCACCGCGTGCCTGCTGCCTAATGAGGTGTCGTGATAAGTGTTCATGGACTTTCGATTTCTCTCAAGATGACTGAATGAGTCATCAAATTTTGTCAACAGCTTGGTGATTCTCAAAGTGAAACAATTCATAAGATTGAGCAGGTGTTTGGAGACGATGCTATGGGGTTAACACAAATCAAGCATGGCTGCACAACGGCAGAGAATGGCCAGTGTTCTGGGAGGCCACAAACCACTCAGAGTGCAGCTGTTATTGGGAAGGTGGCCAAACTGGTAATGGGAGATAATTGTTTGACATACGAGAGATTGCCGAAGAGGTTGGGATCAGTAAAGATTCTGCACACACAATTTTGCATGATGATTTGAACATGTGCAGAGTGGTTGCAAAATTTCTGACAATGCTCCAGTTCATTCATCGCATCTGATCCAGATTTTCTTAACGAAGCATAGAATTCCAGACGTTCAACAACCTCCCTACTCTCCAGACATGGCTCCTTGCAACTTCTGGTTGTTTCCTAAGTTGAAAGGATCCCATTTTGAGAGTAGAGAAGAGATAATGCAGAACATGACAGAGAAGATGAACACCATTCCAAAAGAAGCCTACCAGAAGTGTTTTTGGTAGTGGAAGGATCGGTGGGCTAAATGTGTGGAAGCAAAGGGGTCCTACTTTGAAGGGGATTAGGGTCTCAATCCTGTCAAGCAAGAAATTTCTTTTTTTCCCAGCCAAAGGTTAGAGACTTTTTAGACATACCTCATATAATAGTGAATGTGTGACCAGCTGTAACAGCTTGTGCAGTTTATCATTTATATCTGGCCTCGAAACATTTATAATAGTTTAAAACAGCACATCACAACTAGATTTGTGTGTTTCAGAGTATTCATATGTGCGTTTGTGATTTTATTTTACATTTAGCAAACTGTTTTTGGTCATGGAATACCAATTAAGGGACAAACAAGAGGGATTATATACTCGGATTATGTCCATTAACATGAACTTAATGATACGCAGTGACTCACAGAGGTTCCCACACATTTAATAATGTTCAGACATCCAACATAATAGCACATCTCCTTAGATTTCTCCAAGAATGTACAATGAAGCTATGATCGCCAAGTAGAACTCGCATCCTCGGAGATACAGTACCACATATTTCTACTTTTCTCACTCTCTCTGACGTAGATGCGGATATCCTAGGCATTACCGGATACAGCTTTGGTAAATAAACCAACAACAACAATGTTCAGATCACAATGTGAATGCCAAATATCCTCCCCACTATCTTTGCTGCATAGCACGTGTACCAGAGAGTTAAAGTGGCAAAACTGGAATCCCCACTCCTTCAGCTGTCAGTCACCATCTTAAGACGTGTGCATTATAATTTAAACTCCACAGATAGGCATTGAATATGCATCGCGTTATGTAGAAAGTACCTGCACTTAATTATTGTGAAGTACTGATATTAATTTATGCTCCCTGCAGTTAAGGAAAACTTAGCAGATATGTCATTGCAAGTTATAAAGTAAAAATAAATATGAACATTTTTGAAATATGAGCCTCAGGAACAAAATTTAAATAAAAGCATTATAAAATCAGATCACTGAGCCATTGCCGGGATTTGAACCGCAGATCTTCTGGTTTTCTATCACGAGTTTTTTATTTAAGGACGCTCTTTGACTACTATGGTCCTTAGCGTCCCATTCTATATTGGGCGTGAAAGACCCGTAACTTTGCTCAGAGACCTCTTTATCAGGCTTGAGGTTCTTTTACATGCTGCAAATCTAAGACATGGGACCACTAGCTTTACTTCCCTTCTGAAGGAAGCTATGCTAAGAATTTTTAAGTCCAAAACAATCTATCAGCCTCTGCCGGGTATGAACCCACAACCTTGGGAACTAGAGGCTAGCATGGTAACCACTACACCATGGAGGACGATGCTTCTGGTTTCCATCTGGTTACTCTAACCACTGATCTAGCATGGCAATATGTCGCTATGACATTTAATTCCCCGACTAAACTCTGTGAGGTTTAAGTTGGCAGGTTTTCTACTGTCCTTGTCTCACATAGAGTGCTGTCCTTGTCTAGCAGAGGGGATGGGACAGCAACCACTTCTTTCTTGCGATTTGTGGAAATTCCAGACCCGTAGAAGCTCCTACCCTCCCACTTCTATTGTATGCTGACTGAAGATTGCAGTGGCGTATGAGCTGTGGCACTATGAGTTTGTTATTTTTAGCGGTTTTACACGATGCGCAAGATATTTCCTTTGTTACAACATATGGATATAATGAATTATTTTCTAGTAGTTTTGGTTGTATTTGTATTCTTTCAAATTGGCTCTCAAGGGAAAATTCTAAAATCAGATGGTAGGGAAATGTAGTTAAAGTTCAAGTTTCTTCAGTGATGAATGTGATGCATTTAAATGTGGAAAGCCGACTACTTCAGTGACAAGTGTAGTTAGAACTGCTGCTGCTACAGCTATTTCTTCTTCTTCCGTCCGGCGAATTTTAAAAGAACACACAAATGCTGAAGCTAATGGCGGTAGGTTGCAAACTCCAGGCAAGAAGCGCCCAAATAGGAGATTGCAACAAAAAAAAAGAGAAATAAATTCATTCACTGCAGCTGCTATTAAGCAAACAATTTATTTGTTATAGCGTATGAACGTTCTGCCTAGTTTGCAGGACATATATGAGGCTTTGAAAGTTCAAGACTTACTGAAAGGAAGTGTGTACTTAGTCGTTAAGAAGAATTCTTAAAACGCTTAATTTCAGTTATAGTAAAAATTCGCAAGGAAGACGTTTTTAATGGAACGAATGAATATTGCTTCTAAACGATTTCGGTTTTTAAGACGAATGAAGAACTGAGGGCTACTAGTAGGCCTATAGTGTACCTTGACGAAACGGGTAAATATAAACCATACGAGAAATAAGGTGTGTAAGTGTGACAGTGATGAAAATGATTTCCCTCTTAAAACACTAATAGGCAAAGGAGCGATGTTCAACAGGGTTCATTCCTAATGCTTTACTAACTTTAAAGCCAAATCCAGTAGAGACTACCATGAAGAAATGGATAACAATATTTTCAAGGATTGGTTTGTCAATAAGTTGCTACTTAACAATCCTTCTAATAGTGTATTCGTTATGGGCAATCCCCTTATCATTCCATAGAAATTAATAAAACACCCACTTCATCTCCATTCAAATCCCATACGCAGGAATGACTTCGTAATAGAAATATTGAGTTTGGTCCACGAGCGACAAAACAGTACTATAGAGTTAATTAAATTGAAAAAAGACAATTTCAAAGTTTATGAAATTGATACACTCGCGAAATGCATGGACATACCATAGTACGGTTGCCACCTTATCACTGTGATTTCAATGCTATAGAACTTATATGGGCGCAAGTCAAGAACGATGTTGCCAAACATAATTTTCATTTAAAAGTGGTGATGTAAAACTGTTCTTTGATAATGCGATTACAAAAGTGACTCCAGACCAATGGAAAAGGGCGTGTGAGCATGTGCAAAACACTAATCAGTTTTACTGGGAGAAAGACGGTCTGGTAGATGAAATTACGGACAGATTAGTCATAAATTTAGAGGAATTGGAATCGGAAGAAGAGTACGAAGATTTGTTTGAAGTTTCTGATGGTGAATCCGAGAATGAACAACAAACGGTCGGAGAGGAGGACGGGCACTCCGCCACTGATGCGCGTTTGACTGGTGTATCTGCTTTGTCTGTGTCACCATAGAGTGAGAGCGAGATGGTGAGTACTCCTTTCTCTGTCTAAAAGGGACACGACTACTTAAACCTCACGGACAGTAATACACAGTTTAATGTTGTATCGGCATGTTGCCATGCTAGCTCAGTGGTTAGAGCAACCAGATGGAAACCAGAAGATCTGTGGTTCAAGTCCTGGTGATGGTACTGAATTTTTCAGTCGTCTGATTCTACTTTTCCAGGGTTGTCCAATACATGGCTTGTGTAGAAGAACAATTAATTCCTAAAGTATTATAGTTTTCTTTTTTCATTTCGCAACAGAAACCTTTTTCCCAAGCACTACAATGTTATATCATTACTGTATTCCTGTTGCAAACCACCTTCTACTTGCATAAGTCAACGCATAAGATAGCATCATCAGTATCTAGCTGTCTTACTGCGCAGAGGTTGCATTTTGAAACGTGAACAGTAACTTAATTTCATTTAGTTCCTTCCATAATCTTTACAAACTTCCTATACAACGTCTAGAAGATTTTTATGGTGAATCCTGCCTTTTACCCCTTATAACTGTAACATCACAAAGTACGTATGACATTCCTAATAGCGGACACAAACTCCTGATATGTTAGGAAATGGGTATGAACATCAGTAAATGTATAACCTGCAAGTATCAGAATGGTCAACTAACTTTTAATTACAGTACATGAAAATGTTAACGTCTGTACCATTTCTTGGTCCCTTACTTATTGCAACAAATGAGAACCCCATTACTGTGAAACACATTTTATTTAGTTTTGTGTTCTAAACTTCCTGGGATGTTTTGCCGTGGTCTGCAGGTTAAAATACTTTAGCCTGACGTTTCATCCGTGTCTGTGAGGAACATCTTCAGAGATCTCGTCATTGTTGATTCTCTCTCTGGACTAAAAAACATACTACAATAGAGTCGATATATATATACTCGTGGCCTGGTGGGTAGAGTCAAAAGATAATAAACTTTTGTAAAAACTTTTTTATATATACACAATCCTTTTTACAATATTCCACTTGTAAACTGACTTAACCTATGTACAAATTTTCTTGCCAGCTATGTTTTACCTATACTGCTCATTCTGCCTGGCACCCTGACCTTATGGCTCAACTGAGCAGCCCTTGCTACCCTTAATCACATATGATCCATCCTGTCCCTCCTCCATTTGCCCTTCTACCTTTCTTATCTCTCTTACTTTTCTAATCCATTTCTCCTTTATTTCTTTAAGAACTCCCCCATATTCTTATTTTTCTTTTCTTCTTAACATTTTAATTGCTACTATTTTCCCATCCATTTTTCCCCATTTTTCCTCCCATACTTTTTGTCTCCATTCTGCTAATTCTTTGCATTCTGTCATATAATGCTCTGTGCTTTCACTACCTCCGCATAGTTCCAAAATTTCGCTTTTTCTGCCTCTTAGCCCTCTCAAGTATATTGACCCTGTTCTCATCCATGCAAACGGTTCTATTTCAGCTCTATTACAATAATCCACATATATTTCTCTTCCCCATTTCCTTTTTACTAATCTATAAAACCCTAGTGATTTTTTATTCTCTAAGCTTCCCCAAATCTCTCGTCTTTCTATGTCCTCCACTCAAGAGTCAAAGGAAAGGGTTACTTGTTTTAGCTGCATGGAGGTTACGGAGTTGAGAAAGTATGGAAATCCAGGTTTGGTTAAGTTTAAATCCTTTGTCTTTATTAACATTATTGGTGTGTTTATAAATGTCTATACCCTCTCTGTACAAACGGAGAAAATACTGCTTGATTGTAACTAGAATCTCTATTTTAGCTTTAGAGAGTTTTTGTGGCGAGTTCAATTACAGTTCGTTAAGCTGGGAATACTCACCTAAGCTTGCTATACATGCTGAACTGTGTTGTAATGAGAGTCACCAATACTGGAACTACCAGGACCCTGCACTTGCCTGCCATTTTCCAATTCCTTCTGTACAAGATGGTTCACCCACCATTCAAGTGGCCAGAGTGGGGTACACCACATGGTCAGAGATGATGCAGGAGTGAGCCTTAGCCACAGTGGAGGGAGAAAGCATTGGAATCAAAATTTGCAATAATGTGATGGATTTCTCTTTGTCTTTGCTTTTCTTATGCAATGCATTATAATTAGGTATTTTGTTTTAAAGGAAAGAAAAGTTGGCAGGTGAATGGTATACATCCTAATTTAAGTAACATTGAATCAAAATTAACACTTAATGCTTCACTAACTTCTACTTATGCATAATACCTACACAATGTGACCAAAAGTATCCGGACACCTGGCTGAAAATGACGTACAAGTTTGTGGCGCCCTCCAACGGTAATGCTGGAAGTCAATATGGTGTTGGCCCACCCTTAGCCTTGATGACAGCATTCACTCTCGCAGGCACACTTTCAATCAGGTGCTGGAAGGTTTCTTGGGGAATGGCAGCCCATTCTTCACAGAGTGCGGAACTGAGGAGAGATATCGATGTAGGTCGGTGAGGCCTGGCACAGAGTCGGCGTTCCAAAACATCCCAAAGGTGTTCTATAGGATTCAAGTCAGGAATCTGTGCACGCCAGTCCAATACAAGGATGTTATTGTCGTGTAACCACTCCGCCACAGCCCGTGCAGTATGAACAGGTGCTCGATCGTGTTGAAGGATGCAATCGCCATCCCCGAATTGCTCTTCAACAGTGGGAAGCAAGAAGGTACTTAAAATATCAATGTAGGTCTGCACTGTGATCGTGTCACGCAAAACAACAAGGGGTGCAGGCCCCCTCCAGGAAAAACACGACCACACCATAACACCATCACCTCTGAATTTCACTGTTGGCACTACACACGCTGGCAGATGACGTTCACCAGGCATTCGCCATACCCACACCCTGTCCTCGGATTGCCACATTGTGTACTGTGATTCATCACTCCATACAACATTTTGCCACTGTTCAATCATGTAATGTTGACGTTCCTTACACCAAGCGAGGTGTCATTTGGCATTTTCCTGCATGATGTGTGGCTTATGAGCAGCCGCTTGACCATGGAATACAAGGTTTCTCACCTCACGCCTAACAGTCATAGTACTTGAAGTGGATCCTGATACAGTTTGGAATTCCTGTGTGATGGTCTGGATAGATGTCTACCTATTACTATTTACGACCTTGTTCAAATGTCCATCAGTCAACAGACGAGGTCGGCCTGTACGCTTTTGCGCTGTACATGTACCTTCACGTTTCCACTTCACTATCACATCAGAAACAGTGGACCTAGGGATGTTTAGGAGTGTGGAAATCTCGCGTACAGACTTCTGACACAAGTGACACCCAATCACCTGACCACATTTGAAGTCCGTGAGTTCCACAGAGCGTCCCATTATGCTGTTTCACGATGTCTAATGACTACTGAGGTCACGGATAATGAGTACCAGGCAGTAGGTGGCAGCACAATGCACTAAGATGAAAAATGTATGTTTGTGGGGGTGTCCGGATACTTTTGATCACATAGTGTATGTCTCAGAGATGCCTGCATCATCAGCTACCTTTAACTGCCTGTTGGAATCTTGAGGCTCTCCTACTGGACCTCTGATGAATCTATGGAGTGGGTTGTCTTTGGCAGGATTTCAAAATTCATTAGCGTTGGCTCATATTTTTTCAAAAAAATCTTCTCTCAGCTTTCAAGTTCTTGGTCTTTGTACATGTTTCAGAAGATGGACACTGTTTTCAAAGTTGCAGTTGGAGTTCCAAAAATGTTATGCTACTGCTGATTTTTCTGTGTTTGTATGCCTAAAAGACGGGTTTCTATGTTCCTTTTAATTTTTCCTATGTACGTTTCCTCGCAATCTCCACAGCTAATTTTGTAAATTCCTTTTTTCTTTGAAGAAGATATTACATCAGATCTGTTTGAATTAATTAAGCTTTTTATACTGTGTATGTTTTGTGGTGCTAGTACTGTGTTATAACCTTGCAAGATCTTTCAGAATTTTCTCATGAACTTTGGGTGGTGAATTAATTTTTTTAATCTTTTCTTTTCCTTTTCTGCTGTTAGAGTGGTTATATCTGATATGTTTCTTCTTTTTTAATTTCTGTAATGTTTTATGCACCAATGACTTGTTGAAACTGTTGTTCTCTGCCATTGTATCTATTTGTTTTAATTCCTTCTTGTGTTCTGTTTCATTTAGTGGATGTTGAGTAATCTGTGCAGTAAGCTGTTTATAATGGCACGGTTGTGGTTGAAACTGTTTGCTTTTATGTGATTATCTGTATGTGTATCTTTCCTGTATATACCAAATTCAAGCTTATTGTTGTTTCTGGTAATTCTTAGGTCTAGGAAGGGAAGTGTTCCATCTGTTTCTTTCACCATTGTGAATTTAATTTCTGGAACCTGTAAATTTAAAAGTTTGAGAGCATCTTCTACTAGTTTTTCATTTACTATTGCAAGGATGTCATCAACGTACCAGAACTTTGTGTTGAAAATGTAGAGGAAAGGAGTGGTGATCTGAATCTCAAAAAACTCATAAAAAGGTCAGCCAGGGGAATTGATAAGGGACTTCACATCATTTGACCAGAATTTTGCTTGTATATTTTCCCTTGGAAAGTGAATTCAGTTTGGTTGATGAGATTTTCTTGAAAAGATATGAGTCAACGCTAATGAATTTTGAAATCCCTGTCGAAGGCAACCCACTCCATAGATTCATCAGAGGTCCAGTAAGAGAGCCTCAAGATTCCAACAGGCAGTCAAAGATAGCTGATGATGCATACATCTGTGAAACATGTTCCAAATAAAAGTTAGTAAAGCATTAAGTGTCACTTTTGACTCAATGTTGCTTAAATAAGTCATCATTTCACTTCACTGTGTACCACTTCTAGTTTATTTATCACATTGTAATTTATTTCAATGGCACAAGGGAAGGACAGTTTGCACGCAAAACAAACATATTGTAATTTATTTACTTTAAAGTAATGGGGCAAAAGAAGGATAGTTTGCATGTGAAAGGAATAAGTTTAGGCATTCATGTGAAAAGATTTCAAACGGAGAGGTGGGGAAAGAAAATACCAGTGAGGGCGATCATGTGGTTGCAGAGTTAGGTATCTGAGTGTAGTCACATGGTCAGAGACGAAACGGTGATGGGGACACCATCTTGTTCAGAGGGAAATTGGGAAATGGCTGGATATGGCAGGTAAATCCAGAGTTCCAGTATTGTGAAAGAATCCTGCTTCCCTTCACAAAATCCAAAACATAACCCAACATTAAGATTATCACAAAAGAACCAAGCAGGGGCCACTAGAAATTCCAGTTGCTACAAGCAAGTTAGAATAGAAGAATTCCACATTTGGTATTCAAGTGCACAGCCAGCCTCAAAATTCGTGGAATGTAACATTACATGCTTGCGATGGACCATTAGGACCACTTGCCGGTATGTTCCAATGCTTGACACCATGCATGTCCCATTATTCCAGCTCTCCACTAACATGTGCTAAAAATCAAGAAAAATTACTTACTCTTTGTAGTATGTGATACTCTCTGCTGGATACTTTTCTGAACGTGTTCAACATTTGTGAAGAATGCACTAAAACGTTCTATTTCTCCAATGCACTGCTGACACACAGTTTTTGGAAGGAGTTCCTGTGCTCCAATCTAAAAATAAAAAACAGAGGAGAAACAAAAAGAAAATAATACTCCAGTAGCTGCATGTTTTCATATTCCTGTGTAAAACCAACGGGAGTGCTTTTTCCGGCATGCTGATCCAACAAATCGAAACCAAAATATTTAATTTTGTTTTCTAGAAAGCTACAAAGGGCGACACAGTTAACTCTAGTATTTTCCGGGCCTGGCCATTTATATTTCATCCGTTCATGTGTCAGAATCTATACTCTGCAAATAATAAAATCGGGTTGAATACTCACCCAAATAGAGAAATATTTCCATAACTTTTGTGCCAGCAATCGTTGCTGCCCTTCCAGACTGAAAATGTCCACATTACCCGGTTCATTTCTCAAACATAACCTACACGCGTGTGAAAACGATACCATATCGCTTACGCTTTCATTAGCCTTCTCAACTTTTTAATACTTTCCCGAAGCAAACAGTCTGTAACCAAATGCTGATTCTTATCGCTCCTGTATCTACGACGTGCACAACTATTTATTTATATAAAACAACACGCAATGTTCTGCACTTCATACAGTATCACAAATTTGAGGTCCGATAATCTCGTTGCAGTTTGTTCCCTGTATAATATTGACAATTTACATAAGCACAAAATTACGGACCTTTTGTTTTCACTTTAACCGCTCAAACTGTTTGGGTTCTGGGTTTGAGATGTAAAAAAAGTACTATACTTTGTCACAGAACCATACTTTGTTTGCATATGGCACCTTTTTGCGCCATTTTTTTTTTTTTAAGTCTCACCAACATTTGAAGTCAAATCTCTTTGTTCGACATTGAATCAGTGAACGTTTCACCAGAAATGTTTTATGGGAAACGAATATTTGAGAAAACGGATTTAGAGGAAAAACGAAAACGAAAAACGCATCACATAGTCATTTTTTCAAACGTCAGAAGAAATAGCCCAGCGGGTGGAGTACTTCAGGTGAAAAAAACTCAATTTAAGTCACCCCCTAAGTGCCCTCTTATTCAACATTTTGAAATGGGACATAATAAAAAAGGTAAAAAAGAATAAAGAGAATGTAAATGTCTATTTATATACAGATGACATGGTAGTCATCCAAACACTGAGAACACCTATAAGAAACAATGGATAATCTCTTAATATGGGAAAACCAAAATGGCTTGTACTTCAGTAAGATCAAAACCAAAGCTGTGATATTCAGAAATGGAGTAAGGCTGAAGAATTGCGACAGAGATATTTTCTGCGCGGAAGAACGCCTAGAGATACAATTAACATATTAATACACTGCAAGGCGTATTTAGAGGGGGGTTTTAGGGTTCAATCCCCCCCGAAAGTTCTGACAGTTCTACTTATTTAAATTCATATCAAACCAATATGGGAAAATGTCGTTAGATAACAGTAGGTATACTGCTGCTAGAACATTTACAAGGAAAAAAGAAACTTAATATTGTCGCCTTATATAGGCAAGGTGACCATACATCCTGGTTTTCGAAGCAGTCTCAATGTTTCGTGCTGTAAAGTAGGATATATTCATTCTGATGAGTTTTTCCTGTCTATGTAATGTGTCCAAGTAATTTTCTTATCCACATAATATTTATATACTACAGAGTAGGTACATGGTAATTGTGTGGGATACTGTTAAGTTTAGATCTAGTTATGGAGAACCCTCCCCGAAATTTTTTTCGGGTACGGGCATGATACCCTGTAATCATAGAAGCGACCCTCACAGTTCATATAAAAGAAAGGCACACGTGACATGACAAATAGGAAACAACTAGTACAATTAAAAATCAACGATGAAGACTACAAATCAAAGTTACAACATTTATCCAATGGAGTTCCGCAAGGCTCAATTTTGGGGCCATTATTATTCGTTTTATACATGCATAACATTAAAGATAGAACATCTAATGCCAATATAATACAATATGCAGATGATAGAACTGTTATCATTAGTAGTAAAGACATAGAAACACTTGAAACAAATACAAATGCCATAGTTGATTCTGTAATCAAATATTCCAACGAATCAAACTTAAGCGTAAATCCTACAAAATGTAAAATGATACCTTTCGGATTCAAAAATTTAATAAACCCCCTCAAAGTAATAATTAACAACAAACCAGTTAAAAGTGTAAATGAGGTAAACCTACTGGGATTAACAATAGACAAAGCTTTAACATTCAATAGTCATATAGACAAACTAGCTTCAAACGTCAGTAAAAACTTATTTGCATTGAGATTCTTAAACAACTCCAACCCACGCTCTACAGTCAAAATAATATACTTTGCACTCATCCACTCACTCCTATCTTATGGAATTGAAATATGGGAAAGTATCAGCAAAACAAATTTCGATAGATTATTTATACTTCAAAAACGAGCAATCAGATATGTAGGGAATTTAATTACAGAGATCCTTGCAGAAACACATTTAAATGTACAAAAATACATACACTTCCAAGACTATTTATTTATAGATCTATTGTTCATCTGGTTAATCACAAATTCCCTTTGAAAATCAATTCCGATGTACATAGTTACGATACTAGAGGCAAAACAAAATCTCGTTATCCCTAATCATAGGTTGTATACATACGAATAGGTGCCCAGTTATATGGGGATAAAACTATACAGTGCATTACCAAATTCGATTAGGACTTGTAATAACCTAAACAAGTTCAAGACAATTTTAAAGAAATTTTTGACCGATAATTCTTACTACAGCATAGATGAATACATAAATGAATTATAAATGCTATATATTCTTTATAGCCTAAAACTATTATAATCCAACTTTATATTAAACTAGTATATAAAATTGCCTATGGTATAGCTCTTAAGTTTACCAATATTTATGATTGTATTTAACCACTGTAATGTTACTGTTTTTATCATAGCTTATAAGACTCATGTCCTAGCTCCATATCAAACTGGAGAGTGTATTTTACTATTATTTTTATTAATGATATTATTTTATTGATGTTAGGTATCTAAAATTAATCTTGCACAATTTAATATTTTCTATGTTCATAAAATGTTTTGCTTGTAAATAACCACTGTAATTTAATGACTGGCAGTTCTTTTGTGATATTTGTAATCACTGTACTGAACTGCAATAAATTGCATTGAAAAGAAGTGTTGACCTTCCTATCCTAAATCCAAACTGTTCATCTGGTATATGATGTTCAACTAGTTTTCCAAGTCTTTTCGTTAGTAATTTCGTCAATGTCTTTAGAAGCGAGCATTCTAGTACGATTACTTACATTATTGCTTCTCTCCATCTATCTGAAATCTTTCTCTTCACTAAGCATTGGTTAAACACTTTTGCAATTGGTTCTTTCAGTGCCCACCAGCTAATATGTTCATATAGGATTTGGTCTGGACTACATCCCCCTTTCCCTTTGCGTATTGCTTGTTCTATTTCTAAAGTCGTGAAAGGTGCGATGTCCTGTTAACCATCAGAGTATCTGGTCAGATCACTTGGGGATTACGACCCTAGAAATCACCGTCTTCGGCGTCATCGCGTCCCCGCATGGCATGTGGGCACACCAGATAACCAAGGAGTTAAACCAACAGCAGCTAAAGCTGAACTCCATAGTATGGTTCCAACGCAATAATCCCTAACAAAAGCAAAACAGTGTCCATGATATTCAGAAGAGGAGGCAGACTTGCAGCCAAAGATCGTTTCATCTGCCAAGTAAAAGAACTAGAAATAGTGAATAAATTTAAGTATTTAAGAAGTAACTTTCTAGACAAACCCAAACACATTCTCAGAGCATACAGAATGTATCCTTATTGGTGCCATACATTTGGGGGATGTGTTTCTGACATCAAAACATTAAAAAAAAAGTTCATATAAACATGGGTCTGAAAATCATTTATTTCAGAGTTATAACACAAAATCGAAAGTTACAAAAATTGCTCGAAGAGGCTTCCTCTTGCTTCGATGCATGCACTAAGCCTGCGTTCCATGCGCTGGCTACTCTGTTGAAAATTCCTGGTTTATTGTCGTATTTGGTCAAATCCAGTTTGGATACTCCCTCTCAAAATGTAAACATCAGCTACAGGAGCCGCATAAACCACGAAATTCAAATGTCCCCAGACGAGGAAATCCATCGGATTCAAATCAGGCGATCGAGCAGGCCATGTAATGGGACCCCCTCGACCATTCCATCTTTGCGGAAATCGATCATTCAAAAACTTACGAACTATCATGCTGAAATGAGCTGGAGCACCATCGTGTAAAATCACGTTCGTAGGATGATGTCCAGAGGCACATTATCAGTTAAGTGATGCAACTCATTTCTGAGAAACTGGAGATAAGTTTGTCCATTCAGACGCAGGGGGAAGAAGTAGGGACCTATAAGGTGATCATGAAGGTGATTCCACCCCAACGTTGAAATAGAACCTCTGCTGGTGGTTGTCCTGTCGTATTTCATTAGGATTTTCATATGCCCAGTTATGAGTGTTATGAAAACTGAACATGCCGTCGCGAGTAAAACCAGCCTCATCCGTGAATAAGATACAGGCTAGGAAATTGATGAACACAGCGCACTGCTGTAACATGCGTTGACAGAAACGTCTTCTTGGCTCAAAGTCCGCCTCATTTTATCCTTGCACACGTTGAAAGTGATACGGGTACAGAAGATTTTTATACAGAATTCTCCAGATAGTCATATGACTAACTCTTTCCCTTACAGTCATATGCCTTGTGCTTTGTGATGGGACTGCATCCACAGCACGAAGAACTCGTTCTTCAGGCTCAATGCCTCGTACCGCTCTTGGTCTCCCACATCCCTAGTACTCCTCTCAAATGCTCCATTCTCTCTCAAGCATTGGTGAATTCGTGCGAAAGTTCTTGTACACGGTAACGGCCTGCTTAAAGTTCACGTGCTGGTGCTGCATTGCCGTCTGCACGGCCATACGTGTAGTGCATATCCGTCTGTTCACTCATGGAAAACATATTCTTTGACCTATAAAAACGAAACGGTTGATTTTTAGACCCATGTAAATATGAACTTTTTTTTACTGTTTTAATGTCAGGAACATGTCCCCCAAATATATGACACCAATAAAGATACATCCTGTATAAAGGAGAGCGCAACAGTAAATCTACGACACGTAAAAGAACCTCAAGCCTGATAAAGAGGCCTATGAGCAAACTTACTGGTCTTTCACGCCCAATACAGAATGGGGCACTAAGGACCACAGCAGTTAAAGAACGCCCATAAATAAGACTCAATTTAATTTTTAATTTGGAGGCCTCTGAACAACACTTCCGGTCTTCCATGCCCAACATAAAATGGGACCCTAAGAACGATATTAGTTAATGATTGCCCATAAATAAAAGATAAACATTGTAGCAGGGCTGGAAGCAATTAAAAAATTAGAAATTCACAAATTTACAACAGTTATCACTGGACACAACAATGGAACTCTTCCGCTTAAAGATAATCCCTACTGTATCTAATGGCCTGGAAATAGTTTGGACCCATTTAAAAACTTAAGATCCGATAGTGGTAGAGAAAATAAAAACCAGATTCCTGAAGAGGGGACCTATCAGTTTCAAAATTCATCCCATCTCGCCTAGTGTACGAATTGGCATGGAAAGATATGAGATGTTACTACCTCATACATCCAACCATGGAAAGACCCTATCCGAATTAAGAACAAAGAGAAATGAGATATGGGAAAATTTTTACCACATGGATGCTGCGATCTACAGAGAATGACTAACTCAGAATTCTCCCTGAGGCATTCGCTGACCAGATTTGCTTGCATACACTCCAAATGCTGCAATAATAGTACGAGGGAGGCGATTTAGTTTGCACGGCAACACAAGCCGGACTATCGCCACTGCACTATACTTTGGTGTTCTGTGCTATCGCCATTGGGATGGGCAGATATGGGGGCCGTCCTTTGCCCTCCTAAGGGGGGTAATTATAAAAAGAAAATGCTGTAAGACAAAGAGATTTCCTGGGCCGAATCAAGATTGTATATGCATGTGGTGTGGAGAATTATGCGAGAGATAATACGCAATGGACTGCAGAAAGAGGCCGATATTGTTGGCTAAACGAAGCACTGCGTAAACATTAAACTATATATTACACACTTTGTGCGGCTTTATATAATTAAAGTATCTATTATCTGTTTTTGTATGACAATTGGGGGATTTTTGTCAAGAAACCTCGTTTTCCGGGGAAATACTGGATATGTTTTGGAGAAATTTTGTATCCTCTTTCTGGCATCATTGCTTATGTAGCAATCAGCTGTTGTGAAAAGAACAGCCGTAAAGATGTGGTACGAAATTTTGCCCCCAATGGCTATAATTACGGCCTGTTTAGCTATTCCGGGTGTTGTAAACTATTACAGTCATTACTTCGTTCTGGGAAATGTAAGTATCTATCTGGAAGTGAGGTATTATTGAGTACCCTGTGTTTGCCTGTAACCTCTACAGCATTGTAATCTTTTTAATTGGTTGTACTACAATTCGTTGAATATATACATATTCAGTGTTTGCATTAAACCAATGTTATATTTTCTGGCCTAGATAGAACTATTTGCGTTCCTTAATTTTTAAGCAAGGTTGGATTCTTTCTATAACTGGTTCATTTATATTTACTGGGGCTCATACTGCTCTCCTCCCCCTCCGAAAACACTTTATTTACCTTTCTACATTGCTGAATATATTTACAAAAATGAAGTAGTATGCAAAAGTCCACTATAGTTTTTTTATCTTCTATAACCTATTCCTACGAAAGCTTATTTTGGTTCTACTGCAGTATTGGATTATGGTCTAAATCGAGGTGTTTTACTTACGAAATCGTTTTTTTTTATACCCAGTATTTCTATCTGTTTTATTAATCAAGATAAGCCTTTGCTCAAATACACATACTCAATACACATTTCGTTGAAGGTACAGGGGAATAGACGAAACCGAATCAATAGTCCTATGTTTTAAAACAGGACGCCATATGCTGGCCTAGAAATTCCGGTTATTATGCAGAACTACGGCCGCTCGAAAAAAAAAACAACGAATTCCGGTGTTAATGGTAGATTCTTTTATGCTGATTACGTTTTTACCAATTTTGTTTGTCGGAAAGGTTCCGTAATGGTGTTACACGCTAATTTATTGCATGCGAGTAGCGACGCTAGCACGCTCGCTTCGCTCGCGTGCGTTCCTTAACGATGGTTATGATTACCTATTTGTAAAACCTAAGCTTTGTGATTTTCGGGAGGTTAGGTTTAGTTTTTTTTTTATAAAAACTTAGGTTAATTAGCAGGCGTAGCTATCCTCAAAGCACGCGAGCGAAGCGAGCGTGCGTTCCTTAACGTTGGTTATGATAAGCTTAAGTTTCTGAATTCACGGAAGGTTAGCCTTAGGTTAGTTTTTTTTTATATAAGCTTAAGTTTCTGAATTCACGGAAGGTTAGCCTTAGGTTAGTTTTTTTTTATATAAGCTTAAGTTTCTGAATTCACGGAAGGTTAGCGTTAGGTTAGTTTTTTTTTATATATAAGCTTAAGTTTCTGAATTCACGGAAGGTTAGCCTTAGGTTAGTTTTTTTTTATATAAGCTTAAGTTTCTGAATTCACGGAAGGTTAGCGTTAGGTTAGTTTTTTTTTTATATATAAGCTTAAGTCGGACAATGAAACCCAGGTTTTAGGTACTACAAATTTATATTAACTATATGTTTACACCTCAAATGTGTCATAAAGCTTCTTTATCCATATCCTGCTCCTTCTAGCCAGCATTCTTAATAAATATCCGCAAATAAGCGTCGCTACGCGCATGCAATAAATTAACGTGTAACACCATTACGGAACCTTTCCGACAAACCAAATTGGTAAAAACGTAATCAGCATAAAAGAATCTACCATTAACACCGGAATTCGTTGTTTTTTTCGAGCCGCCGTAGTTCTGCATAATTACCGAAATTCCGTACTCTTTCCATGTCATCTCGAGAAACAACTGAATAGTAATAGCACTTTTAAAAATGATAGAAGTACTAAATATTCAGACCAATATTAATGGATATCTCAGAAATGGCAGATGTCACAAAAAAAAAAGTTATCCAAAATAAATTATGTGTTTTAAAGAGGTCTACATTTTTGTGTAGTACGTTTTTCTCTGCCTCTTATGGTTTTCCAGTTATAAAAAATTATATAAAATTCTTTCCTAGTGAAAACGACTTCACAGACTATTCCTAGCTACTGCATTTCATTTGTCTTGTAGATATCTTAGCCTCCTCATGTATGAAGGTATCATATGATCTCACCTCGTTTGATGCCATTTTATTTTGGAAGTATGACATTGGGACTGTCCATGAATGTATGAAGGTAGTGTTTGATACCAGTGTACATTGCTACAAAAGTCCACAAGAGATCAGTACTGGTTGGATGAAGCTATATGTTTCAATGGAAACAAATGCGCAACAGCTTATTAGAAGTACTAGTTTGCAGAAGTTTGGAGCCATGTTTTGTGCAAAAACTCTGTATTATAAAAAGGCAAAAAGCAAATATTATTTGAGATATATGTATCTACTAATAGTTACTGTGCATAAATAATTTGATAATTCATGAAAATATCAATAATATCAGAAAATGCTGATGTACACAAAAGATAACATTATGCATTTTAGGTGCGGTTATGTTACTTTTTGTAATTCTGCACCATAGTATTTCAAACTAATAATCATGAGGATTATTTCAGGTACATTATTGTGAATTTTAAATTTAGTAAAGGACACAAACCTCAACTATCAGAGAGGAAGGTTGAGAAATTACATTTGGAGGCGTACATGCTTTCAGATTCTGAGGAAATATCTTCTGAAGGCTGTTACAAGGGAAATGGGAGAAGATATTTTACTTTGTGATGAACAAGAGGTACCACCAACTTTAGAAGCGGAAGATGGTGGAATATAAAAGAAACGACTGTGATTTTTGCTTCTCATCCATTTGCTGTCAAAACCTATATGTACATAGATGGTGCAGACTTTATGACTCATAAGGTTGATTGCCCGTTACCATCATGGATTAAAAAATAAGATATGGTATTTGATGGTTAACTGGCACTAGTAAATGTATTGATACTTCATAGTGTTATTAAAAACAGTTTTGTGAAATTCAGATCTGTTACCATTGGCTTGACTGTACTTGTCAACAAACGAAGATGGACAACCTTGCAATGATGAGGTTGCAGAGCCACTATCTAAGAATAAAAGAGCTGCTCATAATTCAGCAGTCCCAAACCTGAGAGTCAATGGAAAAGGTTATTATCCTATGCAAGATGACTCAAAACAGGCAACAAAGAATGATATATAAGTTCAAGGAATGTAATGTGCACAGTATGCCCTGAATGTATGGAGAACTTTCACATGAAGTAACATATATGTTGCTCAAAATTCTCAGTTTTGTAAACTTTTTTGTATGTTTGCATAAGAGCCTCAAATGCATAATGTACACATACAATAACATGTTCATAATTTATTCAAAAAGTAATAATATATATTGATGAGCCAAAAATCATGTTAGTTAATGTGGGTTTGACAATTTAAAAGTATTAAATTTTGTTTGCCCTTACTAATTCATGCATCAAGAGGCTCAGCATATGGTATTTTAATAAAAATTGTTACAGTGATGTTTGTCCTCCATGGTCTAGCCTCTAGTTTCATAGGTTGCGGGTTCAAACCTGGCAGAGGGCAATGGATTTTTTTGGGCGTAAAAATCCTTAGCATCGCTTCCTTTGGAAGTCGGGGGAGTCCTGTGTCGTAGATTTATGGCACATAGAAGAACCTCAAGCCTGATAAAGAGACCTCTGACCAAAATTTCGGGTCTTTCACGCCCAATATATAATGGTATGCTAAGAACCATAGTAGTTAAAGAGTGTCCATAAATAAAACTCATTGCAGCCATGTTTTAGAAAATAAAGAATTTCAAA
Organism: Deroplatys truncata; assembly: GCA_030765065.1. Lineage (NCBI taxonomy): Eukaryota > Metazoa > Arthropoda > Insecta > Mantodea > Mantidae > Deroplatys > Deroplatys truncata. The sequence goes on along the minus strand of CM060975.1, from coordinate 18,706,461 downwards.
ACAATCTTCAGTGTAAACGGTAGGTGTGGGAGTATTTTCTTGAAATTATTTGTTTTGCATCTTTGAAAGATACTGAACCTAAATACTAAAGTTTGATATTTATCGGAAATTTCATTTTTGGGTTATCCTGTTCACAGTACATGTTTTTCTAAAAAAAATTTTTTTTTATTTTAGGCGTCTCAAAATTGTATTTCTTGTGAACTCTTAATTCAAATTTTTCAGGTGGAATATAAAACCTTCTCTACCTATTGCTATATTGCAGAGAAACTAAGAAATGAAATATGCTGTTACTGGTTAATTGTTTTATGCTGATTACAATTTTACTAATTTTGTTTCTCAAAAAAGCTCCATTTTGGTGGATGCTGATTGTTACACAACATGGCTTATGTACACATTTTCATGGGAAATTGAAATCAACATGAGGGTAACGGTTCCTTAAGTACCCCGTAATTGAAATGCAGTAAAAAGATTATTTACAGAATGAAAATGCATAATTACAAACTTTAAAAGGAGATGTGAACAGCTAGAAAGCCTGTCGTCCACCCACTTGGCCTATGAAGAGACTTTCTTATGCACAAAATAAATTGCTGAATGTCAACAAGGCACTCTATTTTGTTACTACTGTGCATGCATGGAAGAAAGTGCCAACCCTTGAGTACTGGTGAAATCTGTGAAAATGGTGATATTTTTAGTTCTTCCAAACACACTTGTTATGTGCTTATCTCTCCCACCAAATAAAGTGTCATAATTCTTCATTGGGCTTTAGCCTCACAGATCCTATGGCTATGCCCTAAGCTGCAACTGCTCCGCTCCTCTACTTATAAATGACATTTTTTGGCTACGCTTTGTGGCTTATAGCCCTCAACCTTGAGCTACCTTTGTGGCTTAGGACCCTCAACCGTGGGCTTCACTTTGGGGCTTAGGACCTTAAATCAGTCATTCACGTTCGCTGCGTTTTTCATTCAGATACTTTCAGCTCCTCCATATGAACAGCACGACACAAAGGCCTGCTTCCGGCCAAAGCGCAAACTAAATTTTCTGGAGTGGATGTGGAATAAAGTTGAATTTGAGTACACATTCTATAGGGTGAGCCAAAAGACTCCGAACCACCTGTGCAGAGTTTTTCCTGTCCGTGTCCTCGGCACTCATTGCCATCTACCGCTATCATAGAAAGGCGCGGATGAAACCATACAACATTTTTAAAACTACTTTTAAAGGCTTTACTTACCAACTTTATGAAAGGAAATGCTGAAACTGGCAACCGTTGTCTATACATTTTTGGCGCCTCTTTAGGAAATATCCATTATGAATTTTTGGTGCGAATTTTCCAAACGATGACCGATATCGTCTAATGTTTCTTCAGTAAGAACCGAACGCCGTCTTTTAGATTTGTTAGCCTGAACACTTCCTGTGGCCTGAATTTTACTGTAAAGTTCATGAATTGTTGTATGGCATGGAACTTTTACACCTGGAAATATTTCTGCAAATCATACCTTCACTTGGCGAGCTGACCGAGTTAACACATACGAATCATAAATAAATACACGCTGTGCAGTAGAAAACATGTGCTGAGCCATAATATACTTTGTGACTAAGTACAGGACAAAATAATAAATAACTCATAATAACTAAACTACATCACATCACCGTTAACTCAGTACTGCACTTCATACTGCACAGCAAAACCACAACAGCGTGACTTTGTTTATAGCAGCAGTGTGTTATGCTTTTATCATATTTCCACACGCCAGTGGAAAAACACAGCGCAGCCGGTAATATTGTTCATAAAATATCCCTCCGGGGTAACTTTAAACATAAAGTGTACAAGACAAACCCACACACCCTGGAGGAATTAAAACAAAATAGCCGCCAGGAAATTTCTCAACATGAACTACAGCGAGTGATGGATAGTTTCCTAAAGAGGTGCCAAAACTGTATGGACATCGACGATGGCCAGTTTTATAAAGTTGGTAAATAAAGACTTTAAAAGTAGTGTTAAAAATGTTGTATGGTTTCATCCGTGCCTTTCTATGATAGCAGCAGATGGCAACCAGCTCCGAGGACGTAGACAGGAAAAACACAGCGCAGTCGGTTTGGAGTCTTTTGGCTCACTCTGTATATTGAATGTAATCCATGTTTCCATTTTAAATTCAATGCATATTGAGATTGATTTGGATGTGCAAGAATAAACAATTCAAGTTTTTATGTTGATGAAAGTTACTTTGTTGAAGGGCAAACCTGTTATGTAAGCTTGCTGTCCTGTGTGTAAAGGTGGAGCTTTTGAGGTTGATATATGATTTTGGTAAAGAATTTGCAATATTAATGTTGAAAGCAGCCCTATTTTATGTATTATTGCAACAGTTTCACATAGGTTTATTGTTCCTTAACAAAGAATGGGAGCATGAATCACAGGCACATTTTCTTATGAAAATTATAGACTGAAAACAATACTGCTTTAGAAGAATCAGGTGAAATGTAGATGTGTATATTGGGTTAGAGAAAGAAGCAAAGATTGTTGGAACTGTATAGTTTGCTTTCATTTTAAGGAGGAACATTGGCTAGGAAATTTCCAAATGAACCATATCACTTTTAAATTCATTTTCCAGTGACTTTAACCATAATTAAAGCACCTAAGGCTAAATCTAGAAAACAGAAGACCTTTGGTTTCACTGCGGCTCTTAAGATCTAACGTCTATGTTTGCATCTTACTCATTAATCACAGCATGTGCAACAAATTAGCTTCTAACTTTATAATGGAGGTTTTCTAACATACACAATTAGCAAAAATGTTATCATAAACCAGCTATACTATAGCAGGTCTCATCCTTAAAAGACAGTATAGAGGTAAATGGAATATCTCTGTATGTAACGCATTCTTATTGTCACTAGCTTTGTCCTTTTCTACTCTCGTGCTGTCACCAAGTTGCTAATAACATGATGTAAATGTTCAGTTGTTACAATTTTCATCTTTGACACATTATTCTATGCAGAACACTTTTCTCTATCAGATTATATCGTTTTTAGAGCCTTTATATATTTCTATGGGCACAAATTTCTAAAGAAAAGGAGTTTTTCAGTAAAAGTCCAATATTTGCTATTTCTGTGCTTATCACGCAGTTACTAAAAAACTAAAGGGCAGAACACAACAATAGTTCTTTCCTAGCTGGAGTAAAGTGCTGATACAGTCAGCAAGAAACATTTTTATTATTGGGTGTACAATGGGGACCAAGCGAGAGAAAAGGTTAAGGAGGGCTGGAAACAGTTTTTAAAAGAAACCAGAATTCTGTAACTTCTTGCATTCAAGAGCCATCTGTCTATTTAGGTAACAGATGCAGGGCAATAAAGGTTAACATCAGTTGTAAGGAAGCGTGTATGTTTATAATGTGTCGAACTTTGTGAAGTGTTATGTGGGTTCCTTATTTAACATTTTATGTAAATATTTATAGTTATGGAGGGAGAAGCTAAAAGAGACGAGATGTTGGAAACTAAGAAGAAATTCAAATTAATAATGAATGTGTAGATTATTATTCAAATAAAATGAGTGTAAGCCAGAAAAAGAAACAGCTAAGGCTACGGGGTGTCCAGAAATAGTGTATAGGATAAAAAAGGAATGATTGAAAGGACCTCTAAAGATACCATCAAAAAAGAAAGCAAAAAAGGTGGGGGAAAACAAAAACATGCTAGGTTAACACAATATGATGGCATAAAGCAAAGCAGAGTGTGGCGCATCATTCATTCTTTGCTGTTTGGAAACATTCCACCCACATTGAACGTGATTTTGTCAAGGGTAAACCATGGCGATAGCCTACCAAATTATAAATTTTATTATTTTGTATATTTCTATGATAATATACCTTTTTATGTCTGTAAAATCATATTTCGAAGTATTAAAAATACAAAGAGAAGACAAAGTGCAAGTGAAAATTAAATGTTTAACATCAGCCTTAAACAGCAGTCCAGATATTTCACTATTTGCTGATGTATCATTCACAAGATGGCATTAAACCGGAAGACCGAATGCAGCTTACCAGCAAAGTTGCAAGCGTACGTACATATGGCAACAGTGTACCACATTTAACCTGTACTGTCTTTTAAGCATGAGACATGCTATAGTAACACTGAGTTCATTTCTTTTTTGAGCAGACCAACTTCTGTATAATTAGCAAAAGATAAAGGAAGGAGAGAAAAATAGTAATATTTTACAGCTGTTATGTCCTTGAATTGCTGGTATTTACATAGCAGTTACATACCCAGGTATATGTAGCTTATTTATTTGTTTCAGCCATTCATGCGCAGCAAGGCAGAGAGATGGGATAGGATAGTGTATCAGCGAGATATGCGGCTTACAGGTGATCCATACAAGTGCAATGTAAGTGATTCAGTACATCTCAGCTTACTTGCTATTTACATTAAATTATATGTTAAAGTTCTGACAGAATTGTAGAAGAAGAAGTAAAAGTTGAGAGATTAAATATCTTTGCTATGTTTACTAGGGTTGGACAGAAGTAATAGAGAAGGACAATAACGATTCCACTCCTGTATATGATAACATTTTACATTATAAATACTTGTGAAATCAAGAACAGAGCACATCCATAATAATCCGGAATGAAAAAGGAGAGAGTTAAGCACTCCCGAACTAAATCAGCTAACCCAATCGTCCACCCTTCTTAGCCAGAGCATTTATATAGGAGAAACTGGCACCATTTTGAAATGGTAGATAGTAAAAGGCTGCTAAATCAATGTTGCCAACAATCCTGTATCATTAGGGTTAGCTTCACAGATCCTACGGCTATGCTGTGTTGTCCCGCAGTTATGGCTGCAACTGCTTCACTCCTCTACTTATAAAAAATATCCCTTGGCTATGCTTTGTGGCTTTAAATCAGCAGCTTCTGCTATGTTCAGATTGCCAATTTTGGCAGTGGAAGCAGTGTTCCCATGGTGCCTGAGGTGGGATGCATGTGTGTAACTTGTTTATAATAAACAGTAGTGAGATAGAGCACTGTTGCCAAGTGTAGTTGGCATGTACCAGCAGTAACTCTGTGCATCGGAACACTTTAAATATCCTTAAAACATTAAAATCTTACCTTGATGGTGTAAACCCATGACACATGTTACATCACTGGAACAGCAAGCAGTTCAGGGGTGTCTTCCTCGAAAGCTGTTTATTTGGAGTCGTCACTTTCATCTCTAATGATAGCTGACGCTATAGTGCCGTCCCAGAAATCTTCCTCCTGAAGCTGTTCTGCATGCCTAACTCGTGAAATCCAGTCACCTTGAGTTACTTACATTAAATACAATGTTTCTGCCCTGAGCATGAATCACTCACGTTTGTTAATCGAAAAATACTTGTCCCAGCTTTGATGGACATATTGGCTCACTTATCACAAACACAAGGGAAAAGAGAAGTATTATAATTCCATTTATATATTAACAGTATATCATCTAAAGTTTGAAACAGACTTCACATATGCCCGGTCATTTTAATAATAAAAAACACACCACCACTGTGAAAATAAACTGAACAATTAATGCATTCCTTTTCAATCTGCGTGGTTTGCATTTTCATAGTGTGTGTGTATTTGAGATGAATGTTGGAGTGGCAATAAATGGCGCATAGCTGGCGTTCTAAGTATTGTAGAGACAGGATTTTTGTATAGCCATGATTACAACACAAAATTCTCTGTAATTATAACATTGGCAACCATCTTTTTTTAAAATGTTTACCTGAGTGTAATTAATGAAGATGATATTCTCAGCTCAGGCATATAAGATTCATATACCACATTCAGCAGCGTGGTAGGAGGGACAAGCATATGATTTATTGGAGTGTTTAGTGCCTTCATATGCCTTTAACTTTGGCATCTACCCTAATTTTGATAAAGGCATGTTATGTATAGTGTTAATTTGTGTCATACAGTAAAATAATTATGGAGATGTGTGTATGGTGAGTACCAACCCCTTCAGCTGCCGTGGTGCGAGTGCTGTACAGACCCTGAGCACTTGTGGTACTTCAGACATTACTAGAAGTATGCCGGCCGAACATTCGAGCCCCTCCCGATAGGGAGTTGTTCAGATTGGGTTGGACTCGGCGGGGCAGTGGTTCCCAATACCCATGGGAGATTGGGTACACCTGGCTGGTTTTCCACCCAGGCGGGGTTGTGAGATGCCCCTATGTTCTCTGGTACCAACCATGAGTGAGAGTTGGTAGACGGCATGCTAGAGTGCTGTCAGACCTACCAGGGTTTTCAGTAGTCACCTTTTTAAGAAATAAGGTATTGGCCTCATGGGAAACACTCACGGTTGAAGTGACCAGCCCTTGGCTTAGGAGGGGGCTTGGGTCTTGGCTCTTGCCCCTTACCCTGGTAGACCTTCGCTCACAATGTGTGTATGGCGGGTCCAACTGATTGGCATATGTCACTAGTCACTAAAGTGACAAAGACTAGTTATCCCATTAACGGTTACCGAGTCTGGGTGACAACATTCATTACATGTGGATTGGTATTGCTTATCTGAAGCAGTTATCTCACCTGTTAAGCTATCAATCTCCTCTGCAAGAGATGCATTGTTGATCTAATATAATGTCTGGCGAGAATGCCTATAGGGAGATGGGAACATGTAGGAATACATCTTGGTGTGTGTGTGCGCGCCAGAATGTAGAATGAAGTACGCATGCATTTTGTGATTATAAACCGTTGCAGTATCTAAGCGTTGACACAGCTAGAGAACATGTTAATAGGTAGTTATAACATTCAAAACCATGCATAAATGGCTAATTATGGCAGGCACCATAATGGTTGCTAAGGAAATGATATCATTACCGCCACCTAAACACAGTAGTAAGTATAGAAAGCAATGAACTGATATGTTACTCCTTGGAAAATTTACAACATGTATTAAGTTTACGTTTGTTGATTATATTTGGCATATTTGATAACGTTATTCCTGAGCTTTAAGGTGTTAATATCTGGCGTTCCTACATTCATTTTTCTGGCTACCTTGATTTTACTTCCTCCAGATTCTTTTATATACCCTCCAGCTACAGTAGCTAATTTCCAGCCTCCTAACCTTTTTACTGTGGGCTCAGGGGTAGCACAGTGGTTTTCTTTCCAGCTCTCATACTGCGGGTCTGTGGTTCCATTCCCAGCTCTAGAATGGCAATTTTAAGTCGGCCCTATCCATGCTCCCCTTTGACTTGCTCTTGTGAGGTATCCCCAAGCCCATTGTGATGTGCAGTCCACTGTAAAAGCTGTACATCCTCTCGCCATCCTCATCATCACCCTACCATAGGTGGGGTGCTCCACCTCAGAAGTGGATCCAGTCATTGGGTAACCCCCTGAAGATCGTAGGCCATGGGAGTGTTAACAACCTTTTTACTGCAGTAACATTTGTGACATCAACTTTTTTTTAACTTTGCCAACAAAGTTACTGTACTCTTTCTCATATACTACCCTCAACTGTTGTGGAATTAAAAGATATTCTGCAGCCTTCACTTCAATTGAAACTTTATCCAAAGGTTCAAAGCTTTCGTCCCCCATATTGATATCATAAGTAAGCAGACTCTCTTCGAAACAGTGACATCACACACATCTGCCATTTGCATTTTAATTTATTTTTCCACAATTGGAGCTTAATGTGTGTTTCTAGATTACCAAAAAACAGGACAGAAGTATTACATTTTCTCACAAAGGAGCTAATGTAACATTTCTCTCCCCATTGGGAGAGAACATAAATTGTGGAGGTAAAATGCGTACAGTTATTCAACTTAGGCTGGGGAATTCCAGTATTTGATGAAATGGGATTATTAGTTACATCTATGTATTTTTGGAAGTGCTTGGGCCTTGGGCCTTTCGCCACTGAGAAGCTCTATTCTTCACTTTTACGGAGTGCAATAATGTTTCCAAAAACTTTAAAACTGGGATGGTTAGAATCATTTTTTGCTTTCTCTGCAATGTAGCTAGTAGTTGAAGGAAGTATTGTATTCAATACAGAGATTTCACTGGAAATAAATGTTTTGAGGCCCTCTTGAGTCCAACATCTTTTGAAAAAGGTCCATGTGTGTCTGTGAACAGCATAATTCAGAAATGAAAAAAGCCACATAAATAGCAAACTTCATATTTAAATTGAGTATCTTCCAAAAATGTGACAAACATTTTGTAGAAAATCTCCCACACCCTTTAAATGAGTAATTTTCCATTATATTTGATGCTCTCTAAAATGGCTCATCATTTTTATTAAAATACCACTTGGTTAAGATATTTACATTACAGTATGTATATCTACCATATGTGTTAGAGAAAGTAAAAATTGTTCTACATTTTTGTCTTGTTTCATCTACATATTAAATAGATGAAAATATTTAATTTTAAAAATAAACCTGTTTTCTATTTGCAGGGTCTGGAAGCAATTCCTGATGAAGAATCATCAAGCAAATAGATAAGCATCTTGAATATGTGATTAGAAACTTGTAATCTATAAGTAAATTGTAATGTTTTTGGTAAAACCTTCGTTGTTGTTTGTACTTGAATTTTCTTCCACTCCCCCCTCCATTTCTATAGCATCTATTACTTCTATCAGGAACTTTGGATTGAGAAACTGCGGATGATAGGTTCTAACTTTGATTTTACTTGCTTTCATTATGAAACACATTCATATTCAAACTTTCAGACTCAACAGAGGGTAAAGAATGATTCTAGATAAGAAAATTTGCTGCATGAGCCAGAAAGCTGACCAGCCAATTAGAGAGGTGCTCAATACTTGCTTTAACCCTTTGTAATTCAGAATGCGGACACAACAGCAAGTATCTGGAGGTTACATAATAGTTATTTATGCATCTTTAGATGTGAGGCATCATTACCGCTCAAATGTGTATATAAGCCGAGTTGTGTAATTACATGAGAGTGGTAATTATGCTTATATCCCACTAGTTGCATACAATATTTTATCCACAACCATTTAACAATACCTTACATGCATTCATGATACATTATTGATTTATTAATAACAGCATCATTCAGTAAACATTGTGATTCACGTAATTCAAACCCTACTTAATACAGGTCTAGAAACAAAAGAACATTAATTTGTTTACAGTAACAATGAAACGGTATAGATTATCTGGAAGCAAGAAAAATTGCTGAATTTGTTCTGAATAATGAGTGATTCTAAAAAAAATTCTGATGTGATACATTCACATGAGAATCTCTACCCTCTTATCTTTATTAGTGGTATACAAACTATTCTTACTAAAGCTTATTTTTATATCTACTACATTTTAATCAAGATAAGCATATGCATAAACAGCTACATTACATGTTTTGTTATAGATACAAAGGGAATAGTGATAGTCAAATGTTTAACAACTGGATGCTATATCGGACTTAATGAATGATTCAAACCTTTAATAATGGATATTGCAGAAATGGCTTATGCCATAAAAAAAGCTTATTTGAAATAAATTGTGTGTTTACAACATTGTAAAAGATCCACATTTTTTGTGTAGTACATTTTCATGTATTCCTTAAAGTTTACCAGTTATACAAGATTATACAAAGCTCCTTTTGAATGAAGAGGACTTCACAGGCTATTATTCCCAGAGAATTTAAGATATACATTTTGTCATGTGAATATCTTCAATATATGGCATTTAAACCAAAATCGTTAGAGCCATTTATTAGAAAATCAAAACATTTCAAAAAATGTTCCATATAGTTTGAGATGGGATTTTCTTGAAAATTTTTATGTTATATCTGAGACATATATTTAGGGGTCAAATATTTTAAAAGAAAGAAAAATTGTTTATAAAGTAAGAAAGACAGTGAACATTTCAAGATGGAGTCATTGTTAGGAAATAATTGAAGATTTTTAAATATTTGTTAATTTAAGATAAAATAATTACTCATAAAAATTGTAAGATTTATTTGTTTATTTGAAGTAATATTTTTATAGTATTGGGACAATTAAAAAGTTCTAGAATGTTAAGTAAAAAGAAAAATATTGAGTATTTTAATAGGTTCTGTAGCCAACCATAATGGAACTCATCATTGTGAAAATTTTGTATTGGTTCAATTAATGTCTAGAAGATTCCGTCAACAATACTTACTGGCTTGGTTACTATGCCAACATCAGAAAATGTATATAAGGACGTCCTAAAGAGAAGGGAGTAATTAATTGCGTCACCTTCGATACACATGTTTGCGTAAGTTGTGATCTCGATTGTGAATAGAAATTGTTAACATCAATATTGCAAACACTCATCAATAGTGTTAATATTCAAGAAACATTGTAAAACAGTGAGAAATCTGTCATAAAGTGTAATTCAGTGATTATTTTTGAGTTACCGACATTTTCAGAATAAATTCTAAGAACATGTAATTTCATTAAGATTTTCTTCCTGTACTGCAACCTGAGATTAGCAAATAGAATTCTCATAGCTCAGGCATAACAACAACACAGTGCAAGAATTGACGTAAAAATAATAGAGATCTAGTGAGAGAGATACATTGCAGGGAGAAGTCAACGCATCAAGATCTTCGAGTCTGGTGAGTACCATAGTTTGAAGTGTACCGCCATAAACAGTTGCTGGGCATCAACATAAATGATAAAAAAAAAACTCCTGCTTTACATCTTTGAAAGGTACTGAACCAAAATATCAAGTTTGCTATTTATCCAACTTCTCGTTTTTGAGTTATGCTGTTCACAGACTTTTTTTGGATTCAGGGGACCTCAAAATATGTGATTCCGGTGAAAGTTTGATGTCATATTTTTGGGTGGAATGCAATAGCTTCTGTACCTACTAGGTATGTGGTAGAGAAAGTAACAAGTATCCCCTCAGATATTGAAGTAGCAGCTTTTGCCAAGTAAATCGGGAGTAAAGTATTAGTAATATTGTACATGAGGGAGCTTTGCTTGAAACTTCTATCACAATCTTACAAACCTTCATCTCTGTGAGCATATTATCTATTAATTCAATACCATGGTGATGTATAAGTGCCCATTATTAAATGGTTGCAAATAAACTTAGTTACCAACTGAGTATTTGTGGCTGGATGTATCTAATGCTTTGCACACAATCGTCATCAGATGTCAGCAGTGCGCATGAATGAATTGTATTCAATTAAAATACATTTGAGGGGAATTCCCAGATGCAAATTTATGAGTAAATGAAATGAAACTTGAGTTTTATTTATGGACGCTCTTTAACTGCTGTGGTCCTTAGCGTTCTATTCTATTATTGGGCATGAAAGACCGGTAATTTTGCTCAGAGGCCTCTTTATCAGGCTTGAGCTTCTTTTAGATGCTGTAAATCTATGACACGGGACCACTGGCTTTACTTCCCTTCCGAAGGAAGCCACACTAAGGATTTTTACACCCGAAAAAATCCATCGCCCTCCCCCAGGTTTGAACCCGTGACCTCAGGAACTAGAGGCTAGCATGGTAACCACGGAGGATGAAACGTTTATGAGGTGGTGCATGTGAGAGGAGTTATACTTTTTTAGTTTTTTTGTGATATGCTAACATGGAATCAAAATTAATACTGACAGATAATGAAATAATTTGAATGTTCAAAGAATCAGTGATGATACTTGTTAATTCGTCTTTTGGCCCAGAAGAAGAAGAAGAAGAAGAAGAAGAAGAAGAAGAAGAAGAAGAAGAAGAAGAAGAAGAAGAAGAAGCTGCTCCATAGCAAGCTGGGTGCAACGATAGCTCAAGTCACTGGTATGATGATTAAGCCTCCAATTTTAGGTTAAACACCTATTTTTTTTATATGTACAAATAAACTAAAATTGCTTAATTGTTTTCATGTTTTATATAACAAATTTATTTTGTGGTATCTAAAATGGCTATTTTGACCTTTAGACTTATTTTAAAGTGTTGGAGCTTAAAATTGCCTATTTAACTATTAGCATTGTTTTTTTTTTTTTTTTTTTTTTTTTTTTTTTTTTTTTTTTTGTGCAGCAATGAAAGACAAAGTATTGATATAATAGGGTTGGTTTGGTTTGGTAATAGTTTGATTGTACAAATGAGACATACAGAAAGAAAAATCTGGTTTATTTTATTATTTTAGCACATCGATTCACTCATTTTATAGAAAAAGAATCGGAATATTTGCCCCTCTAGATCCCTTTGTTACTGATCGGTGACTACAGAAATTCCTTACAAAGAACAAGAAGATGCAGTGACATATTTTCCATTCTTTCACAATTTATCCCCTATGCTACCATAACTTCTTTTTTTATTTAGTTATGCTGTGCACAGAGAAACACACACAGACCTTTTTCAAAATATGCTGTTTTTGGATCTAGGGAGTCTCAAAACTTTTGTTTCCAGTTAAATCTCGGTGTCAAATTTTCACCTGTAATCAGGGCTAACCCCAGGAGTTTTACTGCCCCATGCGATAATTGCAAGTGCCACCTCGCTCATATTTTCAGACATAAATAATTTTCATCTGCAATGTCCGTCCTCCACAACTACTCATTCTCACACAAAGTAAATATATGTATGTATTGCAGGGATAATCAATTCACAAAACTCAAGAAGAGGTATACATGTGGTGAAATGAGATTGTTCTGAGTGAAAGATAAAACACAGCCACACAAGAAAAATTTTCACTATTTCATATTTACCCCTTCATCGGGAAATTAAAAGACTAAAAACACACAAACACTTGACGGTTGCATGCACTGGTTAATAATGCATCATATATTTGGACCTGGGCTTGATCACATTTGCGAGTAACGGAGATTAAGTTCTCCTTAATTCATTGTAATGTTACATGTCTCATTATGGCTACCATTTGTATCTTAGTATTACTTTGCACTTGTTTGGACCACATGGGGCATTATCCATAACAATAACATGGTATGTTAAAGAGTAACTGGTCCTTAAACCATCTGTAGAAATTGTCATGGTTAATGCCTTCATGGTAATCCCCAGATCTTCTCAAATTGAAGAGCAGATGTTCCAGCGTGGCCAATAATGAAGTCCAGGAGGTGACAATGGAGCTTTCAGTTCTCATTAGTCCAGCACTTTCATTCAGTATGGCCAGTGTTTTCGTTTCAGCCAACAATACTATTTTCCTCAAATTCTTATTTTGTATTTATCTTAAAAATAATGTTCTAGGGCTTCAGTACTGGATGTTTCCAGTACTATTTTTCTCTTATTTAAAATCATGAACTGAAATCCAAAATCTTGGAGGACCTTGTTCCCCTAAATAACTCTGCTTCTTTAAGTAAAGAAGTTTGTGTGTGGTGTAGTAGCCGTAGATTGCATTTAGTTAAAAGTTGTCCAATTGAGTTTCTCTGGAGTTAAAAGCAATACCTACAAACAAAGAGGGCTAATAACCAGAGACCGGAACTTTGACTAAATGCCTTTTTAAATGTGGTAAATGTATCTTTAGTTTGAGAGTGAATCTGTATAATTTACATCTTTGTGATTGAAACCTGCAGTTTTATGTTGCCTTTTTCCGCATTTTTTTTAATATATAAATGCCTAATTGCCAAAACAAATGCGTTTTGTTGTCTTTTTTATTATTATTTATTCCGTTGTTATTAAAAGTTGCCTACATGTGTTATTTATTTTTGTAACTGCTACAGTGAATGTGACTGCACCGAAATTATGTTATTTATTCCTTCCAATCAGTTGATATTCTTTAAAACAAGCAACAATGAATGTCACTAAAAAGAGCTAACAGTAGGCAAGGGTTTTAATTATCACTTGTGTTCACATGGCTTCCTATCTGACCATTCTCCTTCAAAAGCAACAAGAGAACCAGAGCTAAAACGTGGTTTCATTATTGTTCCAAATTTCTTTTTCTTTCAGTTTTCATTGCAACTTTGTGCAAGGTAGTTAGTAACATGCCAAATTCAGTGTTCCTTTAGACAGTAAATTGCAAAGTTACTTTTAATACTTTCGGATCTTACTTATTTTCTACTAACAGTAAAGTAATTCTGTGCAAAATATGTGAGCAGTCAGTGAACTACAAAAAAAAAAATCTGATGTGTTACACTCACATGACTTTCTCTACTCTTGTACAAACTATTTTTACAAACGCTTATTCTCCATCTACTTCATGTTAATCAAGATAAACATTTGCAGACTCTATCTTATTGCTAAGTTTCTTGTAGATGTAAGGGGAATATATATTTACAAGGGCAATATAGAAATACAGTAGCCTTTAAGCACATTCATATCTCTTAATAGCTGGTTGCTAGGTGCAGCACCATTCTCTTTGCCACAGATTAATACTCTTTGCATATCCAAGACAAAAAAATGAATAACGAATTCACATTTGAGAAAATAAGTATTGAAAAATTTAAGGGAATAACAAGCAATATCTCGAAAATGGTTCACTCAACAAAAAAAATGTTTATGACATAAACTGTGTATTTTAATGTGATCTAAATTTTTTGTGTAGTAAACTTTTGTCTATCTCTTATGGTTTACCAGTTATGCAAAAGTCGTTCACAATAAAGAATACTTTTGGAGACATTCCCAGAAAATTCAAGAAATACATTTTATATGTCATGAAAATATCTTAAACATATGATATTTTAATCAAAATCGTTACAGCCATTTTTGAGAAAATTAAAATTTTCGAAAAATGTTCCATGTAAAGGGTAATCTGGGGTGGGGGGATTTTCTTGAAAACCTTCGTGTCGCATCTCTGGAAGATACTGAACCTAAATACTAAGTTTGGTGTTTATCCGACTTCGTTTCTAAGTTATGCTGTTCACAGACAGACACACACATGGACATGTTGCCAAAAATGCTTTTTTTGGATTCAGGGGATCTCAAAACATATATTTCCGGTGAAATCTCGGTATCGAATTTTTGGGTGGAATACAATACTTCCCCTACTTACTATACGTAGTAGAGAAAGTAAAAATATATAATTTCTCAACATAGTGCAACCAAACACAAAAATGCACTTTCCAAGGCTACTGGGAAGAAGATTTCTTTGCTTCCAATGACAATTGTAACATCGAGTCAAAAATCATAATTTGCATTTGACTTGTTCGACCATACATGTAAAAGGCTGGGACAACTTTAGAAGTGATATTTCTAAACATACTTCATGGGACCTATGTAGCCATAGTTTTCACAGGGTGTCAGAAGAGATATGAAGTTGTTTCTAGATGACAAATTGATTTCCAGTATTAAGATCTTTGTGAAAGCCCCCTAAAGGATTCAGACATTTAGACATTGCACCAGATACACTTCTGCCTCCTGAACCTATAATAACGAGGGATTTCAGCAGCAGTTTACTATGCTTAAAATTTCAGCGCTCTGGAGGATGAAGCATCTTCAGTTGTAGCAGCAAAGAAATTTTTTGAATCTTTGGAAGTGAGAAACTTTCATTGTGGCTGAGTTGGGATTACTGCCAGCTTCGAGAAAGAGGGCAGCCTTTTGATGAGGCCAGTGAAAATTGTAGATGATGCAGTGCAAAGATTGGAGAGTGTGCCAGGGAAATGGGATTCATTAGTTAGGGAAAAGTGTAAAATGGTGTTTCTGAAAAATCCTGATCTTGACAAGCTTAGAAACATTTAAAAAATTCTACAAGGTGACAATTCTATTGCAGCAGAAATGTACCCTATACAACAGTTTAATGTTTTGGATTTGCTCCAGGTACCTCTATAGATGTTGAGAGGTCATTTCCTCAGATGAAAAATGTATTATCTGATAGAAGATTCAACCTGACTCCAGAAAATTTAAAAAAGTATTTGGTTTTCATGTGTAACCAATAAGGCATCGTAATGCATAGGCATTCAAGAAACATTTTCATTTTTCTGTCAAGTACAATGAGCATTTTGTTTAAAACTTTAAAATTACTTTTGAAATACAATACAACATGATGTTAACGTAAATATGCTGATTGTCTGAATAGTGCAATCTAGTAAATAAATAGACTTAATGTAAGGTTTTTCTATTTTGCCTTTTACTGTCTATTTTAGCTATTTATAATGCCTTTTTGCCTGCCTATTTTAATGATTTATAATGCCTAAACTTCCTGTCTCTGGTAATAACCAAATGACTTCCATGATACCACTAGGGCGATAACTGAGTCACCAATGTAAGCAAGTAAAGTAAAGCTGGTGGCTTGAAGAGAGACTCCTGTTTATAAATGTGATGTTTATTGTTGAACACCTGTTACGCATGGGATGTTTTGACAGTAATCATCAATGAGGGTTGCATCCAAATCACTGCCGCTTCATTTGTCACCTCAGAAAGTTGCTAGATTTTAAGCATGATGTGTAATTCTGTCATATTTTCACATATCTTGTTCATGTTTATTCCCGCCCTGAGTGGTGACAAGGTTCGACCTGGAGTGCAACACTTTCTCTTCTACTTACTATAGGTAAATAGTAGAGAAAGTAAAAAGGTTTTGTTTGGTTAAGACAATGTGAAAATAAATCTAAAAGGTCATGCGAGTGTTATACCTCAGATTTTTTTATTAAGGGTGTTAATTGAGGAAATAAATCAATTTTATAATCAAACATGTTTAACTAGCATTATTTCTCTTAAGAGTGATTGGAAACAACTACTTTTAAACCAGTTTTATGCTGTGTTTCATTATGTAACTTTCCTAATTTGCCCCCCTTCCCCAAAGTGGGTCCAATTCACACTCATGGCTTTACTCAGCAAATGATGCTGGACAATTCAGCTTGGTATTTCACAAGGTGGAAAGAGGTGTGCATAATGGTTGTAAATTTAATTATTTTATTTCACTTCTAGGAAAACAACACTCGAAAGAACAGAATGTTTCTGTTAAATAACAAGTTGCAGTTAAAAAATATTTTTGACTCTGTAAGTTTATATACAAGCACAACCATACAACTTTGACCACAAAGTTAAACGTCACCAAATGATGCATCTTGACGAAGGGTTCATGCTGGAGCTGGAAGAACAATGCCATGTCCTGGAGAACTCGGGCGAATTCCTGAGACTGCCAATGACCCGAAACTTGGCTGGGCTATGGTTGTCCTTCATTGCCACTTCATCGTACTCTGTTCCCGGGTCCACACACCACAACTGTAACAACATCCTCTTAGCTTTTTACAAGAGTCGAAACAATCTCTGTTTGTCCTGGAAAACCAAAACACTATAGTACTAGTCACAATTTTGATTTCAATACATCCAGGATAATATAAAACAAAAGCCTATTCTTCTGTTTCATGTTAATTGAGTGAACCTTTACAAATGTACTCTCATTGTACATACAAGAGAGATTCAGCAGGCTGAAGCAGTAGTCAAGTTTTAAAAAGCAGGTTGCTATATGACTACTTTGAAATTCCATACTCTTTGCACAGGAAAAAAATTTCTGATGTGATACATTCACATGACTTTCTCTACCCTTTATCATTTATTAGTCGATATACAAACTATTCTTAATAAAAATTACTTTTCTATCTACTGCATTTTTCTCCAAATAAACTGTTGCAGAAATAGTTACACTACACATTTTGTTATGGATGCAAAGGGAACAGTGACAGTCAAATGTTTTACAAGTGGATTCCATTCACTGGCCTTAAAATTCCATACTCTTTCCATGACATCATGAGAAACAACTGAATGTTCACAGGACTAAGAGAATGACCAAGTAATGAACGATTCAAACCATTAATAACAGCTATCTCAGAAATGACTTATGTGACAAAAAGATTTATTTGAAATAAATTGTGTGCTTTAAAGAGATCTACATTTTTTTGTATTTTGTGTTTTCATCTATTGCTTAATGCTTACCAGTTATACAAAATTCCTTCTGAATTTGGAGGACCTCAAAGGCTACTCCTAGAAAACTCAAGATATGCACTTTATTTGTCATGTAAATATCTTTAACATATGGTATTTTAACCAAAATTCTTAGAACCATTTTTTAGAAAATAAAAAATTTCGAAAAATATTCCCTGTAAACAGTAGTTTGGGATGGGAGATTTTCTTGTAAATCTTCATGCCATATCTTTGAAGAGAACTTAAATACCAAGTTTGGTGTTTATCTGACTTTTAGTTTTTGAGTTATGCTTTCAAACACACACAGACCTTTGTTCTAAAAATGCTTTTTCTGGACTCAGGGGGCCTCAAAAGCATCGTCCACGATCTCCCTACCCCAAACTACCCTTTACATGGAAATTTTTTATTTTCTCAAAAATGGCTCATGATTTTGATTAAAATACTGCGTGTTTAAGATATTTGCATAAAAAATAAAATGTATATCTTGAATTTTCTGGGAATAACCTGTGAAGTCCTCTTCATTCGGAAGGGATTTTGTAT
Organism: Deroplatys truncata; assembly: GCA_030765065.1. NCBI lineage: Eukaryota > Metazoa > Arthropoda > Insecta > Mantodea > Mantidae > Deroplatys > Deroplatys truncata. The sequence continues at coordinate 18,688,191 of CM060975.1, read as the reverse complement.
AATCTTGTATAATTGATAAACGTTAAGCAATAGACAAAAATGTACCACACAAAAAATGTAGATCTCTTTAAAACACTACTTTATTTCAAATAAATTTTTTTCTGAAAAATCTTTTATTAATGGTTTAAACTGTTAATTGTCATTCTTTTAAAGTGCTGTAGATTTTCACTTGTTTCTCGCAATGTCATGGAAACAGTATGGAATTTTAAGGCCAGCATATAGCGTGCAGTTGTTAAACATTTGACTATCACTGTTCTCTTTGTATCTAAGACGAAACAGTTGTATAGATCATATTGTTTACCATTTGCTATTTCCAGAAAATTCAACATTTTATTAGCTTACTCGCTACTTACACATAGTAAGTTAAGGAAGATTTCCATTCCAGCGTAAAATTTAATACCTAGATTTCACTGGGAATGCATGTTATCAGGCTTGCCGAATCCAAAAGAAACAAGGCATGTGTGAATGTGAGTGTGAACAGTGTAAATCATGAACAAAAAGTCAGTTATTATACAACATAAGGGGACACCTCGTGCACTGCGACCTATTGTGGCTACCACCCCCAGGAACAAGGGATGAAGTGAAGGAATGACAGGAGGCTACAGACCACAGAGATGTGTGGAGGTCTCTAGCAGTTACAGGCTCAAAGACCCATCCCACTGCTGCAGCTGCATAGAGAGGGTGATGACTGACTGGTCAACCAAGCAGCCCTCTAGTGTCTGCAGGGAGTACTCTTTCCTTTGAGCAAGCATCTGCGCCATCTCTTTGGCACCGCCATACACCACAAAACCTAGAAGCACACCTGAAAGATGAGAAGGAAATGGAACAAAAGCGAAATGATGGAAAGGTAATCATGGTGGATGACAAACCATCCCAGCATTCGCCTACCAACCAGAAGAAAATCACAAAAAACCCAAGGTAAGAGTGGACAGTTGACAGGAATTGAACTTGGAACCTCCCAAATACGAGCCTCACACGTTACCGCAGAGCCATCTTGCTCGGCAACTTGGTATCTGAATCGACATCCAAAGGACATGACCTAATTTAAGAATATTCCCCCGCACCCCAGACTACCCTTTACATGCAAAATTGTTCATTATATTTTTATTTTGCCAAAAATGGCTGGCTCTAATAATTTTGATCAAAATACTATATATTTAAGATAGTTGCACGACAGATAAAATGTTTATCTTGAATTTTTTACAAATAACTTCTTAAGTCTTCTTTATTCCAAATGACTTTTTTATAATTGGTAAAGTGTAAGAGATACACAAGAAACGTACATCTCATTAAAGCACACAATTTATGCCAAATGAATTTTTTTGTGGCATTTACATTTTCGAGATATTCTTTGTTATTGGTTTGAGTTTTAAAATACTAATTCTTTTCTAAAGTGGTCTGTCGCTATTCATTTTTACTTTCTCTACTATGTATAGTAAGTAGGGGAAGTATTGTATTCCACCCAAAAATTCGATACCGAGATTTCACCAGAAATCCATGTTTTGAGGCCCCCTGAATCCAAAAAAAGCATTTTTGGAAACATGTATGTGTCTGTGAACAGCATAACTCAGAAACGAATAAACATCAAACTTGTTATTTAGGTTCAGTATCTTCCAGAGATGCGACACGAAGGTTTTCAAGAAAATCCCCCCACACCAGATTACCCTTTACATGGAACATTTTTCGAAAATTTTAATTTTCTCAAAAATGGCTCTTAACGCTTTTGATTAAAATCTCATATATTTAAGATAATTTCATGACAAATAAAATGTATATCTTGAATTTTTTGGGGATGTCTCCAAAAGTATTCTTCATAGTGAATGACTTTAGCATAATTCGTAAACCATAAGAGATAGACAAAATTTTACTGCACAAAAAATGTAGATCGCATTAAAATACACAATTTATGTCGTATACATTTTTTTTGTTGAGTGAACCATTTCCGAGATATTGCTTGTTATTCCCTTAAATTTTCCAATACTTATACTTTTTCTCAAATGGGAATTCGTTATTCATTTTTTTTTGTCCTGGTAATGCAAAGAGAATGGAATACTCAACATAGCAACCAGCTCTTAAAATATTTGACTATCGCTTAAAGCCTACCAATTCCTCTTGCATCTACAAGAAGATTAGCAATGAGATTAACATCTCGATATCTTGATTTACATGAAGCATATGGAGAATAAGCATTTGTAAAAACAGTTTGTACAAGAGTAGAGAAAGTTATGTGAGTGAAACACATCAGATTTTTTCTTGGGCCATGCAAAGGACATGGAATTTCAAAGCTATCACATAAATTCACCGTTTGATTTCAATACAGAAATATTGGCTTCATTTCAACAATACAACAGATCTAATTAGATGTAATACAGAAATCCTAATTTATTACATAAGTAGATATCTAAACTAATTTCCATAAGGAAAGCTTATAAATTAATTATATTCTTCCACTGAATAAAAATAACCCGGTATTAGGAATTTTTTTAAATCTTTTTTGAAGACTGTTTGGGTTTTAAGGTTTTTTAAATATTTGGGGAGTTTATTAAACAATTGAATGCCATTATAATATAAACTTTTTTCATATAGGGTTCTTTTATGACCTGTAATGTGCAATTTAGATTTATTTCTTGTATTATAGTCATGAATATCAGCATTTGTGTTATTTGTGTTAACTATTTTGCTGCTTATACATTGTTACCAGAGTTTCAAAAATATATAGTCAAGGAACAGTCAAGATATTTAACAGTATGAAGTAAGGTTTGCTGCAAAGGTTTAACATTGTTTTGATTGCCCTTTTTTGTATTATAAAGATTCTATGTTTATAACTGGACTTTCCCCAGAATATTATACCATATGATAAATGACTATGGAAATATGCAAAGTAGGCCATTTTAAGTACATCAGGATTAACTGAAGTTTTAAGGGTATATAATGCAAAACATGTTTGGGATAACTTTTTAGATAGTACATCAATGTGTATTCCCCAGTCAAGGTTACTATCAACTCAGATTCCAAGAAATTTAATTTTATTAGACATTGTTACCAGTTCATTTTCAAAATAAACTTTGGCATAATTTAAACATAGCATTCCACTTTTTAGTCACTACTTTAGCCTACTGTATTCTTCTTATATCTACAGTGAAATGTGTAATGAACGTTTATCTTGATTAACAAGACGTAGAGAGAAGAATAACATTTTGTAAGTGCAGTTATAGAAAAGTGAGCAGACAAAATCATGTGAATGCAACACATCAGAGTTTTAGTCATGCAAACTATATACATGGATCCTTACTTAAGGGAACTCACATGTATTTGCAATGAAATCTCAGCATCACATTTTTGGCTGCAGCACAAAATCTCCTCTATCTGATATAGGCAACTGGTTGAGATAGTAAAACTATAATATTTTCATGGAAATAATATTTTTGCTGTACAACATTAATTTTCAATAGACTAGAAGTTTTAGGTAGGTACCTAGTGAACACTCTCAGTTGATGGTATAGGACAGACATGAGTACTTACATTGGCAAAGGCAAGGAACAACAGCTGGTCGTGTGTGAAGGCTTCAAAGCCAGGAAGTGCTGGTTCAAGTCCATATCGCTCCTTGTAAAGCTGGTACGCCCAGTATGCCTCCCGCACTCCTCCATTGTCAGCAATATTCTCTGCCAATGTGTTCAACCCATCAACCTGAGCAAGTAAATACAGAACAGTTCAGGAAACACTCTGCATTATGATTTGTGTGAAACTGTCATGCACTATATAATCCTTTCTGAGTGGGATTTGTAACAATAAAAGGTAATTTTACCTAGACATTTTTTGAGGCTTGTTTACCTCATCGTCAGCATTCTCCAGCTGGTGGTTTTGGAAGGGGTTAACTTTGATGTGATTGGTGCTTGTGTGAAGAATTTCCAGAGGGTACTGTGTCCTGGCAAATCAAAATTTAGGATGTTGTTTTGGTTTTTTAAGATGTAGATTTTCTCAAACATCTAATTCTGCTGTGTATCTTGTGGATTTTATGAGCATTGTATTTTGTACTGCTTCATGGTTGGTTGAGCGATTGCAGATTTGTCTGTCTGTATTTAATAATAATAATAATAATAATAATAATAATAATACTTTCAGCCAGTCTATCAATACATTGATTTTGGACATATCATTTCAGAGCCTGTACTACAAAAAAAGTGTGTGTGCGTGCATGTGTATGGACTGGCTGCACAACGTTTTTCCTGGCCGCGCCCTTGGCACTCGTTGCCATCTGCCGCTATCATAGAAAGGCGCGGATGAAACCATATAACATTTAAAAGTTACTTTTAAAGGCTTTAGTTAACAACTTTATGAAAGTGTGTTTGAGGACAGAATTATTAGCAGAGATTTGTGGCCCCTTGGGTCCCCCAACCTAACCCCCTGCGATTTCTATCTCTAGGGCAACTTATAACAAAGTATACAACACAAACACACACACCCTGGAAGAATTAAGACAAAATATCCGCCAGGAAATTGCCAGCATTTCTCAACATGAACTACGGCAAGTGATGGATAGTTTCCTAAAGAGATGCCAAAAATGTATGGACAAAGACGGTGGACAGTTTCAGCATCTCCTTTCATAAAGTTGGTAAGTAAAGGCTTTAAAAGTAGTTTTAAAAATGTTGTATGGTTTTATCAGCGCTTTTCTATGATAGCGGCAATGGCAATGAGCGCTGAGGATGCAGACAGGAAAAACACTGTGCAGGCGGTTCAGAGTCTTTTGGCTCTTTCTGTATATATATGCATAATTACATAATTATTTACATCTCATCCAAATTTAATTGCTCTTAGATGTTCTTTTAGTCTTATGCACAGCATATTTTTTAAATGTAGGATTTTTTGGTGTTCTTGGATGGTATGCAGTATTTTTTATAGGTTGAAGTTGTTTTGGGGAGCTAATGTTTTTTTGAAGATTTTTTGGAATTTGTGATGTAATCTTCGATGGTGTGTAAATTTCTTGAATTTGGATATGTCTTTTGTTTGAGTTGGTTTTGTGCTGTGTGTGATTTGCTTCTGTTGTTTGAACTTTTGATTTTCTTATCTTTCAGCCTTTAGATCAAATTACAAGATATAGTCATAAAACAACCAATACAATATACATGAATGGTTTTACAATATTCATTATTACACCTATAGATTCATATATTCCTTTACTCAATAAAAGGTATGCTGTAGTAAAAGTGTTTTAACTTCTTTATTAAATTGTTTTAATTTATTTATTTCTTTAATATATGCTGGCAGTTTATTGTATAATTTAGTGCCTAAATTTGTGAGATTATTTTTTAGAATATTCGTCCTGCATACTTGAACATGAAGGTCATTCTTTCCTTGTGTGATATGAGAATGGATAGCTGTATTCACATATAGTTCTCCTTGATGTCTTAATATTCTGTACAACTTCGGCTATAAAGAGAGACACTAATGGTAATATATTATTCCCTAAATCAAGGTTTGCAGGATTTCTCGCTGTCTATTTCACTTAGTATTATTAAGGCTCTCTTCTGGATTTTAAATATTCTCTCACATTTTTCTCCCCAAAATTTTATTCCATATTTTCATTGACTTTGAAAATGAGCAAAATACACATTTTTCAGTGCTTGTAAATTAAGTGTGCGTTTTAGACATTTAAGCAGATAGAGCTGAGTTTTGTTGCTGGATCATGAATGTGAGTGTCCCATTCACATATATGCACAGGAATTTTGTTTCTACTTTGTACTCAATATTTTTCCTGACATATATAATTTGAGGTTTAATACTATTTTTACATTGCCATGTAAGATATGCCAGTACAATAGTTTTTTCTTTGTTCATAATTATTTTATCTGTTCTAAACCAGTTACTGAGGTTTTTCATTATTGAGTTTACTTATTTTGTAGTTCTGTTTCATTATCTTTTACAAGAATGTTGGTGTCATCTGCAAGCAGAACTATATCAGCTTGTTCGGTGTTGTTTGCTAAATCATTAACATAGAGTATTATTAGTTATGGGCTGAAGGTGTTGTTCAATGCTGCGGATATTGTGTGTTCATATTCAATTTTATGCTCTTCTTTAATGACGTGAAAATCAATCAATGGGTTAGGCTGTTCAATGCTACATGTTTGTGTGGTAAGGGGTTGTAACCATTATTTTTTATGTATTGTCAACATGGGTTGGTTTATGGTAAATTCTAAAGGCTAGGTGATTGTGTTCTCTGATTATCTTCAAATCTAGGAATGGTAAGATGCCTTTTTGCATTTTCCATGGTGAACTGGATTGATTTCTGTTGGATGTTTAGTAGTTTTAAGTATCTTTTAGTAATTTTTTTTAGTTTTACAAATTCCAACTCAGAAACAATTATCTAATTCTGCATAATATTTTCAGTTTCATTTTTATCTCACAAAGGAAGTATCAAATTCTTGTGAGCCAATCCAATGGCCATATCCCCAAAAACTTAATTAAAGTCTGATCTGCAATAGTCATGCAGTTTGTCTACTATTTCCAAATTCACAGGTATCCCTGTATGGTAAGCCCCAGAATAAAGTAAGAAATAGAACATTTCAGTCTGAATTTTTTTTTTATTTTTCAGTATAGTCACGTTTCAACTCTATATACTTGAACCAACTTCTTTATACCTTCATTGTAAAATGGTTTGTCCCAAAATAAGAGACTGTGTGGCTTATAATCTCCACATCTGAGGTATATGCAATACAAATATTTTCAAGAAAATCCCGCACCACAAAAAACTGTTCATTACATGAAAAATTTGTTGTAATTTTTTATTTTCTCAAAATAGCTCTAATGATTCTGGTTAAAATATGTTAATTTAAGATATTTGCATGACAAATAAAATGTATATCTTTAATTTTTTGGGAATAGCGTGTGAAGTTTTCTTCATTCGGAAGGAATTTTGTATACTTGATGAATTGTAAGAGATAGACAAAATCTGACTATACAAAGAATGTAGATGCATTAAAACACACAATTTGTCAAAATGTTTGCAGAATTAACTATTTTTGAGATATTCCTTCTTATTGGCTTGATTTCTCAAATAAGTGGTAAGTGGCTATTGTTTTTGTTGTGGTCAGCATAGGCTTTCAAAGCCATCACATCACACTTTTTAAATATCTATCGCTTTAGCCTAGTGTATTCTTCTTATACTCACCACAAATGTGTATAAGTTATAGAATGAAGGAAGAAACCTTGCGTATTGAGACCTACATACATCTATTCTGCCTACTTCCCCCCAGGAGGAAGGGATGAAGTGAAGGAACCTGAGGAGGCTACAGAGATGCACAGAAGTCCCTAACAGTTTCAGGTTCAGAGACCCGTCCCATTGCTTAGCTCCAAAAGAGAGCGATAAACAACCCGTCAACCAATAAGCCCTCTAGTGTCCATAGGGATTACTTTTTCCTCTGAGTAAGCATCTATGTCACCTGTCTGAACTGCCATACACCATGAAACCTAGAAGTACACCTGAAAGATGAAAAGGAAATTGTGGTAGATGAGAAACCACCCCAGTCCACCAACCAGGGAAAACTACAAAATACCCAAGGTCAGAGTGGGCAGCTTGTCCTTCATTTGGGGTACCTCTAGTTCCCGAGGTTGCAGGTTCAAGCTCGGTGGAGGGCTATGGATTTTGTTGGGTGTAAAAATCCTTAGCATGGCTTCCTTTGGAAGGAAAGTAAAGCTAGTGGTCCTGTGACGTATATTTATGGCACGTAAAAGAACCTCAAACCTGATAAAGAGTCTCTGAGCAAAATTACCGGTCTTTCATGCCCAATACAGAATGGGACGCTAAGAACTACAGTAGTTAAAAGCATCCATACACAAAACTCAATTTAAATTTAAAGTGGGCAGTCAATAGGAATTGAACCCATGACCTCCCAAATGCAAGTCTCACACGTTGCCGCAGAGCCATTTTGCTTGGTTATGAATCTGTAATGAAAGTTTATTTTGATTAACAAGAAGCAGGTAGAAGAATAAGCTTTTGTAAGAATAGTTTGTGGAAGAGTGAGTAGAGAAAGTGATGTGAATGCAGCACATCGGTTTGTTTTTCATGAGTGACTTTTTGTGATAAATCTCTTTAGATACAGAAATTGTGAGAACTAACCTTGTGGGTGACAGAGAGCGTGAAGTTGCCATACTGATGTACGAAACACTGCGCCCTGTCCTCGTACGCCTGCAGCATCTCGCTGTCCCACCAGGATCCCTTGGTACCATCCTTGTTATAATCCTTACCTACGATACAACAAACACCCTGCTCAGACAAGCCTGGGTAACTAGCTTATAGCATGATAAATAAAGTTGGTAGTACTTACCTTCTATATCGAACCCATGTGTCAACTCGTGCCCCAGTATTGTTCCAATAGAGCCATAGTTCAAAGATCTGTAACAGATCACAAAGTCAGTGTCAACCCACTCTCTGGAGTAGAGCAAGTATGTCAGAGATAATACTCACTCAAGACCTCTGCCATAGAATGGAAACTGGAGGATTCCCGCTGGGATTACTGAAACACAAAAAATGTCTTCATTTATCACTACTGTCACGATATTTGTGGATTCTTACAGTTTAGGAATACACAGGGTCTAATTGTATGCATTCCAAAGATGGAATCTCAACCATTCTTTTAAAACAATGTGCTCCCAGCATATTAAAACTATTAGTAGAATTGATCAATACAAGTACAAATTCAGGTATATACCCAAACTGTTTAAAAACATCTATTGTAAATCCCTTATATAAAAATGGTGATAAGCACTCAACAAAGAATTATCGTCCAATAACATATGCTCTTGTCACTTCCAAAAGTAATGGAAAAAATCATTGCTAATCAAATTATAACATTTGTAGAAAAACACAAAATTTTAAATAACTTTCAACATAGTTTTAGAAAAGGGAGATCAACAAAAGATGCAATAATAGAAATAGTTGAATATCTTATCATAGTTTAGAAAATAGGGAACAAAATAGTTGCATATTCATGGATCTAAGTAAGGCTTTCGATTGTGTAGACCATGAAATATTACTAAATAAATTACAACAGTACGGGATTCACAGATTACCATTTAAACTAGTAACTCATACTTAGGGGTAGAACACAAGTTAAAATTATGCATAGAAGTAATCAGCAAATAAAGGAGTACTACTCAAATATACATATGGTGAAATACGGTGTACCACAGGACTCAGTATTAGGGCCCCTGCTATTCATAATATATATGAACGATATACTGTTGACACAAAATGGGAAAATTATTGCATATAAGTCATTCCAGCACAGATTTCCATAAAATTTGACCATCATGTCTCCAATTCACTTCAAATTTTGTCCATGGATTACAAAAACAAAGTGAAGTATGTTTTAAATTCCTATTTTTTTTAAATTGCAAATCTTTAATATTGTGCAATCCAACTTGTGAAAAGCAGCACACATCTCTACCTTTAATTAGAATATCTTACAGGTGATAAGTGATAAAATTATGCTATAAAGTGCAATGCAAAGCTTAATATGTAATCTTTTACTTAGTATTTATTATAGTTATATAATTAACTATTTACTCAATTTTTAAAATCCAAAGATTTAAAAACTATGTAGCCCTATTAACCCCCAAGTCGCAGTCTGTCATTGGATGCCTTGTCAACTGTTCACAGCACTTTAGTTGTACTAGTTTGTTCACATGTAACTTGGCATACAGTTGAGTAACATTCAAACTTTCAATCTTATCCTATGGGAGGCAACTTAACTACAATTTAAATGTGCACACTTTTTCTCCTTCAGGCTCAAGTGAATACTATATGTTATTATTGCATTATTAGTTGATGGAATAAATGAGTTTAGCTCTAAGGTACCATGGATCCCTTTCGTATTGCTGTATCTTGCTTCAAAATGGGCATTATGTTCATTACCACTTCTGGATTATTCACCGCATTGGCACTTTTTTTTGGACACGCATCACATAGTTTTAGGTCTGGTGACAAAGTTAAGTTCTCCATTTTACAGTTTATAAGCATATTGTGGGTAACTAAGCTTAATGATTTCTGCCTTGTATTATGCTTGGAAACACTAAATGGATTGAAGCAATAGTCATAGCCAGATTTCTTCCGTTCACTCATTATGCACTTTCAGAAATCACAAAACTAAGAATGAACTTCTAACGCAAAAAGTTGAACACAAAGTAACATTTAAAATGAAACAGTGGAGAGAGACTTTATAGAAGCAGCAGATTCCAGCTGCTAAGTTACACCGAACACCGAAAGTGATAGCCTATCACGTTTGTACTGCGTAACACATCGGCCGGCATGAAGTGTTGCTGCAGTGTAAGGCTCTGTCAGCAGTCTATGTTCTAAAACCCTACATGCTAACACAAATAAACTGTTTAAAAGCGTACTTCTAAGGAAGATCCCATCCTGATATTAACAGATTTAAAACAAAATATATCACAGATTCTTCCTGTATTTTTCCAGATTATAATATTAGAGCGTTAAATATGATATTGCGGTTTAAAATACTCATACTTAAAAAAGTGATTGTTTTCTAATTCCAAAAAAATAGTATTTTATATAAGGAAAACTGCAATGTTTCTATTTGCAAAATAATGTATTGTTCTTATTCCTGACCATTCTGTATTCCAAGAATAAATTACTTTTATGTAATGTTGTATGCGTATAAGAAAAATGTCAAGTATGCTGTAAGTTCTAAAATAATTTGATTTTCTGTAAAATATAAAATATGTCTCCGTTTATTTTGTGTGGAACACGTAAACTAAAATTCAGAGAAAGTGATGTTTTATGTGTGTTCGGTTTGATGTGGAATGACTCATATGCGGATAACACTTCTATAGCAAACATCAGCAAAAGTTTACAGAAATTATATGCTTATACAAAGCAAAATATAAAACAAATTGCAGAATTTTTTAATTTAAACAACCTGCACATTAATGTAAAGAAAACAGGATTCATCAATTTTCAGACAGTCCAAAACAGAAATGAAACCCAACTAAATATTAATATAAATAATGAAGAAATTAACAAGGTAAACAATGCTAACTTTTTAGAATAATACTAGACAAACATTTGACATGGGACAAACAAATAGATAAAGTCTGCAACAAAGTAAATTCAAGTATTTTCTTATTAAAAAGAATGACAAAAATGATCTATATAAACATAGTAATGAATATTATGGATTAAAATACCCACATTTATCATATAGCATTACAGCTTGGGGACAAAGTGCTACTAAGTACACTAAAAGACTTTTTATATTACAGTAAAGAGCGATTAGGGTAATGGTAGGTCTAAAGCCACAGGAATCTTTCAGAAATTATTTCAGAAAATTAAATATTCTAACTCTCTACCCACTATATATCTTTGAGGTAATAATGTGTGTAAAACATAATGAAAATCATACAAAAATTAACAGCCAGATTCACAACCATTTCACTAGGGCTAATACACATTTCCATATAACCTCACATAGATTACAATTATACAAGATGAAACCCACTGTTGCCACCTGTATGTTTTTTAATAAACTACCAACACATATTCAACAAATAAAAGGTATAAAACCATTTAAAAGGGTAGTGAAGAAACATATGGTTCAAAGATGTTGTTATTCAATAGATGAGTTTATAAATGATTAGATTTTAGTATTCTTATGCTTTTTGTAGTATACATTATTAAATTCTTCTATTAGACAAACTGTACATATTAGCTTAAGGACAAACTTTGTACATACATTTTCTATGTAATATTTTGTAATGGGAAGACTGTATATATGTAGGTAGAACTTAATGTATCATATTGTATAATTTAACTTCTTTTGTACTTAGCATTCTCCGAACAATGTCATGAATTCCTGTTAATTTTAATCAACAGATAAATAAATGAAATGAAGTATAAAATCATATGTTTTTCAATTGAACAGCTCTGTGATGTAAATCTCTCCACATCCTTATTGTTTATTACCTTGAATTAGGTCATCATGTAAACAAGCATGACCCATATGCCATTGGAGATATTAAACTTGAAATCATAACTTTAAGAGGAAGTATACCCAGACACGCAATTTTTACTTTCTCTTTTACAAACATATTAGGTAGAGAAGGTATTGCATTCCACCCAAACATTTGATACAGAGATTTCAGCAGAAATAAATGTTTTGAGGCACTTTGAACCCCAAAAGATTTCCTCTACCCTCTATAATTTATTAGTGTGCATACAAACTATTCATACTAAAGCTTATTTTTCTATATAGTACATTTTAATCCAAATAAACTGTTGCAGAAACAGCTACATTACATGTTTCATTATAGATACAAAGAGAACAGCGATAGTCAAATGTTTAAGAACTGGACGCTATATGCTGCCTTAAAATTCCACACTGTTTCAATGCAATCGCGAGAAACAGCTGAATGTTGACAGGGCTTTAAGAAAATGACCAAGTAATGAACAGTTTCAACCATTAATAACAGATATCTCAGAAATGCTTATTTCACAAAAAATTTATTTGAAATAAATTGTGTATTTTAAAGAGCCTTACATTTTTTTGTGTAGTCTGTTCTCATCTATCGTTTAACATTTACCAGTTATACAAGATTATACAAAATTCCTTTTGAATGAAGAGGACTTCACAGGCTATTCCCAGAAAATTCAAGATATACATTTTATTTGTCATTTAAAGATCTTTAATATATGGTATTTTAATAAAAATTGTTGGATCCATTTTATAGAAAATAAAAGTTTTCAAAAAATGTTCCATGTAAAGGATAGCTGGGGTGAAGGAATATTCTTGAAAATCTTCATATCACATCCATGGAAGATACTGAGCTTAAATACTAAGTTTGGTACTTATCTGAGTTATGCTATTTGCGATGGTATTTGTAAACCACCGGAATTGAATTTATGAGTGGAATGCAGTACTTTCCCTACTTGCTTAGGTAAGCAGTAGAGAACATAAAAGGAATTATTTGCGTAGTTAAAGACTTGTTAGACTATTATGTGATTAAGAGACATTGCTACAGAGCACATACTTACTAATGGAGTTCTCTGAGCGACTATAATAGGCATTCACTTGAAGTGGATCAACGGAATTCCAACTGAGTATATGCGTGTAAAAAGAATATGCCAAAACATGATTTATAACAAAACTGCAATATGGGGACTGGATGCAAAATGGGGATTTGTGGACGTTAGGCATAGGAGAGACTGTAGGGAAATTTTAGGCATACAAGTGCCAACAGCAAAGGAATTTGCTCAAATGGAAATGGAAAGAAGGGCAAGGAAAAGTGCTACCATAGAGAGAAGTCTTAAATATTACATTAGAATTATAAATTTATTTATTCATATAGAATATCCCGGTGAGCTGACAGCTCTAAGGAGCGACTGTCCTTTACAATGGAATATGGTGGCTAAGCTACTATTATAAATGAAAAACAAAGAAACAAAGACTAGATTGAATTACTGTAAATCTAAGTATGCTATACTAGACAAACAGGCAGCTCTCAAACAGGCAGTATATCTCGTGTAAATATTCTCGCTCACTCTCCGAAGCTCAGCAGCAGCAATTCTTGTGATTTCTGTACAATGTTTTCTCTAAGTTCCTGTAGTGTGCAAGGATTGGAATGGTAAACTTTGTCTTTTAAAGAACCCCATAAATAAAAATCACAACTTGTTAGGTCAGTAGAAGGAGGAGGCCACAAATCAACACTAATTATTCTGCAATCAGACACCTCTCTTATTGCGCGTAATGATTCGGCAGCCATATGTGATGTTGCAGAATCTTGCTAGAACCAACCATATGATTTCTCTTCTTCTGTAAGTGATTGCAAAATGGCCTCAGAATTAACCTCTGCATTTATTGTTTCATCAAGGAATATGGGTCCTATTATTCTTCTAGTACTTATCGCACACCACACTCCAATTTTCTGATCATAATGAGGCGTTTCATCACAAGAATTCCTGCTGCTGAATTTTGGAGAGTGAGCAAGAATATTTACATGAGTTATGCTGCCTGTTTAGAGCAGAAGATCAACATTTCCAGCATCTATTATAAGGTAAGAATTTTAGTCTGCCTCTGCCAGTGTAATTTCCCCAGCAACTGCCGGCTGTCTCGCACAGTAGAGAGAGGCCACGAGTGGGTTCGAATATAATTTAAATACCCTATATATACAGGCTTTTTTTGTGTGTGTGTTATTAACTACTTGAAGTAAAGTTCAATAGAATAAGATGCAATAGTATAATTACTACTAATTATTTACATTTTAATGTATAGAATGTATTCATTGGATGTATTCTTTTTCTTTCCTCCAGAGAATTCAAAACAAGTTCAAAATACCTAAATTGACTGGACTGTATAAAGGCTAAGTAAGAAATTTGTGCTGTTTGTGCTGTACTAACATGTGTTAAGTATACAGGTGAGCCAGAATAACACCGAATAATAATAATAATAATAATAATAATAATAATAATAATAATAATAATAATAATAATAATAATAATAATCTTAAGGTATCATTCAAGAGTTCTGTTTGAGTATTTTCTTTTAGGGAATGTATGCCTGATAATGTCTTGTTACTGAGCTAGAGGGCTTTTTCAAATGCTGCATTGGATTAGATGAAATTCCACTGAACAGGTTGCTATGCATATTGTTACATGCTGGGTGGATGGCCTAAAGGTTCACATGAAAATTAAAATAATTTCTAATACCCAGCACGCACATTGAGGGGATGTATACTTGCTTGGTTGCGGAGGACCCAAACGTGGTGGAGGTTAAGAGGATGGCATGGGTTTTTACTGTACAAAATCCATAACACAAATCTACTCACACATTCCTAGGTTTATTTCCCAATCGTTTGGGGTTCCTACATTATTAAAAATGGAAGGTGGGAGGAGATATCCACTGATGCAAAGCCCAGCTTACACACGTGGTCCGCTTCTCACAGAATCCTAACTGAGACTGACGCTATCCCCCACTACTCGTGGCTAGCAAAGCTACCAGCCAAGAGTGACGTCAACAACAATGTGTCTGGTAATGATAATGTAGAACAATAATGTAACCCCCTAAATTATTAATATCCACAATACACAAGGCACTGGGAAAGTTTTGAAATAAGACTAGCTGGTATCTTTAATTTTAAACAATGTAAAATCCTCTTAAATCGACTTAGTAGCTTGTGAATCTTTATTTAATTATATGCCACTAAATCCATATGCTTTGAAGAAGGTCAAAACTTTTTTTAACTGATCTGCAGCTGTAAATACAGGTTGTTGTCGCTAACGTAGGCAAATAATGTTATTCTTGTTCAAATTTTCTCCATGATTATATAAATTACTTGAGAAAAGTTAAAAGAATGTTAAATAATGCAAAGTATATTTTTAAAAGGCTTTAAATATAGTTAAACTAAGAACAAAACAAGAATCTATCAGGCTTATAAGTGTTTATAAAAGATGTCAAAATGTCAGCGTTTTGCTTCAGAGCATAGTTGATAGCATCGTAATGATTGCTGACTTCTTTAAAAAGCACCTGGCATATTACAAATAGCATAAAATGCTAAATGATCCTGGCCATCAGCTTCTCTTCACTATTAGCTGGTGTCTCGCACATATGAGCCTGAACATGTCCCCAAAGAAAAAGTTCCAGAGGCTTTAGATGTGGTGAACATGCTGACCATGATTTCAGTGTTCCTCTACCAATCCAGTGATCAGGTTACATTATACTTAGGAAATCCCTTACATCACCGGAATAATGCACAGGTGCTCCATCATCTTGAAATCATATTAACTGGTATATTCATAAAGGAACATCTTCCAGAAGTTCTGACAAAGGATATTGTGAAAACTGTAGGAAATGTGGCCCGTCACACAAGGAGGTGGTAAATAGGGCCCTATGAGTGTGTCATTCACAATGCCAGCCCAAATGTTCACTGTAAACTGGTGTTGGTAATTTATAACTCTAATAGCTCTGGGGTTTTCCTGTGCCCAAACGTGACTGTTATGTGTGTTAAACATGCCCTCTCGTCTGTCTACAATATGGTTGTAGGAACTCTTGGTTGATCAATGCATTTATGAAGAAGCCACTGGACGAACTGTAGTCATTTGGCCTCAGTGCTTCATCTCGGGTGAGATGATAGGGATGTATCTAACTGCTGTTTGTACAGAGTTTGGCATGCGCTGTTACTCTTGTGCTTGTGGACAGAGAATTATGGATCTGGTCAAGAACCTCCTCTTCAAGGGTCCTTTTGGACTCGCAAACAATGAGCTTGTTTTCAGAAAGTTCCTGTTTTGCACAGTCATTGATGTGCACAGTAAAAGTGCTGTGATGAGGCAAATGTCTCCTTGGGCAAAGCTCAGTGTAAAGATCTCATGCCCATTTTGCATTTCCCCAAGCAGCAGCAAAAATATAATACATGTCTGCCAGTTCTACATAAGTAAAGTAGAACATTTTTATAACAAGCTGTAAAAGTGAAAGTCCTTCCAGTAAATGGAGCACTTTAGTACATCCTGATGGCTGAGATTGATAACCAACACCTCTTGTAGGAAGCACAAAGTGCTGTAGAATATGGACAGAGTTTAGGTTTATGGTGATATAAACAATGTTACAAACATAACAGAAGCAATATTTCAAACTGCAAAGAAAACAAAAATAAGCGTTATTCCAATGGCATGGGGAACAGGGATTTATTTGACAGAATTTCACCTAAGCCAATACAGTATTTGGAAAAATGTTAATACCCTCTAGCTCGATAATAAGAAGTTTATGGGTATACATTCCCTATAGGAAAATACTGGAATAAAACTCCTGAATTATGCCAGTGTTATTCTAATTAAACTTGTATTTTAGAGTTTTATAATTTCTATAATTAAGTATTTTCTTCCTAATGCTAGTATTTAGTTTGGGTTGCTGTATCTGTTCATTAGGTGCTGAAATAATTTGAAGTGACAGAGGTTTGGAGAGTTCTTTAGGTTTACATGCAGGTGGTTGTATGTTGCACTAAACAAGACATTTTTAGGCCATAATTTGTGGAGTTCACCGAGTCTATTCTAATTCAGATCTGCTATTACAGGAATGGACATCTTTTTTGAGTGTAATAGTTGTGTTGGTGAATAGGAGATTGTTTTCCTTTTTATACACGAGAAGAGATTCACCATAAAGATGAAGCATAGAGAATGACAGAATATTAGTTTCCTAATATACTTCTACTGAACGTTTATAATAATTAAAACCATATATAATTTTTATTGCTCCCTTTTGTAGACTTTTTATTGATCTTATTTGATCTTTATTGCATTCATATATAAGATGTTTGAATGTATAAACTTTTTAGATTGTCAATATTTACATCAAGATTGTTTGGTCTGTATAGAATACAAGTAACGGTAGTAATTCTCTTTGTAATCCATTCTGTCTTATATTTCCACGTTAGGCCTGGATCCAGAGTGAGACCTAGATATGTCTTTCTATAACATTATCATTTATTTTTAATGAGGTGTTGGTGAGTAATGTATGTTTATTCTTGTGATGCAACATATATTTGGCTTTTTTTTTTAAATTGAGGACTAAATTAATAAAGCAATTAAAAGATCAAACTAAATTTTTAGGTCTGTGGATTAAAAATAATTTAAAATGGGAAACTCATGTAAATAATCTTGTCAAAACATTAACAAAAACAATATTTATTATTCAAAAATGAATTCTTGGAGTAATGACAGGGAGTAAAGTAAGAGATTCTTGCAGATCAATTTTTAAATGATTGCACATTTTGCTTCTGGCATGCATATATATTTTAGAAATATTATTGTTTGCAAAACAAAATTTCAATTTAACAATGAAATTTACACCTACAGCACTAGATCTATAAATAATGTGCATATTCTTTCAGCAAATACTACATTATTAGAAAATACAAAATTCATGCAGCCATAAAAGCACAGACAAGCATAGACTAGGCAGCACAGACTAAATAGTTTTTATAGTGTGAGTGTTTTTGTAAACACTTTGTGTAATTTGTAAACTGACATGTTCTATATCATTGTGCATTTGTACATTGCATGATCTAATGAACAAATAAACCAGACTTGCAGAATGTCTAAATCATTCTTCATATCATCCAAAGCCTGTACATATAACAGGAAAACATTGTCTGCAAATATAAATATTCGTCCTTTTAATTTTAAATTTCCTGTGTCCCTTATAAATATGAAAAATAAAATGGGACCTAGGATGGAGCCTTGAGGAACCTCATGTTGAGCTGTATTTGTTATTTATGCTGACATAGTGAATTCTATCAAGATAGCTTTCAAACCAACATAAGGCACTTCCTTTTACTCCAGTTAATGATAGTTCTTTTACATCAATAAATGACTGAGCAGGAGGCTCAAGCGGGAGGCTGTGGGTTTGATTCCCACAGCTGACCTTCCTGACCCATGGTTTTTTTTGGAGGTTTCCCCAGGTCACTAGGTGAATGCTGGGAAGGCTTATTGTCTCCTTCAAATTTCTCTTCCCTCATTTCCTCTCATTTCATCTTCCTCTTTCACATTACAAGTTGGCTCTGGGGCTCTGTGCTGGATGACTGCGGACAAATGGCGCAGATGGCTTGCATGTTGGAACTTCTTTTCAGTCCCACCAGATGGAGGCCATTTGAGTCTTCACTGCTGGATCGAGCTTTTCCCGGTCTCCACTGGAGGGGAGTCTGTGAGCCACCCTCTGGTGGCTTAGGAGGGCTGCCTTGAGTGCCCTCCAGATGGGTGGTCAACCTTGTAATTTTTAGGAATATCTGCATATCTCTGTCACTTGCATCAGCCAGTCCTGCAGCCCTGTAGTTCATTCATCTCATCTGTTCCTCCCGGGGGTGCATGCACAAAAAATCCCTGTGTAGGTCGATGTGCTAGCTCTCCTCCATAGCGTAACCCTAATCCTAGATCAATAAATGAGGTAAAGAACAAAGAGCTCTCTTAGCAAGAATTCATCGGATTATGACAAAATAACTACTAAGATATTAACAACTTGGAGTACCATAAATCTGGAGGAGGGAAGCTTCAGTACATCCCACTTATAAGACATCAGAAAACTACTGATG
Source organism: Deroplatys truncata (assembly GCA_030765065.1). Lineage (NCBI taxonomy): Eukaryota > Metazoa > Arthropoda > Insecta > Mantodea > Mantidae > Deroplatys > Deroplatys truncata. The sequence goes on along the minus strand of CM060975.1, from coordinate 18,669,108 downwards.
AATTCACCTTTTGTTTATTTGTATGAGTAAGTTGTAAAAGAATATGGCTAAGCATTCAGCTCAGGCTCTCAGTTTACCATATCCACACAATACATTTCTTTATTTTCTAAACATACACTTTAATTACCCTTAAAATTCAATTCCATTTATTTTTAATTTTACTTCAAGCAAAGTGGTTGTATGCTGGCTTTGAAATTTCAGTTGTGTAACTAATAAACTTTATGCGACACATGCATATCTACTGTACAAAAAATGTAGATCTCTTTAAAACACACAATTTATTTCAAATAACTTTTTGTAGCATTAGCCATTTTCAAGATATTCATTATTAATCGTTTCAATAGTTTAATACTTAGCCATTCTGTTAAGGTGAAGTCAATTTTCAATTGTTTCTCGTGATGTCATGTAATGAGTATGAAATTTTAAGGCCAGCATATAGCGTCGACTTCTTAAACAATTGACTATCGCTATTCCCTTTGTATGTGTAATGCAATGTGTAATATAGCTATTTCCGGAAAGGCTCAATTAAGATGAAGTAGACAGGAAAATAAGCTTTTGCAAGAATAATTTCTTCACCCACTAACATGTAAGAAAAGATAGAGAGAGCCATGTGAATGTAACATCCTCAGAATAAACAGGTTGTACATAAAGTCCCTAGATGATTTCATCCATTAAAGAAAACGTTTGTGTGTGACATTCATATGAGTTTCTGTACTCACTCTTCTACAAACTATTCTTACGTTTACTTCTTGTTGACCAACATAAACTTTCATTATGCATTTACACATTTTGTTGTACTATACAGTAGGTTAACATGTCAATTTTTTAAAATATGGATGTCTTTGAAACCTCATGCTCTCTGCATCAGCATGAGGACAAGTGAATAGTGACTTACCGCTTGGAAAATAGTACAAGTATTTGAAAATTCAAACCAATAACTAAGGATATCTTGGAAATGGTTAATGCCACAAAAAAGTTTTATATTATTTGTCTGCTTTAATGAAATCTACAAATTTGAGTAGTAAGATTTTCTCAAAATATCTCTTATGCTTTACTGGTTATACAAAAGTCATTGAGAACAAAGAGAACTTCACAGGCTATTCCCAGAAAATTCAACATATACATTTTGTCATGTAAATACATACCTTAAAAATATGGTATTTTAATCAAAACCGTTGCAGCCATTTTTGGGAAAATCACAAAGAATTAAACATTTTACATGTAAGGGCAGCTTGGGGCGGGTGCAATTTTCATCAAAATCTTTCTGTAAGATCTTTGGAAGATGCTGAACTTAAAATACCATGTTTGGTGTTTAACCAAATTTTCGTTATATAGGTACACATACACATGCCCATGCTCACATGCATACACACAGAAATGGCTACATCCAGCAAAATTACCACTTATAGAAGAGAAAATGGACACTAAGAAACATCATGTCAGTATCTACACTCTGATGGGAGCACTGAATCAGGACTAGGGTCAGGGATAATAATGTATAGGCTCTTTCAAAAGTCAGCTCAAACAGTAAACTGCTGTAAATATTATAATATTTGAGATAGGAAAAAAACAAAAACATCACAGTGTTGGGCCAAAAATGAGGTTTGGTCTTCATTTGTTTCTTTTTGCATTTCACAGTTGCTATCATTTTGTTGATGTGAACATTCGTGATTTTACCTACTGCTACAGGAATTTGTAAGTTACAACCATGGTTCTATCACTAAATGTTAGAATACAGCTGATTCAATGCTATTATGAAAGCAATAGGAGTCTTAATCAAGGTCTGAGAAAGTTTAGAACTCTTTGACAGTTTAAGAGCAGGCCCAAGTTCTATTTGTAATTATGGGAATTTAATCAGGAAGTTTGAAGAAACTGGTTCTTTTGCTGATAAGAAGAAATCTGGAAGACCAGAGGTACATTAATCAATGATATCACTGTTGTTCAGGTGTCCAGGCAATTTCAGATGAGTAATAGCACGTTTGGAGAATTCTAAGAAAACATCTTTGTCTGTATCCATATAAACTAAAAGCAATGCTTACACTCAAACAAAGTGACAAGTGGGAAAGATATAATTTTGCTTTATTTGTACTAGTAGAGATTGAAATAATAAGATTGGTTGGAGAGCATTTTCTGGACAGACAAAACACACTTTTTTCTTGATGGCGGACAAGTAATTGCAAATTTTGGCCAGAAAATGACCCTCAGACTTTAATCCAACAAGGTCTTCATAATTTAAAGTTACTGTATGGTGTGGCTTCACTTCACAATTCATCATTGGCACATATTTCTTTGAGGAAGACCATAATGGAATAAGACAGACAGCCTGTTACAGTAAACGGAGAGTGCTGCTACAGCATGTTACAGAACTTCATCTTCCCTAGACTGAGGAATTTGATATGGAAAACATAATCTTCATGCAAGATGGCGCTCATCTATACCCTTACAAAACAATTAAATATACAGATGCTTGGCAATTGTGTCATCAGTAGGTACTTCCCAAGAATGTGACCTCCTTGATCTCCAGATCTCAATCTAGCCGACTTTTAGTTGTGGGATTACCTTAAAGAAATGGCTTTTCCTGATACATGCAACAACTGCACTGCAACTAGAAGATGCCATCTCACAGAAATTGCCAACATCCCAAGACATTATCTGTAAAATGCTGTGCATGGTATCGCAGACAGAATGCTATACATTGAACAAGAGAATGGCGGACATCTTCCCAATGTTTTGTAAACCCCATTGTTTACCCAACATTGATGTTTTTTGGACATCCTCCCAATGTTTTGTAAACCCCATTGTTTACCCAACATTGATGTTTTTTGGACATCTTCCCAATGTTTTGTAAGCCCCATTGTTTACCCAACATTGATCTTTTTTGGACATCTTCCCAATGTTTTGTAAACCCCATTGTTTACCCAACATTGATGTTTTTTGGACATCCTCCCAATGTTTTGTAAACCCCATTGTTTACCCAACATTGATGTTTTTTGGACATCTTCCCAATGTTTTGTAAACCCCATTGTTTACCCAACATTGATGTTTTTTGGACATCCTCCCAATGTTTTGTAAACCCTATTGTTTACCCAACATTGATGTTTTTTGGACATCTTTCCAATGTTTTGTAAACCCCATTGTTTACCCAACATTGATGTTTTTTGGACATCTTCCCAATGTTTTGTAAGCCCCATTGTTTACCCAACATTGATGTTTTTGGACATCTTCCCAATGTTTTGTAAACCCCATTGTTTACCCAACATTGATCTTTTTTGGACATCTTTCCAATGTTTTGTAAGCCCCATTGTTTACCCAACATTGATGTTTTTAGGACATCTTTCCAATGTTTTGTAAACCCTATTGTTTACCCAACATTGATGTTTTTAGGACACTTTTCCAATGTTTTGTAAACCCTATTGTTTACCCAACATTGATGTTTTTAGGACATCTTTCCAATGTTTTGTAAACCCTATTGTTTACCCAACATTGATGTTTTTAGGACATCTTCCCAATGTTTTGTAAGCCCCATTGTTTACCCAACATTGATGTTTTTAGGACATCTTTCCAATGTTTTGTAAACCCTATTGTTTACCCAACACTGTGATGTTTTGTATTTTTCCTATCACAAATATTATAATTTTTATAGCAGTTTAATGTTTGAACTGACTGTTGAAAGACCCTATATATTAAAGTCCAGTTCAAATTAAACTATAATTGCTCTAATAACCAAGCTGAACAACTTGCTATCCTGAACAATTAGAAGAGTGCTTGACTTGAACCCACAACAAAAATCAGCTACAATCCATACAAGCAGCCTTGTAATAATAGATCTGATTAGGAATCATGACAAGCACAACAGCCTAAACGAACAAATAAGAGAAAGCACAGCCACACTCCTAACAAAAGATTGGACAATACATCTGTTGTGGGTTAGACAAAGAAGCAGCAAACAGAAAAGATTTTCTAGTGGAGTACAGCATAATACCAAAATTGAAGGAAAAGTGTGAACAATTATGGGAAGCAACAAATAGCATACTTCAGGACAGTACGGGAGCACTTAAAGGCCAAACCACCACTACCCGACAATGTAACTACAATGCTCAAGGACATGGTAAATTTGGAAACTATTTTCACCGATTTAAGATTGTGGAAGATCCAACATGTGTATGCAGGGGAAGTGAACAAACAGTACAACATATCCTGTGGGAATGTGGACGATTAAAAAGTGAAAGAGAAGATTTTAGGAAAAGTGTAGTGAGAACGAGAGGGTAGGTAATGGCCGATATGAAACAGTGAACTCATTAAAACCTTCAAAATTCAATTTCTAAAATTTGTGAACAACCTAAACTTTGATACATTGCAACCTAATAACATATGACTGAAAACAAGGCGGGAAAAATATAAACAGACAACATCATAAAATTTTATATATAACTTAGACCTTTGTTAGTACAATTGCATATTTAATTAGTATAATGGAGCATGCAAGATATTGTTAACAAAAAAAACACACACAGTGGAGGAAGGGTTGCTTTTTTGGATTCAGGGACTGCCAAAATATATATTTCCAGTGAAATCTCAGTATCTAATTTTTAGGTAATATACTATACTTCCCCTACTTACTATAAATTGTAGAAAAAGTGATAATAACAAAACTATTTGAGACAGCAACTTGCTGTTTTCTGTATTGCATTTGTGGACTCAAAAAGTTTCATTTCTTTGTGATCACTTCAAGATGGCGCCCTGTTGTAGGATTTCTATTTAGTTGTCAAGTTCTCTCCATGTGTCCTGTATCATCTTAGGAGTGAAAGATCTCTGATCTATCGCTTCAGTTCTTGATCGCCTATCTCTTCTGTACACTTTATCCTTAACATAACCCCACATGAAAAAAATCTAAGGTTGTAATGTCTGGCGAGCGAGGAGACTAGAGTATGTGGGTATCCATCAGGACTAATCCACCAAACGTTGAGATGTAGATTCAATGTAGACATGCTGCACCATCTTGCTGGAAACTTATGTTTGGATGTATGTAACTGTTCCTTGTGGAAGAAAATTTCTTCTACTATGTGAAGATGATTTGCTGCATTAGCAGTGGTCCAACAGCATGACCATGCATCAACCTTTGCACTATCTCTTTCCATTTTACAAACAGGATTGTGTCTATTAACCTTTCCAGACAAATGAAAACATGACTTGTCCAAGAACAATGGGTCCTGTTCGATATTCCAACTTGTCAACAGCAAAATTGCATCCTTTTGGCTTATTAGGTTATATGGATAGAGTCGAATATGTAATGTAAACCTTATGAAATACAGTCAATGGCATACGTAACTCTCTAGATACTCCCCAAATTGACTTCATTGGACTCTGCTGAAATGATGGTGAACTCTTTTGATATCTTCACCATTTATCCCATTTCCTTTCTTGTCAAAAATACTACCAGCCTCCATGCAGTTGTTGTAGCTGTTTGCTGATGGTTGGTACGTCATTCTGAAATTTCTCTGTGTTTGGATTACTGATTTCATCTTTATATACTAAACTACACAATGAATTTTTTGTTGCAATTCCATTTTACTGAATAACAAACAATATACATGTTGCCACAGAAATGACTAATGCAAAATGCAATACACAAAACAGTAACTTGCTATCTCTAATAAACTTGTAATTATTCATGAATAAAATTAGTCGGTGTTTTACATACACCCTGTACATTGCTGTAACACTTGAGCATATTCAAAAGAATAATCCAACATGAATCTACAGAACATTGTTTGCACATGTGGCTGTATTACAGGTAATTACTGACCTGCACTGCACAGTTTCTGTTCCCTCTCTGTGTGCTGGCTAATCAGTTGAAATGAAGTCTGTGCTGTATAGAGTTGATACGTTGTATGTGACCACATGCTTCAGTGTATAGTGTGTTAGTGCTGTTAAATACCAAAAAGTCTGTATACTTTAGCACACAGAATCTTCATGTATGATTACCACGTGACAACAAACTCTTGTAGAGAAGTGAGACAGATTACTTACTGTTTATGCACCTCATAGAGAAATGGTCCATAATCTTATGGACAGATTTAGGGAAACGGCATCTGTTCTTGATAAGAAATTTAATCTTACTGATGAAAAGCATGATGACATCAGAGAAAAGTTAGAAAGAAGTCCAAAGAAATCTCTTGAAAAAGCTTGCATAGGAATAAGGAATTTCCCAAACCTTGGCTTGAATTACTATTAAACTTTTAAAATTAAATCCCTATAAGATAACTGTAGTTGGGGAATTGTGATAACGTGAGTAGAGTTAGTTTGTGTAATTGGGTGTTGGATAATGTTAATGATCGCTCTGTGACCACGTTAATACAAGTTTTGTTAAATGTGTGGTCATCATTTCCAACATCGTCTATGACGAAGGTATGTGGTTACTGTAGTATTGCATGCACTTGAATTTAAGGGGCTGTGAACATCTGATTGCAACGGCAAACCCCGTGCTTACCAACTATGCATCCAAACGCAGGCCTCTGTGTTTGGGCGACATGAAGAGTCATTAGAACTGCCACTCACCTGGAGTTCTTATCCTTATTCACATCAAAGTTCCGATCGGACATGGTCACGAGGAAGTCCTTGACTTCGCCAGCCTTGATGCTGAGGATGTTCCAGAGGTATCGCCCCTCTGTCAGGTTCAGCTGTAACATTCAGCCCCCTAGAGACACTTGCACAGCTCGAAGCACCAATAGCATGAGGTGACACAAGTGGGTACTCACGCTCTTGTAGTGGTTGTCAAGTCTTCCAGGCTTCAGCAGCCAGTTCTGGTAGCCCACGAAACTACTGATGGCCTCGGCCTTCTCCCTAGCGGCCTGTTTCGTCTCCTCATCGATCCAATCGCCCTGCTGCACCAGACGGTTGAAGCTCTCCCGGATATCCTCCAGCATCTCCGTCACCTGCAGCACACGAATCAACACGGGGTAACCGGGACATCTGTAGCGGTCACTGGTGCGTCCACGTGGTACCTACCTTGGAGACCGTTTGGGCGAAGTCGTCCTGCCTCGCCACGATATAGCTCACAGCCATCGGGAGTAGCTTCTTCACCCTCTTCATGCATACCGTGGACCTGGACACAGAACAACACGCTAACCACGTACTGCCTCAACACAGATGAGCGTGTGGATACTGTATACTGACCTGGGCGGCGACAGTGTGTGTCCCAGGAACCGCTCCAACAGCTCCTGACGTAGCTTCCTCATGGCTCTGTTCGTATGCGGGACTAGGAGATCCACCACCTGCCACCAGATATAGCGCTCTGCAACACAGTGACCTGCATACAGCACAATTCGATAGAGAACTTGCCACATTACAAGGGTGGTTAGCAAAGTTCTCCGTCTGACACAAAGATGGTACTGACGTCATCAAATAGCAAGGAGAAAGGCTGATTCACAATACCCCGAGAACGAGAGTGGGAATGTATATCGAAAACAAAGTGGAACGTCGATTTTATGCATTTGGGCATCATTTGTTTATAACTGATAAACGGTACTTTTACCTGCCTCCAATTCAGTCATCATAACACAGGTTAGCTAATTCGATAGCGTAAACGTTTTTATAATGTAGATCTATTACTGTTTCCGATTCCTCTGTAGTATCTTTCATGGCACGGATAAAAAATATTGGGGGGAGGTCTTTGATTTTCAAAAGTCAAGTGTGAGGAAAATTTGTGTTGTTATTTTACATTCAATTTTAACCACTGATACATTTATAATATTTGCAAAAAGAAATGTAGCTACATTTATTTTAGAGTTAGGAGTATACAACTCGTACATTATTTTCAGTGAATAGTAACGAAAAAGATGATAGTAAGGTTTCTCTTGTATAATAACAGTTCATATTATATTTTATAACCTCTGATGTTGATCGTTCAGACAGAGATGGCTTGCAAATTATTTGAATTTACAACTTTGCAGAAATTTGTTTCCACCTTTCATTACTAGTTCTAAAAGTGTTGATTATATCACAAGTTTCTAACTTGTCGACTTCTGTTTTATTAGTGTATCAAACAGCTTCGAGCTAAGAAATTGGAGGAGGGGGTACCAAATCCCCCCCAGCACGCCCGTGGGAAACATTTTGCCCTCCAGCGAATCAGTCGCTCTTGTACGTTGCCACTTCGTTACCCCCACTCTTTTCATATTTCCCTCTCACTCACACATTAATGTAAGTACCTTGCGAGACACGCTTGCTGTGCTTACACAACACACTTTATCAGTAAGCTGCTGAGATTTTTGAAATCTAGTTGATTTCTCTGTTCCTCGTTGTAGCATCCTTTATAGAATGTGTATACCTACCTTAACATTACTACGTCGAGCCTGGCTTCGCAATACGTGCCACTAAATTCACATTGCTTGAGCTCACGCCTGTTCTACTGCTACTTAAGGCAGCAATTCATTACCAATATGAAGTATTTCAACTATGAGAGGTAAACATAAGGCTCACATAAACATGTCACGGCTGACGTTCTCCAGATGCAGCATTCTGCTGACCAGACTAAGTGAGCTGTTGGCTCCCATCTTGAACGACAGAAAGAGGAAACAAATAAATCCCTGGGACTTGTTCAACGTCATTCCTTTAGCACCATTCTGGCAATAGCTTGCATTATATATATATGGTAGGTAACTGGGCAACCACATTCACCAGCCCGCTGATTACGGCTACGGTGGTACTCGTTGTTAACGTGCTCTGGTAGTGCAATGGTTAACATGCTGGACAGTCACGGTGAAAGTCGTAAGTTCAAATCACGCCTGTGTATGAATCAGTTCTTTTTTAATTCATTTATTTATGTTCATTAAAGCATATTCTAACAAGTAACAATTTGTGTTTTAATCACATTCACATAATTAAACTAATTAAGTGAAAAGACACTTCCATGTCAAACTACCAGCTCTCGTTAAATTTACTTAACATAAAACGTACCTTCAAGTGGCAGTATTTGAACCTGGGACCTTCAATACGTGTACACTGTTGTGCTAGAGTGCAAGTGATTATACGCTCAGCGGTGCAAAGCAGTCATTTCGGCCGAAACTGATACGACGCGATGCAGTGGACAGTGTTTACGGCATAACTTCTCAATCCGCAGGCTGAGAAGACTCACCCGGTACATATATAATTACAAATGTACATCTACATAGAAATTTCAGTGCCTAGTGGCTATGATCGAATATATGGACGTGATTATTCATTTGTATTATGAAAATTATTTGAGATAAAAGAAATGTGGGTTTCGTAGTTGTGTAACAAACATTACCCTTACCTTCCTTTGGTTTAATTTTTGAGAAATTAGAATAGTTGAAGCTAGTGTAAGTGGTATTTATTAGAGACGGGTTCACTTGAAACACAATATGACAATACTGCAAGACTCCCATTGGTTAAACGTCTCGTGGCGCTCAAGGACAGACATCATATCATTCCCTATTAGCGCATATTAAATTTATTTGTAGTTCTTTATTATCCTCTGTTGGTTTCTACCGGCTTTTGCTGTTCTTTGTAGTTTTTGCTACTGTTATTTTTTAGGAAATAGCCATTTTTGAGTTCTATATAAACAAACTAAAGATGATGCTTTCACTAGAAGGAACAATGCTCAATGAGTCTGAGGAAGTCAGGACGCGCATTTGGAATTTCTTTCGGTTTTATTTTACCAGCTTACTACTACAGAAAGCTATAGTGGCTTTTTCATGTCATGGCCGCCTTGAATAATGATTTTCTACAGTGATGAGTCTGACATGCGCCATGCCCGGGAACGAGGAAGTTAAAATTTTGACCCGTCCTCTTTCCGTTCCCAGGAAACTTCTCGTTAATAGTGAATACTAACCTTTAGGTGTTGCAACGGACAATTTCATACATGCCCTTTCATTTGTTTTGTTGTAGTATTGCTGCAAAATAAACCAGTTTCTTTCGAAAATGGATAAAATTGAATGTGATGCAATGATTAAATACTGCCTATCAAAAGGTTTAACGACAACCTGATGTGTTACACTCACATTACTTTCTTTAGCCTTTATCGCTTATTAATGGTTATACAAATTATTCTTACTAAAGTTTATTTTCCTATCTACTTTATTTTAACTGAAATAAACCTTTACAGAAACAGCTACATTACACATTTCGTTATAGAGAACAGCGATAGTCAAATGTTTAACAACTGAACGCTATATGCTGGCCTTAAAATTCCATACTATTTCCATGACATCGCGGGAAACAACTGAAAATCGACAGGAGAATATCTCAGAAATGCCTGATGCCACAAGAAAAGTTATTGGCTGGCCCCGTAGCTCAGTCGGGAGCGCCTGCCTGCTGTGCGAGGGGTCTCGGGTTCGACTCCCGGCTGGGAAGTGGGATTTTTTCTCTATCCAAGATTATTCTCTCTCCTGCTCAGAGTCTGGAAGTATGAATGAGAGTGTGATCTAATAATTAAACCCCAAAAAGTGTAGGAAACCCGACAAGAGAATACAAGTTAAGACCATTGCCAATGGGCAATAAGTTCCAAAGGAAAAGCCGCCGAGTAATAGTTAAAGAAACTAAATAAAAAAGAAAGAAATTTATTAGAAATAAATTATGTGTTTTAAAGAGGTCTACAACTTTTGTGAAGTACGTTTTGGTCTATCGCTTAACGTTTACCAGTTATACAAGACTATACAAAATTCCGTCCGGATAAAGTGGACTTCGCAGGCTAATCCCAGAATATTCAAGATAAACATTTTATTTGTCATGTAAATATCTCATATATATAGTGTTATAATCAAAATCGTTAGAGCCATTTTTTTAGAAAATAAAAAAAGTAGAAAAATGTTCTATGTAAAGGGTAGTTTGGGTGGGGGGATTTTCTTCGTGTCGCATTCTTGGAAGGTACTGAACCTAAATACAGTGTTTGGTATTTATCCTACTTTTCCTTTTTGAGTTATGCAGACACACATACACAGACATTTTTCTAAAACAATATAATTTATTCAGGGGGCCTCAAAAAATGAATTTCCGGTGAAATCTCGATATGGAAGTTTTTAGTGGAATGCAGTACCTTTTCTACCTACCATGTAGGTGGTAAGAAAGTAAAAAGTTCTACGGTGAAGAAATGCGTTACGGTGTTTAAACGCAACCGTTTTTTCTGGTTTTGCTGACGAACGTCTAGGACATCCAGTTACCACTACGGCTGAAGAAATTGCACATGAGAAACCAGGAAGGCATCTGAGTGAACATATGACAGCAGAGCTTGGGTATGTTCAGACTCCAACGACCTTTTGCGACTTTATACGAGTATCACTGTAGATGTAACAGGGATTCATCACTGCACGGCAGACACCAAACAATGCGTGCATTAGGGTGAAAACATTCCAAAGAAGGCCCGTTTCCCATTCGCCCTCGTAAGTATGCGATGTTCACATTGCGTACGTCAAACAGGGGGCTGAGTGACACACCCGTGAACTGTAATCCTAGCGATTCTTGGAGTGACGAAAGAGCAGTTTGGAAGTTACAATATGTGCTTACATCCGTGCGCCTTATCCACGGAAATAATAATTGCCGTATTTGACATTTGAGAAGAATCTTAAGACAGAGCTTTGGTTCTATCTAATTTATGCATGTTTTGACGTAGTCTATGGTCTGGCTTTCACCTGTATTCCATACTTACGGACAGTCTCAAGCTTCTCGTTGGCGATGATCCACGCCAGGTTCTGGAAGTAGTTCACATCGGTGACGGTGATCACGTCGACGTCCACAGTCCCTATCCCTTGCATCAGGGTGCTAAGGTACTGGCCCCAATCGATCTGCAAGAAGTAACTTTCTCAGCACCACATGTCCGAAGACAACACGCTATATAATAGATATCAGGTTGTACCCACCCTGTGCGAATACCTAGCGCCCCGAATGCTGAGGTCCATGATGCGCTGGAGAGCATCAAACGTCGTCTTCACCGCCGTGGAGTTGGAACCCTCGCTGACGGCTTGGGTCACGCTTGCACTGAATAACAAGATCTTTATTGAAGCAGAGGCTACATCGGAAGCGTTGGCGCGGTCCTCGTCTGGCGATTTGTTCCAGGAGTTCACTTCAGCGATGACACTCATCATGTAGGTGAGTTTGGCCCTTAGAGCTTCCCTTCCGGTGAGTTTTGTGGCCTCTAGCAACTCGTCGGGATCAGACACGAGTGACCCCACCAGCATCGAGGCTCCCGTGGCAGGACTGAGCTGTAACAATAACATTAATGTTAGAACAGACTGGACAACATTTCTGGCATTTAAATACTCCCGTCCTGACAAATTTGGGGCTTTGGGCACAGACAGACGCCGGGGTCAGACATGAGCGGTCCCACCACCGAGGATCCCCAGGACTGAGTTGTAATTGTTGGAACAGGCTGGACAACATAGGGGAGAGGATGGTCCTGGCCTTTAAAGCCTACCGTCCTAACCGTTTTCTGGCCTTAAGCAACTCGCCGGGATCAGACACGAGTGGCTCCACCACTGAGGATCCTGAGAACTGAGCTGTAATAGTTGGAACAGGCTGGACAACATAGGGGAGAGGACGGTCCTGCCCCTTAGAACCTCCCATCTTGACAACTTTGTGGCCTTGAGCACCTCCCCGGGGTCAGACACGATTGGCGCCACCACTGAGGATCCCGAGCAGCAATAGTTGGAAAAGGCTGGACAACATAGGGGAGAGGACGGTCCTGTCCCTTAGAACCTCCCATCTTGACAACTTTGTGGCCTTGAGCAACTCGCCGGGGTCAGACACGATTGGCGCCACCACTGAGGATCCCGAGCAGCAATAGTTGGAAAAGGCTGGACAACATAGGGGAGAGGACGGTCCTGCCCCTTAGAACCTCCCATCTTGACAACTTTGTGGCCTTGAGCAACTCGCCGTGGTCAGACACGCGTGACACCACTGAGGATCCTGAGAACTGAGCTGCAATAGTTGGAACAGGCTGGACAACATAGGGAAGAGGACGGTCCTGGCCCTTAGAATCTCCCATCTTGACAACTTTGTGGCCTTGAGCAACTCGCCGTGGTCAGACATGCGTGGCCCCACCACTGAGGATCCCGAGAACTTAGCAGCAATAGTTTGAATGGTGGACAACATAGGGGAGAGGACTACCCTGGCCCTTAGAGCCTATCGTCCTGACAACGTTGAGGCCTTGATCAACTTGTCAGGGTCAGGCACGAGTGGCCCCACCACTGAGGCTCCAGAGAACTTAGTAATAGTTGGAACGGTGGACAACATAGGGAAGAGGACGGCCCTGGCCCTTAGAGCGTATCGTCCTGACAACGTTGAGGCCTTGATCAACTTGTCAGGATCAGATACGAGTGGCTCCACCACTGAGGATCCTGAGAACTTAGCAGCAATAGTTAGAACGGTGGACAACATAGGGAAGAGGACGGCCCTGGCCCTTAGAGCGTATCGTCCTGACAACGTTGAGGCCTTGATCAACTTGTCAGGATCAGATACGAGTGGCCCCACCACTGAGGATCCTGAGAACTTAGCAGCAATAGTTAGAACGGTGGACAACATAGGGAAGAGGACGGTCCTGGCCTTTAGAGCGTACCGTCCTGACAACGTTGTGGCCTTGAGCAACTCGCCAGGGTCAGACACGAGTGGCCCCATCACTGAGGATCCTGAGAACTTAGCAGCAATAGTTAGAACGGTGGACAACATAGGGGAGAGGACGGTCCTGGCCTTTAGAGCGTACCGTCCTGACAACGTTGTGGCCTTGAGCAACCCGCCGGGGTCAGACACGAGTGGTTCCAGCACTGAGAATCCCGATGACTGAGCTGTAATTATTGGAACAGACTGGACAACGTACTGGAGAGACGGTCTTGCCCGCTAGAGCCTACCGTCTTCACAACTTTGTGCTCTTAAAAATTTCGCCGGGATCAAATACGTGTGGTTCCATCTTCGAGAATCCCGAGAGCTGAGCTGCAATTGTTCAGAATTCACAACTTACAGTGGTTTGCCAAAGTTCAGTCGTAAGGAGACTTACATTAAATATCAGTTTGTTGTCCTCCACGTCCGGAGCCAGTTGTACCAGGGAATCCAGGCTAAGAACCCGTTGCAGCTGTGCCAGAGTGGTGGCGATGTCCCACCCCACTACTGTCCCGACGTTGGGGATCTCCCGAGGCAGACTCACGTTGCCAAGTACCTCCAAGATCGGCTCCAGCCCCATTTCTTCCAGTCGCTCTGGAACATAGGTACGCGATCAGTCTCTGACCGGGCTGCTATAACACTAGACATGCCAAACATTACACTCACCTATATCCGAACAATCGGAGTAGAGCAGCTTGGCCTGCTGGACAGCCCGGGGTTCCAACCCAGTCCTGTTGCTACTTAGATGCTCTGTACAACAAACCAAATATTGTAACAAACAACACAGCACGAGATAACAGTATCTCTGTCACTAGGAGAAGATACCTTTGATCTGCCGTAGTAGGAACTCTGCGCGCTCCGAGAACCATGTACTCGACACCTGGCCCTCTCCTACAGGGTGCTCCTTGTCCCAGTTTCCACAGGCGAACTGGTAGAAATCCTCACAAGGGTCCACAGTGTTGTCTATTGACTGCAGCAGGGCTGAGGCTGCAAAAGAAACATTAATAGTTAAGCTTTAGATAACACGTTGTTGTCCTCAATAACAAGCGCGTTAGCTTTCAGGTGTGTTTGCTAATCCATACACATCTTCTCTATGCAAAAACGAAACTGCGCGAACGGAGATTCACAGTAAAAGCTTGGAGAAAATTTATTCATTCAACTCAAGGTTTGCTGAATCGATGCAAAATTCAGGATGTTTAAGGACAGCCTCCTAGAGGTGAACCAATGTATGTAAGGGGATGAAATGTTGGGTAGGGTGTGATTTCGGCGCCGGCTGGCGTGTGATGGGTTGTAGAACAAAAGGGGAAATGCTCTCAGCTTACCGAAAAGTCGAACTCCAATCGTGACGCGGGCGGAAACCTCAAGAATGCGCTTCCCCCTTTCTGTGTAACTTCGAAAAGACGCTGCTTGGGTATAAAAGGAACGATGTTTGCTGGCTCTGGTGTTCGTCAGCGACTTCTTGCAACATACAGGCAAGCATCAGTTAGCTACGCGAAGAGAGGAGAGTTTTGAATTCAATACGTTAGCAGGCGACCGGAAGAGAAAAGATACCTGTGTAGCATGACTGTGCTACGCGCAAGAAAAACCAAAAAGTGACTAAAGAAAGCGAACAAAATCACATTTTCTGAGTGAAAGTGTGGGTAACATTTGGCAATAAATTCAAATTTGGCTAAAAAATCAGTAAAAACAATTACAAGGGGCGATTTAAATGAAAGTTTCCTAACATTTATGTACATACTCTAGTATTATTACCATAAATAATGCGACACAAATTTCTCCACCCATTACAAATTTACGCACACATATATCATCCATTTAAAAGTGATTCTTTTATCCATGTTCCGTTATTCACGACATGTTATTGCGCTGTCGAGATATAATTTTAAATTTACTACTCTGGACATCTGTAGCGTTGTTTACTTGCGGCCAACGCAGCAACTATCCCTGTTGTATATAGGCTACTTGGATATAAACGCGATAACAGCGCCACCAAACCATGGCTATTCCTAAATGTCCCGAAGGTACACACTTCATGAAAAAAACCGTTCAAATATTTATACGTCCCCCATGGTCATATTAAGGAGCTCTTGCAAAGGGTAATGAGAAGGATGAATCGGATATACAATGTATATTCATTCAGAATGAGGTCTTCACAAGCTATCCCCAGAAAATTCAAATTATTCGTTTTATTCGTCATCATGAAAATATTTTTGCACGTGGCATTTTAATCATTAAAGGTAGAGATGTTTCTGAGAAAATTAAGTCGCCCTCCGTGGTGTAGTGGTTACATGCTAGCCTTTAGTTCCCGAAGTCGCGGGTTCAAACCCGGCGGAGGGCAATGGATTTTTTCGGGTGTAAAAATTCTTAGCATGACTTCCTTCGGAAGGAAAGTAAAGCTGGTGGTCCCGTGTCGTAGACTTACTGCACGTATAAGAACCTCAAGCCTGATAAAAGAGGCCTGTGAGCAAACTTTTTGGTATTTCACGTCCAATGTAGAATGGGGCGCTAAGGACCACAGCAGTTTATGAGCGCCCATAAAAAAACGAGAAAATGAAAGCTATGACCATCTCTCCCTGTTAAGTGTAGTTGAGGGCGAGGAATATGTGAAAATATTTGTGTTGTATTTTTGGAACTGGATTTAAAACGTTGTTTGATATTGTAGCGTGTATGTGTGTGCATTGTCGCGTCGGACACATTACTGCTTTGTAGCATGATATTGTTGAACTAATTATTTTGATTGGAGTTTGAATTTCGTCCGGCGCGGCATCTCCCTCTGTCTCTCTCCCGACCTTCCTAGTTTAGTAGTAGCCAGGCAGTCGTAGTGTGTATCTTGAGGGCGAGTGTTGTAGCGTGCGTGGATCGTGTGAGTGTGGAACATCTCCCTCCAATATCTGTTCTGTAATCTTTTTGTGAACGATGTAAAGGCACCAAGTTTAATATTTAATATACCACAGGTAATGTGCCAATGTGAACACCCGTGTATTTTTTGTGATAATTATCCCACGCCTGCTCTAAAATGAGCAGCCAAGTCCCTGGTCCTCTCGCTACCTGAGTCTACGTCCCCCAATGTTTATGCCGGGGTGACTAAATTTAATATTTTAGCTGCAAAACCTTTTGGCCTCACCCCGGTACATAACAATATTTATCCGACAGTTTATATTGGTTTATGAGACACATCTAATTGCGGATCTTTTCCATATTTTTCTGTGAGGATCATGGACATCAAGACATGCATTCCCGAATAAATCCGCATATATAGAATTTTTTGGTGAAATGCAATTCTTCGAGCAAAAGGTTTTGAATATCATGGAATTTGGCAACCAGAATGACATATAACTTACCTGACGCTATACACTGCATGCTCGTACACGTGGCCGGCTCCTTTATCATGGCTGAAACATAAAAACAAGCCTCCATTATTACAACCTTTGTGTGGACGCGTGGCCGGAATATTGTTGGCAGGTTGTCTGACTTCGCCGTCGGATATTCACAGCTCCTTAAATTAAAGCAGATACAATACTACAATAAACACATGCCATCGTCATAGAGATGTTGAAAAAGATGTCCACACATTTCTCACACCTTTTAGCAAAATGTCTGTAACCTGGCCATTTAAATAAAACCATGTGGGTTAATAGAGGAATCATTAACATTATCCAACACACAATTGCAGAAATTAACTCTACTCACATTATTGTAACTCCTGAACTACAGTTATCTTACAGGGTTTTAATTTTAAAAGTTTAGTGGCCGAACTTTGTAAAGTTCCTGATTCCTGTGCAAGGATTCTCGAGAGATTTCTTTGGACTTAGTTATAACTTTTCTCCGATGTCGTCGAGCTTTTCATCTATAAGAATACGCTTTCCTATCAAGAACAGTTGCCATTTCCCTAAATCTATTCACAATACTACGAACGGTTTCTTTGTGAGACAACGGACAGCAGAGAATCTGGTTCACTTCTCTACAAGAGTTTGTTGTCACATAGGAATCATACATAAAGATTCTGTGTGCTAGCATTATAACAGCAGGGAATCTGTCTCACTTCTCTACAAGAGTTTGTTGTTACAGGAATCATACATGAAGATTCTGTGTGTTGGCATTATAACAGCAGGGAATCTGTCTCACTTCTCTACAAGAGTTTGTTGTCACATAGGAATCATACATGAAGATTCTGTGTGCTGGCATTATAACAACAGGGAATCTGTCTCACTTCTCTACAAGAGTTTGTTGTCACATAGGAATCATACATGAAGATTCTGTGTGTTGGTATTATAACAACAGGGAATCTGTCTCACTTCTCTACAAGAGTTTGTTGTCACATAGGAATCATACATGAAGATTCTGTGTGCTGGCATTATAACAACAGGGAATCTGTCTCACTTCTCTACAAGAGTTTGTTGTCACATAGGAATCATACATGAAGATTCTGTGTGTTGGTATTATAACAACAGGGAATCTGTCTCACTTCTCTACAAGAGTTTGTTGTCACATAGGAATCATACATGAAGATTCTGTGTGCTGGCATTATAACAACAGGGAATCTGTCTCACTTCTCTACAAGAGTTTGTTGTCACATAGGAATCATACATGGAGATTCTGTGTGTTGGTATTATAACAACAGGGAATCTGTCTCACTTCTCTACAAGAGTTTGTTGTCACATAGGAATCATACATGAAGATTCTGTGTGCTGGCATTATAACAACAGGGAATCTGTCTCACTTCTCTACAAGAGTTTGTTGTCACATAGGAATTATATATGAAGATTCTGTGTGCTGGCATTATAACAGAGAATCTGGCTCACTTCTCTACAAGAGTTTGTTCTGACATAGGAATCATACATGACGATTCTGTGTGCTAGCATTATAACAGCAGAGAATCTGTCTCACTTCTCTACAAGAGTTTGTTGTCACATAGGAATCATAACTGACGATTCTGTGTGCTAGCATTATAACAGCAGGGAATCTGTCTCACTTCTCTACAATAGTATGTTGTCACATAGGAATCATACATGAGGATTCTGTGTACTGGCATTATAACAGCAGGGAATCTGTCTCACTTCTCTACAATAGTATGTTGTCACATAGGAATCATAACTGACGATTCTGTGTGCTAGCATTATAACAACAGGGAATCTGTCTCACTTCTCTACAATAGTATGTTGTCACATAGGAATCATAACTGACGATTCTGTGTGCTAGCATTATAACAGCAGGGAATCTGTCTCACTTCTCTACAATAGTATGTTGTCACATAGGAATCATACATGAGGATTCTGTGTACTGGCATTATAACAGCAGGGAATCTGTCTCACTTCTCTACAAGAGTTTGTTGTCACATAGGAATCATACATGAAGATTCTGTGTGCTAGCATTATAACAGCAGGGAATCTGTCTCACTTCTCTACAAGAGTTTGTTGTCACATAGGAATCATGCAAGAAGATTCTGTGTGCTGGCATTATAACAGCAGGGAATCTGTCTCACTTCTCTACAAGAGTTTGTTGTCACATAGGAATCATACATGAAGATTCTGTGTGCTAGCATTATAACAGCAGGGAATCTGTCTCACTTCTCTACAAGAGTTTGTTGTCACATAAGAATCATGCAAGAAGATTCTGTGTGCTGGCATTATAACAGCAGGGAATCTGTCTCACTTCTCTACAAGAGTTTGTTGTCACATAGGAATCATACATGAAGATTCTGTGTGCTAGCATTATAACAGCAGGGAATCTGTCTCACTTCTCTACAAGAGTTTGTTGTCACATAGGAATCATGCAAGAAGATTCTGTGTGCTGGCATTATAACAGCAGGGAATCTGTCTCACTTCTCTACAAGAGTTTGTTGTCACATAGGAATCATACCTGACGATTCTGTGTGCTAGCATTATAACAGCAGAGAATCTGTCTCACTTCTCTACAATAGTATGTTGTCACATAGGAATCATACATGAGGATTATGTGTACTGGCATTATAACAGCAGGGAATCTGTCTCACTTCTCTACAAGAGTTTGTTGTCACATAGGAATCATACATGAACATTCTGTGTGTTGGCATTATAACAACAGGGAATCTGTCTCACTTCTCTACAAGAGTTTGTTGTCACATAGGAATCATACATGACGATTCTGTGTGCTGGCATTATAACAACAGGGAATCTGTCTCACTTCTCTACAAGAGTTTGTTGTCACATAGGAATCATACATGAAGATTCTGTGTGCTGACATTATAACAGCAGGGTATCTGTCTTACTTCTCTACAAGAGTTTGTTGTCACATAGGAATCATACATGAACATTCTGTGTGTTGGCATTAAAACCACAGGGAATCTGTCTCACTTCTCTATAAGAGTTTGTTGTCACATAGGAATCATACATGAAGATTCTGTGTGCTGACATTATAACAGCAGGGTATCTGTCTCGCTTCTCCTTAAGAGTTTGTTGTCACATAGGAATCATACATGAAGATTTTGTGTGCTGACATTATAACAACAGGGAATCTGTCTCACTTCTCTACAAGAGTTTGTTGCCATATAGGAATCATACATGAAGATTCTGTGTGTTGGCATTAAAACCACAGGGAATCTGTCTCACTTCTCTACAAGAGTTTGTTGCCATATAGGAATCATACATGAACATTCTGTGTGTTGGCATTAAAACCACAGGGAATCTGTCTCACTTCTCTATAAGAGTTTGTTGTCACATAGGAATCATACATGAAGATTCTGTGTGCTGACATTATAACAACAGGGAATCTGTCTCACTCCTCTACAAGAGTTTGTTGCCATATAGGAATCATACATGAACATTCTGTGTGTTGGCATTAAAACCACAGGGAATCTGTCTCACTTCTCTATAAGAGTTTGTTGTCACATAGGAATCATACATGAAGATTCTGTGTGCTGACATTATAACAGCAGGGTATCTGTCTCGCTTCTCTATAAGAGTTTGTTGTCACATAGGAATCATACATGAAGATTCTGTGTGCTGCCATTATAACAGCAGGGAATCTGTCTCACTTCTCTACAAGAGTTTGTTGTCACACAGGAATCATACATGAAGATTCTGTGTGCTGGCATTATAGCAACAGGGAATCTGTATCACTTCTCTACAAGAGTTTGTTGTCACACAGGAATCATGCAAGAAGATTCTGTGTGCTGGCATTATAACAACAGGGAATCTGTCTCACTTCTCTACAAGAGTTTGTTGTTACAGGAATCATACATGAAGATTCTGTGTGTTGGCATTATAACAGCAGGGAATCTGTCTCACTTCTCTACAAGAGTTTGTTGTCACATAGGAATCATACATGAAGATTCTGTGTGCTGGCATTATAACAACAGGGAATCTGTCTCACTTCTCTACAAGAGTTTGTTGTCACATAGGAATCATACATGAAGATTCTGTGTGTTGGTATTATAACAACAGGGAATCTGTCTCACTTCTCTACAAGAGTTTGTTGTCACATAGGAATCATACATGAAGATTCTGTGTGCTGGCATTATAACAACAGGGAATCTGTCTCACTTCTCTACAAGAGTTTGTTGTCACATAGGAATCATACATGAAGATTCTGTGTGTTGGTATTATAACAACAGGGAATCTGTCTCACTTCTCTACAAGAGTTTGTTGTCACATAGGAATCATACATGAAGATTCTGTGTGCTGGCATTATAACAACAGGGAATCTGTCTCACTTCTCTACAAGAGTTTGTTGTCACATAGGAATCATACATGGAGATTCTGTGTGTTGGTATTATAACAACAGGGAATCTGTCTCACTTCTCTACAAGAGTTTGTTGTCACATAGGAATCATACATGAAGATTCTGTGTGCTGGCATTATAACAACAGGGAATCTGTCTCACTTCTCTACAAGAGTTTGTTGTCACATAGGAATTATACATGAAGATTCTGTGTGCTGGCATTATAACAGAGAATCTGGCTCACTTCTCTACAAGAGTTTGTTCTGACATAGGAATCATACATGACGATTCTGTGTGCTAGCATTATAACAGCAGAGAATCTGTCTCACTTCTCTACAAGAGTTTGTTGTCACATAGGAATCATAACTGACGATTCTGTGTGCTAGCATTATAACAACAGGGAATCTGTCTCACTTCTCTACAATAGTATGTTGTCACATAGGAATCATAACTGACGATTCTGTGTGCTAGCATTATAACAGCAGGGAATCTGTCTCACTTCTCTACAATAGTATGTTGTCACATAGGAATCATACATGAGGATTCTGTGTACTGGCATTATAACAGCAGGGAATCTGTCTCACTTCTCTACAATAGTATGTTGTCACATAGGAATCATAACTGACGATTCTGTGTGCTAGCATTATAACAACAGGGAATCTGTCTCACTTCTCTACAATAGTATGTTGTCACATAGGAATCATAACTGACGATTCTGTGTGCTAGCATTATAACAGCAGGGAATCTGTCTCACTTCTCTACAATAGTATGTTGTCACATAGGAATCATACATGAGGATTCTGTGTACTGGCATTATAACAGCAGGGAATCTGTCTCACTTCTCTACAAGAGTTTGTTGTCACATAGGAATCATACATGAAGATTCTGTGTGCTAGCATTATAACAGCAGGGAATCTGTCTCACTTCTCTACAAGAGTTTGTTGTCACATAGGAATCATGCAAGAAGATTCTGTGTGCTGGCATTATAACAGCAGGGAATCTGTCTCACTTCTCTACAAGAGTTTGTTGTCACATAGGAATCATACATGAAGATTCTGTGTGCTGGTATTATAACAGCAGGGAATCTGTCTCACTTCTCTACAAGAGTTTGTTGTCACATATGAATCATACATGAGGATTTTATGTAATAAAATATACAGACTTTTTGCCATTATAACAGCATTAACACTTTGAAACAGTGATCTCACAACATAAGATCCTTTGTACAGCACAGAGTTTGCGTCAGCTGATCAGCTGGCACATAAAGGGGGAACAGAAACAGCGCAGTGCAAGCAATTCGCTATAATACGGCCACGCGTCTAATCCAAGGTTCTGTAGTGATGTTACAAACGTTACGCAATATGGACTGTCTACGGTCACAGCGTTAATTTTTTCATGATCCGGTTATAGAAATACACACTGCAATGCTTGCGTTAGAGCAAAGTTGGGGACTGTTTTTTTGGAACGGATCTATGGTTATCTTCCTGAGCTGTTGCATTCTCGAAAGGGTTACTTAATTTTCTTTCCTACGTCAATTTAGTTTTGCTAATGGCAACTAGGCTTACGGATGTTTTCGATTATGTATAAGTGTATACAAACTACCCTGCGCTGTGGATTAGAGCTTAGAGCTCTGGTTACCGGCTACGGAATGTGCTCGGGTTTGATCCACGTATGGGGTTGTGGATTTTAAGCTCCTGGTATAGCTCCAGTACCCACTCAGGACCGTGAGGAAAGTAAGGAGCTGCAATCCTGGCCTCGTGAGCCAACTTTCCGGCTGGGGGATGCGTGATGCTGGCCATATCATCTCTCCGTATCGTCTGGATGATCGCCAACTCTGCGGTGCGTAAGTGGGCGTGAGGTCGGCAGTCGGGTTGGTAGGCTCAGGCCCCGCGTGGGCTGTAGCGCCACAGGATTTACTTTTTGTCATATACAACAGTTATTCACTACTATTATTGTTGATGGAGTGGTTTATCTTTTACCTCGAATTTCCTTTCCCTCATTTCTTATCATTTCGCTTTCATGTTTCAGGTACGCTTAGGGGCTGTGCATTGTCGCTCGGTGTTGGACCGTTGGAACAGATACCTGCTCGTTGAAAACCTCTTCTCGGTCTTGCCAGATGATAGCCTTCTCTGAGCACGCTCAGGTGGGTCGAATTCTTCCCTGTTCCGCCAGAGGGCAGCCTCTCTGAGCAGCCCACCTGTGTGATCGGGTCATCAGGCTTGGATTCTTAAAAATACCCAATTTAAGCTTAATGCTAATTCATGGTATGAGATTAAAATACTGTAATACTGAGTGACAAAGTTATCGTCTCAGAGTTGTCGAGGTGATCATATTCACGACACTTTAAATATATTTTAATCTCGTGTGACACACAATATTTTATCTGCTATTACAACGTAAATGAGAGTATTTATACTTATCGTTGCGGATGGCAACATGGCGGTTATGATTAAGATGTATATTTAAGGTAATTAGCAGATCATGGCAAAGGCCAGAGATAAAGATCAATATAGAAAACAAGCCGCGAGCTACGAAAAACTTGATATCAATATGACTAAATTATCATTTGAAAGTTTACCTTTGACAAAAACTTAAAAAACCCTTTCAACCGCTTGGTTATCGTCCTCTATGACCTCTGCAAGATTGGCCGGCGGGTGCAGAGAGTCCTGAATATGTGCTCCAGCAACACATGATGGACGGACAGACAGCGGACAAAGAGGAGCAGGGCCATCCTTAACTCCCTCACGACGAGATACATGACAGGAAGTTACCCAGTTTATCGGAATGTGTTTCACTACTCTAAGCTTATTTCCGCGGAGAGCTGGCCACTCCTCGCGCCAGCACGATAACATGTCTTTCGACGTTACCCGAGATTTTGCAACACTGGGTTTCTGTGATCGCCGCCAGTTCATTTCCCGGCAAGCCAACGTGACCAGGGATCCAAGCACACTCCACATTAACGCCAGAGGCGTGTAAATCATGGAGGGCATCCTGGATGCGCTGCATAATGGGAGGGAAGTTGTACAGTTCGCGAAGGCTCTGAACATGCTAGTTGTCTTGACGATAAAATAAATTGAAATTGATGCCAAATAGTGTAAGTAAAAATTTATATAGGTATGTACGGAAAAGGGAGATATATTTATTCCTCAAGACGTTCAAATGGGTTCTCTAAGTGCAAGGAATTCATACTCCCTAAAACGTCTGTTAATACTACTTGAAGTCTTATTTCAGAAATGAAATAAAAAGATTGCAATTATGTATTTTACTTATTTACTATAATTAAGACCAGTATTTAGGTTGCTAGGGGCGACGAAACAAATGATAACTTATATGGCATTACGGGATACATTTATATTTCATTTGAAAATCTTCTCGTCTATTTAAATAGAAATTAGAATTCCGTAATTAAGTCACTAGGGCCCTCAATCAAAACACATAGGATCCATTTTTTTTCGTTTTAAAATCTTGAATTAAGTCCAGTAGTAATGGAGCGAATTTAATTTATGGCTTCAGGCATGTATCTATTGCAACACAGCGGAAGAGAAAATTTCAACACTTTTATTATTAAACACGAGGATTGTTACGTTTGCGTTGAGCCTCGAAAGTAACCATACGAATGATAATGCAATAACAGACAGCTTAAATCTATTCGCACAACAAAATGGAACATTTCCCAAGTCCAACAGTTAGCTATTCGTCCTGAGCTTCGAGTTTGCGACAGTGTTTTATTTTTAAACGGAAAGAATCGATTATGTTTACACACGATATTGTGTCAACATTATCATGGTGTGTAACCATAGCGACACACAAAACACAAGCCTGCAGTATAAGCCACATTGATTCTTAGCATTATGTGCGTGTGGGTGATTATATTGGGTGCACTGACCTTCTAAAACAGATAACAATCAAATTTACCGACTAGGCGATGAAAATGCTGGTCCCGCACATTCTACTGGTGTAAATCCTTACGAAGGGAGATCTGAAAGGCCCCCCCCCCAAAAAAAACACTCAACAAGGGGCCTTGGGCTATCTGCTAACCTATAAGAGGGTCCGAACGTTCTCAAGTGGTAAGGAACTTAGGTTTAAAATTTGCTGAAATTTGGTCAAAATTTTCAAAAAATTAAACGATTAATTTTTATGACCAAAAAGTACTTTGGATCTTTAGCTTGAATAACATACGAGGGCGATACTGAACATTTTTAGTATGCCATGTTTCTAAAAACAAATGAAATTTCTTTATATTTGACAGCTATTTTCTAATATTTTGGGAATTGATTGCGTGTAGTTTGTTCGATTTGCTCTAATAGTTAATCAGTTACCTCTTTTAAAGATATTCTGTTCACCGAAAAATGAATCTGACTAGAGAAAGTTTCCGGGCAATGATTTTTTACGATTTTAAATCGCCTAAACAATGTAAAGTTCGGCTTAGAAATGCATTTGGCGAAGAAGCTCCATATAAGACAACAATTTATAATTGGTTCAAAAGAGATCGGTTTTTTCTTAGTGATGAATTTCGTGAAGGACGCCTAAGAACTGCTGTTATTGTTGAAAATATTGCCGCTGTTTGAGCAATGCTTGAAGAAAATCGACAGACATCTTATGAATTTATTCGAGCGACATTGGCCGTTGCTGTGAGTCAAATCCAATACATTTTACATCAAGTTAGACTTGAGAAAACCTTGTTGTCGATGGATTTCACATAAGCTGACTCACGACAAAAAAAAAACAATGCATTGATTGGCGGAGAAAATGTCTGGACAAAATCCAAGCCGGCACTTCAAATTTGGTTTGGAATATCGTTACTGTTATGAATATTGGATGTATTGTTATGATCTTGAAAAGAAAATTCAATCGGCTCAATGGATCTTTTGTCACGGTAATCTTTTTTTCTTCTACTTGGCGCCTGTTATTGTTTTACTATTTTGAATTTTGCTATTATTACTCAGTCGAGCAAATATCTCTGAACAGGGCGTGTAAACGGAAAGGAGTTGTTACTAAAAGATAACACTGATAAAAGAATTTGTTTTTACACTTTTATTGCCGTCACACTTAATTAATTTCACATCTTTAATTACTATCGTAATACTTGTCGCGTACCTACTTCACATTTTGTAACTAACTTTACGACGCGAGAGATTCTGTAGAATTGCGTAACGTGTACCTTGCGAGAGATTCTGTAGAACTGCGCGACGTTTGCCTCGTGAATGATTCTGCAGAACTGCGCGATACTTGCTTTTGGCTCAAGAACTTATATTCCCTCACCCCGATATGCCTATTGGTTACTAAATCGCGGCAACATTAACATCTATTTTATCATCCAATCACAATTACAAACACATATGCTCTAGGAAAGATATTCCCTCCATTTCTAAAGAAAGGCACGCTACCCTGGCGTCATTTGTTTGTCTCTTCTAAGTGATAAACAACTCACCCCTTCGCTTCATTGTTACCCACTCCTATTGCCAGTTTTAGTGAGGCCGTGTAAACTTATTTCCTAACAATGCTTATAGCTAACAAACATACAAATCATTGTCATACAATAATGTTAATTTACACTACAATCACTCTGGCATTCACAGTGTTGTGATATAAAATACTGCCTCACTTTGGAACAGAACCTAAGCCTACAAAAGTCCAACGAATTTGCAGTGCTGGTAAGAAGTTAGTCGCTAGTTTTTTTCCTCTAAAAACTAGTATACTACATTAGAAGATAGGCGTACCGTTACTGCCGATTGTACACAAATGTCTGTTTACAGCAATTTTTTAAAAAAGTTCGTGGGAAACGCCCAAAGGAAAACTAATGTTACATCATGATAACGCAACGTCGCATACAGCAAAACTAACAACTGTGTATCTGGATGCGCTAAAGGTCAGCACCATGGACCCTGCACCACACATCCCTTGTGGTTTCGTTTTTATTTCCAAAAATTAAAGATAAAATGCGTGGAATCACTTTTTCATTTTCCGAGGAAGCAGTGCAACATTATAAAAACCTGGTTTCTGAAGTGCCTCAGGAACAGTGGCATCATTGCTTTAAGGACTGATTACATCTAATGTAAAGATGTACTGATGTTAAAGGGCAATATTTTGAAAAGCAATAAAATCATTTAAATTTTTTAAACCTAATGCGTGTTTGATTTTATATAGATTTTCAGCGTCGCCCTGGTACGAGAAATTATTTACAAAGGTTTTAAACTTCTTTTATGAAGCAACCAGAAGAGTGAAAAAATATTGTGTACCAGTTTTGTGTATTATTATTATTATTATTATTATTATTATTATTATTATTATTACTATTTAAATAATATAGTGGTATATTTTTCGAAATCCCGATTTCTGTATCGTGTGTCACGCCTGACTTAAGTAGTACCATGAAAGTAAAATAATTATTTTTCTCAATAAATATTAAGGGCATCTATATGAAATTTAAAACACAGTTTAAGTTGTAGAGCAGCATGTAACAACATTTAAATAAAAACTGAAGGTTTATAAATTGTACCTATGGATATCTATAACAACATCCAAATGAAACAAGCGTCGCACTGCTATTTTCATAAACTACCTTTAGAACCGAAATTACGGTAATGTTAAATTTCTTAAAACTCCTGTCTTATTTGTAACGAGGCCTCCTGGGGGTCAAAATTCAACCAAATGGGTGCTGTCTTTGCAAGGACATTGCGAGATTTTTCTAAAGGTTCTTTGTTACACATAAGTCAGTCTGTATCAGGATAGATTGCCTCAGTTGCGTAGTGGCCTTCAGATACCACCTACTTATGCTGATACTTATATGGTTTACATTGCAATAACTCTATTTTATGTTGATTTAGCAGGAAGGCGATCTTTTGCTGAATTAAGATGTTCTGTGGGTTTTGGTAATAGATGGCCTTAGTTGTGTAGTCACCTTCCTCTAAGGCTTATTTTATTTAAAGGGACATTAAAAGCCCTACTCCACCAATGTTAAATCTACTAAATTTGTGACCCATTCTCTCAGAAACTATTTAAGATACTCGTATCAAACTGAAAATTTTACAGAATATAGATGCAACCGTTTTAAGGCCAGTGAGCTTATTTTTATACAATAAATGGTTAATTAAGAAAGATAGGATTTTTTCTTAATTACACATTTTCTTATTACAATTTATCAGTAATGAATTTTTTTAAATGTGACTAACTTATAAACACAAAAGTAGATCAGTAGCAGAATTGAGATTTTTTATCATATCAAAATTTCAGTGAATTATATTCAACAATTCCTGAGAGAACGGGTCGCTTATATCAGAAAATGTCATTCAGAGAAGAAAAACTGTTTAAATTAATAATTGAGAAAAAATGCTTATACATTTACAAAGAAAACAAATCGCATTGCTTGCGCATATGGACGTTGCTATGTTTAGAAGTGGTACCTACCAATTTGTAGAAAAACCTTCCCATTATAGATAAGCTAAAATCTACTTCTCTACTCCAAGGAGTATATAAGTTACGATGTTTCCTGTATATGGTGCAGAATTCAAAGTACAAAATGGCAGACGCAGCTTGCCTCTAATTTAAATCTAAGTTTTGTGTCTACAATGATATAATACATATGAAATTAAACAGAAAATTCCGGTTTATGAGAGTAAACTCCAGAACCACTCATATGAACACCTGCCCAAGTAGCAGCAACTCCAGCACCGACGAGAAAATGTTGAAGTTACAAAAAACGCTGTCTTTATTACATTAACTAAAAACGCAGATATTAAGGGGATACAGAAAACTAACTCAAATTATGAGAAAATTAAAACAAGAAACTGAAGAACAGCCAACATTTGAAGAATAAACACCTTAAAACAAATATCCTGATAAAGTTTGGACTGATAATCTGCAAAAGGCTAGAAAACGTGTATAACTGCAGTTGTAGAATAAGATATTTAAAACCCTCTTAGAAGAAACTAGAAACAATTCATGGCAACATTTTGTAGAAAAAAACTCTTGACACATATATATGGGGGATGCCCTATAAAATAATTATGGAAAGGGTAAAGAAGTCAGAAATGTTAACAACGTTAAATAAAGGAGACCGGGAATTAACAGCAAATTGGAAATATTCTGTTAAATAAACTACTTTACGACGATGACTATTCAACAAATTACGCGCTTTAAAGAGGATTAATATGAACTTTCTTTGTTACAATTCAAGAGTAATTTACTCCTTCGACATTACTGAAGTTAAACTCATCATAAGAAAGCAGTTGGTCCAGATGGTATTACCATGAGGTATTCGTGCATTATAAGACAAATTCGCACCGTTCTTATATAAATTACTCAATGATTGTATGTGGCAAGGCCGCTTTCCACTCTGCTGGAAGGAGGCCAAAGTTACCATTTTGAAGAAAAGTTTAAATAGAGATCCTAAATCATATAGATCAATATGTTTGTTAAATCCGCTGGAAAAGTATTTGAACAATTAATATGAAAGGGACTAAGAGAATATAGAATTATGTTAGGTTTACATGAAATACAATTTGGCTTTAGAAATGGCTTTTATACGAGGAACCTATAAGTCAACTGATAAGTAACTACAATTAAAACCTTAAAAGCTAAGTATATTATTGGAACTTTAGCGTACATTTCTGGAGCCTTAGATAATTTTTGTGACCTCATCTTTTTGAGATGTTAAGACAAAAGAATTATTCCAAATGTCTATATGCAGTATGAAAAATTACTGTACTGAGAAAAGTACGTATTAAAGGAATAAAGGATATAGCTAATAAAAAAATCACCAAAGGATGTTCTCAGGGCTCGATCTTAGGACCATTGTTTTGGGACATTGTATTGAAGATGTTATTAGAGGAGCTGAATAATGACATGGATATAAAAAACACCATAGTCTATACTGAAGATGTGTTGTTTATAGTAGAAGGAGATAATATACGCGATTTGGAAAGAAGACGTTCAAATAAATCAACGACCAAATTATATACTTTGTGTAGCATATCAAAATTACAAATAACCCCCGCAAAGTCATGTTACATGATCTTAAAGGGAAAACTGAAAAGAGACCCAACTATTTAATTTAATAATCAGGACATTAGAAGACAGAAAGAAGTAAACTATTTGGGAATATTTTTGGAAGAAAAATTGAATTTTAGAAAACATACTGAACATTGTAGTAGTATTAATGTTGTATTTATTTAACATTATTATAGCACCACGTTTGGAAGCCAATTTGATGCGGTATTAAGGTTGTGTGACTTCATGTGTTGCCATCTTGTGACGTCATTCTTTGTTAAGTTATGTAGCTCCATCTGGCGTAGCAATTTGCATCAATTAGTTTCCGAAAGAATTTAAAGTTTTGTATATTGTCCTCCGGCTAGCTATCATCTTATCTTGGTAGGACATGTATCTCTATGTAAGGGTGTGAATCGGAAAGGAATCTTTTATCCAGAAATGATACTGACGAAGAAATTGGTTTTATAATTTTTATTGCCGAACACGTTCACAAACACTTTTACATATTAATCTGGATACTCGCCAAACTGAAACTGTTTGTAATAACTTCTTACTTATCACTTTTAACTCGAGTACTTCAACTTTGTGTATTTTTTAACTGTATAATACTTTATAATAATTCTCGTAATTCTGCTGCGCGTAACTTGACGAAATGAAGGACTGACTGACGATGAACTGAGAGACCGACGTGTAGAGTATTGAGAATTCTGTTGAACTGGGGGGCACTCTACCTCGGACCTGGCTTATATACACCCACTCCTCGACATGCCTAAAGATTATAAATGAACTGCTATTGGCTAATAAAACGCGCCAACATTAGCGTCTATTTTAATATCCAATGAAAACCACGAATACATATTACTTTAGGAAATGTTCTAGAAGCTTCTACCGAAAAGGCGCGAAACATTACGTAACTTCCTTGTTCCCGGTAATGATAAACAACTCACCCCATCGCTGCATTATTGCGTTATTATTGACAGTTTCAGTAAAGCCATATATTATTATTTACCAATAATAATTACAATTAATAAACCTCTGAAATCAATGTCACATAAAAATACATATTCATATTACAATCATTATTTACATTTGAGTAATTTGTGATACAAATTACCGTATCATATGCCCCACTAGAAACATAATTATAAATATTTATAACTTGTTTGGAAATTTTATAATTGGGTTTTTAGTCTCCTAAATCTTGGAACACACGCTATCACTTTCACTTTACACTTCACACGCATTTAACACATGACATGTTTTTTTTTATCTCGCCACTACTTACTGGCTTTGGTTTAATTAATTTAGATATTAATCTGACATCACAATTTTTTTTATATAGCAAATACTTTACCCTAAATTATTTAATCAATGCTACCAAATTGTTTACTTTAAGTTGTTGACAAAAATTTATACATTTAAGATTTTTTTGTAATTATTATACATATTTACCAAAATATTCACCCTCTACATATATTTAAATCTCTTAAATCTAGGCACTGTTTCACACGTTCTATTTACTACATAAGTAAATGTTTTTTAGTTATATTTACTCATTTTTGTTATTTTGTACTTATTTTAACAATACTCTTGGAATGGTATTTATGTACCTTACTTTAATATAACATCATGCTTTAGTTCACATGTTCAGTTACTAATAAAATGTTATTTTCCTCTCAAACATTTAGTCATGTCCAAAATTTATTTCTCCTTTCCTATGACATACATATTTATTTAACCTCTTACGTTCCAATACATTGCTCTGCATTTCGTCTTTAACTATCCAGCATTTACTATTTATCATCTTGGTCTTTTGTTTCACCATGATCTTCATGGTTGTATGGTTTCAGCATCTCAATATGGAACTTTCCTATGCTTTTTCGAGTTGTTGGATTACATAACTCATATGTATTAGTTCCATATACTTCAACAACTTCATATGGTCCATGGTATTTGAGAAACATTCGCCAGTAAAGTTTATTTGCTTTATCCGACAATTTCTTGGTTTTAACCAAAACTAAATCTCCTATTTTGATCCTCCACTCCTTTCTCTTCTTTTCTTCATGTTTAATTTTTCTTTTTATGGCCTTTTTCTTCATCCTCTCGAATGCTTTTCGGAACATCTCTTCTTCTGTTTGTGGTATCGAATGCGCATCTGGAATGGCTTCTGGAATTTTTTTACACATTGTATTGATCTTCTTTCCTAACTTAAGTTCACATGGTTTGTATCCTGTCACACTGTTTACAGTTTCATTTAGTAGATTCTGAACGAAGTTCACGTATCCATACCATTGGGTGTGTTTTCGATGACATAACACCCTCAAATAATTTGAAATTTCCTTAATTTCCCTCTCCACTGGGTTGGAGTTCGGTCTGTATCTTGACGAAAAATATTGTTTAATGCCATTTTCTTTCAGTCCATCCATAAATTTTTTTTCCTGTGAAGTACGAAGCATTGTCGCTCAATACAGATTGAATAGGTCCTTCTTCTATCACATATGACTTAAGTAGTCTATTTAAACATGCTAAACCTGTAGGTTTTCTCAAAGGGTAAATTCTTACATATTTGCTGAATATATCATAACAGACAAATATATATTTATTTCCAAATTGACTTGGAGGCATCGGACCATGAATATCAATACTAATTACACATCTCGGCTTGTCCCTTATAACCGAATTAGTTTCAAATGCATATGCTGCATTTATCTGCTTTGCCTTCTGACACAGGTTGCAGCACGATATAAATTTCCGAACTTTCTGACGCAATTTGGATATGTATAAATTCTCTAAAATCATAGAAGTTGTTCGGTCCGTCCCTGAGTGTGCTAACCCTTCATGAAAATTCTTAATTAGTTCCTTTTCCATGCTTTTCGGAACCATTACCTTCCAACTAGGCATTTCTTTTCCATGCTTCTTGTATAATGTCCCATCTCGAATTGCTATAATTTCTTTCTTTGCCTCCTCAATCAATGTTGCATTTTCTTTTAGTTCAAATAATTTTGCATCCTCATTTTGAATTTCCCCCATATTTTTCAATTTTCTAATCATTTCTTTGCTTAAAGGGATTTCAATTGTCAATATTTTGACTTCATTTCTAGGCCTTTCAATATTTTCGGGAATTTGTGGGTTGTAGTTCAATCTTGATAGCAAATCACTGAAGGTATTATTTTTGCCAGGAATGTGGATAATCTCAATATCAAATGCAGATATTGCATGAATGTATCTAGCAAGTTTTCCACTACATAATCTACACCGTTGTATGAAAGTTAAGCTGATGTGGTCTGAATATACTTTCACCTTTTGCTGATAAATATAGGTTTTAAAACGAATTAATGAGAAATATAGTGCTCCAATTTCTAGCTGAGTCACTGAAGAATTTCGCTCAATATTTGTAAGTCCTCTTGAAGCTGTACTAATGACGTGAAAGTCATTGTTGATGTCTCGCTGTCCTAAAATTCCGGCATATCCTTGCATTGATGCGTCGACATAAATCTCATATTCCAAATCTTCTCTGGGCCTCTCGAGTAATATGGACTTAGCAAAGAGTTCCTTTACTCTCTCAAAACATTTTTGATGATCCTCTGTCCATTTCCACTTATTGTTCTTTCGGAGTAGCTGCCGCAGTGGTTCTATTTCAGCCGAATATCTTGGTACGAACTTACTCTGAAAGTTCAGTACCCCTAAGAGACGTCTAATTTGTTTAACGTTCCTGGGTGACGGAATTCTCATTATTGCTTCTATTCTTTTTTGATCAGGTCTTATACCTCGTTCATCCACTACATAACCCAGAAAATTTATTTCCTTGACACAAAATTTTGATTTTAGTATGTTCACAGTCATACCATGTTGTTGTAGTTTATTTAACACATAATGGACATTATTCATGTGTTCTTCAAATGTTTGACTAATGATTAAGAAGTCGTCAATATACTTTATTAAAAAGTCATCTGCAGAATTTCCAAAGATACTGTGAATGGCTCTCAAAAATCCACTTCCTGAGTTTTTTAAACCAAAAGGATTTACACAAAAACGATACTGGATCCCTGAGTACTGAAATGAAGTGTAATCACGCACTTGTGGATCTAATTCCACTTGCCAATATGATGCAGTGAGGTCAATGGATGTCAGAAATCTCCCTCTTGAAAGTTTTGTAATTAGTTGTTCAATTCCCTCACTTTGAAAATGATCTGGTTTCATATACTTGTTGACATATCTACCGTCTAAAGTTAATCTCAAACTACCATCTCGTTTAATACTCCAGCAGATTGAATTTATGTATTGAGAATTACTTTGCTCAATAATCCCATTTTCTAACATGCTATTTATTAATTGTCTAGCTTTATCTCGAAGACTTATAGGTAAATTGTCATACTTGTGCCTATATGGTGGTACGTCTTCTACTTGAAATGTATGCTGATATACATTACATCTGCCTGGGATATTACTAAATACTGAACTATTGTTCATCAAAACATCATGAAGGATTTGTTTTTGCATTATCGTAAGATTATAAGCTTCTTCACACTTGTGTATTATTTCCTCATTTCTCTTCTCTTTCCAGCTGTTGTCTGTCTCGCTCACATGGTCGCCTTTTGTTTGGATTATAAATTCCTCTACTTTCTCTGGCATTTCTGCTAGCTGTTGAAAATATGGTGTGGTATTCCCTTAATATTCTGTGACTACCTGCTTTATTTGATTGTTTCTATCAGTTTCTGTTATTTGCACAAAAAACTCTTGGTCACAAATATTTTTCTCATCCTTTGTCATCTCGATTACAGAAACTTTTTCTTTTATAAATGGTACCCTTATTTCTCTATCTTCTTTTGTTATTTTTAACTCTT
The DNA here is from genome assembly GCA_030765065.1 of Deroplatys truncata. Classification (NCBI taxonomy): domain Eukaryota; kingdom Metazoa; phylum Arthropoda; class Insecta; order Mantodea; family Mantidae; genus Deroplatys; species Deroplatys truncata. The sequence goes on along the minus strand of CM060975.1, from coordinate 18,633,973 downwards.
CATGTTTAAAATCTATACATGCTTCATATTCATGTAGGAAGTCACATCCTATAATTATGTCACAAATCAGGTGGTTTACAATTAGAAACATAACCTCAAAATTCTCTCCGCCAATAAGTATGCTAAGTAGAGCTTGTGTTTTTATGACCTGTGTAGTTCTTCCAATTGCAACACGACAAACTAAATTACTAGTGGGAAGAGCCATAATTTTGTTACCTTCATTAATCAAATTTATGTAAAATTTCTGTGAGCAAATTGAAGCTGATGAACCAGAATCTATAGTTGCAATGATTTCTTTCTTCGCAATTTCCATCCTAACATGAGGTGACTCAAAATTTTCTCCCTTATCTTTTGTTGCTGTAATCTTATTACAGGGTGTATGTGTAGGCGTATGATTTGTATTGGTAATGGATACTGAATTATTAAAGACGTCCTGAGAACCTACTGCACAGGAGTCTGTTAACAGTTTTCCTGGTTATTTCCATGTTCACGTACGGGACTGCCATTCCTAACAGGCGCTAAATCTATCTCAGTGTCGCTACCATTGTTTTGAGTTCCCCTTCCTCGAGTTCGAAATCCTCGATTTCTGACATTATGTCCACTTGGCACGTAATTTTCTTGCCGTTCCTCAGATCTTTCCCGGTTATTATTTTCCCTCCAGTGAGTGAAATTTCCTCTTTGTCTAATGTACCTCCTTCCATAATTTTGCCCTCTTTCAGGCAACCTTTCTGTCCTGACATAATTTATTTGTTCCTGTCGACCTGGTCTCCTATCTATCCTTGATCTTTCAAATTGTGGAACGTATGATTGATACCGTTGTCTGGTATTAATTTCATGATGTCTGTCTTGTCCTCTAATTTGCTGATAACTACCTTGGTAATTTCTTCTATCTCGCACATCTAAAAATCTATGCTCCCACTCCCGAGACATATCTTCTTCCTGTTGTTCTAAAGCTGTTATTAATTCTGTCATCTCATAGATGTTCCGTGGTTTTGCAATTAATAAGTAATTTCGTATCCTTATAGGATAATGCCTTGCGAGCAAACTCACAAAATCTTCCTCACTGATTGGAGGTGACAAGTTTCTAACCTGACTTGCATGTTTTAGTAAGTAATCAGTCATTGATATTCCCTCTTGTGGATTAAATTGACCATGACTAAGCATTGCTCGAATTCTTTGCTGTACCGTAACATTCCAAAATCTGTTCATGAATAATCTCTTAAAGGATTCATATGATATTTCACCCCCGGATACCATTTGTAACCAATCTAAGGTTTTCTGGTCCAAACATCTTTTGACAACTATCATTTTCAATGCTTCAGGTATCTTTTTAATTTGAAAATACTCTGATAATTCTGCAATGAACTGTACTGGACTGGAGTTTTCATTAAATTTTGGAAGTGGAAAATCACTTAAGATATGATTGTAATTTTGCAAATTCCCTGCTCCCATATTTAAATTCTCTAGTGTTACTTGTGCACTCTGAGTTTCAGCATTAGCTCTAGATGAAGCTGCCGCATCACTCACATTATTTGTCATACCTGAGGAACTACCTCTATCATTATGTTGTACATCTGATACATTTACATCACATATATTTTCCCTTGAATTTAATTCTAACCTATTTACAGTACCTTGCAGATTTTCTATTGTCTGTTCCAATTTTTTATTATTCTCATTTTGAACAGTTTGGTGTTTGTTAATTTCAGAAGTTAGCTTTTGATTCAAATCTTTAACTTCATCAGACAATTTGTTTCTCTGTGTTTCTGACTCCTTCTGAATTTCAGATATTTCCCCTCTGAAATTAACTTGCACCTGTATTAAATCTGCATTTGTAGCCTCCATCATCTCTTTTAACTCACTTGAAATGCTACTCATTCGGCTGCCTAGCTCTGTACATTTTACATTAATATGCTCTATTTTATTCTTAACCTCATTTTTTTGGTTAGATATTTCCCTGCTCATGTCTAACATTTTCTTTGAGACTTCACCTATTTCATTTGCTATCATTTCTTGATTTTCATTTTTCATTCTAATCATACTACTATCTAGCTCCATGAATTTCTTTTCAATCTCTTCCCTGTTTTGTTCTAAGCTTTTACCAATATTTTCCCTTAATTCCCTATGACTCTTTTGCATATCTTCCCTGTTTTGATCTATTTTCTTTTCTAATTTCTCATTATTCATTTCCATGTTCTGAGTTAGTTTTTGTTCTAATTTTTCATTATTCTGAGTTAGTTTTTGTTCTAAACTCCTATCAATATCTTCCCTGTTTTGATCTATTTTCTTACTAAGATCTTCCCTTAATTCCCTATGACTCTTTTGCATATCTTTCATATTCTCATTCAAATTTTTCAGCATTTCCATAATCATACTAGTATCAAGATTAACATTTCCTGCTATTCTATTCTCACTTTCTGCACTAACATTTTCATCTTCAAATCCTAAAAAGTCTGGGCTTCTTTCTGTAACCTGTATTGAATCACAGCTAACTGTTACACTATCTCCCTCCATAATTATTTCTTCTGTATTACTAGCAGCCATTGTTTTTTTTATCCTACCACTCCTCAGTAACATTTATTTACCCTTTTTTTTCTAAAAAAAATTAAGATACTCTAACCTTACTGATGCTGTCCGTTGCTGTTACTTTGATGTCCAGTTTTTCTGCCCCTCTCTCCTAGGTTTGTATGTCGCTTCGATGAATCTGCGTAGTTTTATCGTTCTGTAGCTTGAATTTCCACGATGTCCAATTATCCATGTAATCTGTCCTGCCTGTTGTTTCTGGAATCTGCGTCTTGTAGATCATTTCACCGCTGCATTCCTGGTTACTCTGCTTCATTCCTAGTCATCGTGTTCCTTTCCTGGTCACTTCGCCCCACGTCCTGGGTGCCAATTTGTAGTAGTATTAATGTTGTATTTATTTAACATTATTATAGCACCACGTTTGGAAGCCAATTTGATGCGGTATTAAGGTTGTGTGACTTCATGTGTTGCCATCTTGTGACGTCATTCTTTGTTAAGTTATGTAGCTCCATCTGGCGTAGCAATTTGCATCAATTAGTTTCCGAAAGAATTTAAAGTTTTGTATATTGTCCTCCGGCTAGCTATCATCTTATCTTGGTAGGACATGTATCTCTATGTAAGGGTGTGAATCGGAAAGGAATCTTTTATCCAGAAATGATACTGACGAAGAAATTGGTTTTATAATTTTTATTACCGAACACGTTCACAAACACTTTTACATATTAATCTGGATATTCGCCAAACTGAAACTGTTTGTAATAACTTCTTACTTATCACTTTTAACTCGAGTACTTCAACTTTGTGTATTTTTTAACTGTATAATACTTTATAATAATTCTCGTAATTCTGCTGCGCGTAACTTGACGAAATGAAGGACTGACTGACGATGAACTGAGAGACCGACGTGTAGAGTATTGAGAATTCTGTTGAATTGGGGGGCACTCTACCTCGGACCTGGCTTATATACACCCACTCCTCGACATGCCTAAAGATTATAAATGAACTGCTATTGGCTAATAAAACGCGCCAACATTAGCGTCTATTTTAATATCCAATGAAAACCACGAATACATATTACTTTAGGAAATGTTCTAGAAGCTTCTACGGAAAAGGCGCGAAACATTACGTAACTTCCTTGTTCCCGGTAATGATAAACAACTCACCCCATCGCTGCATTATTGCGTTATTATTGACAGTTTCAGTAAAGCCATATATTATTATTTACCAATAATAATTACAATTAATAAACCTCTGAAATCAATGTCACATAAAAATACATATTCATATTACAATCATTATTTACATTTGAGTAATTTGTGATACAAATTACCGTATCAACATATTCGAAATAAATGTGAAACTATAATGATGAAATTGGCCAGAATCATTCAATAAAATTTCAAAAGTTCATTAAGCACGAATATTACATATGATAATAGTATTTTTGCGACTAAGAAGAACACCTTACTAAGAAGAACACAACGAAAAATTGCATTAAGATTTATAGGAACAGTGATCACTGCACTGAATTGTTAGTTTCAACAGGAGTATGCCCCATAGATGTAGTGATATAGTAAGTATTGCATTCCACCCAAAAATTCGATATCGGGATTTCACCGGAAATACATGTTTTGAGGTGCCCTGAATACAAATATAGAATTTTTGGAAACATGTCCGTGTGTGTGTGTGTGTGTGTGTGTGTGTGTGTGTGTGTCTATCAGTCTGTGAACAGCATAACTCAAAAACGAAGAGTCGAATAAATACCTAACTTGGTACTTTGAGGCAGTATTTTATATCACAACACTGTGAATGAGAGAGTGATTGTAGTGTAAATTAACATTATTGTATGACAATGATTTTAGATATTTGTTAGCCATAAGCATTGTTAAGAAATAAGTTTACACGGCCTCACTGAAACTGACAATGGGAGTGGGTAACAATGAACCGATGGGGTGAGTTGTTTATCACTTAAAAGAGACAAACAAATGACGTCAGGGTAGCGTGCCTTTCTTTAGAAATGGAGGGAATATCCTTCCTTGAGCATATGTGTTAGTAATTGTAATTAGCTTACAAAACAGACGCTAATGTTGGCGCAATTTGGTAACCAATAGCAGCTCTATTATAATGTTTAGGCATTTCGGGGAGGAGTATATATTCTCGAGCCATAAGCATGTTTCACGCAGTCTTAAAAAAATAATTCACGAGGTACACGTCGCGCAGTCTTGAAGAATCTTTCGTGAAGTGCACATAATACAGTTTGGAAGAATCTCTCGCGTCGTAAAGTTAGTTACAAAATGTGAAGTACGCGACAACTATTACGACAGTAATTACATTCGGAAATATAACAGCTTCAATCAGGCGTGTATAAAGATTAAAGATGTGAACTATTAATTAAGTGTGAAAATAAATTCTTTTATCAGTGTTATCTTTTAGTAACAACTCCTTTCCGTTTACACGCCCTGCTCAGAGATATTTGCTCGACTGAGTAATAATAGCTAGCCGGAGGACAAAGAACCCAAAATTAAAAATAATAAAACAACAGGCGCCCAGTAAATAAGATAACACGAACAGATTACCGCGACAACTTGAGTTTACCATCTTCCAAGGATGCGACACGAAAATTTCCAAGAAAATCTACCACTCCAGACTACCCTTTACAAGGAATATTTTTCGATATTTTTTATTTTCTCAAAAATGGCTCTAACAATTTTGATTAAAATATCATACGTTTACGATACTTTTATGGCAAATGAAACGTATATCTTTAATTTTGTAGGAATGTCCCCAAAAGCCCTCTTCATTGTGAATAACTTTTACACAACTGGTAAACCGTAAGGGATAGACAAAATTTTACTACACAGAAAATGTAGATATCGCTAAAACACACAATTTATACCATATACATTTTTTGTGGAGTGAACAATTTCCGAGATATTCCTTGTTATTTGTTACTTTTTCTCAAGTGGGAATTCGTTAGTATTCTTTTTTTTTTGACATAGAAAGAGAATGAAATGCTCCACAACCAACCAACGCTTCAAATATTTGACTATCGCTTATAACCTAGCATATTCCTCTTGCACCTACAAGAAAATTAGCAATAAGATTGACATCTCGACTAACGTGAAGCATGTGGGGAATAAGCGTTTGTAAAAATAGTTTGTACAAGAGTAGAGAAAGTCATGTGAGTGCAACATATCAGATTTTTTTAGTTGAAGAAAGATGAATTAGATAAGGTCGCAGATGTTATTGGGACGAGATGTAAAGCCATAACGAAAATACAACATAATTTGAAGTCAAGTTGGTAGCAAGGATGGGTAACCATATATAGTGAAAGGAGTACGCCTTATTTATTTATTTAGCAACATTTCGGAACGGTTAAAATTAAAACATATCCATCCAACAAAGGGACTAATACATTGTTTAACCAGACGCGGCCTTTATAAAACGTATTGGAAGAAAATTGACAAAACACAGAAGGATATATGTAATTATTGCAATCAGCAAGGAACCCCGGAGCCTGTATCGTTTGAATGTATACATTCTTATACTGAGTCAACACAAGGAAGCCAAGCTTTAAGTGGATACCAGGTAGGATATATTTTAAGAAATAACACCCTATACATACAACTCGACATATTAGCTAAAAAGTTAGCAAAATAGCATGAGAAACAAGATACTGAACAAGATGAAATTGTAACGTTAGTACCTTAAGTAATGAAGAAATAAGAAGATCGGAGAGAATTCGAGTCCTACGTGCAATGATGAAAGAAAAGAAAATTTAAACTAATTGAAGGAAAAAGTTTTGGACAATAATTCCAGGCAAGAAAAATAGAGAGGGGAGAGCAGGAATTTATTGAAAAACAAGGGTATTGGGGGAAAAAGAGGATAAGGGGAGGAGATGGAATTCAAAGCAGTGAGGAGTGAGCCTAGAGAGGGAGATGGTGAATTGAGGCATTAGGGACAGGAGCGGTGGAGTTATGATTTGGAGCGAGAGGAAGAAGATTGTGGTGAGGGCAAATGGAGTGAAAATGTTGCTAAGTGGAGATAAAGTGAATGCAGTGGTAAGAAAAGTGAAGTATTTTTATTTTAAAGAGCAAGTAAAGCAACAGCTTTATAGAAGATCGATAAATATAATGATTATTGTGTTAAGTGAAGTGAAAAATATTTAAAAAATTATGTTGAGTATTAAGTGAAGTGAAAGATAAAAAGAATAAGGGAAGACTAGTTTACTACAGAGTGAATGATAAGTTAAATAAAATTGTTAGATAATTACTGCATTTTACTTAAAATATATTAAGAGAAGTGAATGGTTAAAGTATACATTTTAAGGAAAGTATATTCAAGTTGTACAGAAAGGATAAATAGCATAAATATAGCAGAATTCTGAATTTCGATATGAAATTATAAAAAATTACCTTTAGCATAAAATTCTCCATGATTAGTTAAAAATGAAATTATATATTAAGTGCAGTTTAGGTACTGGATACCATTGCCTCTACCACTGGAAACCAGTGATTAGAAAGTAGATTAGTGTGAAATATTTTGTTACATTTTATCTCGCTTAATTTACTAATTATTTACTAGGTCACCAGTTAGTTTATATTGCTAGCTTTCAGTAATAATAGTTGAACGTTTTTTATTTAATTTCAACTATATCTGTAAATGTTTTTATTATTTTTATTTTGTTCATATTGTTCTAATCGTTTTATTTACAGATTATAAGCACAAATCTATACAATGATAAAAATGAAATAGTTGTTAAATAAATTACACATTTGGAATACACGTCCTGGTAAAGGAAACAGGATACCAGGATGGAGTACTGTGGATTTTATTTTATTATTTATAAGACTACACAAGATCTAAAACTACCACTTTTTGTCAATTTTCGCCACTGCAGCATTGTAATATTTATTTTGTGGTTACCCGAGGGCTGGAAAAAACAAAAAGGGAAAATAAAGTAGACAGATTAACCGGGCATATGAGATTCGAACCCGGGACCTCCCGATTGACAGCCCTGGGTCTCCTCGATCGCTGCATGGCTTATAATTATACCTCGGCGCATTATGCGCTAAAAACTTAAATAATCAGGCAAATAGGTACTACACTGCCGTTTGTGAAAATTGCAACACCAAGAAGGAAACGCATTAATTCAATGAATTTAATACCACAGGCTAGGTACATGACAAGTAACAAATGATAAACTTTTCAAATCTATAACGACCTTTGAACCCTAATATTCAGTATTTGGTGTTCCTCCACGCGCTGCTATATGCCGTGACACTGAATCAGAATAAGATCCTGAGGGATTTCCCTCCACGCAGTTTGTATTCGAGCCCACAAATCCTTGACACTGGTTACTGGAGGACCGTGACGCACCAGGTGCCGACCAACCATATCCCAGACATGTTCGATGTCACGTGAACGTGCAGGCGAGGGAAGCAATGGTACCCGTCGCTCTTCGAAGAAGGCTTGTATATTTCTCGCAATATGTGGCCGGGCTTTGTCATGTTGAAATGTGCCCTGAAGCAGGGCAGTACCTCAGGCTGTACAACCACCGTTAGCTATCGGTTGCTGTTCAAATTGCCCTCAATTCGTAGGAGGCAAGATCAGTCGTTGTAATCAATGGCACCCCAAAACATCACACCTGGTGTTTGTCTGCTATGCCGCTCAACAATGCAGCCCTCCAGGTTGCGCTCACCACGGCCCGCCGGACACGTATGCGGCCATCACTGTAGGACACGTTGAAGTGGGACTCGTCCGAAAAGACTACATTTTGCCACTCAGCACCCCAGTGACGGTGTTCACGTGCCCACTACAGTCGGAGGAGCTTGCGGTTTCTGGACAATGGAAGCCGACGTAATGGCGTGCATGCAACCAGTCCAACCTGATCAAACGGCGACGAACCTTTGATGCAGACAAGTTCACACCTGTTGCAGTGCTCCAGCGTCGAGTCAATACTGTAGATGAAGCTGTACGGTTCGTTATGGTCGTGCGGACAAGATGACGGTCATCCCGTGCTGTGGTCCAGTACCCGCTCTTCGCTGCGTACGACCTTCATCCATCCAGTGCTTCCACACACGCATCACTGTCGCAGCAGCACGTCCTGTACGAGCCGAAATGTCACGGTATGACAAACCCGATCATTCTGCCCTGTTCGAACTCATGCCGATATGGCGAGGCATACGGCAATCACATTTATTGTTTCCACCTTGTTTGACAGCTCTGCTCTGACTACACTGGGAGCAACACTGACCTTGTCGGACCGACACGAGAGGGCTCTGCTCGGCCTACATGTACCCCATCTCTCTGCAAACCTAATCACTTATTGCTTGCACACTCTTCTACACTTCCACCAAGTTATTCCGGAAATTCTTTCTTGGTGTTGCAATTTTTACAAATGGCAGTGTATAATAAGTTCAAAATAGGCACTGGTATAGGCACCATCAGTAGTTATAAGCATTCAAGTAGGCACAACAATTTATTCATTTACACTTAACACTTTTATAAACAGAACAGCATGGAAATATCAAATATATTAAATTTACTAAATTTCACTTCTCTTAATGAAGTTAAACTGTAAACATTTATACTCTTCAGTTACTACGAATTGTCAGTTTTTAAGTAATTTCTCTCTTGAATACGTTTTACACTCCCACGCTGGTCTGTAATTATTATTGAGTCTGTCATGTATTACTGTTAAACAGGCTATTGTGACGTTTGCAGTGAAATAAGTCTAGTCTTGTAAGGCCTCATTTATATATGCGATTTTATGTCGTGCAACAAGTGCGACGCGATCTGGAAGTACATTGAATTAAATTGGAGCATTTATGTAATGCGAGATGTCGCACGACTTGAAAAACATGTCGCATGGTGTTTCAGGTCACATGATATATGCGACAACCGCATGCCTCAATATACATGGGTGTATGTGGGCCTGTTTATGCACATCTCATTGCCGCATTGTGTGCGAGATAAGCACATCAGTGCTGCCACTTTGGAAAATACAGAACTGTTGATTGTTGGCGTTTGTGTTGCGAGAGTGATCTGATTGTCCTCGTTCAGACTTTTATCAAGAATGGGTACGAAATATTTCGTAGAAGAAATTCTTATTAGGAGTTCAATTTGGGATGTTCGCCAGAAAATTACAAATCGTGACAAGAAGCAATTTCCCAAAGAGGTTCCTAAACACACGAACCTTGCACTGTTTATGGATGTACACTCCACTCGTCTGTTTTTTTTCTTTTGTTTTACTTTCTCTACCACTACATAATAGGTAGAAAAAGTATTTATTCGTTTCACCCAAAAATTCGATCCTAAGATCTGACCAGAAATACATGTTTTGAGGCTCCTTGAATCCAAATAAAGCCTTTTTAGAAAAAGGTCCTGTGTATGTGTACAGCGGAACTCAAAAAGAAAAGTGGGTTAAAAACCAAACTTGGTATTTAATTTCAGCATCTTTCAAGATGCGGCACGAATATTTTCAAGAAAATCCCCCACCCCACACTACCTTTTATAATGAACATTTTTCGAAATTCTGATTTTCTAAAAAATGGTTATAACGATTTTGATTAAAATACCACATATTTAAGATATTTACAAGAAAAAATGAATAATTTGAATTTTCTGAGAATAGCCTGTGAAGTCCTCTTCTTTCGGAAGGAATTTTGCATAATCTTGTATAACTGGTAAACAACCGATAGACGAAAACGTACTACCCAAAAATCATAGATCTCTTTAAAACACAATTTATTTCAGATATCCGTTATTAATGATTCGATTTGCTCAATACTTTTAAGTAGTTTCTCAGGATTGCATAGAAAGAGTATGGAATTTTAAGGCCAGCATATAGCGTTCAGTTGTTAAACATTTGACTATCGCTGTTCTCTTTGTATCTATAACGAAATGTGTAATGTAGCTGTTTCTGCAAAGGTTTATCTCGATTAAAATGAAGTAGACAGAAAAATAAACTTTCGTAAGAATAATTTGTATATCCACTAATACACGATAGGAGAGTAGAGAAGTTAATGAGAATGTAGCATATCAGAATATATTTCGAGCTAAAAGTTTGTAGCAATATTACAACACATAGGGATCTATTCTAACTGTCGAATCAAAAATGGAAACGATGTTTTTAAAGTAAGTACGTTTTAATATTTTGCCGCTGCAGCTCTGCGGTCGTGATTTGAGCATGCGCCATCACTTCCTCTATTCATTAAGGCGGGTTTTCCTAGCAACGTACATTCTACGCCGCGTGCAACGTAACACATCGAGCGCAATACGCAGCAAGTAGACTCAAACAATGAAAGATAATTGAAATGTTTTCCTAAACTACGCTGTTCGTTTTGCGCCTGGCGCGACAGACCTACTGCATCGAGAGGAGTCTAATGCGTTGTGCGCTGCGTGATAAGAGACCTTGTGTGTGAAGTATTTGATACACGTGGTGCACGTTACAAAATGACAGTTACACGTCATTCCTTGTCGTGCACGCATAAATGTGGCCTAGGTCAGGACTGTGTTTTCGCCAACAATAAAGTCAATCGTAGTAATGAACAAAGCGATGAGGTAATACTAAAATGATCTACTTCCCAGTTGTAAAACAATAGCTTTTTGTAGTTGACCAACCGTCACTTTATTGTGCTAAGTAGCCACTATTTTATTATTGCGCGAAACAATGCAACTGCTCACGTCAGAAAAGGAATGCCGGTATTACAAACTTCCTCGGCACGTTGTCAACAATGGCTCAGAGCGTCAAATATGAATTGCAATACTAAGGTTAACGCCACATTAGTAAATAACCGCTAATAACAAAAATAACGATATTACGATACACAGAAGCCTTAATAAAGGTTCTCAGTTTTAAAAAAGCTGTATTAGACCCTTAAGCTACGAAAAGGTACACACTATGAAAATAGGCAATTATAAACAATATTATTTTACTTCAGTAAGCATGAAACATATTTATACAGAATGTATCATAATTAATAGCGCGAACTGAAGGGTTGTAAGTATACGGTAAAAGAAGCAAAAAGGTCCCAGTGAACACGAGTTCGCAAACAAAACGTGTACGATCTTTATTATTGCTAATGTGTGGTTATGAGACGCCACTGACGTGAATTGCATGAGGATGTTCCCCTTGAGCAACGTCGGAGTATGTGGTACATGCATGATGGAGCACCGGCACATTTTTCTACTACTGTAAGAAGACATCTAACGTGGACATGTGGATAGGTCGAGGAGGGCATGTACCTTGGCCTCTACGATCACCGGATTTCAATCCTTTGGGTTTTTCTGTATGGGGTCACCTCAAAGGTGTAGTGTATACAGCACTCCCGTTGCTACCACTGAAGTAGTGGAGTAGGGAATTGTGCGTGCTTGTCAGGAATTCCGAAATGATTCGGGGGTGTTTGAAATAATTCGAAACTCACTGTAGAGACGAGTGCAGTATTGCATCCAGGTGCAAGGACGACACTTTGAACGCCTCCTTTAACAGGGAAGAGTGTACAGCATTAATAACATGTAACAGACTAACGTAGAATTGTGTTCCTTGTTAAGATAAGCTATGAACGAATTTTCAAGCATCTTGGAATGACAATTATTAAACGAAAAGTCTACTTTTCATATTCATTTGTTCTAATTGGGTTTAGGACGATGTTGCTTAATGAAGTTAGTGGCGGCTTGTAATTACACATTATCAATTAGTGGACCCATGTTTATTGGAACATTTTTACTTCTAATGTGTGTACTTTCAACCTTAACTATGATACTATATGCAAAGCCTACGATTCTAAACAAAGCAAACGTCCAATGTCAAGCTTTACTTATAATCCTCGGCAGCAGTTGAAGTATCTATTCAAATGTGAAAGAATTCTCGGGATGAGGTGAAATCATAGCTTATATTTTGCTAAGGCTATTATTTCGCGAATAGAATTCTATAAACGTATTAATGCGTATCTACTCTATATAGGTATCTACTTTCATACAGGCGAAGGACTTTTCCTTTCATTTCAGTTGTTTACCAGCCATGAACAATTGAAACTCAATTAGGAAGCTGAGCATCGAGCCTGAATATTATAGCGACAGACGTCCGTAAAGCCACTCTGGTATAGGAATTGATGAAATGAACAGGTATTGTCTGGAGATTACCCTATTAGCAAGGGGGTTGGGGGTTCTTGTTAGCAAACAAAACATTTCCATTATGGTTCACAGTTTCACAGCGTAAAGTATAAAACATGACCTTAAGTAAATTGCCTTCGGTTTGCAATGAGCATTTGGCGTGTTTTAGTATTGTACCACTTACCAGGCTGTTGTTTGTGATTGACGTAGGCGAGCATGATGATGGTGACCATGAAGGCGACACAGATCACCAAGAGTACAGCTATCACCACCAGCAGGTTCCTCTCTGCTTTCGTACGACGTTTCAACCTTGGAACAATATGTATACTACATACATAACCTCAAAACGAGAAAATAACTTTCTCAAAAGTCAACACAATATTAGAAACGTATTATTGTACCACCACCACCACCATGTTCATACACAAAAATAATTCTTAAATATATTATCTGGCTTTCTTTTCCCCCTACCATTACTAAAACATTGAAATGCAAAAATACACTTAGTAAATGTCTATGTAAACTATTAAGTTTTAGTGAACTATATGGACATTTTCAAAGCTAAGACTGTACAAAAGCAGGACGCTACTTAAAGGCAAGCTATTTTGGTTTCAAATTATTGCTGCGGTTATGTTTTAAAACACAACAATTCGTAAAGTAGATACAATCATTTTTAATGGCAACGGCCACTTTTTTTTACTTTTTTTTCCTCCGAGCATTGATTATTTTTGTCTCTCTGTCGTTTATCTCCCGAAATTGATAAAGTTGCCTAACCACTTCTTGGTTTTAAGAAAACTCACCAAGATATTAAGAAGTTGTTTAGAAATGTATGGCATAAAACACGTTACGAAAATATGTTTTAATTCCCGCAAAAACACTTTAAAAACGACTAAACACGTTAAGCAGCATTTCTCTTTCCTGTAAATAAACGCTTTACAAAATTCTCATTCAACCAGCTTCCCAAATTATGAGGACGTTGACACTATTATTAACAAACCAATTCTGGCACAACTTCTGCGCCGCAGAAAACCAACAGTAAGCTACATGCAGTCGCATCAAGAAACAAATTATAGGGTCAAAACACAAACTGCAATATCCATTACTTCCTGCTTTTAAGTTAAATTAGCTTAGAAAAGTATTCCTGACAATTCATGAATCTCATGAAAAAGTGATAGATTTAATGGCTTTTTTTATGGTTCTTTGCAGCGACAAACCTGCCCTCTGTAACTTCCGCTAATGTTATGAAATAGCAATAATAATGTCTTACCTCATATCAAGTAAGAATATAATCTAATTAAAACACAGTGTAAATACAAAATATTATAAAGAAAGGAGAAGACTTACAAAGATTTGCGGGTTGCGACGGTGACCAAGTTCTGTTCGCTCCCCACCGTCGACACATTGTTGTCACTCATTTCCGGTTACTGCCAACACAAACAATATGTGTATTATCTCACAAAACAGTTGGCATGCTACGTATTTTATGTCGCGAGTACTTACTTACTTTTGTAATGAAGCTGTGGCATGCCTGGCATTGTTGTGTAGCGGAAACAAAAGAATGTCGCAGTGCAATATACCGATAATAAGAAGAGCGAGCAAATATCGATGTTTTCAGAGCGGAGGCAGTCGACATCATTACCATAAATACCGCATTCATATCAGAAACATGCAACGTTCTGCCGAGTCAAGTCTTACCTCGAGAGCTTCCCACAAGCACCTGACCATTATCGTGATGAAGGTGTAGCGTGAACGTGCTAGCAAAATATAAATAGAAAATGTTGCGTGCTAATTTGTGTTTTTAATATATTTCTAGAGCTTCAAGCACTTCGTAAAAATCTGATGTGCAACAGTCACACAGCTCTATCTACTCTTACCATTTCATAAAGATTGCTTGTAAATTGTAAAACTACTTGATATAGCGTCGAACTAAGGTTAGTTACAGCAATCTTAATTTATCTAAGGAATATGAAGCCAGAAAATAAGACAAATGCTTCTGGACACTTTGGTAATGAACTAATCTATAATATTTAGTTGTATAAGTAAGGATAGGGAAGGTATTGCAATCCACCCAAAAATTCGATATTGAGATTTCATCAGATAGGTATACATGTTTTGAGGCCCCTGAATAAAAAACTTACATGTTTAGATAAAGGTCCGTGTGTATGTAAACAGCATAACTCAAAAAGGTAAAACTTGGTATTTAAGTTCAGCATTTTCCAAAGTTGCGATACGAAATTTGTTAAGAAAATCTCTCCAACCAAACTACCCTTTACATGGAGCAGTTTTTTGTAATTTTCGATTTTCTCAAAAATAGCTCTAACAATTTTGATTAAAATACCATATATTAAAGATGACAAAATGTATGTATATTTCGAATTTTCTGGGAATAGCTAGTGAAGTTCTCTTCATTCGGAAGGAATTTTGTATAATCTTGTACCTATAACAGGTATGCGTAAGCGATAGAGGAAAATGTACTACAGAAAACATGTTGATCTCTTTAAAAAAACACAATATGTTTCAAATAACCTTTTGTGGCACAAACCATTTTCAAGATATCCGTTATTAAAGGTTCCAGTTGTTCAATACATTGTCATTTATTAAAGTCCTGTCAACATTCAGTTGTTTCTCGCGATGTCATTGAAACAGTATGGAATTTTAAGGCCAGCATATAGCGTTCAGTTGTTAAACATTTGACTATCGCTGTTCCCTTTGTATCTATAACAAAATGTATAATGTAGCTGTTTATTTACAAAGGTTTATCTCGATTTAAATGAAGTATGTAGATAGAAAAATAAGCTTTCATAAAAATAGTGCATATACCCACTAATAAACGATAGAGGGTAGAGAAGGTCACGTGAATATAATACGTTTTGGCATACAGCTGATTGTACAATAATTTGTTTTCAGTTACATTTCAATAGGAGATGAGGTTTCAATAATGGCGGGTTTTTAGCATATCGAATTCTGTCTAAATACAGATAATTATTTAGGTTTACGAAGCATTTAAATCCGCACTAATTCATTTGGACCATAGAGTAGTTAACAATAATTGTCACGCAATTCTTTTCTTTATCTGGAGGAGATTATGGAGCGCCTAGAGCTTTTAGGCACTAATTTTGGCTGCATAATAGGTACATCCTGTTCTGTTATTGTTACTCTGTATTATGAGAGTTCATTAAGGTACACGATTTGTTGTAAATAACTTTATATATACATACACCCGTTAGCGAAACAATAGTTGTTAGCAGTGCTTTCCCAGGTGTAATTATGATGCAGTATGTATGACACAAGTTTGAACGATGTTAGTCTACTTTTTCACTTTCTCTACTGTGTATTTAACAATAAGTAGAGGAAGTATTCCATTCCATCCAAGCGGTCAATACCAGGATTTCACCGAAAATACATATTTTTCAGACTCCCTGAATTAACCAAAAATTAGAAAAGGGTCCGTGTGTGTGTCTGAATAGCGTAGCTACCTTAAAAGTCGGTAAGATACCGAACGTGGTATTTAAGTCCAGCATCTTTAAGGATGAGACATTTTCAAGAAAATCCCCCCCAACTCTTCATTCTGAATGGGTTTTGTATAGTTGGTAAACCGTAAGAGTAGACAAAATCTTACTATACAAAAAAAAAGTAGATCTCGTTAAAGTACGCAATTTATGTCAAGTAACATGTTTGTGGCGTAAACCATTTCCGAGATATTCTATGTTTTGGTTTGAATTTTCAAATACTTAAACTTTTTTCAAGTGGCAACTCGCTGTTTGTTCTTCTCTCGTGGTCATGCAAAGAGCATGGAATTTCAAAGCCACCACATAGCGACGCGCTGTTTAAAAATCTGACTATCACTTCAACCTACTGTATTCTTCTTATAGCTACAACGAAATGTGTAATGAAAGTTTATCTGTGTTAACAACAAGTACATAGATGACTGTGAATGTAACATGTGGATCTTTTTCATGTATTAGCCAATTTCAAAGTCACTTCTAAACAAACATGTATTGTGAATAAGGTAACGTGGATAAAAGAATCACTTTTTATACTCATACTATAATAATAACGGATATATGTGAGTTTGTTATTGGTATAGATAGCCGAATGCCTGTAACATATCCGGTTTTTTTTTAGCTTAAGGTTCCAATGCTTCCCTAATCTATTTAATTTTTGAAGAAAATACAGATGTCACACAAATGAAAAATAAGCAAACTAGTTTATGCTAATTACTTTTAATTCCAATAATCTATCTTCTCAGCATGATAATAACTAATGCATAAATAATAGAAAAGTTGGCACAACAATTTTTATTTTAGTGTTGTTACAACATTTGCGTGGTTTCGTTTATTGGCTTTCGCTATAACAGCTTTAAAATCAACAATGATAAGTCAGAGGATATTATGTGATTTGCTTAGTATGATTCTTATGATTAGGGTGGGCCTTGGAGGGAAATTGCATATTACGAAATTAATTTCATCCTGACTTAAATAAGTTTGCCACGTTGCTATAGTGAAGAAGTGCATATATTTATCACAGAAAGCGATATTAGCGTAAATCAAATAAAAAGCTGTTGCCTATGAACATAAAAGGTTTTAAAGAGTGTAAAATTTAGTGTTAAAGTAGCAGTATTGTTACCAGCAGTGACACCTGGTGGCTCCGGCAACATCTTCACGACTGTCGGATGTTTCTTTGTACGCACACAAAACATTATTATAACGATGTAGGATCGATAAGTCGGAGCTGTCACGCGAATGGCAGTGATGGTTTTGTTGGTCTAATCAGGGCTCGATCTACGACCTACAGTATGTTCACAAAATACACCATTAAATGTATTGTATGCGATCGATATGTTTATCATAGCACTGTGGGATGAACTACAGGCATATTCCATTAGAAACGAATTTACCGTGAGGGACGACATTTTATTTTAGTAGCATTCTTCACGCTAACGTATTTCCAGTTATGCCAACACTAATACATCAGAGGCCGGATTTTGATGAGCTAAAAATGTTTGGAAAATGGCCCATAAAAAGACTAATTACAAAAAATGGCTTAAAATTGAGTATTATTTAATTGTTTATAAAAAATAAAGCACTTACTGTAATATCGCTGTATGTTTATAAAGTAATTATGCTATTACAGAACTCCAATGGTCTTACTAGACATTGTGAGGTACATAAACATAATGCTAGAAGTCAAAATGATGTATATAGGTATGCTCACACTAGAAAATTATTGATAAACATCCTCTAAATATAGGAGCATTCTGTACAAGCTTCCCAGAGAACAAAAAATTGACGAAGTATTGAACAATCTCAACCAATAAACAAATAGGTATCTCGCAATTGGCTGATGGCACAAAAATGACATTTCAAGTAAGTTCTGTGTGTATCTCTATATTTTTAATAGTAAGTTTTGTCTCTCTATTACGGTTTACCAGTTATGCAACATTATAAAGAAAAGTATTGCGAATGAAGAGGACTTCACAGATTCTTTGGTAAAAATTCTAGATATACACTGAATTAGTTATATTCGTTGTTTTAATCAATATCGTTAGAGCCGTTGAAAAAACAAACGAAGAATAACAAAACATACTATATAGTTGGTCACGGTTTAGCAACAAGGAAGTGGAAGACGCAGTAAAACAAAACAGAATCGCTACGATACGTATGCGATACCAATACCAAAACATTTTAATACCGCTCATGTAAGAAGGTTTTTCCCGAGTTCGTTAGTAGGGCGTGCTAAATATTTGTACAAAGAGAGAAAATTACTAACAATAGTTATTTTTCTTGATGGTCACAGATTATGTGTGTTTTCCAAAGAGGCTAACTTGGTGGCCTGTGAAAGGGGATACACACACACACACACACACACATATATATATATATATATATATATATATATATATATATATATATAACAACTGTACATAGTAATAATATAATTCAGCAAGAAACATGTTAAAATATTCAACAACCAAGAATTGTACAAAGCAGATTGTAAGAGACGGGCGAGCTAGCAAATTCCAGGTAAAAGATAATTCCAAGTAGAGCCCACCTTTCACCAAACTAATGAACAAGGGGGCCGGTAGCGGTAAGGAGAAACAGAAAGAGACAGACAGAGAAAAGAAAGAGACGGAGATATTAAATCCGTTTCTGACACGTCATACGGACGCGTAAGCGCAAACCGATTTCCCGGTACACCTGGAAGTGCGGAATCTTTATATTCACCAGCTTCACCTCTATTTCGTTTAATATATTGAAAGTTTGTATATTATGTGAAAACTATGTAGCTTTTATGTTATTAAATAATTATTCCACAAATGAGAAGGCACAAAGGTTTACAATTTCACCTACTGTAATTATTTTAAAAATGTGATGTGTTACATTCACATGACTTTCTCTACCCTCTACGCTTATTAGTGGGTATACAAATTATTCTTACAAAAGTTTGTTTAACTATCCACATTATTTTAATAAAGATAAACCTTTGCAGAAATAGCTCCATTACCCATACAAAGAGAACAGCGACAGTCAAATATTTAACAACTGGACGCTATATGCTGCCTTAAAATTCCATACCGTTTCCATGACATCGCGGGAAACAACTGAATGTTGACAGGACTTTAAGAAAATGACAAGTACTGAAGAGTTCGAGCCATTAATAATATCTCGGAAATGGTTGATGCCATAACAAATTATTTGAAATAAATTGTGTGTTTTAAAGTGATCTATATTTTTTGTGTCGTACGGTTTCGTCTATCGCTTAACGTTTACCAGTTATACAAGATTATATACATTTCCTTCCGAATGAAGAGGATTTCACAGCCTATTCCCAGAAAATTTAAGATATATATTTTATTTGTCGTGTAAATATCTCTAATATATGGTATTTTAATCAAATAAACAGAGCCATTTTTCAGAAAATCAAACATCTCGAAAAAAGTTTCATGTAAAGGGTAGTTTGGGGTGGGAGGGTAGTCTTAATAGTCTGCATGTTTGGAAGGTACTGGACTTAAATACCAAGTTTGGTGTTTATGCGACATTACTTTTTTGAGTTATACTGTTCACACACACACACGCGCGCGCGCGGACCTTTACGTGGTAGAGAAAGTAGATAGACAGACAGATAGATAAATAGACAGATGGATGGATGGATGGATGGACGGACGGATGGATGGACGGATAGATAGATAGACAGACGGACGGACGGATGGATGGATAGATACTTTATTTGTACATTTTTCTACTTAATTCTTTTTACAATGTTCCACTTACAAACTAACTTAACCTATGTACAAATTTCCTTGCCAGCTATGCTGCTCTTTTTGCCTGGCACCCTGGCCTTCTGGCTCATCTGAGTATCCCTTGCTACCCTTAATTCCTATTGTCCGTCCTCTCCTTCCTCCATTTGCCTTTCTACCTTTCTTATCTCTCTTACTGTTCTAATCCATTTCTCTTTTACTTTCTTTAAGAACTCCCCCATATTATTATTTTGCCTTTCTTCTTTTCTCGTTAGCATTTTAATTGCTACTATTTTTCTATCCATTTTTTCCCATTTTTCCTCCCGTACTTCTTGTCCCCATTCTGCTAATTCTTTGCATTCTGTCATGCAATGCTCTGTGCTTTCACTGCCTCCGCATAATTCACAAATTCCGTTTTTTTTGCCTCTTAGCCCTCTCAGGTACATTGATCCTGTTCTCATCCATGCAAATGCTTCTTTTTCTGTCCTATTACAATAATCCACATACCCTTCCCTTCCCCATTTCCTTTTTACTAATCTATAGAACCCTAGTGACTTTTTATTCTCTAAGCTTCCCAAATCTCTTGTCTTTCTATGTCCTCCACTCTGTTTCTTACTGTTATCCAGAAGCCATTGCTATTTATTTCTCCTGTTCTCCAGATATCTCCGATCCTATGTTCTCCATAATTTTTTCTACCCCTGTCCACCAGCTATTTTTATTTTTCGTACTCTTTTGTTGTTCCATGCATATCTTTAAAATTTCCTCTTCATCTTTTTTCAGGCATCTAAACCAAAATTTTAATATCCTTTCCAGTATCACTCCCTTTCTTCTTGTTCTTCCTAATTTCACTAATACTACTTCCCCTGGTGCTGATCTTGTTAACCCCAATAGCTCTTTACAGAACGTTCTGTAGCTCTGGTCTATCTTTCTGCTTAATTCTGATCCCCCCCAAATTTCTACTACATATAGCATTCTTGGTTCTACCAATGCTTCATACATTCTTTCTATCCATTTAGTTGGCATTTCTAATTTATATTTGCACATGCTTACTCCTGTCATTGCTGCCTTTCCTTTAGCCGTAACCTTCCTGCTATGCGCGCCCCCCCAGAGAAAGTAACAAATACTGCACTCTTCCGACCGATTATGCTTCCACCACTAAAGGGTACTTATATGGTATGCAATATGTCGGGGGTAACCCATACGAGGCGTAGTCCCCCACACTGTTTAGTCTGTACATGGCAGACTATGGCCCAGTTTGCTGATGACGTCCTGCTGTACACATCCTCAGAGCCTTCAACCCAATACAACGACACCTCCGTCTGGTTGAACTCTGGTACAGGAGTGGCGCATGTCCGTCAATCCGGGCAAAAGCCAAACTGTCCTGTTTACCAAGAGACGAATCCCCGCAGCAGACCTACCAAGGCCACGGGATAGAGTGGGGACATCCGTTCGCTACTGGGCGTCACACTGGATAAGGGCCTAACTTTTCGTGAACACGTGCATGAACAACGAGCAGGGCGGTAGCCGCCTTATACCCGGTTCTAGCTTTCACTATGCCGGTCCACTTAAAGTTACGCCTTTATAAAGCACTTATTTTACCTCTGATGCTCTATGCCTGCGAGGTGTGGGGCATGGCAACAGATTCCTGGCTTCTCTGACTGCAGCGGATACCGAATGGGGGACTTTGGTCCATCTGCTCTGTCTGTCGTGGCTTTCCAGTCAGGCTACTACACGAGACCTCGGCCCTCCCATACGTGGAGGATGTGATTAGACACCGGCTCAAAATTTCTACGCCAGATTAGTACATCATGAGAACGCCCTTGTCAGATCTCTGGGGACTACTTACCACAAGAACGTCGATACAGAGGCTACCGTGTTCCCCGCATGGCTTGTGGGGACCCCCGGTAACGAAGGCCTTAAAACTGCCAACAGCAGAAATCTGTCACTAAGTACTCCCCATGGCAGTGGTCAATCAAAATTAAACCAACCACAATTTAAGGAAGAAGGAACACCAGCGGAGCAGGGCACGGGCGCTGCTCCTGAAGAGGCAACCACTGAGGAACCTATAAAAACATAGCGCTACCTCCCATCACACCCACACCATCAACACCGAACCGCCACCCTACAATAGATCCATCATCCCTATGGTTAAGCCATTCAAGGGTAGGTACATAGAAAAATTCACTTAGGCTCACCACTAGCCTACCAGACCGGAGTTCGAGTTCGGGGGGAGGTTAAGGAAGTCAGACGTCCCGCCGATGTTTCACGTGTTTTAGTGTGAATATCGGTATTTTTCATTCGTTACTAGGAACAGCCGTGACTGTATGAAGTTACAAAGGGGAGTATTCAGCAAACAAATATAATTGTACGTTAGTTTCATAAAGGACGGCAGGAGGTAAACGAAACGAATTAAATCATCACCCCAGCTTAAACATCCAAGCGTGCAATGCCAACTATATTACTGCAATAAGACACAACTTTGTGAAACATGATAAAAGATAAGCAGAACGATATCGCGGCGCAATAAATTAATGCTTAATAAACAAAGAAAGGTTTCAATAATTTTTACGCAGCTGTGTAACAATTCCCACGTGAGAATTAATAAAGAAAATTAAAGATAAGATATCGATCAGCTGTGACTTATCTTATTGATATGCCAATAGAGGGTCCAGAGGCCTGTGAAATCGTTTCAGTTTGTTTTCAGTGTGACATCTGTGTACTTATCGTGAATTTTCTGAATACATAAGGTGTGTACGTACAAAGGCTTTAATAATAATTGCATTTAGCCGATTTATATATGAAGGAATTTCACTTAGAAATAATGCAATTAAATCTCATAAGGGGATACAGCACTCGGGAAAACCGACATTTGTATTCCATGTCCCAAAAATCTATGTTACATTCACATAACTTTCTCTACCCTCTACCATTTATTAGTAAGTATACAAATTATTCCTTCGAAAATTTATTTTTCTATCCATTTCATTTTAATCGAATAAACATTTACAGAAACAGCTACATTTCACATTTCGTTATAGATACAAAGAGAACAGCGATAGTCAAATGTTTAACCGGACGCTATATGCTGGCCTTAGAATTCCATACTGTTTCCATGACATCGCGAGAAACAACTCAAAATCGACAGGACATTAAGAATGGCTAACTAATGAACAATTAGAATCATTAATAACGGATATTTCGGAAACGTCTGGTGCCACAAAAATTATTTTAATATAATTGCGTATTTTAAAGAGACCTACATTTTGTGTGTTACGTTTTCGTCTATCGCTTAACGTTTACCAGTTATACAAGATTATATAAATTTCATTTCAAATGAAGAGGACTTCACAGGCTATTCCCAAAAAATATATATACGCATTTTGTCGTGTAAATATCTTTAATGTGTGGTGTTTTAATCAAAATCGTTAGTATTTTTTTTAGAAAATAAAAGCTTTCTAAAAATGTTCCATGTAAGGGATAGTTTGGGTTGAGGGGATTTTCTTGACAAGCATGTCGTATCTTATTAATACCAAGTTTGGTGTTTATCCGACGTTTCGTTTTTGAGTTATGCTGTTCACAGACAGACAGACAGACACACACACACACACACACACACACACACCTTTTTGTAAAATGCTTTTTTTCTTGCGGTTCAAAGGGCCTCAAAACATGTATTTCCGGTGTAATCTTCACATTGAATTTTTGGGTGAAATAAAATACTACTCCCCTTACTTATTATACGTTGAAGAGAAAGTAAAAAACAATTTTTAGAAAAAATGTCTGTGTATGTGAACAGCATATTCACAAAGGAAATAAATATCTAATAAATACCAAACTTACGTAAATTATTAACTTCTCGCTTGGGAAGCTAACTTGAAGAAGTATTGTTCTTGGAGTTACTTTGTTCAAGAAGTATGCAACACGCTTTGGGCGTCGGTTTGAATTTGTTGATTACGTAATAGTTACTGTTGTTACGCAATATGCTGCTACGTATGAGAAGCTGATTTTAAAATGTAATTTTGTTGTTGCACTCCAAGTTTTACACTATATTATTTAACTTTGTTATTAAAACTGCTTCTATATATTAATTATGTTTGAATTTGCCTTGGCTGCGTCAGTAATGTTTGTAGAGTCATGTATCTCTTAGGCAAGGTGCGGTACGGCAATAATTGTAGACATACACAGAATTTAAGTTTTTAAATTCACTTCTTTTATTAATCCTTGCACATTTTAATAAAACACTACACTTTTTAAGAGCTGTGAGATTCTTTAATACTTTCACTTAGCTAACGCGTAGACATATTTTACGATTCACACGTAATATTTCTGTAGGGAACACATCTTGCATCTGGTCACTAGCAAGGTTTGCCACCAACTGAACATGTTTCAAGCGTTAAACCAGTAAGCTTCGGTATTTCAAGTCTCTGATTGGCTAATTCTAGTCCAATAGAATATCTGCATTTTACTTAAAGCTTTTTCTTTGCTGATGATTGGCTAATTTTAAACTGTTACTGAATTTACATTATCGTTGCTCTAATCATGACTAGCAACATTCAAACTCTCTAATTCATTATTGCCTCATTGTTAGCAACCTAAAGCTTATTATTCTCACAGCTCTTGCATTATTAAAGTATGTAATGTATTCACATAACATTATTAAACATGTTTACAATAAATATAAGCATATGCAATGACTGTTACATACATTTTAAATAATTATTACATACATATTGTTTCAAGGCGGACTGTTATTGAATTTACTTATTATAAAAATACGATTGAAATTATTTAGGTATTAAAATACTGCCTTAGTATTTGAGTTCGTATCTTAAAAAGATGCAACTCAAAGATTTTTAAGAAAATCCCCCCCACCTCAAACTATCCTTTACATGAAAAATTATTATTCGACTTTTTTTATTTTCTCAAAAATTACTCAAAGAACTTTGTTTAAAATCAAATATTTACATGACATATAAAAAGTACCTATATTTTGAATTTTCTGGGAATAGCCTGTGAGCCCTCTTCATTTGGAAAGAATTTTGTATAACTGGTAAACCACAAGAGAGAAAGAAAAACGTACTGCACGTAAAATGTAGATCTCTTTAATACAAACAATTAACAGAACAAGAAGTCTCCCTGGTAACGTGTGAAGCTTGCATTTTGGATTCCGCACTTTTACCTTGGTTTTCTTCGCTGCTTTCCCTGGTGG
The DNA here is from genome assembly GCA_030765065.1 of Deroplatys truncata. NCBI lineage: Eukaryota > Metazoa > Arthropoda > Insecta > Mantodea > Mantidae > Deroplatys > Deroplatys truncata. The sequence goes on along the minus strand of CM060975.1, from coordinate 18,608,888 downwards.
GTAAGCGAATTTTTCTGTCATTACATTTCCTTATTATATTTTAGAGTCAAAGTATCAGACGAATGGACGGCGGGCGAGGCAAATGGCGGTGGTGTTTGCATTGTGGAACTGTCTTCTGGCGTTTGGTGTGTGACGGTTCTCTGTGGAAGAAGTGTGCCTGTGGGGAGTCGGGTTCCCCCTGTAGCTGCTGCGGACCCCGAGCACTCGTGGTACTTCTGACGTTACTAGAAGTATGTCGGGCTGAACATTTGAGCCTCTCCCGTTGGGGAGCTGTTCGGATTGGGTTGGTCTCGACGGGGCAGTGGTTCCCTATAGCCGTGGGAGATTGGGTACGTCTGCATGGGTTTCCATGCCGGCGGGGTTGTGAGATCCCCAATGTCCTCCGGTACCGTCCTGGATAGCCGGTAGACGGCATGCTAGACGGCTGTCGGCCCCACCGAGGTTATCGGTAGTCGCCCTTCGGGGTTGACGCTCGTAAGTGGCGTATTCAGTTCCATCTCCGCGCAGACAGGGTGTCTTTGTAGACTCAAGGTATTGGCCTCATGGGAAACCCCCACGGTTGGAGAGCCACTTGGCTGGCGCTAGCCCTGGTAGACCTTCGCTTACCATGTGGGTAGTCGGGATGTAATGTCTGGAGGCGTTAAGAACCCCGCCTGCCACCCTCTGTCCTTCATTTCATCCCTTCCTTCCAGAAGCACAACAGGTGAATGTGCGGTTAAGTGCCGAAATCCTTCTCCACTTCCTGATAACCGTAACCATAGTCCTGTCGCTATTCAGTTGCTTCTCGCGATGTTATGGAAAGAGTATGGAATTTCAGAACCAACATATAGGGACCCGATACCTGGCTATCGATTCCGTCTCCTTCATTCTCCTTATGGCCACAACGAAATCTATAATGAAACTATTTCTGCAAATCTTTATCTCGGTTAACATCAAGGAAATATCATCTTTAATAAGCACAGTATCGAGAAGCTATATAAAAACAAACGGTTGGGGGTACAGAAAGAACACATCAAGGGAAGTTGTCAAGATCCTACACCCCCTGAACGTGTCTCTTTCCATATTGTCCGTTTTGAAGTTGATGGCCTCATTCCCGGCCATTTCTATTTCCAAGTTGTACCTACGAACATTTGAAGAAATCCAAGCTTGCTTGAACATTTAAATTCTTGTTTCAGGTTGCAGTTGCCACATCATCGTCGTAGAATGCTCTCCTTTGTAAGTATGCACTATATAAGGTCTTCTGACATGTGTAAGTGCGGAGGATGAACTGACATTCTCGTGGATTACAGGATTACGTGTCCCTAAAGCGACTGGGGCCCAAGAAGGCGATGCCTAAGGTGGAGGAATGGCAGGCGACAGCTCGACTGGAACAGTCCGCCCTCTGCCGGGCTCTACTACACTCTCAGGTCGCACCCTTGAGCCAGGAACACCTGGAGCGGAAGGTGGCCTTTGCTTTATTCGGTCCACCTCGACAGCTACCAGATCCAAACACCAACTCAGAAACAGGGTACGGAACTGATCAGCTGCGGGCGGTGTCCAGGACATGTCGCAAGATCCTCAAGAATGGCAACACCGTCGCCTTCCTCTTTGTCTCCGTCTACTGGTGAGTACACCATCATCTCTGCGACCAAGGTATCAGAAAAGAATCCTTGCTCTTATAGAGGGGAACAATTTTACCTATTACAACCACACAATTTCCTCGCCTATTTTTCACACTTTTGACAAAACGACTTTATCTATATACCTTCAGCTAACATGGTAAATATTGACAAACATGCTCTCGATTCGCGAAAAACTTATTTGACATAAACTTCATATGCTACATTTTCTTTAAATAAATTTTGCCTACCCCTGATGTTTCTCAGTTACATAAAATGCTATAAAATTAAGTCAGAATGAAGATAATTTCGACTATTCATAAAAAAACTGATGTGTTACACTCACATGACTTTCTCTGCTCTTGTACAAACTATTTTTACAAACGCTTATTCTCCATATACTTCATGTTAATCGAGATGTTAATCTTATTGTTAATTTTCTTGTAGATGCATGGAGAATTGGTAGGCTTTAAGCGATAGTCAAATATTTTAAGAGCTGGTTGCTATGTGGAGTATTCCATTCTCTTTGCATTACCAGGAAAAAAAATGAATAACGAATTCCCATTTGAGAAAAAGTAAAAGTATTGGAAAATTTAAGGAAATAACAAAATATCTCGAAAATGGTTCACCCCCCCCCCAAAAAAAAAGATGTATACGACATAATTTTAACGTGATCTACATTTTTTGTGCAGTAAAATTTTGTCTATCTCTTATGGTTTACCAGTTATGCAAAAGTCGTTCACAATGAAGAATACTTTTGGAGACATTCCCAGAAAATTCGAGATATACAATTCATTTGCTATAAAAATGTCTTAAACTTTTGGTATTTTATTCAAAATTGTTAAAGCCATTTTTGAGAAAATTAAAATTTTCGAAAAATGTTCCATGTAAAGGGTAATCTGGGGTGGGGGGATTTTATTGAAAACCTTCGTGTCGCATCTCTGGAAGATACTGAACCTAAATACCAAGTTTGGTGTTTATCCGACTGTTCGTTTCCGAGTTATGTTGTTCACAGACACACATGGACATGTTTCCAAAAATACTTTTTTTTGGATTCAGGGGGTCTCAAAACATGTATTTCCGGTGAAATCTCGGTATCGAATTTTTGGGTGGAATACAATACTTCCCCTACTTACTATACGTAGTAGAGAAAGTAAAAAGTGAGACATGCATTGCATTTGTCACGTTAATATTTCAAGCATACGACACCTAATGTTGAGAAAATAAAAATAACGAAAAGTCCAATGTAAGGGGTAGTTTGGGATGGGTATGAGAATCATTAGACTCAAAGCACAGTTTTGGTTATTTACTGTCCGAAGTTATGTCTCCAAAATATTGAAGCTCTAGTGTGATAAATGTTTAGAGAATTTTCCACCAAGCACAATTAGATGACAGAATAAAGCTACACTCAACTTTTTATTTGGTACTCTGCATACATAGAGGTATTTTTGCTTTCTCTACCACCTACATAGTGGGTAGAGAAGATAGTCGATACCGATATTTCATCGGAAATACATGTTTTGAGGTTCCTGAATAAACAAAAGAAGGTCCGTCTGCGAACAGCCTAACTCAAAAACGAAAAGTCGAATAAACCCAAAGTTGGTATTTAACTTCAGTATCTACCACAGATGCGACACATCCCCCCACCATAAACTACCCTTTGTACGGAACATTTTTCGAACGTTTTGGTTTTCTGAAAAATGGCTCTAACGATTTTGTTTAAAATAGCATATATTAAAGGTATTTCCATGATAAATAAAACGTATATTTTGAATGTTCTGGGAATAGCGTATGAAGTCTTCTTCATTTTTAGAAGGAATTTTGTATAAGAACCTTGTAGGTAAAACCGTAAACGTTAAGCTATGGACGAAAACGTACTACAGAAGAAAAAAATAAGATCTCTTTAAAACACACAATTTAAAATAACTGTTTTGTGGCATAAGCAAGCCATTACCGAGGTATCCGTTTTTAATTGTTCGAATTGTTCAATAGTGAGCCACTCTTTTAAAGCCCTGTCAACATTCAGTTGTTTCTCGCCATGTCATGGAAACAGTATGAAATTTTAAGACCAGAATATAATGTCCAGTTGTTAAACATTTGACTATCGCTGTTCTCTTTGTATCTATAATGAAATGTGTAAAGCAGCTATTTCTGCAAAGCTTTGTCTCGATTAAAATGAAGTAGATAAGAAAATGATTTTTAAGAATATTTTTTATAACCATTAATACATTATAAAGGGTAGAGAAAGTCATGTGAATGTAACACATCAGATTTTTCATCAATGAAATGTTGGCAGTTTGATTTCAAATTTGCCAAAAATGTATCTTAGATTGCCGTTTTCAGTCATTGTTTCCCTTAGTATTTTCTAAGAAAATTCAAGACCATATCTGGAAATTAAATGCCAGATATTTGATCTATGACGATGAAAAATGTTCCACCAGGAAAGATTACTAATGTTATTGAAAGAAAACAAATATTCACATAAAACGTTCATTTGATTTTAATCATTTCTAAATTATTATCAAACTTAGAACTTACAATCATTTTTTGTGTAAAATGTACCTGAGTCGACTAATAATTTTCACGCCCGCATGAAAAGACTCGTTTTTTAAATTATGCTGTTTATAGACACGCAGAACGGTACGTAATTTAGGGACCTCAAAATGTGTACTTTCGGTGAAACCTCGATATCAAATGTTTAAGCAGAATCTAATACTTGCTCTAGAAGTAGTCGAGAAAGGAAACATGTTATGCACCTGGAAATCTTTAGGTTGGAATACTTGTACTGCTGTTACAGCAATGCAATCATATTTACACTACTGTGCTTTTCTTTCACACTGCGGCCACCGCCGAAACAGTTATAATATCCGGGCAACCGCCTCACGTTATCAATGATAAGCACATTACCTTATCATAAGAGACGGTGGAAATGTTGTCATTCTCCATCCACGCAATTCTGGCATTTTTTCAGGGAATTTTCATTTACACTCGAAAAGAGTATCCGAAATTGAATGAATTTCTCGCTTGATATTTTCTTTTAGTTCTTCCAGTGTATGGGGATTTGCTGCATACACTTTATTTTCCTCTTATCCAGGTCTTAGATCCGGACTTGATCCTCCAGAACATGAGGCAGACGCGCAACCCCATATCATGGACATGAGGAACAAGGTTTCTTTTCTGAAATATGAAGGGCATTAACTAATCTCAGAGACGCACTTTGAATGTTTGATGTGTTACAGCACGAGAAACAGGAGATGTTACCCTGTGCCAGTGTTCCGGGTGATGGGAGACCAGCAAGTCTTCTTGGATAGGAAATGTCGAGTATACCGCGGTTGGAAAGACTACCTCTCCTGTAATTGTCTACCCCCATGTTTGATGTGCTACCCTAAGGATGGCGTGTACGTGGAGGATGTGGAACTAGAGTTCGGAGAGTCGCCCTCTCTTCTGGCACGCCGGGGCCCCAACAGAGTATTATCTCTTCTCAGTGTAGCCACGTCTGTCGCCGTCACTAGCGTGGGCGTTGCTGCCATAGTCACCCCAGTGTCTGCACCTGTGCTCGTCGCTGCTGCTGTGGGAAGCCTGGCCACCGGAGCATATGGTCTGGGGCGCAGCATCAGGATCCTGGTAGACAGAGGCAGACATGGGCAGAGCGTGGGTCTGGGCAGCAGGGAGGCCAGGAACGGCTGGCTAGGAGTTGCCGGCAACACTCTGGCTATCGCCCTGGACGGAGTGGGAACTGCGGCGAGGCACACCGGGTACGTCTTGGGACTAACATCGCTTACTCTAGGAGCGTCGGCCGTCAAAGGTCTCGAGCTGGCAGACTACCTCGCCTATCTCGGCAACAAGATGGTCACCGGCGAAGAGATGACTACTCTGGACGGCTTCCAGTTGGCAGCCTCTGTCTTCTTCTTCACCGACTCTCTAGCCAGCGTGAGGTCCGTGATGTCCGCCTTCAGGTCGACCCACTCGCACATGACCACAACACTGTCCACCCATGACGTCATAAGCACCGTGCACTCCATGGGTAGGTCTGTCACAGATGGTACAGAGGATAAGGAAAAGGAAGACATTTTCTGGCCCGCAGGAGGCTGTTCAAGAAAACGAGTCTGTATCATTCTCTAGCCGTGACGTCATAGCCATGGGAGGTCTGTCACAGCGGTAGAGAGCATAAAGAAGACACGTTCTTCTGGCCAGCAGGGAGGTGTTCAACTGTATCGTCCTCAAATCGTGACATCATAGCCATGGGAGGTCTGTCACAGCGGTAGAGAGCATAAAGAAGACGCGTTCTTCTGGCCAGCAGGAAGGTGTTCAACTGTATCGTCCTCAAATCGTGACATCATAGCCATGGGAGGTCTGTCACAGCGGTAGAGAGCATAAAGAAGACACGTTCTTCTGGCCAGCAGGAAGGTGTTCAACTGTATCGTCCTCAAATCGTGACGTCATAGCCATCGGAGGTCTGTCACAGCGGTAGAGAGCATAAAGAAGACTCGTTCTTCTGGCCAGCAGGAAGGTGTTCAACTGTATCGTCCTCAAATCGTGACATCATAGCCATGGGAGGTCTGTCACAGCGGTAGAGAGCATAAAGAAGACACGTTCTTCTGGCCAGCAGGGAGGTGTTCAACTGTATCGTCCTCAAATCGTGACGTCATAGCCATCGGAGGTCTGTCACAGCGGTAGAGAGCATAAAGAAGACTCGTTCTTCTGGCCAGCAGGAAGGTGTTCAACTGTATCGTCCTCAAATCGTGACATCATAGCCATGGGAGGTCTGTCACAGCGGTAGAGAGCATAAAGAAGACACGTTCTTCTGGCCAGCAGGAAGGTGTTCAACGAAACTAACCTGTATCGTCCTCAAATCGTGACGTCATAGCCATTGGAGGTCTGTCACAGCGGTAGAGCATAAAGAAGACGCGTTCTTCTGGCCAGCAGGAAGGTGTTCAACTGTATCGTCCTCAAATCGTGACGTCATAGCCATCGGAGGTCTGTCACAGCGGTAGAGAGCATAAAGACGACTCGTTCTTCTGGCCAGCAGGGAGGTGTTCAACTGTATCGTCCTCAAATCGTGACGTCATAGCCATCGGAGGTCTGTCACAGCGGTAGAGAGCATAAAGAAGACTCGTTCTTCTGGCCAGCAGGAAGGTGTTCAACTGTATCGTGACGTCATAGCCATCGGAGGTCTGTCACAGCGGTAGAGAGCATAAAGACGACTCGTTCTTCTGGCCAGCAGGGAGGTGTTCAACTGTATCGTCCTCAAATCGTGACGTCATAGCCATCGGAGGTCTGTCACAGCGGTAGAGAGCATAAAAAAGACACGTTCTTCTGGCCAGCAGGAAGGTGTTCAACGAAACTAACCTGTATCGTCCTCAAACCGTGACGTCATAGCCATCGGAGGTCTGTTACAGCGGTAGAGAGCATAAAGAAGACACGTTCTTCTGGCCAGCAGGAAGGTGTTCAACGAAACGAACTTGTAGGTACTCTCCATACCTGCATCAAAATGTTGCTTTCTATGCGGGAATGGCTATACCTAAGCTTGAAATGCTGATGGTCGTCCGCAAAATGTTTCTTACAAGTGATTAAGCGAAACTTATCTACACAATCAAGCATTGCTTAGCTCAATGTCTACGGATCTTTTAAAACTGAGTCCGCCCACGAACATTTTCGACTTCTGAAAATACAGATTGGATCACCTATCAGGACACATTTTAATTTTTACGAAGTTGACTGCACTGATTATATAAGGGTCCATTGTTAACTACTCAACAATTAGTTTATGAACAACCATGGAGCGAAAGTATGGAAAACGTACCTAATAGAAGGAACATAGAAGTTGGCTAAAATAGCAATTCAGGTATGTAGGTACCTAATACAGTCGTATTTTAATGGAAGTAAAGTTTCTTCTGTACACGTAACAATGTGGGATGCCTGCATATTGAAGACAGTTTTTGCCAAATTTGTAAGCCATAATGGTAATGCAGAGATAAAATGTTTGGCCTTCTAGCTGCTGCATCGTGTTCGTACCTCGGTTGTATGAACGCACATGACTCAAATTCTTCCCCTTTTAGTCCTTACGGTGAATATCTGGCATCTTTAGCCTTGGAGTCGTCCTCCGTAGTTACCATGCTAGCCTCTAGTTACAGAGTTCAAACGCGGCGGACGATGCCTTAGCATGGCTTCCTTCAGAAGGGAAGTAAACCCGGTGGTCCCATGTCGTAGATTTATGGCACGTAAAAGAACCTCAAGCCTGATAGAGGTCTCTGAGCAAAATCACGGTATTTCATGCCCAATATAGAATGGGACGCCAAGGACTATAGTAGTTAAAGAGCGTGCATAAACAAAATTCAATTTTTAATTTTTTTAGCCTTGGATCCTCGAGATCTGAGAGCGTTATCAACCACATTTCTTTAACACAGGTGCTTTAATTTCCTCGCTCATTTTACCACTTATTTATTACCCATTATTTCATCTAGTACCAAGGACATTGTGGCACCCGACATGATTTCTGGCTGTGTTGATGCATCGGTACTATATGTAGCTGTGCTGCTGTTTGTAAATAAACTGTATATATATATATAGGTAATTTAAGCCGGGATTACGACGAACCTAACATAAGTTTGGAAGTGTCAAACGTTTTATTCCCATTACGTTAAGTAAGGTTCAACCTAATCCCGGCATAAATTTCACACCTTAACTGCAAACAATGCAAATGTATTAATATTTTACATTTCTAATCCTTCTGAAATAAATTGACGCCTTCTAATAGTACATTATTGTAATAATTTATATTTTGTTGAAGTACTTATATTTGCTATACTGTGTATAAACTCACAAAGTTTGGATTTTGAATGAAAAAAACTTTATATGTTGCAGTTATGAAATTTTACCTACTCACTCTTATATAAACTGTTACAAAAGTTTATTGTTCTGTCTACTTGCTATTAATCAAGCTAAAGTTTTATTACAGATATCTTTGTAGGGATAGAATAGGTAAGTGATTATGACATATTTAAGTGGATCGCTTGCCAATGAAAAAAACTGATAGTGACTTACCACTTGAAAAAAGGTATATGTATTTGAAAATTCAAACCAATAACAAAGAATATCTCAGAAATGGCCAATGTTACAAATTTTACGTAATGTGTGTGCTGTAACAAGAGCTACATTTTTTGTGTAGCAAGATTTTTTTCTATCTCTTACAGTTATAAAAAAAGACATTCAGAAAGAAGACGACTTCATAGACTATCCCCAGAAAATTCAAGACCTAAATTTTGTCATATCTTTATATATGGTATTTTAATCAAAACCGTTACAGCTATTTTTGAGAAAATAATATTGAATTCTTGGAAGATGCCGGACTTTGTATTCAGGATACAAAATTTTTGTATTGAAGAGTTCTATCTAATGGAACCCTATTTGACCCCACTTCTGTTATAGTTGATTGATGAAATCAAGCTCAAATGAAAGTTCACATACGCTAGTTATAAATATTTTTGTCTTGGAAATTTTAATGATGTATTTTCCTAAACAAATGATTGTTGCAGGTAGTGTAACACCAACATAATATAATGGTGTTTCATTTCACACTTTATTTACTTTTAATGGTAGGGGGTAGGGATTAGGAACAGGATTTGAGCAGTATAATCAATGTTAGGCCTATTAAATCTCGGAAGGGCAGCCAGGCAGACACAGTATAGCCCTTAAATTTCCAGATCAAATCTTTAATGCCTGAATAAAGTTCAGTTTGAAAAAACAAACTAATATCTGCATTATTAGTTCTGTTTTATCCCACCTAAAATCAGACATATTTTAGTGGAATTGAATATACTACTAATGCAGTATATCTCAGTTGTACTTTTTTTCAAAAGGAGACAGCTAAAATAATGTATACATGAGAAAACGTAAAAGTGAATTTTCTTATGGAAGTGAAAAGTGTTATATTGGATTATTACTCATTATATAATACTAATTATGTATTATTTAATATAAGTAAACAAATGAAACAAACACAAAAATGTATTTATATGCATGCAAGTACTTTACTCATAATTCAAACTAAAAATAAAGAAGAAAGGATTCAGAGCAGTGGCGTAGCCAGAAAAATATTAAGCAGAGAGTTACATACAAAAATCCACTTTTATTTAAAAAAAAAAGTATTAATTCAAAGGACAAATATGAATTAATCCTGAGTTGAAATATTTAAATAAATTGGTTTTATATTTGCAGATTAAGATGCAGCGATTGAAATTAAAGTTAGAATCAAGCGACTGAAAAATTCAATTCCATAGCCGGGATTTGAACCACTGCTATGGCATTGAATTTTTCAGTCGCTCGATTCTACCTTTCCAACACATGGCTTGTGTGGAAGAACAATTAATTTCATTAGGATAGGATGTTTTGCATATCCTAGGTGGCAAATGTGTTGTGATATGAGAATTAATGATCACTGAGAATTTTATATTACTGCTGCAGGTCATTTTATTTTACCACAAAATAATATTTGTAGTTATGTTCTAAACTGGGAGATATTGCACTCAAATTGAGAACGAGGACAAAAACATGCCCTCGATATCTTAATATGGTTGTACCTACGTCATCTTTGATATGTGGTGTATATTTGGTGCTACAATTACGAAGTATCTTGTTCCCGCCAACCTAAAAAGATACCATATTTTTTATTTTAACGAAGCCATTTTTGCTATTAATTTTTAGTTTTTTTTAGCAAGGGGAGGGTTCCAAGCCCAAAACCCCTCCCTAGCTACGTCTCTGGTTTTTCCACACAGTCATATGCTAGTCGATTATCTGCACTAATCACAGAAATACTGTCATCACTTAGGCATTGTGACGATAGAAATCACTGTATAATTTCTAGCACTTGAGTTGCCTCATGCACACTGGGAACACTTTCATTATTTAGGCCTACTTCTTTATCACTTTATTGCTATATAGAACCTGGATAAGAATAATGTTGCTTGATGTATTGTTAACAAGTGCGTTCTAAAGTTATTGATGCCTCACCCAACATGACTAATGTATAAACAAAGTAAGTAAATTAATATATTTCATAAATAGGGACCACAAAGATGCGACACATCAATATGAAAATGTGCAACCAAAAGCACATAATTAAGCTAATATTATTCAGTGCCTAAAAATGTCTGCAAAAAACATAGAACTGAATAACGTATGTGATATTCAACTGCAATTGAATTGTTTTATCTCATTTCGGTGAATGACCCACTGAGTAGTTTTAGGTTTCGTTGCACCCTCTTACAATATTATTTCATTTCTAGTCCTGTGTTCTTACTTCCAGATAGTTTGCCCATCAGATACCTTTAAATGCTTGTGGAAAGTGTTATCAACTGTCATGGGAGTTCACATGCATATACTTTCAAAACGAAGTTAATTTGATATGACGTGAATTTGTGACAGTATTAAGGGCTGGACCTTTGATGCCCCCCCTCCAACATCCTTGGGGACAGGTTACATGCCAGGAAAGAAACAACACATATTCTACACTATCCAGCTCTGCAAGATGAAACAAAAAACGAAATTACAAGAAAAATTCATGCTACTCTATAATTCACTGCAGCTCACCTTCTGACTTGGGAAAACCATTAAAAACCAGACTGGGTGGGACCAGAGGTAATCTAGATTAATCTGGAAACAAATTACTAAATGAATACAAAATTTAATGTGGATCACTGCAAAAGCAGAAGATTGTGTCTATGGTTGCTATCAAGACTGTTATGAAAACTAATGAAACATAACCTCTCAGAGTTTAGTAGTAGTAGTAGTAGTAGTAGTAGTAGTACTGCAACATCTTGGTCCATCACTGAATGTGCCTGGTCTCTCCATCTAAGACATGGGCTTCTTAGACTATAAACTTAAATCTTTCTTGGTATTCTTGAGTGTTCCTCCACTGAAAATTTTCTTTCAAGTTGTTTCTATTTTCTACAATGTTTTTCATTACTTTAAAACTATTTTCACTCTTCCCTAAATTTTGTGCTTCTTTTTATATCCATTCTAGTATAGGGTAGTTAAATTATATTCGAACCCACCGACAGCCTCTCTACTGCGCGAGACAGTCGCCGGGGAAATTACGCTGGCAGAGGCGGACTAAAATCCTTACTTTATAATAGATGCTGGAAACTGCTCTCAAACTGGCAGCATATCTCGTGTAAATATTCTCACTCACTCTACGAAGCTCAGCAGCAGGAATTCTTGTGATTTCTTGCACAATGTTTTCTCTAAGTTCCTGTAGTGTGCGAGGATTGGAACAATACACTGTCTTTTAAAGAACCCCATAAATAAAAATCACAACTCGTTAGGTCAGGAGAACGAGGGGGCCACAAATCAACAGTACATATGGCTGCCAAATCATTACATGCAATAAGAGAGGTGTTTGATGACAGAATAATTAGTGTTGATTTGTGGTCCCCTCGTTCTCCTGACCTAACAAGTTGTAATTTTTATTTATGGGGTTCTTTAAAAGACAAAGTGTATTGTTCCAATCCTCGCACACTACAGGAACTTAGAGAAAACATTGTACAAGAAATCACAAGAATTCCTGCTGCTGAGCTTCAGAGAGTGAGCGAGAATATTTACACGAGATATGCTGCCAGTTTGAGAACAGAAGGTCAACATTTCAAGCATCTATTATAAGGTAAGGATTTTAGTCCGCCTCTGCTGGCATAATTTCCCTGGCAGTCTTGCGCAGTAGAGCGGGGCCGTGAGTGGGTTCGAATATAATTTAACTACCCCATATGTTCCCTGACAGCTCTTAGCAATCTCATCTCAGCTACTTCTATCACATTTTCCTGCTTTTTAGTCAATATCCAAACCTCAAAATCGTAAAGAAAAATTACCTTGGTGAAGCTACTTATTGTTGGCTTGAAGGTGTGACTGACAGCAATATCTACACTACGTGCAGTACATTCATATACATATATTTATCAAAGTGTGCAAATATTTTTGTAGTGAAAAAAGTAAGCAAAAATCAATCCAGATAAGCTAGAAAACTGGATTAATGATGGTCAGATAAACAAGGTTCTTGTGTATACAACAGGCTAAGTGAGTCAGTTTTTTAAAAAAACAAGTCACTCATTATATGATGGCTTTGCTCTTTGCACAAGCGTAAGAAAAAACAATTACCTACTCGCCAGTAACAAACAATACTTTGGAAATAGTTGCACACCATAAATTGTGGGCTTTAACAAGATCTACACATTTTGTGTAGTAAGATTTTGTCTACCTCTTATGAGGTTTGTCAGAAAATTCAAAGTATACATTTTATTTGTCAAGCAAATATCTTAAACATGTCATATTTTAATCACAATTGATGACTTTTTTTTGAAAATCTTCTGTGTAATCATTTGAAGATAGCTTAAATGCCAAGTTTGGTATTAAACCCACTTTTCGTTCTTGAGTTATGCTGTACACAGACAGACATGTATGTAGACCTTTTTCTAAAAATGCTCTTTTTTGATTAAGGGGCCCTGAAAACTATTTCTGGTGAAATCTCAGTATAACTTTTTTGGGTGTAATGCAACACTAAGTAATAAAAAATTGTATACTTATTTCCTCCTGCCAGAGTTATACTTAATTACATTTATTGCAACATGCCTTTTAGCTAGCAAAGCTTTAAAGCCTAAGTAATTGCAATCATATTACAAGGAAAGGAAGAGGCATAATTTTGTGTAGGCACTGTTAAATATTTTTTAGTACATGCTATTTAAAACAGCTGCTTGTCAGACTGTTCACACACCGTATATTAAATTACAGACGGCAGTGACCAGTGATACCAACTTTAATACGGTTTGGCTTGGATTTAAATTTTCTCTGGATTTTTCCTCATATTTTCAGTCACAAGCTGCTTATTTAGAAACAAGTTCTCAGAATAAGCACCACTATCACATATTCTTACAGTCAACGCTTCCTAGGAGTCCCTGTATGATTCATAGTGTAGGATTCAGGCAGATGAGAGGTTGTCACCGGTGACTATGCCTTTTATATTTATACAGTGCTTATATTACATTTATTTGATTTGATATACTTTAGAGGGCTTTTACTAAAAACTATTTTATGCACCACATATGCAAAATCTGTAGTGGATTCATCCAGTATTTCGGACTCGACTTATGCCTCATTCAAAATACTTAATTCATCTGCCAAATCCTTATTTTGATACTTGATACATAAACAGATATTTATTAACTTAGGAAAGATGTTATTATTGGTTTTCAGAACATCACATGACATGACATGCACATTGCACACAGAAATGCATAGGTGAGGGAATAATCAGAGAAGAGCTTCTATGTGAGGCAACACAGCCCTCCCATTGCCCTATCCAGTGTGAACTGTAGCAAATGGTTTTCTATGCAGGATAATGAAATGAGTTAAGTTTTCTAGGTGCAATAAAACTACTGAAATATGATTTCTTTATAAAGCACAAAATTACAATTGTATTATCTTTAATTATTAATTACCTCTTGAAACTTTTCATATATACAAAGAATATTCCAGTCAAAGGATCAGGTTTGATTCAGGTTTACACTAATTGTAACTGAAAAAAATAAACTGCCATTTACAGCAAAAAAAAAAAAAAAAAAACAAAACTAGGGATAGGGTTAGCTTCGATACAAATTATGTACAAACAAACCAACAATACTCGCTGATAACTTATCAAAACAAGAACAGTCACATACATCCATTTTATTTGTTTCCTATCAAATCTGCAATACACAAAAGAATTTGCACTGCTGTACAGTTTTGCCAACTTTACATTCTGACAAACCAATCCACGTTTACATTCTACTGAAATGATTGTGATTTCTACAAAACATGTAATTATGTTGAATTCTCTGGTCAAATGAAAGGACATTGTTACTTTTACGCCACCTGCTATGCAATGCTACAACACATTCACAAAAAGCTTGAAGGGTTTTGCAATGGATTGGTTTGCTTGAGATGCAAATTCTTAGAAGTGCAAAAGTCACAACTGGTGTATTTCTACATCCATGAGAAGTTAACTTCTATATTCACTATCCATATTACAAGCTCACATAAAAATAGATTAATACTCTTACATGTAGAATTTGAAAAGATACTGCAGTATGCAGCCAAGTTGGAAATTGTGTTGGCCTACTGAAAACTAAAATATTTATTTCAACTCTCGCTCTTTCACAACAATCTTCCTTAAATGTGCTGGCGGGAATGGTTATCATTGTTGTGCGTGCGAATCATCATTCCTGGCTTATAACGAAACTGTGGCCCCATTTTAAACAAATGTAATAGTGTAGAAAATAGCTTGGCAATCCTGCAATTTATAAGCTCCAGTAGCATTACGGTACAAAACTGCTAAGCAATGCTGCCAAAATTTCTGTGTGCCACTTAATATTTTGAAGCAGAACTTATGAATCATCCTGTCTGCCTCTTATCTGGTTAAAATGTTATCTAAAATTCTTCTGTCATCAATTTTCTCACCATCAAAGTACTGCAATGACATTTAATTCCTACAATTACAGAATTAAAATTGGTTTGTAATGGTCTATCACTACTTTACTGCGAAGAAGAGAATATTACAACAAATTGGTGGTGCGTTTCAACACATCAAAAGCCTCTAATACAAGGTGACCAAATATTCAAATCTTATGAGTAAATTTTGGCACTTTACACAATTCTGCATCTTTACTGCTATATGGTTTCTTTCAATTTATCATACCTTAAGTAAATAAATCTGATGTATTACATTCACACAACTTTCTCTACCCTCTCCTTCTCCAAACTATTCTTATAAAATATATATATATATATACATTTGCAGAAATGGTACTTATACAAGGAATATCTTGGAAATGGTTAACTCCACAAAAAAGATTTGACATAAATTGTGTGATTTAACAAAAAACTACATATTTTATGTAGTAAGTTTTTGTCTATTTCTTACAGTTTACAAGTTATAAAGAATTCATTCAGATTGAACATGAATTCTCAGGATATTCCCAGAAAATTCAAGACATACAGTTTATTTATCATGTAAAGATCTTAAACATACAGTATTTTAATCAAGATTGTTCAAGCCGTTTTTGAGGCAGTAAAAAATAATGAAAAATTGCAAATCTTCAAGTCCCATCCTTGGAAAAGCAGAATTTAAATACCAATGTCTTCCAATTTGCAAAGCATCAATGTTTGGTATTTAACAGACTGAGTTATACTGTTCAGAGATATACACATGGATCTTTTTCAGAAATTCTCTTATTTTAGACCTGGGTAACCTCAAAGCATGTACTTCTGGAGAGATCTCGATATCAAAGTTTTGGGTGGATGCAATAGGTAATCTACCTACTAGGCACATAGTAGAGAAAGCAATAAACATTATCACAAATACTTTAAGTATCTGTGAACAGCAACTAAAAAACAAAAATCAGATAACTGTTCTTTCACACTGTCATAGGTAGGCAGTTAAGTTCAGATGAGAAAGTTTTATGCATATACGTGGTAGCTCAAGCAGTAAGAGCATTGGCACAGAGAGCTGTGTGGCTCTGTTGAATCTCGTCTGTTTGAACTTTAAACTGTATTTAAATCTAGCCTCTTCTTAGGAAACAACAGTAAGATCTTCACAGCAACCCCCAACAACCTCAAACTACCGTTTGTTTGGTAAAATTTCATTAACACTTTTTACATTCTAACAACTTTTACTAAAGTATAATTGACATACTGAGATGAGAAATAAAACACGTGTCTTGAATTTGCTCTGAAAATCCTGCGAAATTATCTTCATTCTGGCATAATTCTATGTAACTAAGAAATCATAACATACACAAAAATACTTCTGAACAAATTTGGAATTCATTACAATATACAATTGGTATCAATTTTCTTCATAGCATTAGCCATTTCCCAAATCTGTGTCATCGGAAGGAAGATACTTGAAAGCTTCAGATTTTGTTTTTCCTTCACAAGAATTTGATATGGCCTGTCTCTGTATGTCTGCCTCGCATGCAAGAGGTCCCAAGTTCAAATCTTAGTTAGGGCGAGTTACCCTGATAAGGTTTTTCCTTATTCTGAGAAGATGAATGTCTGGTAACATGGACCTGACCATCATTTCACCCATTTCATTGTCCAATATGACAGGTTAAAGGATGCTAACTTTATATATATAAAAATAAATAAAAAAAATCATGGAGTATGTGGCTGAATTTATTCCTCCTTGCTTTGATAAAGATTTTAATTAGAAATCATTTCCAGACAAAATGTATCACTAATAATGTAATGTGGACAGCAGAATCACTTTTTAATAAATGCTATATATAATGTGTAAGATATGTATGCATATTTGCAATGGTTAGAGAAAGTTATGAGATTGTATCACATCAGATTTTAACTTGAATGCAAAACACATATTTGCCAACTTTCTGAATTTGAAATCTCTAAACCCTATTAACCCTCTTCCAGTAAAGCATAATAATTTTGTGACATGAAAATGAAATGCGTAAAATGTTCAGTGCAGTAAATGTACAAAATTACATATAACATAGATGGAAATTTTGTTTCGTAAGTATCCTTGAAGACCTATCAGTACTGCTTCTATCACACATGCCGAGATGCTTCCCGATACAACAAAAACGTATTAAACCAAAGAACACCACTTCCTAGGCTATACAAAGATTTGTACTTCATATTTCAAACTTCAAAATATGAGCCATATAAAAAAAACTCACAAAAAACATATCCTGAAGCCATAGACCGCAAATAAGAAACACAATTTATATGAGGAAGTTAACTTTACACTTCATGTCATCTATTAGTGGTGCAATAAAATTTTAATCTCCATGCTATGCATTTTGTTGTAGCCCAGTGAAGAGGGATCATGATCATGATGAAGGATACATACACAGATAACCTCTGGTCTATCATAGCACTGTATACAAATTAATGCAGTATATTCTGTCTGTAATCTTAAGTTACAATATAATGCTTTAGCATGTCTGAGATGAAAATATATAAGATTTTGAATCTGGCTCTAAAACTATAAAAGTGCCTCCTTTGCCATAAAATTGTAATAAGTCCCTTTGTTCCTGTACATTTTACGGGTAAACTGCAAATTTGGCAGGTATGAAAACATGTCTTCCATCACAGAGCTATACCCCCACCGCTATAACGTTGCACTTGACAGCTAGCGTTTAAGTTGGTACACTCGCGAAAAAACAGATGAAAAGCTTCAACCGTTTGACTTCCTAAGCCAATCACAAGGCAGCATTCCGGATGGTCGATGACAAAGCGGAACCGGATCTAGAATCGGCTCTGTTGCCGGATGTAACTATTCCCAACCATGTGCTTCAGTTTGTGAATCTCTAGCAGAGCGTCGAGTTGTTCTTTGCAAGCTACATATTGTTCATTGTTATTTGTTATTTAGATTTGTGGTTATTGTTTGATAGTTTTGTTATTGTTCGTTTATACATTTATTTATTTATATTTATCTATTTTATATATATTTCATTCATATTATTTATTTAAACAAAACTTAAGTGCGACAATGTCGGAAAAACGACGCCGATCGCCGAGTGATGATTCACGAAGTGAAAATCCTTTGCGCCGAGGTGTGCCACTTAATAGTCAGGCATTGGAACTATTATGGAGAACCCGGGAGTTCTTTGAACAGGAAAAGGAGTACGTGAAGCTTCACGGAAATCCCTCTATTCCTGCTGATAAAGCCGTACAACGAACTGCAGCAGCTCTTGATTTAAGCACGAGAACTGTTGTTCACAAAGGAGTGAAACTACAAGAGAAAGAGGACAAAATTCCTGAACCATCTGAAAACACAACAGGTATTTCTATCAACTCCAGGGAAGAAAAAAAAAGAAGCCTCGTCCAGTCACAAATATTGATGCTTTCCTATTAGACGCCATACGTAGACACATTTATGCCTATTATCATAGAAAGGAGTATCCGACCATACCAAAGCTGCTTATATCGCTTATTTTCAATTAACAATAATAATACGAAATAGTTATTATTCAGTGACGTTCGCTCTTTCTGTATGCGGCTTAGACACGATAGAAATGAGAACAATCAGCTGTTGTTTACTAGCCACTCTGGCAACGTCGCAACCACGATGTAGCCAACCTTACGCGAAGCCACACGAACTGTCAAGTGCAACGTTATAGCGGCGGGGGTATAGTGAACTGCTGTCACATCCATGCATACTGTTTATTTTACACGGACCCATGCCATCTTTTACCACAAGGATTCAAACACAGGTAATTTCTGACAAAGCACTGTTCACTGCTTTAGCCAAAAATAAATTTGGTATGAACTAATACTCATGGTTATACTTCTCTACAAGATCTGCTAACATTTTCAAAGTGGTAAAAATATTTGGTCACCCTGTATAAATAAAACATAATGGAGGGTGTTACCACATTTACAAGAACATCTTTTGCCCCCCTCCAAACACAATGATCAATGGTTTAGGTCATTTAAATGAATGAAGTTCTTACCTGCAGCATCACAGGTAAAGAATGTGAGTCTCCCATTACATTGTACTTGTTCCTAGCTATGAATGTTCATAGAATAGCAAATGGAAAACGTTACATAGAATAACTGAATTCTGAGATTGTTACCTTCAGCACTTGATTGCATATCAACAGGCCTCACAAAATGAGAGCTAATCCTTCATAAGAGTTGTAAAAATAATTTTGGGACACACAAGGTTCTTGCTAAATTTGACAGCACTTGCTCAGTTTGCTCTATACACTCATGCCAACTGCAACAAATAAAATACAAGAGTCCTTTAACTGCATCTATTATAATTTTTTATTATTATTCTGAAAGATAATCTAAAGCAGGAATGACTTTTGGTAAAATTGACAGTTTATTCGTACTAAATTTAATAATACATCTAAGAAAATATAGCACCAACATTTGAGTCATAAGTTTAACTTTTTTTTTTTTTTTTTTCTAATTGCTACATTATTCCAAAAGATTTTTTATAATATTACGTTATTATGAGATGAAGAGTGTAGAGTGCCACTGCCAATTGCTATCCTGACATATACACAGGAACTAAATTAGCAATGACTCACTGTCATTCTTCCATGTTAATATATCCATTTCAAACAATTAATAAATCATTATTTCTGTTAACAACATGCTCACATTCATTCGTTCGCTCACTCGCATTAAGGTTCTTTCACTAGTCAAGGAAAATTAATAATATTACAACTAAGAAATTTAAAACAATTGTCTTTATCAACTATCTTTAATTATTAGTGAAGCAAAGCACTAACAAAAAAGTTTGGTTCTTTAATAACATCCGAAGTACACGTCCTAAGAAACCTGCAACAGGATTGGTGGATTCAAGGAAGTATAGTAATGACTTTCGCTTAGGAATGTCAAATGTAAATTGATGTAGCGAGCTATACCAACAAGATGGCTCCACGATAACATGCAAGGCTTGCATTCTGGAGGTCCTGGCCGTTACTCTGACCTTGGTTTCTTTCCTGCTTGGTAGGCAAATGCTGAGATTCATTATATAATGCTGCAGAATTTTTCTGTCATTTCATTTCCTTATCATGTTTCAGGGTCCAAGGATCAGGCAAGTGGATGGTGTATGCTAGGGGAGTTTGCTTTGTGGAAATGTCTCCCCTGGCATTCGGTGCAAGACCTCTCCGTGGGAGGAAGTGGGCCTATGGGGCAGTCCTGCTGACACCAATATCTAATATCTGGAAACGTTAGGGACCCTGTCACCCAGACATCCTTCACATTACCCCTTCCTTCTGGAAGTTTCCAAAAGCACAATAAGCGACTTTGCACATGCTATGACCCAACAGTACAGATCAAAATTTCACTAAAATCAAAAAAATTTGAACCAGCATTCAGTCTTTTTTGCATCTGAGTTAATGCGTATAAAACTCCAAACACAGAATGGGTGAACAATTTGATCACCAACATTTCTGCTTACTCTGAAACTTTAGGACATAACCAACTGCTGTTTGTTTTTAGATTAAAGCATAAATGAAATCTAGTAACAATTAGTGCACAGAAGTTAAGACAACATGCCTTCTTTACTGTGTGGTAATAAATCCAAACTTATGTAGATATAATTGTATTGTTTTGTGCGTTCTAAGTAGCAAATGTGATGAAACATGAGAATTAATGATCACTGAAGTAGTTTATATTACTGCTCAAGGCCAATTTAATTCCCTACAAAATAGGATTCCTAGTTATGTTCTAAACTGGGAGATATTGTACTAGAGTAAAAACATGCCCTGATATCTCAACATGGTTGTACAAATACCATCTGAAGTAGTTTCTGGAGGCAGTCAGCTTTAGCGATATTATCTAAGACAATAAATATAGCACTACCAGTGATAGAATTAGGAACTATCTCGTTCCCGCCAACCTAGATAGATGCTATTACTTTAACGAAGCTATTTTTGCTATTATAATTTTTTAGCAAGGGGTTGCCCCAAAATCCCTCCCTAGCTGTGCCTCTGCATCCTGTAAGTTGGAATGCGATCAACTTGTAATGTTCGCCATCTGTTAATGGTGCAATATTTCTCTTTGAAAGTGGGTTCCCTAGTATCAGGACAAATAGTGATGGTCAGTTTCTGTCAGATGAAAGCAGATAGAACATTATTTAGTTACAAACACTTAATTTCAGTCAACCATTGGAAAGTAAACTTCACAGTTATGTTAGTGAAAAGAAAGTTAATCACGAAAAAATGTATTTTATCAAACAACGAAGCAGAAATCTGCTCTCATTTCAAGGAATGGTGATAAGAAAATATATCTACTTCCAAAACTGTTGCCACATCTAGCAGACAGTCATAGTTCTCTGTAAATCATATGACATCATAGTCACACGTTTCCTAGCCAATCAGCAATATTCTGAGTCTGTCAGGGGGGTTGTTAATGCCCACTTTTACTACACGATACATGAAATGATAATTGGGAAAGTATATGTTCCAGGCCTAAGTTTAGGGTATATCCCCGACATCTGCCAGTTATGAGGGCTGAGAAACATCTGGGAAAAACCAGTCCAGGCAAGATTTGATCTGCAAACCTCCCACCCACAAGTCTGTGCCTTAATGACTTTGCTACCTATGTCGACATCTTTGTGTGAATCTGCTTGTTGTTTAAAGTGAAGTTTGCTAATTTCACACAAGAATACCTGAAGTGCTTGTTATGAAACATACCTTAATTCTTACTTAGAAAATAGGCTGTATGGTATCATAATTATTTTCCCCAAGGGCAGTGGAGGTTTCCTAAACGGTTGCAAAGTAAAAAAAGTCTGAATATATTGCTTATTTAAAAACTTAAATACTGTGGGAACTTTCACACAGCAAAGCTCTTAAGATTCTCTATATATTACTACTGAGTTTTAACACCCACTGTTGGATCCGAGATATTCGCATATCAACCAAGAGCTGCTATTAAATTCCATATTTGTAGATTATTACATTGCTTTGGTTCCAGTAAATGAATACAATAAAAAAACCTCCAAGTTCCAAGAAAGTCAATAAAATATCACAAAATAAGAAATCCAAAATATATCAAATAAACGGTGTAGTTTGCGATTAGACCTACATTGGTAGGACGAAAAGAAATTTAAGTGCAAGATTGAAGGTATGTCTAAGGAAATTAAAATTCAGCCTTCTTCTCCAACGGATTACACTCTTCTTTGTAGGACCTACACCCTCAAGGACTTGCAAGTCAATGCCTGGCATCAGTAGCCTGTCGAGGAGCAAGCAAATTCTGGATCACAGCATATCCAGAATGGGTGGTCAGCCCAATGCCTGGTATGGCAGCAAAGACAGAAATCAAATATAGTGATAACAAGAAAATTTGTGGATCAAATTACCCAAACCAACGTTCACCAAGCAATTGAGGCAAACCGCAAAAAAAAAAAAAACTTTGGTAAGATTGGTTTGTCCTAGGATCTCCCAAATGCGAGTCGCGCACATTACTGAGGTGCCACCTTGCTTGGTTAAAATTCAAACAAGTGAATAAATTCACTGTTGCTAATCATTTTTGGGGGAGAACAACATGACATAAAAGGAAATACAGTTGGTGAAAGAAATAAACAATCGCAATGATTTGAACATTTGGGAGGACTTTTATATTAACAAATACGACTTACAAATTTTGACATTCTAGAAGATATTGTGACACAGTGGCTATGGCCCGAGGTCAGTGCAGGTAAACAGAAATAAACAACGATAAGTCATGTTTCTGCCTGGTATAAACATTGGAAGGACTATCGGCAGAACCTCCGTTTCCAAAATGTCTCTTCAACATAGTTCTAGAATATTCTGTGGGAGATTCCATTGGCTATACAAGTGAACATTCTGGTGAGAGTTGTGCCAGTCAATGATTGAGTTGGTGAGTGCAAGTTGGTAATACTACTGCTGCTGCAGAGCAAGAGAGATTGTAGAAGTCTTGTGTTCGACTACCCAGCAAGTGAACAGTCTGGAAGAATTGCCTATGTCTGCGTATTGCATTACGCTGCTATGTCAGAAGGAAAGTGAGTGACGGGGAAATTGAACTAGTTCACATAAGTGAAGTAGCATTGAGAAATGATAGTTGAAAAAGTGGACAAAGTCACAATATTTTAACCAGCACCAGAGCTCTTTGGATCCTGCACTGGACACCAGGTGACGATGTGGGCAGCAGACTGTGTAACATGTGTTAAAACTAGGTAACTGGAGCAAGTCGAGTGATATTAAAATTTAATTGTAATATCGAGAATCTATTCAGCTTTTTTTCTTCTTCTGTTCGCGTATGTAAACCAGTTACAATGTGAAACAAGCATTAGGAAGAGAGACAACTGTGTACTATTAAAAGCTTTTAGTTGGGTTTACTTTCATTACAAGTCCTCAAAGAGGAAGGATGATGGAGGGCGGGTGAGAGAGATCATATGATGCGAGCAGAGATGCAGTTTCTGCTTGTAACTTCCACGGTAACGAAAATCCATTAGGATATTTTACATACAGCACTAAACATGTGACAATGCAAGGCATTGCAGTCCCTGGTATATCAGAATCCACAGTTTGCAAGATAATATCTAAAGTAGCAAGCATTAGTGGTAAAAAGATAAAATCTGCAAGACAGTAACACTGAAAGAACTCGCCATCTAGGTCTATTTCAACTAAGGGTTATTTGGCAAACGCTGTAAAATTATTAATTAATATAGAATAAAAAAGGAAACTCCGACACTAAAAAGACTTGCTGGCCATGTTGGAACTGAACCTGTATCCTTTTGGCTCTGAAAGCTAGTGCTCAGCCAACTGTACTAACCATACTAATGGTTCCCTCCCCCTTAACATGAGCTTCAGAATGCAAGCTACGAACATAGTCATTTGGGCCATCTCACTTTGTGATTTCTCCCTTTATTCTGCTTTTCTATTTCTGAATCAAAATGGGAATATCAATATACTGCACATTTAAGTTAGAAAACAGGCAGAATATTTTATTTGTAAGTAACAATACCTAATTTTTATGAGTGACAATTTGTAAAATATACTTAATATTATGCTTAAAGCAAATTAATTATGTTCTGTTTCTAGCCCTACTAAGTCAAAATTCTACTACATGTAACCTGAAAAACACTGCAACACTTAAATGTATGTTTTTGACAACATTTTGGTTTCCCACTTATGCCTGGAATTGTTGCATAGCCAGTTATAACTTCCAGCGTTATTCTGGTAAGCATACCAAGTAACTGCTGCATCACAGTGTGTGCTGTAAACATAACTGCCAAAATCACATTAGTCGGAATGTCTTAGGCATCAGAAACTGGACATGTGTATAATGGAAAATCATTGCTTTCAGTTTGTTACTGCAAGTCAACCATCTTGAAGAGTGCTTCAGAAGTAAGGCAGTATTGTCCTTGTTTCAAGTGCTGTAAAATCCCACAGAAAGGGCCTAGTGCATTCTATGGATGCAATAAAAAAAGAGAAAAACTGGGCAAAGATGAAAATTTAATGATTGGTACCATGGTTCATTGCTTTTTGGTACTCACTGTTGTCAATCTAGCACTTGCATTTTGGTTTTGCATTCCTATTTCAAGATTCCTAATGGATAGGATTTAACTGTGTAATTTTTAAGCAATATTAAGGATTCTTATTCCTTGCCACAAAATAGGCTCGCTCTTCTTTGTTATATAACAGGCATGCAATCATAGTAGTTATGTATCCCAAGGGGCACGTCATTCAGAGAGATTGTAACTCACTACTTGCTTCTTTATGGACGATACGCACATCACAGTGTGCACTGGGCTGTAGGAGGAGAACCAATGTGTCCCCTGCTATAGATAGAAATTGGAAACCTTCCTTGAAGCCACCACTGCAGCGGGTATTTCTCTTCCATGTACCCTTGGGTTACTTATCTATGTAAAATATTTAACACATTATCACAGAAAAGTAGTTTTGTCTGTGCATATTACCATTTTTCTGTTGACTGAAGACGTTTACCGTTCACTTCCATACACGAAAAAAGATTAACTTGAACACATTCTGTGGACATAGAAGAAGGCATCAGCTATATCCTTTGTTCGTTATAACCACCACCTTTACTAGCATCTACATAACACTTTGCCCTATAACAATCATTAAAACGAGAATTTAGTAATTTCAAGCTAGGAATTTCTCCAACTCGACAAGCCACCGACAAGTGCTACCAACATAAAGTGTGCAATGGGAAGATCCTAATTTGAAACTCAAGTAAATTCTCCACAGTAGCAACAAATGTAAAAGCAGAAATTTATTTTTTATCAGCTTATATCTATATACAGTAATTAAACAAGTTTAATCCATTACATACACTTTTTTTAATATTATTATTTCTCGGGTTATGCATTGGTATCACTGCACAAATCTCTCGAACGGCTCCCGATTTCTTTTTAACAAAAACATTTCTTCAGCAAAGCAACCTTTCAGAGTATGAAGATGCAATTTATAAGCAGAAATATTTTGGAAACATTGAACAAATGCTCAAATCATCAGCTTCTTTGTTAAACAGGTTCTCTTTCTCATGAAATTTTCCCTTGTTTATATCTTGATGACTGTGCAAAGTGTTAATAACAGAATAAATGTTTTGATATGCGTTGAATTACACTGCCTAGCTTCAATGACACTACTTTACCACAGAATATCTGCATCCTCAGCCATCCATCGATCGTTGTGCCCCTCCAAAGATTTCTGTAGTTCAACTTTGTTCCACATTTCATCTGTGGAGGAGCATATCAAATAAGAAGTGTGTGAAATTATATGTATTAAAAATATGTTACAGATTTTTAAGAGTAAAAGGAAGACAAGTTAATACAGAAGCTCATCCAGCATTCATGGGGTCACAGCAGAAAGGTGCAGCAGATAGAAAGTCCGATAGATAGCCGAGATTTTAGGTAAAGCCAGTGCACAATTATTTGGGAACAAGAACCAGAATGAGGTGAAAGTGCTATGCACAACCAACCAAGAGCAGGAAGCAATAATCTTAACCTCAATTTGATAACTGAAATTTGTCATTCATTCCAAAAGCATCAGGAATGGGGACCAGAACAACAAAAAAGCAAAAGACCAGAATGTTTAAAGCTTTCAATTTGCAACATCCTGAACATGAATATGGGTAAGCCTAACAGAAAATCTGTTTTCTGCATTCGTATAACTTTTTTACATTTAAAACCAATAAATGATTCCTTCCATTCCCCCATTTCATCCAACCGAGTGCAGGTTCACCAACTTTGAAATTCAATAAGATAAACATTTTTAAAAAGCTACATTGTTACAGTGATTCTTAAACTATACTTTGGTCTTTTGAGACAGTGGAAGGGGGAGATAGGAATGTTGCTATTGCAAAGTGCTGCTACACATAACAGACCTGGAGCACGAGCAACCTGTTTTCTTTTTTCTTTTTTTCATGTTGAGAGAAAATGCTGACGATGGGAACAAGCCGTCTCCCGAAACGCGTTCAAGTAAGAATAGCATAGTGATGTAGTGTAACAACCCTCAACTCTCTATTTTAAATTATGACACATCACTGTTACCAGCTTCTAAATCTTCAAAATTAGTCAACAACCTGTTTTCTACCTTCCCCTTTCCACTGTCTCAAAAGATACTTATCAAAGTATAAATGAAATCATTGACAGCATAAACGAAACTGAGAACGGAGCATGTGAGCTGCCAAGATAATCCCAGCTTTGTTTTAAGTCTGCTAATACAGACAGCTCCAGCAGCTGTTAAGGACCTTGGCCTCCTTTAATATGTTTACAATGAAGACAGATAGATATATTGATTGGGAATGAGAACAGGAAACTTCAACACCTCTACTGTTGACATTCCTTGGTTGACTGTTGACTGTGCATGCTCAAATTTTAACTCTTTTTTTCACTATTTTGGTTCTCATTTCCATTCCTGGGCAGTTGTGCACTGGGAGCATTTACGAAGCTTGTTCTACTTAAATCACTGGAAGTGAATCCAGATTGTGTTAAATTGCCTATCAACACTTTTATTCAAAGTACACAGCTGCAAATATAACGTATAAAGTTTTTATGTTTTAACACATTTCATTTTTCAGATGTTGTAATACTAATGGAATTTTGCTTCTACGTGCACAAGTCTAAGATTTTCCTGTGGGTTAGAAAGACTCCCAATTATTTGTGGGCAAATTATTTGGTTTGCAGATATCTGTGCGTTGGTTTCCAAATTCACAAAAATTTGCTAAGAAATAAATAAAAAAAAGGCTTGAACCCATGTGCTTATCGCCTTTTTTAATAATGTGGTACAATAACCAAAGATTTTGTAAACTGGAGGGACAGACATAAAATAATAAGCATGTTCAAGATATTAGTATACAAATTATCATCACGTATACAGTGACTATTTTTTTAGAACCATAAAATATGGTGTTAATAGCACCTGAATTTGTACTATTTTTTATTTATTTTGACAGCATAAGATGTTTCTTTTTATTTCATTATTTAAATATTTATATGCATTATATGAAGTAATATTTTCTTCTATTAAACTACTGTATTTTATATCGTTATGTCATTTGGCAAACTCAGTTTGAGCCAGATTAATTTATAAATAAAATAGTAATTAATAAATTGACATTCAATTAATTAATGTTTACAGCTATTTAGTAACATCCAAATTATAGTTTTATATTTGTAGAGCCAGTTGTAATACTACGCCACACACAACTCACAATGTGGAAAAACATTTTAATATGCAAACACAAGGATCATCTTCTAAATTTTGAAATCCTGCTGTTCAACATCTTAGTGAAGATGTTCACAGTTCTCCAAGAGAGAGAAGGCAACTATAACCAGCAGGGCCGTCAGAACCCCAAGGTTGAATAATTAAAGTGACATAGCAATATTCTTCCTCATAATTTTCCGAGCACCTTCTACCCATCATTTGCCTGAATAATTGGGAGTTTAGTTACTTACCAAAATCATGTTTTACATAAGAACTAGTGTCCCTTACAATATTTCAACTCTGGTGCGCTTTTAGCATCAGTTGCTGATGAAATGTTTATATTAAATGCAAAAGATTTGTGCTGTAACGAAGTTAGTTATGTTACAATATGCAACAGACTTTTCTTTACTCATGCCCCAACAACAAAGGAAATGATAACAACAATTTTTGCTGCCACTGCGTACGTACTCCTGGTGCGATATGCATGGTATCCTGCTCTCTTGCCAACAAGCACTGACATCTCCTGCAGACGGAAGAAACCAATATAAAGAATAAATGTGGGCGAGGTGTAATTAGGGAACCCAATGATAAACATTTTGGACATGGAACCTGTCTGTCTGTTTTTGTCACAACAACAGTACTGCATCATCACGTGTCTACAGAAAAACACATTTTTTCTTGGGCTTCTGCGTCAGCACTGGACACAGCACTGCACGGATTGCTTCATCAAATACGGTCTTCAGTCCCTTTTGAGTCAGCGCACTGCATTCGAGGTATTTCACAGCGCCGATCTCCTTGGCCATGGCTAGACCCTGCAGCACAGAAAACAAAGTTGACTCATTCAGATATACCACTGAGGTTCCACAAACTGACACATTTGAAACCCCATAACAATAACAACTTTATATGGGGAAGAAATAAATACATGTTGCAAGGATCCTTAGTAGGTACCTATGTCCAGGAAAGCTTTCTTTGCCTACTGGGGTCTCTGAAATATACAGCAGGATGTAGGCAATAAGCATCTGAACCCACAGCAAAAAATTCTAATGTGTTACATTCACATGACTTTCTCTACCCTCTATTCGTTTATTAGTGGGTATACAAACTATTCTTATTAAAGTTTATTTCGAGATAAACCTTTGCATAAAAAAACTAATTACACATTTCGTTATAGATACAAAGGGAATGCAAATAGCAACAGTCAAATGTGTCAGAACTGTACGCAATATACTGGCCTTAAAATTCCTATTCTTTCCATGACATCATGAGAAACAACTGAAAATCCACAGGACTTCAAAGGAATTACAGCGTATTGCACAATTTGAACATTAATAATGGATTCTCAGAAATGGCTGATGCCCCCCCCCCCCAAATGAAATAAATTGTGTATTTTGAAAACATCTGCATTTTTTGTATAGTATGTTTTCATCTATCGCTTAACATTTACAAGTTACACAAGATTTTACAAACTTCCTTCAAATGAAGAGGACTTCACAGGTTACTCCCAGAAAATTCAAGATATAAATTTTATTTGTCATGTAAATATCTTTAATAAATGGTACTTTAATCAAAAGTTTTGAGAAAATAAACAATTTCAAAAAATGCTCCATGTAAAGGGTAGTTTGGGCTGGAGGGATTTTCTTGAAAAGCTTTGTACCACATCTTTGGAAGGTACTGAACCCAAGTACCAAATTTGGTTTTATTCAACTTTTCGTTTCACACACAGACCTCTTTTTGGATTCAGAGGGCCTCAAAATGAGCATTTCCAGTAAAATCTTGGTATAAAATTTTTGGGTGGAATGTGTATGTGATAGAGAAAGTAAAAACACTATGCTACAAGGCGAATGTAACTAACTTAAGCTAAATAGCTTAAACAAGAGTAAATTATTAGGCATATACAGGAGAGTTACACATTAAAGTTTGTATTGAATCCCATCAAAACAAAAGAATGTCAGGCTCAAACTAAAAATATTCTATATAACTGGAATTGTTGTGCAGAAAAATACAAAATGCTTGTACAGCATACACTGTGCTTCAGATGAAAGCTAAAAGGTAAAGTAGGAACCAAAGTTATAATGAAAAAATAAAATGTTCCACAAGTAATTGTTAAGGAAGAAGGAACAATTGTGATAGGTCAGAACAGAAATAACCTAGCAACCAAACAAATGAAATACAATAATAGGTAAGAATAAGTCAGTGTCAAGAGTTGCAAGCAGATGCTTAGGCAAACAAGTTGTGAAACAATTGTATGAAATCCAGTCAATCGCGAGCAAAGAAGATTTTAAATATTGCGATAATTAGGAGTACTGGGAAATAGTACCGCAACAGATCAACAGAATAATTAATCCTCTGTTAGACATGCATTGAGAAAAAGGAGATATCCGTTTGTGCAGATAACACCGACTCACCTATATGGGAAGATACGAAGGGCATTTGGAATTGGTTTACGGTAGTTTTTTTGTACCTTATTAATGAACTTGGGATCTCTCAACATACTCCCCACTGACGTCAATACACCACTGCCACCTTCCTGGCAACTTCATTATTGCGCCATGGAACTACAGTTTTGGAGGTACTTACTACACACCCACTGCAATTCCTCATTATTGTCGAACATTTTCCTTTGCAGTGATACCTTCGTCTTGTCGAATAAAGCATTCATTAGATGGAACAAGATCCAGTGAATATGATGGGTGTGGCAAACAATGAACCCCAGTGATGTCATGACATTGCTGGTGTGGGGCGGCCCATTGTCGTGCTATAGGAACACTCCTTTTAACCACTTTACCTGTCGCCATTGCTGAATCCTGTGTCTAAGTTGTGTAAGGGTATCACAGTACACCCTGCTGTTAACAGTTGTTGCTTGTGGAAGCTAGTCCATTAGCAGTATGCCACAAATGCCCCAAAAGACAGATCATCTGCTTATGTGCACATCGAAATTTCTTGCGCTGGGGACTCCCAGGATGTTTCCATTGCATGGATTGGTGTTTCTTCTTGGGTGTATGGTAGTGACACCATGATTTGTCATCAGCCACAGTTTCTCCAAAAAATCTTGATTTTTATTCTTCATTTCCAATAGTCGATGACAAACTTCAACTCTGTTCTTCTGGGCCTGTGTCAAGTCCCGTGGAACCTAATGTGCACAGACCTTTTCATATCCAAATCGTCACGAATAATGGTGTGCAAGGTTGCGCAGCCGAGACATTCCAGTTCACTAAAGGTTATGCACCTATCAGCCGTAATCAATTCAGACATAACCTCAATGTTCCTTGGAGACCGTGATGTTAACGACGACCAGTACTCTCATTCTTGGGTGCCAATTTCATACCACTGGCAAACCCAGTTGTCTTTTATCAGGGGCTTCTTGACCACATGTTTATACATATCTGCTGACTCTTTTCTTCCATGTAGTCCATCTTTGTCCTTGATAGTCGACTTCCATCTTATCCACGGCTTTCTCCACTTAACCAACAAGTGCTGTCCTTTCACTGTACACTACATTCACAACTGGCATTTAGCATCTGTGGGTTACTAGTATCAGTTCATTGTACCATGAGAAGACATGCCTGTAGATTGAGCGGTATTTTTAAAATAATGCAATTTTAAATCATGTTGTAATATATTGTAATGCCTTCACAAAATAAAATTAAATTGTTTTATTTATGTACATTCTTTAACTATTACGGTTCTTAGCGTCCTATTCTATATTGAGCATGAAAGACCGGAAATTTTGGGTTTTATCAGGCTTGAGGTTCTTTTACATGCCATAAATCTATGACATGGAACCCTGGCTTTACTTCTCTTCTGAAGGAAGCCATGCTAAGGATTTTTACACACAAAAATATCCATAGCCCTCTGCCAGATTTGAACCTGCAGCCTTGGTAACTAGAGGATAGCATGGTACCTACCAGACCGTGGAGGACGACAATCTCTTTACAGGGAAAGTAACTGTAATTAACGCGGAAATAAAGATAAATAATAATACACGTTGAAAAGCTTGTGTAAAGTAGTAGTAAAGAAAGGAAAAGTGTTACAATAGTAACATTCAGATCAGGTTCAGAAAGTATTAGTGTGAATCACAAGTGTTTCTACAGAAAGATTTAATTATAATTTGGAGTTTAATTATAATTGTTTATAAGAGCTCAAAAGAAAAAGTTTTAACTTACACAGTTATGTTGCTCTTAACCATTAACTGGTCTTAGTTTTTTTAATAATCTCATGTAAGTTAGTACCTGAAACTGCATAGCAGCACAGAATCCAGAGATAGAGAGGGAGAGAGTAAAACAATATCTAATTTCACATATGAACGTTACGATAAAAGATAGGAAAGAAGTTAGAAAGAAAACTGAAATAATATAAGTAAACAGATAACCTTTTAATCAACAAAAAATGAAGGTCTAAAACTGGTATTGCCAACTTTGATTCATTTTGTACATTGTCTGGTTATGTGATGCTAACACTCGGAAAGAGTTCAAACTCAGGTGCAGGGGAGTTTGTCAAGATGTAAGCTGTGCTTCACTTAAATGCCTTGCCAATGTCAGAAACATGGTGTGGGATGGGTGATGCCTGTTGGGTAACAAAGTTGTTGCTAGAGCCAGCTGCATTCCTTTGATATTCCCCATAAATGAGAAGCATCTTGGTGTACTCTGCATTTGTGCACAATACTGCCATTGTTCATTCTCACTTGACAGTAGCCACACAAATGAATGCCGTAATGTATCAAACTACTAAACAAATAATGCTTTGCATCACGTAAGAGCTGATGCAGTACCATTGGTAGGCAACTCTTATCTAGAATGTGACGTCTATTGCTTGTAACAGATTCTTACATTTGTTAATGCAGTCATCTTTCTTCCCATTTCGGAGACTCTAGCACATGAACAAAATGTTTCTGGGCATGGGTTTATAGACAGAATATGATCACATAGCGCACCCTGTGAAGAGAACTACTAATGTTATGATGAGTAAAAATATTTTTATAGTACATTGCAATGAAGTCGCCAAAAAAAAAAAAAAAAAGTTGGAAATATTTCATTTGTAGATATTACAGAGAAGAATGTAGTGTGTTGAATGGATATTTTTTAAAAAAAACTTGCTATGTTACATTTACATGACCTTCCCTAGCCACTATCATTTCCTTTTTTTAAAACATCTACAAACCCTTCTTACCAAAGCTTACTACTTTCTCGTACTACACATAGTAAGTAGGCAAAGTATTGTATTCCACCAAAAAATTTAAAAATTTGATGTCAAGATATTCGCCAGAAATATATGTTTTGAGGTTCCTAAACCCCATAAAATATTTTTTTTTAGGAAAAAGTGTGTGTCTGAATAGCATTAACTCAAAAATGAAAAGTCGGATAAATACGAAACTTGGTGTTCAGATTCAGTAGCTAATTTAAAGATGTGACAGGAAAATTTTCAAGAATATCCCACAACCTACCTAAAACTACCCCTTACATTGAACATTTTTTGAAATCTTTGATTTTCTAAAAAAATGGCTCAACAATTTGGATTAAAATACCATATATTACAGATGGTTACATGTCAAATAAAATGTATATTTTGAGTTTTCTTTGAATGGCCTTTAAAGTCCTCTTCATTCAGAAGGAATTTTGTACAATCTTGTGTAAATGCTAAACAATAGAGAAAAAACATACTATGCAAAAAATGTAGATCTCTTTAAAACACACAATTTATTTTAATTAATTTTTTTGTGGCATAAGCTATTTCTGAGATATCCATTATGAATGATTTGAATATTCAAGTTAGTCATAGTTTTAAAATCCTGTGAATTTTAAGGGGCCAGCATATAGCACCTAGTTCTAAAACATTTGACTAGCGCTATTCCCTTTGTATCCATAACAAAGTGTGTAATGCAGTTGTTTCTGGAAAGGTTTGCAGGTTTCATTATACATTCTGTTGCACATACAAGAGGGACAAGGAGAGATATGCCGCATACTTTCTTTTCATGACATTGCAACAAACAACTAAATAATGACTGCACTTCAAAAAAATGACAAAGCATTAACAAATTCAAACCAATAACAACAGATATCTTGGAAATGGCTGATGCCACAAAAAGGAATTGTGTGTTTTAAACATGTGTACATTTTTTATATTGTAAGTTTCTGTCTGTCTAATATGGTTTACCACTTATATAAAATTATACACTATTTTAGAATGACACAATATTTAAGAAAAATCTCCCTTACCCTAAACAACCATTTACATGGAAACATTTTTGTTATTTTAGATTTTCTCAAAAAATGGTTAACTGCTCTGATTAAAATACCATATGTTTAAGATATTTACATAAGAAATAAAATTTATATCTTGAATTTTCTGGGAATAGCCTGCAAAATCTGCATTTTGTTTTTGTGAAGTGTTGCAAAATTCATAGTACAAAGTGGCACATGAACTACCATTTTTAAAAATATATTTAAAATACACAGTAGAGTGGTGTATTTATTGGTCTTAAACATTTTACATGTTCAAACTTTACATCGCACAGGTCAAATAGACTGTACGTGCTTATATAAGTAGTAGTATAGACTGTAGTTCATATTTTTCAGACTATATTCATCACACTGAACTTTAAAGTTAATATTTACAAGAAATGAAAAGAAAGAAAGAAAGAAAGAAAGAAAACCAAATAAACTAACAACAAAAAATCATATGAAGATGAGAAAAAAAAACCAACTTGTTCACAAGCATACGCTATTGTTTACAAAACAAACAAATACCCGGCCCTAAGCCACTAACCCTCCACCTCCCACCCTCTTCCTTACACTCCAATCTGAGTTGACCTTCCGTAAAAATATACCAATTGCTTCCCCCCTCTCAGCCAGCAAGGTCCAATAAGCTTGTAACAAAGCAATGTGGCAGATACTTTCTCCTCGACTGTTCTGTCTTAGTACAATGGGCCAGAATATGAATCCAAGTTTCTTCCTCTCTACACCAGGGACAGATTTTTATGCCTTGGGCTTGGGCCCATCTGCAAAAGCTCCAGTTGTACTGCAGGCTTATTGAGCTGATCCTGTAAAGACTGCATCCCTTCACACGAGTCCTGTGTCCCTCTTTAGATTACACAGGCCCAATACTCTGCTGGTTCCATAAAAACGCTTCACAGGAGCATATTATATGATAGGCTCATTCAGATTGTATGTTCATAGCCTAGTTTTATTTTCTACACTGCAGCATAGTGGAATGGAGTGTAGTGTTAAGGTCCACAGCCACTGAATGCTTGTGGCTTTTGAGCTCACCCATGGGGGTACAGATTTTCCTACCCATGTATCCCTATGTATTGGGCTGATGCCCAATGAGAAATTTATGAAACTATGGTGGAGGCAATATGTAGGCCAAAGAAATCAACATTCCAGCCGGGGGAAGTATGGTGCTGAACACATAGTACTCGTTGGATGGCCATCACCTCTGTCATGCACATCAGGTTGGTCTGGGCAGTTGCACCACACATTATTATTATTATTATTGTCAGCTTAGTTTATATTCTGCTTTGTTCGAAGGTTCGTTTACCAGTCTCATACTTGCCAACTCCTGAAATTGAAACCTGTAAAACTTTCCCTCATTCAAGAAAGCATGATAATTTTGTGAAGACATGGAATTTAGAATGTGCATAAAATGTTCAGTGCAGCAAATGTACAAACATTACATGTAAAATAAACGGCAATTCCACTTTATATGAATTTTTGAAGACCTGGTAGTACGGCTTCTTTGTCACACATGCTGAAATTCTTCCTGGTGCCACAATAAACACATATTACAGCAAAGAACACCATTTTGTAGCATACACACACACATTTCTAGTTCACATTTTATGCTTCATAACATGATTAAAAAAAAAAGATTGCCAACTTATATCCTGCCATACAATGTGAATAAGATAAACAATTTAAGTGAAGGAGTTAACTTAACAATTCGCACTGTCCATTACTGAATGTTTGCACCCAGTTAAGGAAGACCATGATCGTGATGAAGGATAGACACTCAGATAAACTCTGACATATTATAGCACTGTACACCATTCAGTCTCTAATCTTAAGTTACAATATAAAGCAACCGAGCTGGATGACTCAGGTGTTAACATCTGTGGCCCGCATTCAGGAGGTACCAGTTTCAAATCCTGTGGGCCGACCAATCTGTCTGTTTTCTCATGGTTTCCCTCAGTCACCAAGGTAAAGACCGGATTGGATATTTAATACCACAACCCAAAGTTCCACCTTAAGTCTAAAACAATAGTAAAATGAAAAGTAGGTGGCAATAGTGAATGCCATGCCATCTATCCAGACAATGTAAGCAGCTAGACTGGATGGCAACCTAACACCACCTGCACAGCACAGGGCAGAAGATCCGGCTACCATGCCTGGGGTCTCTGTGGGCATGTGATGAAGCAAGATGGCATTTCCAGGGATGAAACCTAGAAGGCTAACTGTCCACCTTTCTGTGTGAAGGCGGCGGTTAGACTGGATGGCACCCTAATTGCACGCCATGAAGCAGGTGGTTACAGGGATGAGACCAAGAAGGCTAACTGTCCACCTTTCTGTGAGAAGGCGGTGGTTAGACTGGATGGTACCCTAATGCCATCTGCACGGCACGAAGCAGGTGGTTACAGGTATGAGACCTAGAAGGTTAACTGTCCACCTTTCTATACGAGAGCAGCAGTTAGGCTGGATGGCACCCTAATGCCATCTGTACAGCACGAAGCAGAAGATCCGGTAGCTATACGCTAGGGTCTCTGTGACAGAGCGGGTGGTTACAGGGATGAGACCTAGAAGGCTAACTGTCCATCACACATTGTTGTAAGAGTTATCCACTAACAGATCCGTTGCGATATGACCAAGGAGTTAAAGTGACATAAAATAAATAGAGAAAGAGAAAACAAAATAAAGCAACAGCATTAAATGCTTTGTCATGTTTGTGGTAAAGATCTGTAATACTTTGAACATGCCCACGTCCTTTGCTGTGAAGTCACAAAAAGGCCTCGCTTCCATACATTTTATGAGCAAACTGCAAAAACTCGCAAGTATGCAGTATGTATGTTACAGGTGATGGCATTGAAGCTATTCTTTATCAGTGTGTGCCAAATGTTGAGATTTCTATATAATCTCTCAAACAAGAACGCTACTCTTGTAAACCTATAGGAGGGAAGAAAGACAAGAGATAGTGGGATGGAAGGCTCTTCGGACACTGATTGGTGGAGGGAAGTTCATGGATGTTCTTTTATTTGTTATCGCACAATAACAGTCTATAAGAAGTAAAGGCTGGTTCACAACCACCCGAGAATGGTAACCAGAACGGGAATGCATATCGATGACAAAGTGAAACTTGATTTTGCGCATTGGGATTTCGTTTGTTTTTAAACCACCAATGATATTTTTTCACCTACTTCTAATTTAGCCAACGTCAAAATTCGATAGAGTAAACATTATCTAAATGCATATCCATTACATTTCCCATCCCTCTACTTATGGCAAGCTTTCATTCCTTTATTCAATGGCATACATTAAAATTGTTTATTGTTCTTTTTTCATTTCTACCAGTTTTAGTGTTCTTTGTAGCTTTTGCCATTGTTTTTTAGGTAATAGCCAGTTTTGAGTTGCATATAAACAAACTACAAATGATCCCTTCACCAGAGCAACCAACGCTGATTAGATTTGCGGGTGTCGGGATGAGGTTAGAAAGCACCACACATTTATTACGACTATAGAGAGCACTAGCGGCTGTTTCATGTCACGGCCGCCTAGAATCACCTCTAGAGTGAAGAGTCTAATATGCACAATATGGATCTAATATGCCGCGCCCGGGAACGAGAACGTTAAAAGTTGGGCAACTCTTCTTTCCCGATCCCGGGACCGGGAAGGCTTCCTGTTGGTTGTGAACACTCCCATTTGAATACATGTATTTCAACTTTCTCGTTCTGGTTACCGTTTTCGTTGGTTGTGAACCAGCCTTAAAGCACTGAAAGTCGTTTTCTAACCAATGCTCAGCGTGAATAAGTTTCAGGAATTGAAAAGTCTACAAATGTTTAGATTCATTTATCTTGTGTACTGCACATACACCACAAATGTGTTCTAGGCTCCTTGTGAGTTCTGAAAGGAATGTTAACAACAGACTCGTAGAGATATAGATTAAACCAAAGATTATACACTATTAACTTATTATTGTTAAATAATATACAGCCTAACTTTGTATTACTAATGAAACACTTGTATAATAAGTTCTATTCCTAATATCATATGGCCCTCTCGGAACAAAGTAGGTCTCGAGGTAAATGTCAATGTTATCGTACAGAGTTGCTTTAAGACACTATTTCCTACACCTGTCACATACTTCACATGTCCTGACCCTTGTATGTAACTTAAAAGCAGTGAACTTATCATCATGGAGCATATCTGCTGAGGCAAACCTTAAGAAATGATGAGAGGTAAATTATCGTGCATTGTTTAAGAAAGAAACCCCAAATGCTACTTCACAGTAATAGTAATTCTGTAACACATAGGTTTAATAAGTTACTGGCAATGTGTTGCTCAATTTATTGTCAAGAAGTTAGCGCTGCTGCAGCTAGTATTGCAAAACTTATCAAACACGTAGCGGGTCGAGTCCGTTCTGCCTTGTTTACACAAGGATCGTTCTTGTCTGGGATAGAGTCTGTAGTAAACTGATGTGTTAGTGGAGTCTTGTAGGAACCTGATCGGAGAGGTAAAGATGTCATCATCCACATACCTTGGCCAAACTTTAAAGTGTGTACAAAGGAATCTGTGATACGAGATTTTAAGTGTAACAAAACTAATTAAGCAATGAATTTGTTTACATACACTTCACCATCTATTCGGCAAATGAGAACATAATCTGCTAAACAATACACAGCTCTGATTAATTAACATGAATATATTTTGTTTATGTAAATTACCTGTGGATATGTGATTGGTGCAAGTTTCTTGTCTTTAAGTTTCTCGATGGTTTCTTTGTCTTCTCGTAGATCCAGCTTGGTGCCCACAAGAATGATAGGTGTGCTAGGACAATGATGTCGCACCTCAGGATACCACTGCAAAAGATCCGCAACATGCATGAACACAGTAAAATCTTGGATCCTTATATATGTGTATAACTCCATGTATCATATTGTTCAACAATACAATACTTTTCTGTTAACAAAACTCTCACAAAAAATTGATAAAACTGTTAAATTTATGATTATAAATATTTTCCAAATTAACATATTTTTGGTGGCCGTGTGATAACTAGAGACAGAATCTTAATGCAAATGTTGTCAGAAACCTTGTGAGTGAGTTACTAAACTTCCAATAGTTTAAACAATATTGTCTTGTATATAATACATATTATGTTAATAAGCATAGTATTTCAGCAGTTTGCAAATTATGCTGCATATTTGCTTGCTTTATGTTTATTTTTATAAATACGAGGGCAAATCAAAAGGTCATTGCCCTTATTTTTTTTTCTGGTAACATAAGATACATACAGCCAACTAAACATGTTGATATTGTACCTTTCACTATTTTCCCACATAGTCCCCATGCCGGTTCAGACATTTGTCCCATTGCAGCATTAATTTTGCGATGCCACTGTGGTACAAGTCGGCTGTCTGACTATGGAATCACTGTCGCAGCACAGTTATTTTGACTTCATCATCGCAAGTGAATCGTGTCCTGCCAGGAACTTCTTCAGCAGACTGAAAAGATGGAAATCACTAGGGGCAAGATCCGGGCTGTATGGTGGATGCTCTAGAAACTACCACTGAAAGTTCTTTAACTTGCAGACGGTCTTCTTTGCCACATGTGGTCTCGTATTGTCGTGGAGGATGATCACATTGTTAACATCGAGAATCCCGCGGCGCTTGTTTCTGATCGCAGCCCGCAGAAGTGACAATGTGGAACAATATCTGTTGGCATTGATGGTGGCAACTCGCGGCATGAAATCCAGCACGAGCAGTCCACGGCAATCCTAGAATGCCATTAACACATATCCTTGGCATATCGTTGCAGATGATTCAAAGAAGCAATTATTCACTTGCCTTTCATCACGTCATCCAACTGCTTAGGAACCCATCGACATGAAACCTTCCTGCACCCTAAGCACTCGTGAATGATGTCGAAAGCACTCCCAAAACAAATGTCAAGCTCCTGCGCAATGTCTTTGATGCACACGTGCCGCTCTGCTTTCACCATCGCATCCACACGGGCAATATTGTCATAGTCACCGATATACAAGGTCTCTCCGCATGCTGATTGTCATGCAGATTTGCACGGTCATTTTCGAACTCAGAACACCACCATCT
Organism: Deroplatys truncata; assembly: GCA_030765065.1. Lineage (NCBI taxonomy): Eukaryota > Metazoa > Arthropoda > Insecta > Mantodea > Mantidae > Deroplatys > Deroplatys truncata. The sequence goes on along the minus strand of CM060975.1, from coordinate 18,568,779 downwards.
CACACTTCTCAAAGCAAGACACCTTTCCCCATATGATGGCTGCATTTCCCTGTGGATCTCGATGGGCATTCATCCCTTACTCCATAGAAAACGGATGACACTTCGTTGCTCATAAGCCGTGGACGTGTTAACACACCTGCCATTTTGAATGCAGACTTGAGGTTCTTTTACGTGCCGTAAATCTACGACACAGGACCACCGGCTTTACTTCCCTTCCCAAGGAAGCCATGCTAAGGATTTTTATGCCCAAAAAAATTCATCGCCCTCTACCGGGTTTGAACCCGCAACCTCAGGAACTAGAGACTAGCATGGTAACCACTACACCACGGAGAATGACATGAGGGATCCATCTGTATATATTCGGAGCCATTCTTTTCCTGGATATCTTTTATTTTCCATAGCTATTGCTATGGCTCTCATTTCCTCTGGTATATTGTTTTGTTTGTGTATTGTATATATCAGGTCATTCTGATATTGTATATCAATATATTCTATTGGACTCGTTACCTCTGTTGCTATTATATTTGTTGTAATTATATTCTTGCATTTTAGATGGGATAGTAAATTACAATAATATAACAACAAGAAATAAGCTTAATTAAATAAGTTGAAACTAGAAATCATGTCACTCTAAAATGGATCCCAGCTCATGTGGGACTTTTGGGCAAGAACATGCAGATCAATTAGCAAAGAAAGGTGCAATACAACAAATAAAACCTGCAGGACAAACAGAAATAAATAAACAATTAAATAACATTAAACAACATTTCAAAAGACAGCAGAGACTTGATGAAGATAAATTAAAAGATAAAGATTATAAGAATATTAAAGATAGAGTTGAGATACAAAAAAATGCCAAGGGAAACTGCAGAAGCCTTATTTGGGATGGCAACTGGCCACAATTGCGTCGAAGAACACCTCTACAAGATACGATGCCTACCTATACCCAAGTGCACTCTCTGTGAAGATGTCATGCTGAACAAACAGCATCTCACCAAATGCAAAGGCCTTAAAAGTGATAACTTACAGACTTTATATTGGGAAGACAGAGGGGAAAATGATGCAGATCAATTATCCCCAGTGCCATTGGTGAACAACAACAATTAAATTTGAATGCATGAGCAACATTTTTCATGAAACTAACAGCATAGGCTTTCCCAGCCAGTGTCATGAAGATTGACTGATCTACAACCACTGCAGACATCAGATGCCAAATGCAACCCTTGGTGAATTGCTGGATCTATGAGACCCACTGGACCATAGCCTACAAACTCTGATATCTCTTCTATTTAAAAGGGTTTTGTTTGGTTAGTGAACCTGTGCCAAAAATACAATGGCATTACACTGTACTGTAATGAACCACGGGTTCACTAATAAGATAAACTCCAAGGTTTATAAAAGTTTAAAGTCTTATGTTCCTGATGGCTTATTGTTTACAAAAACCTTACGTTATGCTAACATCACTCATCCACTATGTATTTGTACAATTATGTCAATAAGAAATCGCAGATCTGTTACAAATATATAACCAGTGTTTGCAGCTTCTATCCTTGTTTTCAACAGCTGAACTTGCCATTAATTCTCCTCCAGTTGCAGTTTTCCTGACTTTTCCATGAAAATTGCTGCCAAATTTTTCTGGAATACATTTGTGCTCAATTTTGAAATGTTAGTAGTAATACTTGCTTCAACTGCTCTACGGGAGAAATGTTAGTTTCTAATTCTTCAACTGAAGCACTATTTGCACCTTGATTTTCAATATTACACGGCTCAATTTGAGGATTCATCTCAACTGAAGAACATGCTGATGATGGGAACAAGCCGTCTCCTGAAACGCGTTCAAGTAAGAATATTATAGTGATGTAGTGTAACAACCCTCAACTCTCTTTATTTTAAACGTCTAATGATACTTCTTTAAAGCGTAAAGTATTCCTTTATGCTGAAAAAAAAAATGGTAATAGGAAGGAAGGAAGAAAGTTCAATGTATCAGAGAGCAGTGTTTGCTTGTGGCGAAAATACAAAATTGACATTATTTGCTACTAAATCTAGTGGGAAGAAATTTATGGGTCCTCACAAACAAAGACATTCTAAAGTTGAAGGAAAAGTGTTGGAATTTCTGGCGTGAAAGGAGGAAGAAAGGGCAACTTGTGACTAGTGACACTATACGAAAGAAAGCTAAAGAGGAGGCTGAAGTTCTTGGTATTTCAAAGCAAGATTTTAAGGCTAGCCGTGGATGGTTTTATCTCTAAGATGCCATACAACAATGTGCCAGTAGCTGCCTGTGGATTTTGAGGAGAAACTACAAACATTTCAGCGCTATATCATTTCACTTCGGAAGGAAAAAAAAAAAAAAAAAAAAAAATTCAATGGGGCAAATAGGCAACGCTGCTGAGATGCCAATTTGGTTTGATATGCCATGTAACTACACTATTACTGAGAAGGGGACAAAGGAAGTTATCATCAAAACAACAGGGTGCAAAAAACAGCACGTAATACTAATTGTGTTCAACAATGTCACCTAACAATAGAGCATGTTCAATTCTATAATCTAATGGTTTATATATACAATAAATCCATTGTTGTATTAAATAAATTTAAATAAAACACCTATTACCTATTTTCTGTCATTGATACACTTTACATTCAATACAAACCTTTTTTTGTCATAATTTTAAGTTTCAAATATGGGGTGCACATTAGATTTGCATAAATATGTATTTTCACTCTAATAACTTCGCCTTTTTTGACCAAATGTAGTACTCAAAATTGTTGTGCGCATTACATTTGAGTGCAAATCCGTTCTGTAGAACACCAGTAACTTCATTCAAATTTTTTTTCGTTTATTAAGTCACAATGGATTGCTGGAGTTAACATGCATCCGGAAACTCGCGACAAACTAGCCGCTTATTTATTATTGGCCTGTTATTGAGCGTTTTTAGTTACGATATGGAGGACAAGGGCAAACAGAGAAGAACATCTTACGATGCTTCTTTAAAGTGTAAAGTAATGCTTTATGCTGAAAAACAAAATGGTAATAGAAAGCCAGGAAGGAAGTCCAATGTATCAGAGAGCAATGTTTGTTTGTGGTGAAAATAGAAATTATCATTTGCTACTAAAGCTAGTAGGAAGAAGTTTACAGGTCCTTGCAAAGGAAGACATCCTGAAGTTGAAGAAAAAGTGTTGGAATTTGTGCGTGAAAGGAGAAGAATGGGCAACGTGTGACTAGTTGCGCCTTACATTCGATACAAACCCTTTTTTTCATAATTTTAAGTTTCAAATATGCATTAGATTTGCGTAAATATGGAATTTAAAAGTTTGCAATTTAATTCTTCATTAAAATTTAATTATTACAATTATACTACTTCACTGTGTTTTTCCCAATATTCTTGGTATTAGAAATAAATCAATTCAAATACCCCATTTATTAAATAAAACCCACTACACTTCGCTAAATTCACAGTCTGTAAATTCTTTAACATTACTATTTGCCATTATGATGATACCAATGTTTACTTCTTAACTAAATAAACAAAAATTACATGGCAATATAGCTTCACCTTTGCATTTCTCTCTTGCTTTAGACGTATATTAATTACACATCGGGCCATCTCCACACTTTACAAGCCACGGTTGTTTTAAAGGAAATCTTTATTTTCCCCCCTTTCAGATTTTGTTGATAAAGCAAAAAGCTACATTGGCTGCTAAAATATCTCCATAAGTACGAGTTTAGGTAAGAAATTACTATAGTTGTGAAAATGTTTTATATTACCTTCGCTCGGACGTTCTCAAAGGATGCAGGATTCACTAATGAAAAGCAGATTAAGAAGACATCCTGAAAAAAAGGATTTATTTGTTAATGTTAAGTTGTGATATACGACATTATTTAAAAAGCAAGAGAATGAACACTTACTGTCTGTGGATAGGACAGAGGCCTAAGCCTATCGTAGTCTTCTTGTCCTGCTGTATCCCACAGTCCTAGATTTATTGGCTTCCCATCCACCATTACATTGGCCGAGTAGTTGTCAAATCTGAAACACACATTTGCTCATCAAACAGTGCAGGTCCCACAGCCACTCTCAAGTTTTATTTCTGAATGATTACAATACACCTTATGACACTCTTCTACAGACTATTCTTGAACAAAGCTTATTTACTTTCTCTACATGTACATAGTAGGTAGAGAAGGTATTGCATTCAATACTGAGATTTCACCAGAAATACATGTTTAGAGGCCCCTTGCATCCCAAAAATACAATTTTTAGAAAAAGGATCTGTGTATGCGTGTCTGTGAACAGTATGACTCAAAAACAGAAAGCTGGATAAATACCAAACCTAGTAGTTAGGTTCAGTACCTAAGAGCCCAAAAGAAGATTTTCAAAAAAATCCCTGTATCCCAAACTACCCTTTACATAGAAAACTTTTTAAAATTATTGATTTTCTCAAGGATATCTCTAACTGTTTTTATTAAAATACCATATATTAAGGATATAGCATGACAAAGTGAATAGGGTCTTTCAACAAGAGTGTCCTATCTTTGAACTTAAATAAAACACGTTCTATAAATGATAGAGGTTTATTTCTTTTTTTATTTTGGAACATAATTGATGTCATTACGTGTGGAAGAGAACATCAGTTAAGTGATCGCCGTGACTTCGTTGGGTTGAGCGAATATGGTTGATCTAATTTCCAATGACAGAAGAACGTAAATTAGGCCCAACTTCAGAAATAACACCCACGATGTTATTCGTAAGATCATTTACTGTTTCTGGTTTGTTGCCATAAACTTGAGATTTAACATAACCCCACAAGAAGTAATCCAATGGCGTTAAATCACATGACCTCGGGGACCAGTTAACATCTCCACCATGGGAAACTATGAAACCTCTTAACTTCTCCTTCAAAAGATAGATTGTTTCGAGAGCAGTATGACATGTGGCACCATCTTGCTGGAACCAGAAGTTTCCGAGATCCATACCATCCAATTGAGGCCAAAAATAGTCCCTTATAAGAGCTCGGAATCTTTCTCTGTTGACAGAGCTTCTCCATCTTCATGGAAAAAATATGGACCAATGATTCCACCATACCAAAATCAACACCACACAGTAACCTTTTGGGGATGAAGTGGTCGTTCTTGAATCTACATTGGATTGTGATTGCTCCAATAGCGGCAATTTTATTTGTTGACACAACCATCCATCCAAAAGTGAGCTTCGTCGCTGAAAATGATTTTTCGAACAAAAATCCGGGTCAGCTTCCAATTGCTCCATAGACCAGTCAGCGAATACACGGCACAACCTATGGTCGTTGGGCTTTAGTTCTTGAGTTAACAGTATTTTGTAAGCATGAAACTTCAGGTCCAGATGCAGAATTAGCCAAGTTGTGATCGGCGAAAGCCTCAATTCTTGCGCTCGACGAGCAATTGGTTTGTTTCCGTTCTCGCGTACACTCTCAAGAACGGCGCCATGTTTTCGTTGGAGCGCTTACGTCGATTACGTACAGGCGTTCTTTGATCGCTGACAGAATCACTTCTTTCAAATTTATCGATCAGCGCCGAATAGTTCTCTCGCAGGGACGATTATGCACAACGTAAACTTCACGCAATACGGAAGGTTTGGTGAACAGATGATCCATTTTGATAATACATTTTCATAATTTCTACACATTGCTGAATGCTGTAATGTTCCATGGCTATTTGTCAATAACAACTGTAACCACATTAAAAAAATGACTGCTGTAACTCAATAATGACAGCTTCACATGTTAAAGATATGACACTCTTGTTGAAAGACCCTATATATCTTGAGTTTTTTGGGAATAGCCTGCGAAGTCCTCTTCATTTGGAAGGAATTTTGTATAGTCTTGTGTAACTAGTAAACATTAAGTGATCGACAAAACTGTTCTACACAAAAAATGTAAATATTTTTAAAACACAATTTATTTCAACTTTTCTTGTGGCATCAGCCATTTCCGGGATATCCTATTGACAAAAAATTGCAAAATTCAAACGACAGAAGCACATCAGAAACACAACAAATCTCAGCCAGCAAGATAAACAGCTAAAGTTCAAGAAATTCACATACTACCCAGGAACATTTCACAAATTTAAGAAGATTTTCATGAAACACAACATCAGTCTAGCCTCACAGAACAAATTTAACATAGAGAAATTACTTTGTAACAAGTTAAAAGACCCCATCCCACAAGACAAAAAAGCTGGAATCTACAAAATCAATTGTTCAGATTGCAATAAAGTATATATAGATAAGACAAAAAGAAACCTAGAAACTAGGCTAAAGGAGCACATAAGATGTATCAAATACAAACAAATGGACAAATCTGCAGTTTCACATCATTTTTGGATCACTAATCACAACATCAAACCCCACATTACATTAGTCAAACCAGTCAAATTTGCAGCCGAATTAGATGCATGGGAGAAGATCACCATTCTGAAACACAACACACATCTAATGAATTTTGATTTGCCGCCACCAAATCCTCTCTGGAAGTACATTTCACCATCACAAGATGCCACCACAGTATCCAGTCCACAAAACGGAAACACCAACAACGCAGGCCAGTCGGATTAGCTTCTGAGGATGGGAACAACCGTTTCCCGAAACATGTTAAGTGAGTAAACTTAAGCGATGTTAATGTAACAATTCTGACTCACCTTTAAATAAAGAAAATACATAGTTTGTCATGGCCATTGCTGAAGAAAACATTTGATGTGAAACATTCACAAGACTTTCTCTACCCTTGTAGGTATACAAACTACCTTTACTTAAGCTTACTTTTCTATCTACTACATTCTGATCCAAATAAACCTTTGCAAAAATACTACATTACACATTTCATTATAAAGGAACAGCAATAGTCAAATGTTTAAGAGCTGGACGCTATATGCTAGCCTTAAAATTCCATACTGTTTCCATGGCATCGCGAGAAACAATTGAATACTGACAGGACTTTAAAAGCAAGACCAAAAAATGGCTTATGCCACAAAAAAAAACTTATTTAAAATAAATTGTGTGTTTTACAGAGATCTATATTTTTTGTGTAGTACATTTTTGTCTATTGCTTAATGTTTACTGTTATACAAGATTATATAAAATTCCTTCTGAATGGAGTGGACCTCGCAGGCTGTTTCCCAGAAAATTCAAGATATACATTTTATTTGCCATATAAATATATTTAATATGTTATTTTAATCAAAATTGTAAAGCCATTTTTTAGAAAACAAAAAATGTTCCATGTAAAATGTAGTTTGGGGTGGGGGATTATGTTGAAAATTTTCGTGTTACATATTTTGAAGGTACTAAAAAACACAAGACCTTTTTCTAAAACTTTTTTGTTGTATTTAGGGGTCTCAAAACATGTACTTCTGGTGAAATCTTGGTAACAAATTTTTGAATGAAACGCAATAGCTTCTCTTCTACTATTTATGTGGTAGAGAAAGTTTTAAAAAGGAATTAAAATTTGGTATGCCTATTTATGTATCCTTCCGTTTCTCAGTTAAGTTATTCAGAGGCACATGAACCTCTCGATTCATTGGATCTCAATACACGCAGTTTCAGTAAAACTGGATTGATATCTACGTTTATGTTAAGTGGTACAGAAAGTAATGAAATATTGTGGCGTATGGTGTGGTAATACTGTATGGTTAACTCTTAGGTTGACAATGTAAACAGGTAGTGACGTAGAATGGGAGGGGTTAACTGGTTTTGTCTTGAGGTAGCAAGTAAGACACTCTTTCTTTGAGCCTTGCTAGTGAATAGAGCAAGACGTGTTTAGGATGGCACTTGAGGCAGTATTTTTAACACTTAAATAATTTCAGTCTAATTATATAATATGTAAATTCAATAACAGCCCGCCTTGAAGTAATATGTGTATGTAATAATTTGTAAAATGCATGTAACAGTCATTGCATATGCTTATATTATTGTATCCATGTGTAATAATGTTATGTGAATGTATTACGTAATTTAATAATGTAGGAGCTGTGAGAATAATAGGTTAAAAGTTGCTAACAATGAGGTAACCTTGAGGCAATAATGAGCAAGAAAGTTTAACAGTACTACTTGTAATTCTTGGAGTAACAATAATGTAATTTTAGTGACAGTTTATAAAATAGCCAATCAACAACCAGAAAAAGCTTTAGTTAAATGAAGGTATTCTATTGGAGTAGGATTAGCCAATCAGAGACTTGACATACAGAAATTTACAAGTTTAGACGATTGAAATCAATTCAGTTGCCTGCAGACAGCGTTACTAACCAGACGCAAAAAGTGTCCTCAAGAAATATAATATGTATTCGTGTGAGACGAAAAATAAGTTTACGTGTTAAAAAAGCATAATTAATTAATAAAAAGAATCTCACAGCATCAAACATCAATAAAAGGTGTGAAGTAAAATTATAATCTGTGTAAGCCTACAATCTTGTCGCATCACAACCCTGCTAAGAGAAACGTGTCTCTAACAATAAAACTGACACAGCCGAGGCAAACATAAATATATAATATTTAAAGAAACAGTTTAATTACAAAGTTAATATTTTTAAACTTGGGGCAAAGGCCAACTAAAAGTACATTTTGGGGCGCAGGCTACCGGAAACTGTTTACTATACATGCGGTTGCAACTACTTCAAGTGTTCGGCTCCCCAATAGTTGAAATACAATACAACTTCTACTCTCAAATTGGCTTTTCCATACGTGGGGCAAACAATGTAAAGAAAAACCTTCTCATGTTTCGTGAAACAAGAAGGTAATCTGTATCACTCTCTTTTGGTAAAATATATTTGACATCTAACTTTATAATATGTGAATTAATTACATAGGTGGCCCCATCCTTCCTAATCCATGTTGATTTAATAATATTTCAGTGGTTTTCAGGTGTTATTAAGTATTTTTTTAGCTTGCCCCCGTGGAACCTCGTGTTAGGAAAATGTGATGTGATGCTTTAGATCTCGGTCCTGTGCTCTACCTCCCGTAATGGAGTGATTATAAAAGAGGTTTTGACAATATTGCATGTATATGAGGATTAAAACTAGAACAGGACTGGCAGTAGGGTTGCTGTTGTCATCTAAACAGAGCTTTTGTTTGTATGCATGGCCAGCCTGACGAGAATTCTCTTGACACTGGAAGCATGCTGTTTGCCAGCAGAGTCGGATATTCATAGTCTCTTAAAATCAAGCACAATAACCATAAACCTTTGTTAGAGAAGATGTTGGAAATGATATCCACACATCTCTCACATTGTATTAACATTGTCATGTAAATAAAACCATGCAGGTCAATAGAGCGATCATTAACATTATCCAGCACCCAAGTGCAGAAATTAACTCTAATCATGTTATCGCATGGTGAGGCAGTATTTTAATACCTGAATAATTTCAATTGTATTTTATAAGTAAATTCAATAACAGCCCACCTTGAAACAATAAGTATGTAATAATTATTTAAATTGTACGTAACAGTTATTGCAAATGCTTATTTTTATTGTAAACATATTTTAATAATGTTATGTGAATACATTACATACTCTAATAATGCAAGAACTGTGAGAATAATAACTTTTAGGTTGGTAACAATGAGTAATAATGAGGTAATTGCGGCAATAATGTGTTTAGAGTTTGAAATGTACTGGTCATCATTAGAGCAACGATGACGTAAAATCTGTAACAGTTTTAAATTAGCCAATCAACAGCAAAGAAAAGTTTTAAGTTAAATACAGAAATTCTATTGGACTAGAATTAGCCAATCAGAGACTTGCAATACCGAAGCTTACGGGTTTAGACCGTTGAGGTTACTCAGTTGCTAGCGAGACTTGGTAGAGTACAGATGGGAAAATTTGTTCTCTATGGGTGAATAGTAAAAACAGATATACGCGTTAAGTGAATGTATAAAAGTTTTTCACAGTTCTTTAAAAAGTGTAGTGCTCTATAAATATGTGCAAGAATTTAAATGAAAGAAGTTAATTTAAGAGTTTAATTATGTGATGTCTACAATAATTGTCATACCGCGCCCTACCCAAGATACATGACTCTAAAGTAAGACTGATGCAGCTGAGGCAAAGTCAAACAGTAATATTAAGCAAGCATAAAAATTCAAACCGACGCCCAAAGCTTGTTACAAACTACATAAAGCAACTATTATTACATAAAGGAATTCTTCAAGTTTACGTAAACATATATTACGTAACAACACACTTCATCAAGTTGGCTTCCAAGCGTGTAGCTAACAACAACAGTAGCAGAAAACAACTACTACAAGTTGGCTCCCAATTGCGGGGCAGATAAAGTAATTTACGTAATTTATTACATGAACCTAAATAACAGTTGAAGAACATACATTCTTCAATGCTTCCAATTCCTTAACTGCAGTTGTTTTATAGGGTTTTAATTTTAAAACTTCAGTGGCATTCTGAGTCAAGATTTATGAATTTCCTGATTCCTTGCAAACTTTTTCAGAGATTTCTTTGGACTTCAGTCCAATTTTTCTCTGACGTCAGAGTTTTTCCTCTGTAAGAACATGGTTTCTTATCACGAATAGATCCAGTTTCCCTAAATCTATTTGCAAGATTACGAACTATTTCTCTGTGAGACACGAACAACAGGCAATCTGTCTCTACAAGTATTTGTCACAAAGTAATATTAATGATGATTCTGTATGCTAAAGAATACAGAATTTTTGGCTTTATAAAAGCACTAACACTGAAACATGCAGTCTTATAATGTATGAGGGGCGTCTCAAAAGTCAGTTACACTATGTTTTTTTTTTTAAGAAAAAAATGTTTAAATATTAAAAAAAAAAAAAAAAGTGTATTTTGAAAGCTACATTAAATAACTATTTTTCTAGAAAACTATTCTCCTTGAATCCCAACACATTTCTGGTACCGTGATTACAGTTTTTTTTAATCCAGTGTCAAACCCTATCCCATCAAAATGGTTAGCCATCTTTCTACTTCTTCTTTTAATTCCTCATTCACGAAGTGCCTTCCTCCTGAGATGTTGCTGCAGCTGCACACAAAGATGGTAATCACTCAGTGCAAGGTCAGGTGAGTAAGGTGGATGACTGAAAACATCCCATTGAAACTGCTCAAACAGGGTTTGAGATTCATGAGCACCGTGCGAGCGAGTGTTATCGTGAAACAAAAAAACTGTTTTGCACAACTTTCCTCCCTTTTATTTTGAATCACCCCTCTGAGTTTTCTCAGCGCCTTGCAATAGTAGGGCAGCTGTCATCGTGGTCCCATGGGACAGGTGATCGATTAACAGTACTCCCTTTGAACTGAACGGATTACAGCGCAAACTTTGCAATCGGTAGTAGGAGCAAGTGGAATCTCCATTGTTACTGCCATTTTAATGTCTAAGTGGTAAAGGTAGGTGCCTAGGAATTTTAGTGCTGCCACTACACCCAGACCAGAGTTCCCTGTGACTGCCGGCCTTCTTCTCCTTACCATGCAGATTTAAAAAATAGTCTCTTTTACTTCTGAGGTACCCCTCGTATCAACCTCTGTACACCACAGACTTTGTGTCAACTGATTAGCCGGGAAATGGAGAGGAAACAGAAGCAGCGCAGTGCAACCAATTCCCTGTAATATGGCCGCACATCTAAACAAAGACTTTATACACAGCTGCAACACTACAGCTAGCTGACAGCTGGTAACATGTACTTTATTTCCATATTCTTTTGTATAAGAAGTCTATTAGCTCATGGCTACTTCTTTTTTTATTTTTAATTGTTACATTTTTATCCTGCCTTTAACTGCAATGGTCATATCGGTAGCCTTTTACCTTTGAAACATACTGCCTATCGCCAGTGGTGTTAACTCGTATACAGTTTTGGTTTTTCTTTGGGTTTGTTACATTACACATTCACACACTTATCATACTTCCAGACTCTGGAAAGGATAGGGATTAACGTTAGCTACAGAAGAATTCTCACCCAGCCTCTCGCACAGCAGGCAGATGCTCTACCGACTGAGCTATGAGGCCAGTGTCTGCTTCTTATTGGTCAAGGAACCATCAAACAGGCCATAACAACTTATCAAACTTAATATGTGGCTCGCCTAGACTACAACTTGCTTGGAACTGTCAGTCCCTTTCTGCTTTTAATCACCCTATAAAATCTCTTATGTGCACCTCCATCTTCCAGAGGGTACCGTCTGATGTAACATTTATTGAGATATATCTTTACTTACACAGTTGGTATGTACTCTCCTGGGAAGGCATTTGTGGTATAGCTGATCAGTAAACATGTTTTACCAACCGCACTGAAACAAACAACGTGCAACTGTTAAAAAACATAAATTTATTTTCACATTATAAAAGCTGACATCAAGAAATGATAAACTTATAATGATTTAATTAATTTCATCTACCTCCCCCATACTATACAATGATCTATAGTACAACAATAATAGTAAAAGCTATCTAGAAGATTTTTATGTTGAATCCTCCCCTTTACACCTATAATTGTAATTTCATAAACACCACGCTATTCCTAATAACAAACAAAAAATCGCCTGATATTCACGCAATAGGATGTGAAACATCTGACTTCCTTAACCTTCACCCCCACCACAACAGCCTCCCAAGCTCTGGAAATGATGCATAGCCTCTAAGTACCCTTTGGCAGTAGAACAATCACTGATCGGAATGGTTGAGTAACTTGTTAGATGTTCAAACCCGGTGGAGGATGATGGATTTTTTTGGGAATAAAAATCCTTAGCGTCGCTTCCTTTGGAAGGGAAGTAAAGCTGGTGGTCCTGTGTCATAGATTTACGGCACGTAAAACAACCTCAAGCCTGACAAAGGCTTCTGAGCAAAATTTCTGGACTTTCACGCCCAATATAGAATGGGACACTAAGAACCATTACAGTTAAAGAGCGTCCATAAATAAAATTCAATTTTACGTAGTTTCCACATAATAGAGAAATCCTTAACTATTGATGGGTCAATACCACTATTTCTTGATACTGATATTTGAGCACCAATACTCGATACTCAGTTTATAAAAAAACTGTATAGGTGACAGCTTGTTTAGCTTTATGCTCTTTTTAACTTTTCTGTGCATAAACACGTGTAACCAATTTTCTATTGTATGCTAATTCCGAAATGGCTCCTGGTTGACATTCTCCAATTGGCAACAATTTATGTTGATAATGCACAGGTTTCCCGTTGTTAGTCAACAACCACCACCACCACCACAATGATGATGGTAATAATAATAATAATAATAATAATAATAATAATAATAATAATAATAATAATAATAATAATTGTTTTTGCTTCCTTTTTATGTAACTATATTTTCTGCTGAAAACTATCTCTTAAAGGATTTTTTATCCACAGAAAAACAAATACTAGCTATTCTACCTTATTCTGCAATCTTGACCCGACCTGGTACAACAAAGGCTTGGAAAAACTTGTATCACGTCCCCAAAAATGCTTGGAAAAACATGTTGACTATGTAGAAAAGTAACAGAAGGATTGTACAATATAAATAAAATTAATTCAATATGATCAATTGTGTGTAATGTTTTTCATAAAATAGGGAAACCTACTTATTGGGATACTTCTCATATCAGCAGATTTTGTATTTCTAAGCTTAGCCTCACAACCCCTCTCCTGTAACAATCTTCATAATTCTGGAAATGCTGTATAGCTTGTAAAAATTTTAAATGTAAAACATTATCCAAATGTTTGAGTCATTATTATATAAGATAAAAATTAAAAAAGTACTTATTGGATTAATAACATCTTCCAAGAAACAATCACCTAAAATTTAAAATGAAATAAATAAACTTTATATGGGTACTTCATCTATTTTTTATTTTCTCTATCACGTACATACTAGGTAGAAAACGTTTACATTCCACCTAAAAATTTGATACCAAGATTTCACTGGAGAGACATGTTTTGAGGCCCCTTGAATCAAAAAAGCATTTTTAGAAAAAGGTCTCTTGTGTGTGTCTGTGAACGCATAACTAAAAAATCTGATGTGTTACACTCACATGACTTTCTCTACTCTTGTATAAACTATTTTTACAAATGCTTATTCTCCATCTACTTCATGTTAATCGAGATAAACATTTGCAGACTCTATCTTATTGCTAATTTTCTTGTAGATGTAACGGGGAATATATATTTACAAGGGCAATATAGAAATGCAGTAGCCTTTAAGCACATACATATATCTTAATAGCTGGTTGCTAGGTGCAGCACCATTCCCTTTCCCACAGATTAATACTCTTTGCATATCCAAGACAAAAAATTGAATAACGAATTCCCATTTGAGAAAATAAGTATTGAAAAATTTAAGGGAATAACAAGCAATATCTCGAAAATGGATCACTCTACAAAAAAAAATGTATATGACATAAATTGTGTATTTTAATGCGATCTACATTTTTTGTGCAGTAAAATTTTGTCTATCTCTTATGGTTTACCAGTTATGCAAAAGTCGTTCACAATGAAGAATACTTTTGGAGACATTCCCAGAAAATTCAAGATATACATTTTATTTTTCATGAAAATATCTTAAACATATGTTGTTTTAATCAAAATTGTTAGCCATTTTTGAGAAAATTAAAATTTTCGATGTAAAGGGTAATCTGGGGTGGGGGGATTTTCTTGAAAACCTTTGTGTCGCATCTCTGGAAGATACTGAACCTAAATACCAAGTTTGGTGTTTATCCGACTGTTCGTTTGAGTTATGCTGTTCACAGACACACATGGACATGTTTCAAAAATGCTTTTTTCGGATTCAGGGGGTCTCAAAACATATATTTCCGGTGAAATCTCGGTATCGAATTTTTGGGTGGAATACAATACTGTACATAGTAGAGAAAGTAAAAATGAGAAGTTGGAAAAATGCCAAACTTGGTATTAAGATTCAGTACCTTTCAAAGATGCTATTTTCAAGAAAATCAACCCCACCCTAAACTACGTTTTACATGGAACATTTTTCGAAATTTTTTATTTTCTAAAAAAATGGTTCAAGTAATTTTGATTAAAATACCATTATTAAAGATATATACAAATAAAATATATATCTTGAATTTTCTGGGAATAGCCTGTTTAGACCACTTCATTCGGAAGGAATTTAGTATAATCTTGTATAACCTATATGTTAAGCAATAGAGGAAAATGCACTACACACAAAAATTTTAAAGCACACAATTTGTTTCAAATAAGTCTTTTTTATGGCATAAGTCATTTCTGAGATATCCGTTATTAAAGTTTTGAATTGTCATTACTTGGTCATTCTCTTAAGTCCTTTCAACATTCAGTTGTTTCTCGTGATGTCATGGAAACAGTATGGCATTTTAAGGCAGCATATAGCGTCCAGTTGTTAAAACATTTGACTATCACTGTTCTCTTTGTATCTATAACGAAATGTGTAATGTAGCTGTTTTTGTAAAGGTTTATTTGGATTAAAACGTAGTAGATAGTAAAATAAGCTTTAGTAAGAATAGTTTGCATATGCACTAATAAAGATTGAGGGTAGAGAAAGTGGTGTGAATGTATCATCTATAATTTCATTATCCAGTGTGTAAAAAAATGCAAATTCATTTCTGGTATATGCAATATTTCCAGCATCAGTAGACAGCCTGTATTATTGATCACCTGGTGATAAGTCGCCATTATAAATAAAATTACGTCATCGCACGATGTTTAAAAGGCCGGGCAAGTCGTTTTTAAATGCACGAAAGCTGCTGAATGGCCAGCACACGGTGTAAAGAACGCAGTATTGTCTCCAGGACAGCAAGCTCTCCCACGCCGTTTCTAATTATATCCGAGTTTATCGGAAACTCCATGGCATTATCGGGCTTCGTTATCTCTGGAATCTCCGTGCCATAACTTTTTCCTTTACGCAGCTCTTAGTTAATGGACAACCAGCAGACTTTTCCTGCCTCGTACTGCAGCAAATTAGCTTGCTTTCTTTCCGCACAGTGAAATATCATCGTTCCGTTTCCAAAGCTGGAGAAAAGGAAACCTTAATATATGACTCGACGACGTAAAGGGAGTGAAAACAATTATTTCGTATCAACAGAATGCCTAACTCGAGACTCGTATACCTTGGCTTGTAAAAGGTATAAGTATTCGAAAATTCAAACCAATAACAAAGAATATCTCGGAAACGGTTAATGCCACAAAACCTTTTTTGAAATAATTTGTGTTTTAAGAGATTACATTTGTTTTGTAAATATTTTAAACATAAATCGTATTTTAATCAAAATAGCCATTTTAGTTAAAATCAAAAATAACGAAAAGTTTTCCATCTAAAGGATAGTTTATGGGTAGCATATTTTCTTGAAAATGCTTGTATAGCATCCTTGACAGATGCTGAATTTGCTATTTAAACCGTCTTTTCCTTCTTGAGTTATGCTGTTTCTCCTCTCTCACGGAACTTTTTTTTTAAAAAATCTAATGTGTTGCATTCACATTACTTTCTGTATTCATTTTTCTATGCAGTATTCATACAAAGGCCTATTCTTTTGTGTACTTCTTAACAGAGTTAAATCTTCATTGGATACAAAAGAACTTGATTGACAAATTTGTGTGCTTTAACGAGATCTACATTTTTTTTCAATAAGACCTTGTCTGCCTCTATACGAAAGTTATTCACAAAGAAGAGGACTTCACAGGTTATTTCCAAAAGATTCAAGATGTGCATTTTGTCATGCAAATACCTTAAACATATGGCACGTTAATCAAAATCAAAAGTGATGAACAAATTTCCATGAAGGCTAGTTTCTTGAAAATGTTTGCAAGATACTGAATTTTGGTTATGGTGTTCAAGTTTTCTAAAGCTCAAGTAACCTCAAAACGTGTAGATGTATCCGGTGAAATCTCGTTATCAAATGTTTTAATGGAATGACCGTGCAAGCTGGTGACGCGGACCATGTACAGGTGTTTTCTCGGAACTGTGCAGAGCAAGATGAGATGACGTCATCTGATTGGATTCATCACTTCCTTGTGCTGACCTGGCTGTATTATTCAAACCCTGGCTTAGTTACACATTCATGGCAGGGGTGTACACGAGGGATTCCCTTAGATCGTGTTGCTGCAGGAAGCAGTTTATTTAGCTAATTGGTCGCGCTTCCATCCTGGTAACAAAGTTAACAGATTGCCGCCACAAGTACCAACCTTACCACAACAAAAGAATCACTCGTAATGACGGTACAGCCACCAACAAAAAAGTCTGACGTGTACAATAAACTACTTTCTCTATAGTTCACTTTAAAATTGACTGTACCTTATTCATTAGTGTAAGTTGGGCATAAAATACTTTCAAAAGTAATTTTCATTAATTTTTCTGAGAAATAAAACATTGTTTTAGGATGTTATTCATAATAATGCTACAATTTATAAACGTTTAGTTGATTATTTTTATAAAATGGTCTGTGTATGCCGTATAACTCAAAAAGGAAAAGTACAATTGAGGGAGCAAGTGGGAAAAGGTGTAATGTCCCATTCTATTTATTAAAGGCAGTTTTGTTGTTTTCATCTACCCGTATATCCCTCAGCAATAAAACTGCCTTTAATAGATAGAATGTCACATAACACCTTCAATTGATATTTAAGTTCGTAGCTTCTAAAGATGTGACGCGAACATTTTCTCCCACCACAAGCTATCTTTAACGTGGAACATTTTTCGAAACTTTTTATTTTCTCAAAGAGGCTCTTAATGATTTTGATTATAATACTATATATTTAAGGTTCTGACAAAAGTCTATATATTGAATTTTGTGAGATTAGCCTGTGAAGTGCTCTTCATTCTGAATGGCTGATAAACTGTAGCAGATAAATATTAATTTGGTTAAAACATGCCTTTTTTTGAGTTAACTACTTCCAGATATCTTTTGTTATTGGTTTGAATTTCCGAATTTTTAAAAATTATTCCTTTTATATATCTTACATCACACTCATTCATACTTCCAGACTCTGGGAAGAATAGGGAATAAGCTTGGCTAGAGAGAGCTTCGCACACCCAGCTGGGAATCAAACCCGTCCGCTCGTCAGCCTGAGCTACGAAGCTGAAATCTGTAAATATGAATTAATTGAAAGTTTATATGGAATAACAAGAAATAGAATAAGGTTTGTAAAAACAGTTTGTAGAAGAGTGAGTAGTAAAAGTCATGTGAATGCAACACATCATATTTGTTTTTACCACACATTACTACCATTATATATAACTCATTCCCAAATTTTTAAACTATGTATCCGTTATTACTGATCTGACTTTTTCAATACTGTGTATTTTTTAAAGTGCAGTCGCTATTCGGTTGTTTCTTGCTCTGACGTAAAAAGAGTATAGAACTCTATGGAAGTCAGTATATAGAGAGCTCAAGTAAATGGAAATTAAAGGATTTTAACATTCAGTGACATTCTGCGCTGCTTGGATCTGAGTAGAGTTTGGCATTCGCCTATTTACCTTTTCTGTTGCTAGGCTTTGTGTTTCATGCTTACTGGAGTAAAATTGCCTATAATTGTCTATTTTCCTTTTATCATGGGTTTTAGCTATCGTCATTTCTTGTTTTTGTTAATTGTTAGTGATGTTAACCTTAACATTGCAAATAATATTTTGGGCTCTGAGCCATTGCTGACAACGAGCTTGAGGAAGTTGGTAATACTGCCATCGCTTTCCTAACGTCAGCAGCTGACGTAATAATAAAATAGGGTGTATATTACAATACGTACGGTAAATTGACAACTAAAAAAATATTGCTTTACGACTGGAAAATCGATAATTTTAATATTAACTCATTGCTTTGTTCATTAATACAATGGCGTATTGTTTTCCACCTCCCACGTGGGCCAAAACACAGTACCTACTGACAAAAAGACTAGACTCGATTCACTGCAAACACAACAAAGCCTGTTTAACAATACAACTTAGACTCAAACCAGTGGGAGTGTAAAACGTATTCAAGAGAGAGATTGCTTAAGAACTGACAATTGAGTTGGCCATTAAAAATAATCTGATACGTTGACAGACTTTCTCTACCCTCTATCGTTTATTAGTGGGTATACAATCTATTGTTACTAAACCTTATTTTTCTATTACATTTTAATCCAGACAAATCTTTGCAGAAATATCTACATTACACGTTTCGTTATAGATACAAAGGGAACAGCGATAATCAAATGTTTAACAACTGGACGCTATATGCTGGCCTTCCATACTGTTTCCATGACATCGCGAGAAACAACTGAAAACTGACGGAACTTCAAACTGTGTTTTAAACAGATCTACATTTTTTGTGCAGTACGTTTTCGTGTATCGCTTAACGTTTACCAGTTATATAAGATTATACACAATTTCTTTCCAAATGGAGTGGACTTCACAGGCTATTTTCAGAAAATTTAAGATATACATTTTATTTGTAGCGTAAATATCTTAATATATGATATTTTAATTAAAATCGTTAGCCGTTTTTAGAAAATCAAAAATTTCGATAAGTCTTTCATATACAGGGTAGTCTGGAGTGGGGGGTTTTCTTGAACATCTTCATGTTGCATCCTTGGAAGGTATTAAACCTAAGTACCAATTTTGGCATTTATCAGGCTTTTCGTTTTTGAGTTACTCTCTTCACAGAGACAACACACATGCGGACCTTTTTCTAAAAATGCTTTTTTGCATTCAAAAGCCTCAAAACATGTATTTTCGATGAAATCTCGAAACACATTTTTGGGTGGAATACGATAGTTCCCCTACTTACTATACGTAGTAGAGAAAGTGTTACAAAGTAACTCGAGAGTACAAATTTCAAGAAATGTTCACAGTTTACACTTCATTAAGAGAATAGCGGAACAGTTTTAAGTTTTTAGCGCCTATTGCGCGGAGCTCTACTAGATATGAGAAACGCATAGTAAAATATTTATCCACATGCACTTTGCTGTTCAACTGTCGAGGCAGTAGTAATCAAGAAGCAGTCGCAGCGCTATTATGACCCATAAATATTAAAACTGTGCTTGCATCCAATGGAATGCGGAGAAGCCACCTCCCTACTACCCTACCCAATTTCTTTCACACAATACAACAGCTCTTTTAAAGGGAAGGGACTGCACTGCGCTAGGAAACAGTTCCTGTATAAAATCCTCAGGATATTGGCCAAGCTCGGGTGTTCCCCGCGTCAGATCGCACGTACTTGGTTACCATACTAAAACAGCTCTCAAATGTTTCTGTAAGTCAAATTTTGTTACTAATGAGCTAATTCATGCTTCTATGTACATCATGCCCGTACCCAGAGAAAAATTTCGGGAGGGGGGGGGGGTTCCACAAGTAGATCTAAACTTAACAGTACCCCACACAGTTACCATGTACCTGCTCCATACATGGATAAGAAAATTGCTTGGATGCATTATATAGACAGGAAAAACTCACCAGAATGAGGATATTCCACCTTACAGCACAAAACATGGAGACTGCTTCGAAAACCGGAATGTATGGTCACCTTACCTATTTAAGGTGATGATATTAAGTTTCCCTTTTTCTTGTAAACGTGCTACTAGCAATAGACCTACTGTTATCTAACGACATTTCCCATATTGGTTTACTATGAATTTAAATAAACAAAACTGTCAGAAGTTTCGGGGGGGGGCCCTGATGTACACAGTAGTCTTACAAAAGCTAGTTATTCTATATAATTCTTGTTAGGAATATGCATCTGTGCAAAAGAGCCGAAATATGGATTTTTAGTGTCATTAAACACATACGACCTCTTAAAGCATCTCATATAGCGACCTAGGTGTCTAGCTTCCTATAACATTGTAGTGAAAAGATAAGTTTTGCCAACATAACCATTCAAGAGAATCTTCGAATACTAAACACCGGCACAAAAAGACGAAGGAGGGTCAGCGCTATTTTAACGTTTAAAATCTTTTCTCGGGTTTTCATTTGTCGCACATTCTGATTTTAAAACTGCTCCACAAGATGTACTTTTCGGTATTTTGTATACCGTCTGGTTATTGACAGGAAAAAAAATAGATGAATTTTTCTTAACATGCTTAGTTGTGATGTTAATAAATAATATCCAAATTTTGTACATTTTTAAGCAAAAATTTCAATTATAACATTTAACATTAATCAAAAATTTATCTCCACAAAGCATTATTAATATAGTACTATTAAAGACTGTAATTTAATACATTAAATCTTTTCAAAAGTTATTGCATTGTGAAGCAATTTTTCAAAACATAAAAATTAAATCCCTGGAACTAATTTAAACATATGCATGAAATTTGGTCTGCATATTATTCATTAAAACCTGCTATTTTGAAATTTCACAGATGCGTATCCTTGATCAAGATAAACTTTCATTAAACATTTACATTTTTTGTAAGAGTAACGTCCTTTAACTGGGTAGGTCACATTGGACGCTGAATGAACGAAATGGTTGAAATTATGCCCAAACAGATCCGACATTTGTCTTCTCAGGTAAAGGGGAAACCCAGGTAATTCACCCTAAACGAGATTCGAACTCGGGACATGCTACCCTCACACCACACATCTCGTTGTAGGTGCAAGGTAGTAGGCTAAAGCGAAAGTCAAATTTTTAAAGAGCGTGTCACTATGTGCTGGTTTTGAAATTCCCTGCTTTTTGTATAACCTAGAGAAGGAAAAGAACGAGTTACCACTGTGTATAATAGGTTAACGGTTTACCAACTGTATAAAAGTCATTCAGAATGAATAGCACTTCCCAGAAAATATACAGGAGAAGGTATTCTAAAAACATTCTAGCACCAAATTAATGGAGAGAAAAAGTTAATCTTTAGTTACATAACGATCAAATGGTAATACAGTTTACGTGTTCTGCCAGTTTTTCACATCCTTCATTTTAGCAGTTATATACACTTTTGAAAAATATGCCAAAATTGCAATTTTTATACGTGTTTTCTTTTTTCAAAATTATCATTCATGCATTGGGTAAAACATTTTTGTGCATACACTTTCATCGACATGTGACAAACTGGTGGAGAAAAAATCGTGGGTCTTAAAAAATGAGCTGAAAAAGATGAATTAAGACAAAAATATTGAAAATTCCCAACTTTGACACTTTATTCCTCCGTTAAATAAAATCCTATTTTCATCGCAGAATCAAGTATTACACAAAAAAATTCTGATGTGTTACACTCACATGACTTTCTCTACTCTTATAAAACTATTTTTACAAACGCTTATTGTCCATATGCTTGATGTTAATGTTATTGCTAATTTTCTTGTAGATGGAAGGGGAATTGCTAGGCTTATAAGCGATAGTCAAATATTTTAAGAAGTGGTTGCTATGTGGAGTATTCCATTATCTTTGCATTACTAGGACAAAAAAAATCGGATGTTTTACACTCACATGACTTTCTCTACTCTACTCTGTATTTTAACGCGATCTACATCTTTTGTGTAGTAAAATTTTGTCTATCTCTTATGGTTTACCAGTCATGCAAAAGTCGTTCAAATGAAGAACACTTTTAGAGACATTCCCAGAAAATTCGAGATATACATTTCATTTGTCATGCAAATATCTTAAACATATGATATTTTAATCAAAATCGTTAGAGCCATTTTTGAGAAAATTAAAACTTTCGTAAAATGTTCCATGTAAATGGCAATCTAAGGTAGGGGGGATTTTCTTGAAAACCTTCGTGTCGCGTCTCTGGAAGATACTGAACCTAAATACCAAGTTTGGTGTTTGTCTGACTGTTCGTTTCTGAGTTATGCTGTTCAGACACACACACGGACATGTTTCCAAAAATACTTTTTTTTTTGATTCAGGGGGTCTCAAAACATGTATTTCCGGTGAAATCTCGGTATAGAATTTTTGGGTGGAATACAATACTTCCCCTACTTACTATACGTAGTAGAGAAAGAAAAAAAGTGCCACTACTCAATGTAAGATAATTTTGCAAACACAGCATCCAAAAGGGTTCCAATTTTGGTATATTTTTCAAACATTTATAAAACTGATAAAATGAACGATCAGAAAAACTGGCAAAACACGTAAAATGTATTACCATTTGATCTTTATGTCAAAAAAATAGATGTTTCCCTCCATTAATTTGGCTGCTAGAATTTGTTAACTTCACACGAATACTATGAGTAACTGTACGTTTTGTCATGTAAATATTTTAAACCTAATGTATTTCGTTAAGGGTCATTTTCGAGAAAATAAGAAATATCGAACATTTGTCCATGTAAAGTGTAGTTTTCGTTTTTGAGTCATGCACACACTTGTTCTTAAAGTATGCTACATTCACATGGCTCCTCTGCCCATTCCTCAACAGACTATTTATTATTACTTTTATATTCTTCTTGTTAATCCAGATAAGCGTTCCTTACTCATATTTACATATTTCGTTGTGCACACAGTAGCTAAAGCGATAGTCAGCTTTTTAAAGAGCGCGTTGCTACGTGATGGCTTTCAATCTTTGTTTGCATGGCCGCGAGAAAAAGAAAAACGAATACCGACTTGCCAAATGAGAAAAGTATAAGTATTTAAAAATTCAAAGCAGTAACGTGGAATATCTTGGAAATGACTAACTCCAACAGTAACATTTTATTCCACACAAATAAACTGTATGCCTTAATGATATCTACATTTTTATGTAGTAATATTTTGTGTACCTCTTTTAAGGTTTACCAGTTATACAAAAGATGTTGAGAATGAAGAGGACTTTATAAGCTATTCCCAGAAAAGCCTAGATTTTTGAGAAAACAAAAATAACGAAAAAAATTCACTTATAAAGGGTAGTTTGGGTTGGGGGATTTTCTTGCCAATTTTTGTGTCGCATGCTGGAAGGTCTTGAATTTAAATACCAACTTTCGTATTTAACCGACTTCGTTATGCTGTTCACACACACACCTTTTTCTAAATATGGTTTTTCTTATAGTTCAGGGGCCTCAAAACATGCATTTCGGGTGAATTTTTCACATTGAATTTTTGGGTAGAATGCAATACTTTCTCTATTTAATGTAGGTTAGTAGAGAAAGTAAATAAAAAAATTCTACTTTTGGATACAACACTTTTCAGTAAATTCAGAAGAAAGAAGTTCTGGGAAACGAATAATCCAATTTATACAAAACTGAGTAGTTGTTCAGCTTGAACCAGGCGAAGAATAGAGGTATATCATAGAAGTTCTGTTGATTGCAGGCTGCCATTTCGTTGCGACGAAGATGTTTCCAAAAATGTCACTCTGGCAGGCAGTAAACACGACGAGGTGGTGGTGCAGCCCACGCGCGATTGTCCAAGTGGGTTAAGGCCTTGCATCATCGTCGCAAAGAATTGAGGTTGCTTTCCTTCATTTCAAGGGTCTGCACATTAATCGTCTTCAGATATTCTTCCACGTATAAAAATAAACCTCTGGGATCGCGCTGTGAGAGTCGACAGTGCAAGCAAAGTACACTGAACCTGGAGAATGCATTGTAGCGAGAAGGAACACGCAGCACGGATGTACGTGCTAGGGTTCGACGCCTTTTCAAACGATATGGAGTGAAAGGGATCGAATAAAACAGTTTCCAAAATTAATTAATTAATTTACCATTTTCTGCGATTTGCAGACGAAAAAGATGCTACAGATGCGAAAGTTATCGTTTTCCACTATCCTCTCGACACTTGCTGATTAAAACGAGTCCTAGCAAATACAAAATTTAAAAAACGGGAACGACGGGAATTTCGAATCCCAAAGCTGCTAACCCTGCCTGTGGTTTACTTTCTGCACCTGCTTGTGTTCGAAACTTCTCGGTCTGGTGCTGCCAGTATCAAATAGCGAGGAGTCTTCTCAAACATGATCTTTCAAATTGCACATCAATTTTATACACGTACTTTCAGTTGCTTGGTCGCTAAGTGCTCCAAAATAAACAAGTTAAGGTTTCTTCCGAAAATGGACAAGATCGTATGTCGTGCAGTGAGCATTAAATACTTTGCCCGTTTAACGTCAACCAAAATAGAAATGGAACTGGATTCCACTTTTCACCATTTTGTGCTGTGAAAAAATGGGCTCCAGTGCTTGATGACGAGCGTCCTGCAACTGACACCACGGAAATCCACAACCCCGTGTTATATGACAGCCTGACACGGGCAAGACCTGATTAGAACAGTCCAGTACCATTTTGCACAAGCATTTGTGCGAATTAAATTCAGTTTTAATTATGGATGCCCTATACTTACTGTGGTCCTTAGCCTCCCATTCTATATTGGGCGTGAAAGACCGGAAATTTTGCTCAGAGGCCTCTTTATCAGGCTTGAAGTTCTTTTAGTGCCGTAAATCTAGGACACGGGACCACCGACTTTACTTCCCTTCCGAAGGAAGCCATGCTAAGGATTTTTACGCCTGAAAAAGTAATCGCCCTCCGCCGGGTTTGAAGCCGCGACCTCGGAAACATTTGTGCATTGGGATTAAAAAGTACCATAGAGGTTACAAAAGTGCAACTTTGACAATTTTCCACCACTGTGTATAAGTCACTAGAATCTGGTGATATTAGCGTTGTTAGGTTCCATTCATAACCGGCAAATCCTCTGCAAATACGCACCTGTTACACGTAGTGGGAAGGTTAGTTGTGTTATACGTATCTCTTATACTCACGCGCTGATTATAGTATTAAATATATTAACTATATTACTATTTATATTAGGCAAACTGTACTAGCATTTAATTATTATTTCGTTATTAGGCTATTATTAGGTCTTATCTTTCCAGTCAACTAGAAACTTGAATTGTTTTTGTAATTTTTTGTAAGTGTTGCCTGTCTGTGTGGGATTTTATTTTTACATGAAGATCTACGTACAGGAAAATACGCAAAATAATTGTTTGGTTTGGGTAAATAAGCCAAAATATTAAAACGCAACTATAAGTTGTTGTTCACATTATTACAGTACAGCAATTTGCAAGGTTTAATGACGTAAGCAGCATGTTATATAAATAAGCCCAATGCATGGTTCCGAACTTAATTTAACACTTAAGGTTCATCCAGGTTTTAGGTTATCATCATTATGGCGAAGAAGGAAGCTGATGACCAAAGAAAAGAATATCATAGAGCAGTATAAATGAAATGACAATGGCTCATAATACTGGCACAAGACCGAAATAGCGCGTCAACAGATTGCGTGGCAATTTTGCTGGTTATATACCTAGAGACTCAAGTTGGAAGGTTGACCGCCCTGACATGTGGCATCAGCCATCTTTGTTTTACAGTAACCAAGTTAGGTGCGCTCCCTATATCTTTGGTCCAAGTGCACAGAGTTCAAAAGTAACTACGTTGGGGAAAAAGAACTAGTGCAAAAAAGTATTTTTAAGGACATCTGCATTCTTCATGTAGTAAGTTATAGAAAATTACAAAAAATTCCTTAAAACTGAAGAGCACTTCACAGGCTATTCGCAGAAAATTTGATACTTTATGTTTTATCAGTCATGCAAACATCTTAAATTTGTGACGTTTCAAAATGGTTGGAGCAATTTTGAAAATAAAAATTACTAAACATTTTCGTTGTAAAGGGTACTTTGGGGTGGGGGAATTTCTTGAAAATCCTTGTATCAATGTGCTTTTGTGAACATCGTGACGCAAAAGTATTGCATACTGGGACAAACCAACTCCACCACTGATGCCTCGATGACAGACCTTGCTGAAACAGGCTTGGGGAATATGGCCGAAGATAAATATGATACTGCATGTAATGTACTTTGAAGGGTTACCTACCAATCTGTTAAATTATTCTAAGACATATACTCAAAAGACATTAAACATGCTGACCGTAAGAAGGCACATGTGAATAAGCTACTGCCATAATGTCCAAGTTTTGATGGCCAATTTTCTTGCAAAAACTGGGTGGCATTTCACATATTCTTTTAAGTGAAATAAATTGTGGGGCCAGGACACGTGTGTCTTTCTCCTTGGATGTCAGAATCCTTCAATGTCATTCATGTTAAAAGCACTTCAATTGAAAACAATGGCAAACTGAAGACTCGCACAGTGGTTCAAGAACAAGGTGAGAATTCTGTCTTTGCATGCAAATTCAACACCACGGACGAACTCTACCAGCATACGAACAAGCAAGAACTGAAGAGGATTCCCCAGATCTGACAACAGTTTGCATGGCGCAAAGAACGCATTGACGACCCCCAGACAGAATGGAAGGGTGGTGGGGGGCGACTAATCAAGTGAATCGACCTTGCCGCGCGTTGTTCAGTTGGAATCCCAATTGTGTCTGTGAAATCAGTCACATCGGCTCTTCAATAAAACATCAACTGGTGGAAACATCTTGCTCTGTTCACAACCGGAATTTCTGTATGCATTTCGGTGATATGTTCTGACAGAGTGAACCGCCATAACATGACTAATCTGTAGCATTAAGTATACAGATTCCCGGAAAGAATGAATCAGATTCTAAGCACTCTGATCAGTGCTGGTCATGACCTCAAATGATTCATCGTTTTCAACCTTCAGTCTACAAAAGGATTGCAAAACAACTTTCAACAGAACTTATATTACTGCTACGTACGGAGCACTAGCCGGTATTTGTGGCCTGTAGTTTGAGCCTCTTTGCCATACTTGTGTCTGCACTCACATGTCTTTCAAAAGCTTAGTCCTCTATCTACTTCTTGTTAATCGAGATGAAGTTTATTTGGCATTTCGTTGTAGGTAAAATCATACAGTAGGCTAAGGCGATATTCATACTTTTAAAACGCTGATCGCTATGTGATGGCTTTGAAATACGATGATGTTTGATCACGAGGGGAAAAAAAGGGAACTTACCACTTAAAAAAAAGTATTACATTCATTTCATTTTCTTTACCTGTTATAGTTTATTAGTGGGTATACAAACTATTCTTACGAGAGTTTATTTTCATATCTACTTCATTTCAATCGAGATAAACCTTTCGGAAATAGCTGCATTACACATTTGGTTATACAGGGAGAGCCAAAAAACTACGAACCGCCTACGCGGTGTTTTTCCTGTCCGTGTCCTCGGCGCACGTTGCCGTCTGCCGCTATCATAGAAAGGCGCGGATGAAACCACACATTTTTGAAACTACTTTTAAAGGCTTTACTTACCAACTTACAATAATTACAATCAGTCGCCAATTTTTTTCGAGTGAATAGTTGAAGCCCGTACATATGTGAATACTATTTTGCACCTTTTTTTCAACAAGACTCTGCAACAGCTTATACGGGCAATATTTCGATGAGAACAATTGAAAGTGCGTTTGAGGACAGAATTATTGTTAAGAGATTTGTGGCCCCCTCGGTCTCCCGACCTAACCCCCTGCGGTTTCTATCTCTGGGGTAACTTAAAACAAAGTATACAAGACAAACCCATACACCCTGGAAGAATTAAAACAAAATATCCACCAGGAAATTGCCAGCATTTCTCAACGTGAACTACGGCGAGTGATGGATAGTTTCCTAAAGAGGTGCCAAAAATGTATGGACAACGACGGTGGCCAGTTTTAGCATCTCCTTTCATAAAGTTGGTAAATAAAGCCTTTAAAAGTAGTTGCTATACATGGCCTTAAAATGCCATACTGTTTCCATGACATCGCGGGAATTTGAGAGGACTTATTGAACAATTCGAACCATTAAAATGAATATCTCGGAAATGGCTGATGCCACAAACAAGTTATTTGAAATAAATTGGTGTGGGTAAGTCTGTTAGGCGCTTGTCTTCTGATATCGCTGGTTCAAACCCGGCCATACCGATGGTTTTTAAGTGTGCTTAAAAGCGACAGCCCCATGTCAGTGTCTTTACTAGCATCTAAAAGAACTGCCACACCGGCGACTCTAATATGATCCTGGCAACTGACAATGTCGTTAATAAACAATATATTGAAATAAATTGTGTGTTTTAAAGAGATCTACATTTTTTGTGTAGTACGTTTTCGTCTATCGCTTAACGTTTACCAGTTATACAAAATTCTTTCGCAATAAAGAGGACTTCACAGGTTATTCCCAGATAAATCCAAGATAACCATTTTATTTGTCATGTAAATATTTTTAGTTCCATGCAAAGGGTAGCTGGGGGATTTTCTTGAAAATCTCGGTGTCATCCTTGGAAGATGCTGAACTTAAATACCAAGTTCGGTATTTAAGGGATGCTGTTTACAGATACACGCGCGGTACTGTTCTAAAGTATTTTATTTTTTAATCAGGGAGCCTCAAAGCCCGGCTTCCAATGAAATCACGATATCGAATTTTTGGGTGGAATACAATACTTACTGGTAAAGAAAGTAAAAACAGCTTGTTTAAAACGTCAAATACCTCGATCCGTCCTGGATTCTCTCAGCAAGACGGGAAAGTGACAATAAAACTCCAAAGTAATAGTTTTATCGACATCCCGCACGTCAGCCTAAGGGCTTATTGTGCAACCCGATTGGAAGACAGGCTTTCATTGTTTCTCTCTGAACTAGATGCAGTATTTTGGTTCCAATGTCAGCATCCTTCCCTGGTTATAGGGAGAGTACAGGAATCGGCAATCAAACAGGCAGTTCCCTCTTCCTCTTTGCACATTCTACACATGTTCAGAAATTACTTTCCTTATTCCTGTTCTATCCGATGTCAGAAGGCGATGGCGAAAGAGAGTTGCATGCAGTTTCCTGGTTTGTCTTCGTCCAGGATAGGCTTGCCACTCGAGATTGTGTTTTTCCCTAACTGATCCTTTTACGAGGTTTTGGCAGTACGTATCAACGACCAACAAAGGGTACCCCAGTACCCTTTAAATTAAGTTACTTAAAGAACGGATTGTTGCTTCGCTGTTACTACTGCGGTGAAGAGCCACCGAGAATTATCAAGCTCATCGGAACAGAAGATCATATATTTAAAAAAAAATATCTGACAATACATACATTCACATGACTTTCCCTACCCTGTATTGTGGATATACTACTAAAGCTTATTTTTCTCTCTCTAGTACATTTTAATCGAGACAAACCTTTAACGAAATAGCTGCATTACACATTTCGTTATAGATACAAAGAGAACAGCGATAGTCAAATGGAGCTATACGCTGGCCTTAAGCCCCTTGTACACGATCAAACTCTTTTTCAATTCAAAGTTTACAAGAAAAATTGTGAAATATTTATCAATATAAGGCAAGACTGGAAAAGAGTTGACAAGACTTGACAATCTCAAAAATGTGTATTTATAAGTTGTCTCTTCGCCAAACTGAAACCCTTCATAACACAATGATATGTTATCATACGCAAAGCAATTTAATATTTGCGTCACAGTATAATAATTCGCAATGAAATATTGTTTTTTTCTAATATTATGTAACACTTTCACGTATTATATCCAATGAAATCACCTTACGAGTGTGGGATACAATGAAAATAACACCAACCGATAGGTTAACCACACTATATAACATCATTAATGTATACTTAGTTCGGAAAACTGACTGGCAATTATTTCTTCATAACCGCCTTCATCTGCTCCATCTTGTGGTAATCTATGGAGCCCTCGATGTACAGACATGACCAGTTTATGTCCCTAATTAGTTCGCAAACGATATACCTTGGGCAGGTTGCCATTTTTGTTTACTTTTCGCTTTCAGCCATGTTGCAGATTTCGTGACGCACTGTGAATACTCGCATTTCATTGGCCAAAGCCATCAAATCATTGTGAAATCTTTGACCGTTTAGAGCACGTTCTTATTTGCTTTCAAGATTTTCAAAGGCTTTAAAGGTATTGGAAGCAATTTGACAACAAAAGTTGTGAAGTTGTGACAACTCTTGAAAAGTCTTGTAAAGCATTAAATTTAACAAAAATTTGATCGTGTACAAGCGGCTTTAAAATTCCATACTGTTTCCATGACATCGCGAGAAACAACTGAATGTTGATAGGGCCTTTAAAGAGAATAACCAAGAAATGAACAATTCGAACCTTTAATAATGCATATCTCTGAAAAATTTGCTTGAAATAAATTGTGTTTTAAAGATATATATATGTATATCATATGTATCTTTAATATATGGTATTTTAATAATTAAGATCGTTAGAGCCACTTTTTAAAAAACAAACAAAATATATAAAAATGTTTCATATAAAGGGTAGTTTGAGATGGGGGGGATTTTCTTGAAAAATCTTCGTGTCGCATTTTTGAAAGATACTCAACTGACTTTTCATTTTTGAATTACACTGTTCACAGACACATACAAGGACCTTTTTCTTTTTTGGATTCGGGGTCTCAAAACATGTATTTCCGGTAAAGTCTCGATATCGAATTTTTGGGGTGGAATGCAACACCTTCTCTCTTAGCACGTAGGTGCGTGGTAGAGAAAGTAAAATGTATTTTGTTTTAATTCAAGGGGTCTCAAAACATGTATTTCCCGTGAAATCTCGGTGTAGAATTTTTGGGTGGAATAAAATAGTTCCCTTAATTATTATAAATAAGTAATAGAGAAAGTAAAAATATAGATCTCTTAAAAACACACAACTTGGTAGCGGCCATTTTCTTACAAGCCGCCTCTGATACTAGAGATAATAGCGTCTCCCAGCGTTACGTAAGGACTCCTTATCACTGCGGCAAATGAAACATATCCGGGTTTAGGGAAAACCTCTACCAACAAGATAGCTTCCTTGTTAACTGACAATACTGTGTGCGTGGAGAATTCACAACTTTCTCTACCCACTCTTCCTATAAATCTTATTCTTGTTTCTTATAAACTTTCATTGCACATTTCATTGCTAGTCTGAGTCAATTTTTTACTCTCCCTACTATGTATAGTAAGAAGGGGAAGTATTGTATTAACCCAAAACTTGATGTCGAAATTTCACCGGAAATACATGTTTTGAGACGCCAAAAAAAACATATTTTAGAAAAAAAGGAAGTATGCGTGTCTCGTGCGTGAACAGCATAACTTGAAAACGGCTAACGATTTTGATTAAAATAACATATTAAACATATTTACATCACAAATAAAATGTGTACCTTGAATTTTCTGGGAATACCCTGTGAAATTGACTTCATTTGGAAGAAAGTATGTATAATTTTGTATAACTGATAAATGTTAAGCGATAGACGAAAACGTACTACACAAAAAATGTAGATCTCTTTAAAACATACAATTTATTTAAAATAATTTTTTGTAGCATCATCCATTTCCGAGATATCCGTTATTAATGGCTCGATCTGTTCAATACTTTGTAACTCCTTTTAAGTCCCATCGATTTTCAGTTGTTTCTCGCGATGTCATGGAAACAGTATGGAACTTTAAGGCCAGCATATAGCGTCCAGTTGTTAAAACATTTGACTATCGCTGTTCTCTTTGTATCTATAACGAAATGTGTAATGTAGCTGTTTCTGTAAAGGTTTATCTTGATTAACATATAGTATATAGAAAAATAAGTTTTAGCAAGAATTGTTTGTATACCCATTAATAACCTATAGAAGGTAGAGAAAGCCATGTGACTGCATCGCATCAGAATTTTTGTGTTAGTTTTCGTGTATTGTTTAACAAGTTATACAAGATTATATAAACTTCCTTACGAACGAAGAGTATTTCACAGGCTGTTCTCAGAAAATTCAGATATACATTTTATTTGTCATGTAAATGTTTTTAATATACGGTATTTTAATCAACATCGTTTTTAAAAATGCTTTCTTTTTGGATTCATGGGCCTCAAAACATGTATTTCCGGTGAAATCTCGGTATCAAATTTTTGGGTGGAATGCAATACCTTCTCTACCTACTATGTACTTGGTACAGAAAGTAAAAACTGCTTGGACACGCCGAATTTAATATTTTGAAAGGAAAAGTTTACAAAAAGAAACTACTTTTCCAAACATTATTGTACAGAATATGACGTCATCTGAAAGGTACCATGAACAACTTCACCCAAAAGGTTTGGTTGCTATGAGCAGTTAGTTATCTCTCCACTTAGTGTGTTTGTTACGAGACCTGCCAGCAGGTTCAAACAAGAATTTAGCTTCTTCGACTTGGCCACTGCCAGATTGTAAATGGGGACATTTTGAACACATTATTAAACAATTACAAACACACTTGCAGTTGTGTAAATTGTGAAGAAGCATTTTTCCCTCTATTATTTTACGTCGGTTTAACTGCGTGGCTCGGTGTGTGGCGTGCAGTTGATCCCTGTACCATACCATCTTGCTTCGTCCAGAGGCCTTAATGCTAGGCAATTGGACATCTGCTTTCAAACGTGCCGGTAAGATGGCACTACGGTGCCGTCCAGTCTATCGCCTTTCATTATCTGCGCATAGATGGCAGAACATTCGTTTTACAATTATTTTAGATTTAAGGTAGAACTTTGGGTAGTGGTATTACATATCCAATCTCGTATTTGCCCTGGCGATTGAGGAAAACCACGAAAAACCCCAGTTAAGATCGGTCGACCCAAGGGATTTGAACCAGCGACTTTCCGAATGCGGGCCACATACGTTAAAGGCCGATCTGTTGCAGAAAACTGTTAAACAGGCGAACAATGAAACTGTTCTCATAGCAACCAAGCCTTTGTATTCAATGAAATCGTTTATGCAAAAATATATATTAAAAAAATAGGTTGACATTTAAAATGTTTGTCAATGACGTCACACGCTGTACAATAATGGCTGAAATTTTTGTTTGCTTTTCTATAAAATTTTCCTTTCAAAAGGTTAAATCTGAGAGGTCCGGGCATTTTTAAAAAAATTATTTTGTAGTTTTATTTGCATTATTCCTTAATTATGAAACACCCTGTATAAAGTAGATCACTGAACTCGGAAGGTCTGGAGGATAATAAATTTAGCAGATGGAATAGAGCAACGAAAATAAAAAGTTAAGTGAGGGCTACGCCTGGAGAATCACTGAGCAGATGTTCCTCGGCACGTGTCACATTCCAAAACTCGAGCGAAACTTGAATAGCGAGCGCATCAGTTCCTGGAAACACTTAAACCTCGCCGGACGTCATTAACTACGGAAGTACAAACTCTCTCTCTCTGTAGCCACTTGGGGAACTTCCTATCACATTCTCTGGAATTTCAGTATCTTTCTAGCAACAGCAAATAACTGATATAAAGTCACCAACATTTTTTACCTCCTTAAAGGAATAAACTTGCTTCGAGTCGTGCTTTTTGTTTCACCAAATAGCGTTACGACTAACGCTTCATTGCGGAGAGACTGCACAACCAGTTCACTTTTGTCTTTTCTTAAAAACCGTCACCCGCGTTGCTTTGCGCGAGGCGTTCACAGCCAATCCAGTTCACAGCCCATATCAGTTTCAAGCAATCGTGTAAAACTGATATTGCAGCTGATTCGCAACTGTTTTCGATTTGTAAGCTAAAGAAACGAACAAAGCTTGGTTAATGAACATAGAAGGCCGTGCTAGGGTATATGCAATAAGTTCAATTGGTAGTAATTTATGATATAACGTATTAACATATTATTTTGATATTGAGTTAAAAATTTAACGCCAGATGCTTGCCGAGTGTGATGATTTTCACGAAACTTTAAATGTATTTTAATTTCATGTGGATACAATATATTTTATTTGGTATCAAAACGTAAATGGGAGTAATTATTTT
Organism: Deroplatys truncata; assembly: GCA_030765065.1. Lineage (NCBI taxonomy): Eukaryota > Metazoa > Arthropoda > Insecta > Mantodea > Mantidae > Deroplatys > Deroplatys truncata. The sequence continues at coordinate 18,534,261 of CM060975.1, read as the reverse complement.
CATTAAATATGTAGATGGGAACATGGTATAACTGCAGCGTGTTTCCCTCAGAATGCCTGGTACCTCTAAGCTCTAGGGACCGCGAACCCCTTTGAGCATCATTTCGAACATTCCCCGCTCGATATGATCTACCCAGTTAAACAGAGAGAGATGGCTCCGTGGTAACGTGCGAGGTCCTGGATTCGATTCCTGGGGCCGCCCACTCGGGTTTTCGTGGATTTCCCTATTTCGCAAGGCGAATACTTAGGAGTGGTTCCTCTTGCACCACGAATTTCCTTTCCCTCATTCCCTATCGTTCGCTTCCTTTTTCATGTTTCAGATAGACTTAAGTGCTGTCCAGTGTCGGTTGGTTTCGGACAGATGGCGCGGATAGTTACTCGTTGGTAAGTTCTCGGTCCTGCCAGATGACAGCCTTCTCTGATTCGCCGCAGGTGGAAAGAGTTCTCCCCCGTTCCGTCAGAGGGAAGCCATCTCTGAGCAAGCCGGCGATGACCTGCTCTCAAACAGGCAGCATATCTCATGTAAATATTCATTTTTCAATCGCTTGACAAAAGAGAAGTCGTATGGTTGGTTCCAGCAAGATTCTGCAACAGCACATACGGCTGCCGAATCATTACATGCAATAAGAGAGGTGTTTGATGACAGAATAATTAGTGTTCTCCTGACCTAACGAGTTGTGATTTTTATTTATGGGGTTCTTTAAAAGACAAAGTGTATCGTTCCAATCCTCGTACACTACAGGAACTTAAAGAAAACATTGTGCAAGAATCACAAGAATTCCTGCTGCTGAGCTTCGGAGAGTGAACGAGAATATTTACACGAGATATGCTGCCTGTTTGAGAGCAGAATGTCATTTCTAGCATCTATTATAAGGTAAGGATTTTAGTCCGCCTCTGCTGGCGTAATTTCCCCGGCGACTACCGGGTGTCTCGCGCAGTACAGAGAGAGGCCGCGAGTGGGTTCGGATATAATTTAACTACTAGTTAAAGGACAAAAATTAGCATCAAAGCAAGTAAGAAATGCCTATGACATCCTGACTTTTTGTTTGTTAAAGACGCTATCAATTGCTAGTGCCGGAATGTCCGTAGTTCTTTTACATGCTAATACATCTACTGACATGGGGCTGTCTCTTTTAAGCACATTTACACCAGACCGACATGACATCCTGATGGCTAATACGTCCTGGACTGAAGGAAAAAAAAAAAAAAAAAAAAACGAATGGGATAGTGTAGGTGTATGCAAAAGTCAGAAATTATTCTTGAAGAGTTCTAATGGTTGCTCGTTGGTCCCTAAAAAAACCTGGTCTTCTATACGAGAGGGTATCTACAAGTGATTTTGTGAGTGGAGAAAACGAAGGGACGTGGAGGGAGGAGTTAACGAAGATATTGTTCTAGCAAATCCTCCAGTAAGTGCAAACCATCGTCATGTCGTCCTCCGTGGTGTAGTAGTTACCATGCTAGCCTCTAGTTCCAAATGTCGCGGCGGACGGCGATGGAATTTTTCGGAAGTAAAAATCCTTAGCATGACTTCCTTCAGAAGGGAAGTAAAGCCGCTGTCGTAGATTTACGGCACGTAAAAGAACCTCAAGCCTGATAAAGAGGCTTCTAAGCAAAATCTCCGGTCTTTCACGCCCAATATAAAATGGGACGCCAAGGACCACAGCAGTTAAAGAGCGTCCATAAATAAAACTCCATTTTTTAATTTTCGTGACATTTGTCTTATTTTACGTGCATATTCTCTGGAGTAGCAAGAACTAATGTCTACTCCATGGCACTGTAAAGTAAAAATTCAAGGCCTTCTTTGTAACCATGTTCTTTTATAACTCCAATGTGTTCGTATTCAAGCTACTAATTTATGAAATGAAATTAGACGGTGTTTTATAGCCCATGTCCGTCACAACGAACTGGTCTTTTCATGAAAATCGGTTAACTGGTTTTTGAGATTGCCCTATAACACACACTTTATTATATTAGTACAGATATTTGATGACATTATACCAAATTTATTCGTGCCTACTCAAGGAAGTCGTTCTCCTGGCGCTTTCACCTAGAAAACCACACGGGCGTAAGTTTTCGCTCCAGAAAACGTATAGGAAAACCGAACAACGACTTAATGAAAGCATTCATTAACCAGAAGCTACTCCTTGCCTGATTCAAGGCACAAAGTAGCAAAAGAAGTCGCAATACTCCACGTAGTTGAACGGCCATGCACTTAAAACGTCCGGCAAACTAACGTAACCTGTATGAAGATTCTGTGAAAGCTCTGGTTTTTCTGCCCATTGATTAACACACACATTCGTGGGAATCTGCCGGAAAGTTAGGTGCGTTCTCTTGCGAAACGCTTACTTGTCAAAGGCAACAACTTTCCTGCTTTTAATTCAGGCCGTTATAATCAATTTTACAATTCCAACGTTAAAAAACGTTTCCGTGGTAACGAAACAACTGATGTTTACCGGTAGTCGGCGCTGCCTGCTAATCTCAACCAATTTAGTTAACATCTTTTATCAGAAATTTGTTCAACATTAAGTAAAAAGAAAAATATTAAGTGAAAATTGAGTCACGTAAAATACCTCCTCCTTCAAGATGAAAACTCTATACCTCTGCACATAACCTGCCTTAAACAATTACTCTTTACACTCAAATGTCAAACTTTGTGTAACATTGACAACTCTTCCTAGAAAAAAGAATATGTGTAACAATTCGAATTTTCTAAAACCAAACTACTGTATTGAATTATTAAAACCCCAAATCCAAAACTATGATTGAATCAAGAAAAGGCTCTTAGTCACCTTCAAACAACGAACCTATACTGAAAATCTGAAAGAAACGATGTGAAGCAGCGGCTATGGCCCAATGTTATCGCGAAGTCGGCGATAAAGAGATAAGTCGCGTTCTCGCCCGGCGTAAACATCAAAACACAAACACAATCTTCTAGAAGTTTCCTTCCGAAACCTTCTTCAGAAAACTCTAGAATGACTAAAGAAGTCTTGTGTTCGACTCCCCAGCGAGTGAAGCGACGGCGAAATTGAACTAGTTCACATTGGTGAAGTGACAATGACGTAAAAAACGGGAAAATTTGAAAAACAGAACACAATAACGACCAACATTTTAAACTTGCAAAGATGCAAGAAAACAGCATTACCACACAAAGTTTTGAATTCATAACCGCTATGTGTGCTCATTTAAATGGCCAGAAGGATAAAACCACAATCACATGCTGATTCTATGTTTAAGGATTTTCTCTATGAAAGTCTTAAAATTATAGTTAACGTCCAAAATTTGTCGAAAATTTATTATCGAGCACCGTTAACGGAGTGGGATGTACGGGGTTATAGTCAAAATTTAAGATAATGGCCTTCTTTGATTTCTTTTTGTGTGCGTTCCATTTATATGCCACCTTTAACATCTAAGGTGATATCGGCGGCTTTGCCTTTGCAACAATTGCTCATCGGCAATTATCTTCATTCGTGTACTTTCTGTTAATCCTTTAGGTTTATTAACTTTGGGTTCTCGATTTAAACATTAATTTAACACACATTTAAATCACAATATTAAAGAAGTTGCACAAGTTTTACTCAATCTACCACTTAACTATAATAAGAAGTGAAAGTAATGTATTCCACCCAAACATTTCACCAGAAATACAAGTTTTGTAGTCTTCTCAAATGAAACCTCGCACTCATTCATACTTCCAGACTCTAGGGAGGACGGGGAATAAACCTGGCTAAAGAAAAATCGAACCCGGAACCTATGGATCTGGAAGCAAGCATGCTAACCACCAGAGCATAGAAGTCACTGAAAATATTAGGCGTGTCTCTAGCAACAGAATTCGTTAAATAAATTCGTGGCGCCTGCCACGCGCCTATTCCAAATCGTTGCTTCTCTATGCAGAGCTGTGATCAATGCATTGCTTACTAGATATTACAAGCTGCGCATCGACGTCACAAATGGCAATAAAACATAACGCAAATTGTGATAGACGCGCTCAACATCTAGCAATTATCATGACAATGAAATGATAACGACTTCTTTCAAATACTGTTTATGTATTTCATATTCAACATGCTGTATAGCAATTAGATGCACATTTATTTATTATAGATAACAATTACAAAACAAAAAGTGTTTTACACTTATGCTATAAAACACTACGTAAATGTTAATATATACGGGGATGCATTCCTTTTTCTCCTGATGCACACTACCAGTATATAACATTAATTGAACTGACGGCAAATACATCTCTCTTCGGTTTTCCAATCAGCACAAATGGCATTTCAGGCAAAAACATTCAGTTAGAAAGGTAGAATAAGACTGAAAAATGTAATGCCTTAGCCGAGATTTGAACCACGGATATTTCGGTTCCCAGGCAACATGACATTAAATTCCCAAACTGACTCGCAACCAGACGGAAAGCGGAAGATCGTAGTTCAAATCCCGGCTATGGTATTGAATTTTTCTGTCTGATTATACCTTTGCAACCTTGTTCTGCACATAGCTTGTTGGAAAGAACAATTGATTACCAACTTTCAGGTAGTTAATAGCTCACTGTGTGTGTGTGTTAAGCTCCCAAAGTGAAATGTGTAATATTTGAATCTTAGTCCTTAATTAACTCAAACGTAGTTATTGTTGAGTATCTTACTGCAGAAGAAAGGATTATGCTTGCCATTTCATTTATTTCGAAAAGACAATGAACTAAAACAGAAATGGTGCATGGCAATTTGAGAACAGCAACAGGCATTTTTCTTCCAATCAAGGAAGGACAAATAGTTCAATGCATGGAGAGTTTTAGTGCTATATATTTATTGCCTTAGAATTAGGACTTGTGGGCAAAATTTTGACATCTAAATGTTGCGTCCATTAGTATCACACATCTAAATGTTGCGTCCATTAGTATCACAACCATCGGAATTTGCGAATACCTTAAAAATGCTAAAACAACTCGATATAGTCTAATTTCTTAATAACTTGCATGTTTAGAAGCTACCTTAACCTACAAATGTGTCACAATGTTGGGTCCATTATACATCACAGTACAAAGACCTTTCGAAGGTATTTCGTCTTAATACGATTGCTCGTCATTAACCAACACAATATATCAGCGTTTCTTTCTAAGTTTCATAATGTAACTACAATTCGCAATTAATAACTCTGACAATAAGCAATGTGCAACAATGGCAGTGCACATGACTTTATGGTGCGATCGAGCGAACCTAGCGGCAGTAAATGGAAATGTTCAGGGACCAGATCAGGAATGTGAATACGTCAGCTTTTACTTTCTCTACTACGTATAGTAAGTAGGGGAAGTATTGTATTCCACCCAAAAATTCTATACCGAGATTTCACCGGAAATGCATGTTTTGAGACCCCCTGAATCAAAAAAAAAGCATTTTTGGAAACATGTCCGTGTGTGTCTGTCTGTCTGTCTGTGAACAGCATATCTCAGAAATGAAGTCGGATAAACACCAAACTTGGTATTTAGGTTCAGTATCTTCCAGAGATGCGACACGAAGATTTTCAAGAAAATCCCCCCACCTTTACATGGAACATTTTTCGAAAATTTTAATTTTCTCAAAAATGGCTTACGATTTTGATTAAAATATCATATGTTTAAGATATTTTCATGACAAATGAAATGCATATCTCGAATTTTCTGGGAATGTCTCCTAAAGCGTTCTACATTGTGAACGACTTTTGCATAACTGGTAAACCATAAGAGATAGACAAAATTTTACTGCACAAAAAATGTAGATCGCGTTAAAATACACAGTTAATGTCGTATACATTTTTTTTGTAGAGTGAACCATTTTCGAGGTATTGCTTGTTATTTCCTTAAATTTTCCAATACTTACACTTTTTCTTAAATTTGTTATTCATTTTTACTTTCTCTACTACGTATAGTAAGTAGGGGAAGTATTGCATTCCACCCAAAAATTCGATACCGAGATTTCACCGGAAATACATGTTTTGAGACCTCCTGAATCCAAAAAAAGCATTTTTGGAAACATGTCCGTGTGTGTGTGTGTCTGTGAACAGCATAACTCAAAAACGAACAGTCGGATAAGCACCAAACTTGGTATTTAGGTTCAGTATCTTCCAGCGATGCGACACGAAGGTTTTCAAGAAAATCCCCCCACCCCAGACTACCCTTTACATGGAAGATTTTTCGAAAATTTTAATTTTCTCAAAAATGGCTAACGATTTTGATGAAAATATCATGTTTAAGATAATGTCATGAGAAATGAAATGTATATCTCGAATTTTCTGGGAATGTCTCCAAAAGTATTCTTCATTGTGAACGACTTTTGCATAACTGGTAAACCATAAGAGATAGACAAAATTTTACTACACAAAAAATGTAGATCGGGTTAAAATACAAAACTTATGTCATATACATTTCTTTCGTTGAGTGAACCGTTTTCGAGATATTGCTTGTTATTTCCTTAAATTTTCCAATACTTATACTTTTTCTCAAATTCGTTATTCATTTCTTTTATGTCCTAGACATGCAAAGAGAATGGAATGCGCCACATAGCAACCAGCGTTAAAATATTTGACTATCGCTTAAAAGCTACCATATTTCCCTTGCATCTACAAGAAAATTACCAATAAGATTGACATCTCGATATCTCGATTAACATGAAGCATATGGAGAATAGGCGTTTGTAAAATTAGATTGTACAAGAGTAGAGGAAGTCATGTGAGTGTAACACATCAGATTTTTTTTGTCTTGGACATGCAAAGAGATTGGAATGCTCCACATAGCAACCAACGCTTAAAAGATTTGACTATCGCTTATAACCTGCCAATTCCCCTTGCATCTACAAGAAAATTAGCAATAAGATTGACATCTCGATAAACATGAAGCATATGGAGAATAAACGTTTGTAAAAATAGTTTGTGCAAGAGTAGAGAAAGTCATATGAGTGTAGCACATCAGATTTTTTAGCAAGCAATGGATTTGATGTTATCCCACATTTCAAATGAACATAGGAAACGTTTAAGATAGGAAGAAATAAATCACGCTGCCTTACACAGTTAACACGTATAGGAAAGAGGGCATAGGATTTAACTTTATGTAGTTACGATCGTGTATGATTTGTTGAGCTAGAGAATATCACATTTTAACGTTTGTTTCTCGAAACTTAAACTTGTCATCTCTTGGTACACTTTTCTTAAAAAACATTTAAGCTATCACTTTCAAATTTTCAGGAATAATGCTAAACAATATTGCTGTGCTTGGGAGGCAGAACTGCTTCTAAACATTTCATATAAACACGTTTCTAAATCAATTCAAACGTGCTAACTTCGACTGCCTATGATAGAGCCGTCAGCCTTCTGGCTTCTCGATCCAGAGGTCCCGGGTTAGATTTGTGGCTGGGGAATCATTCCTTAGCCTCCGCAACGTGAAAATACGAATGTGGGATAGCTAAAATGTCCAAAAATCCACAATTCATCGACTTAGAGAGAGAGAGATTATTAACAAAATTCAGCTTCCCCCAATTGGAGGCTGCCATAAACAAAGCATACTAAACAACAAAACGATACGAATAAACAATTGAAATTGAAACGAATATAAATATAGTAATGAAGTTGCAACTAATAAAACCATCAATTGTTTAAAATCAAAATACCCAATATGACCAAATCAGGAACTACATAAATGCAATTAAAATCTATATAATTTCACAAAATACTACTCATACTTCTGTTTCCACATTCAGAGAAGCCTCGTATTGCTCCGATAACGGGGCTTAAACCCCCAAAAGACCGTTTATTAAAAACTTAATGTTTTTAGCATGCATATCAGTGCACTCATTGTTTATAATGCATGCAAAATTTAAACCGAGTATCTATAAATCTGCAATATGTTGCATTCTAGCAAAGAGCTTTATTTTCTATCTACTTCATATTAAATTCCAGACAAACGTTTACAGAAATAGTTTCATTACAAATGTCGTTATAGATACAAGAGGGACACTGAAGTGACAGTTACAACCTTAAAACGCGGGTCGCTGACCTTCAAACTTCTGCTCTTTCCATGACATCAAAGTGAATGGCGACTTAGCACTGCAAATAATGGAGACGTACTGGAAAATCGAACCAACTGCAACACTAGTTAATACCAAAGTTAAATACCAAGTTTGGTATTTATCCAGCATTTAGCTTTTTGAGTTATGATGTTCATGGACGGGTTTTTAATTTTGTTTTATTCAAGGGCCTCAAAGCATGCATTTCCGGTGAAATCTCCACATTCGATACTTCCTCTACCTATTACAGGTAGATGGTAGAGAAAGTAATGCCACCCATAAGATCTGAGTACATTCTCCAAATCCTACTCCGCCAATGCTAAATCTACTAAACTGATGATCCTTTATCTCAGACTCTACTTAAGATATGGGGCCGTCATGTTTACAGGATGTAGCTGTATGTCTTTTAAGTTCACTGATGTACTTTTACACAAGTACAAATATGATTTATAAGCATTATTTATCAGGATTTTTTTTAAATAACCGTGTTATTTACATCAATGTAGATGCACAACAGCAGTTAAAAGATTATTTTTATCATTCTAAAATTTAATTTAGCTGTATTCAATAGTTTGAGAAAACGGGTCATTTATATCAGAAAATGTCATTCACAGAAAAAGTTGTTCAAAGCAAAAAATGGAGAAAACAAACTTGCATATATTAGCAAAGAAAGAAAGCACATGGCTTGAGCACGCAGAAGCTGCCACACAGTACCAATTTGTAGGGCAACACTTCCCCTAAAAGATGGACTAACATTTACCTGTCTACTCTCTACTCCAAAGTGTATGGGTGTGATATGGTACAGAATCCAGAGTACAATGTTTAAAAATACATCTTAAAATATAAGTAGTGCGTCTACAATGATAAAATACATTATTTCAACTAATAAAACTGTTCAACAAATGCCTTTGTCTGCTGTAATTTTCGCTATTTAGTTTCCCCTTAACGAAGCGTTTAAAGACGCGAGAGTTAACGCCGCGTGGTGGAACCAGCCAAGAGCTGTGTTTTCTCGGGTGGATGCTAATTTCTCGATCACGTCGTTAAAACGTGAGTGTGCATAACATTCTGCCAACTTCCCTCTTAACCGTTCTCCGCGATGAGCCATTCATACTTTTGTTAAGACCAAGTTTGGCAGTTCCATTTATCCGAGGGAAATATGCTACGAAGTGGTCAGTTTGGCGAGATTTGTGCCATGGAATGAATGACGTAATGAACAACTGCAATACAATAAAACTGTCTGTCGCTTTACGTTGCCATGTCTCGCGGCCCTAGAGGACGTTTCAATTTACGTCATTGAGGAAGTTAATTGATTTGACCTTCCCGATATCTCCCATCACGGCATGGCGTGTGGCGCCACTTCTGAGGCGGGGTGTCCTTATGAATCAAGTGTTTAAATTCGTTTCATCGATGTCTTCTCCAACATTCTGATGACCAGAATCACGTGAATACCGTTGGAAAGCCTACCTTACAAACGTTATATTTTAATTTTCAATAAAACGCTTTGTCACAAAATAACCTTTTCTCATTCCTTTCCAGTTCTGAATAAATGGTAAAATTTCAGTGTAGCGGAGCAGGTTTGAGTCAGTTTTCAATTTTAATAAGGCTAAAGCATATTTCCTAAGAAAACAGCTATTAACAATTTTATTACTAGAGGAAGGAAATGGCGTACAGTGGTTCAAACATTGCATTTTTTTATTTCTGGTACGCAGATAACTTGCTAAAACTGCGGCATTTATATAAATAATCCTTAAAATAATTTTAAGAGTGCAATTTGACTGATGCATGTGTTGTTCTGTAGCCTTCTAAATCCTTGCTTCAGTGGGTTCACGCTGCTCACTGATGCTAGACCTCAGGTAGTAAAATAATGTTACATTCATATCATTTCTCTACCCACTCTTCTACAAACTTTTTTCTCTCTATTTCAAGTTAATCGAGATAAACGTTCGCAGAAACACATTCCGTTTCGATACAAGAGAAATGAGGAACTGAGTTTTATATATGGACGCTGTTTAACTACTATGGTCCTTAGCTTCCCAGGCTATACTGGGCGTTAAAGACCGGTAATTTTGCTCAGAGGCCTCTTTATCAGGCTTGAAGCTCTTTTACGTGTCGTAAATGTACGACACAGAACCACCGGATTTACTTCCCTTCCGAAGGAAGCCATGCTAAGGATTTTTACGCCCGAAAAAAATCCATCGCCCTCCGCCGGGTTTGAACCCGCGACCTCGGTACCACTAGAACACGGAGGATGACATAGATACAAGAGGAATTGGTACAGGAAACTGAAGTGGTAGTCAAATTAATTGGGTCGCTATAGACTGGTTCTGAAATCCCATATTATTTTCATCAAATAGCGATTTAGTTCCACAAAAAATGAAACAGTATAGCAAAATTCAAATCAATTGCAAGTTAATTTTCGCCTATCCCTTACGGTTTCACCAATTACACACGCGTCATTCAGAACAAAGGACTTCACAGGCCATTCCCAGAAAGTTCAACATATGCATTTTACCATGTAACTATCTTAAATATGTCGAATTTTAATCAAAATCCTTTTCATTCTTGAGAGAAAAAAAAAATGTCATCGATGTAAAGGGAGTTTGGTATGAGTGAATTTCTTGAAAATCTTCGTGTTGCATCCTTGGAGTACATTGAACTCACATATCAAGTTTTGTATTTATCCGACTTTTTTTTGAGTTACGTTGTTCACACACACGCGGATTTTTTTTTTTTATAAATTATTCTTTTTTAATTCAGAGTCTCAAAGCGTGCCTTTCTGGTGAAATTTTGACATCGAATTTTTGGGTACATGTAATGCTTCCTCTAGCTACTAGATTACTTCCCCCCTCCCAAGGCGCTACGACCCATGCAGGGCCTTGGCCTGCCGGTGTCACGCCCACATACGCACGGCAAAGGTGGGCGATCTCCAACCGATACGGGGAGATGTGGCCAGCATCACGCATATTGACTCTCGAGGTCGGGGTCGCTGCCTATCGCAACTCCTCACTTTCTTCACGATGTTGAGTGAACACCGGTGCTATACCCGGGACTTAAAATCCCCACCCCCTCGGGTGGGATCGAACCCAGGCGCATTCCGTGTCCGGGGACCAGAGTACCACGCTCCTGCCAACTGCATCACGGCGCAGGACCTAGCTACTAGGTAGAGAAAGTCGTCAAAAACTCATTAACTTCATTTAGACAGCATAAGCAACCCTGGAATCCACAAATACATCTGAATTTTGAGGCGTCACCAGATTAGTCATCCGTGCAATTCATCGTTCACCGGTCCACTGAGTTTAAAACTTCCCCATTCATCAACATTTATTATGAATGTTGCATCAACAACGTTGAACAAGCAACTGGAGAGGTCTACAATTCAAGTGAAATCGAAGCTGCAAAGCGATTCTTTATAAAAATCAAACAAACATCTTCTGTGCGATTCTTCAACGAATATGGGAGACACTTGAGTACCCAGTAAGCTTCTTAAGGTATATCCTCTATAAGCAACGAAGGGAGATTATGCCAACGTGACTGATGGTCACCGACGTGATGTGCATTAGGTCACGTTATCTCTGTCCACGACAGCAACCTCTGAGAATGTCCAGAGCATGCTCGAGACGTGACAGCAACACTTCCCTGCGAATCTCTACGTGCGGGCAATAAGCATAGTTCATAATTCTATTAAATACATATACTACACAGTGCTGACATTCTTTTGGGGAAAAAAAGCCTCTTGTCGGCTTTTTACTAACGATAAAGACCTTCATGGCATGACGGAGTCCTGTTGGGCACATCCGGCGTAGATGAATATGGAAATGACATGCAGGAGAGGCTTCAAACCCAAATTACCTCAACTGTCCATTGTTCCAATTCTTGATTGGTTGGGAATAGCAGCCAGAATGCCCATTCTTCTATCTGGAAACACCCGATAAACATGCTCTAATAGTGGGTTTCAACGTTGAATTGTATTTTTGTCACTTAAACACTCACGTTCTAGTCTGTGGGGGAGAGGGAATGGTTCTGGACCATTAGTTTTAGAAACCAGAACGCTGACCACTTAGCCCTGGAGACATCAGGAGTGAACTTAATGTGCTTAAAAGCATTTAGACATAAGTAAAAACGAGAAACTATTATCTAATTTAGAGCCTGCAACTTAAATAAGTAAATTCCTAAAAGCTGTTGTCTTATGCACCATGACTTTCATTACACATCTGTTCTATGTACACAAGAGCATACAGGAAAAAAGACAGGTCCCTCAATGATGGCTTGCATATTACATACTCCTTGCTTGGCATCACGAGAAACAAAAGAATGGTGACTTAGTGCTTAAAAATATATGATAGAATACTAGAAAATTCAAACTAATAACAGTGAATATCCTGAAAATACTTCTACATTTTCTTAAAAATTTCTCTCTCTTACAGTTTTCCAGTTATAAAAAAATTCTTTAGAATGAACGCACTTCTTTCACATATCATGCCTGAAATATGATATTTTAATACCAATCAGTAGAGCCATTTTAAGAAGATAAAAGATAACAAACATTTTTCCATGTAAAGGGTAGTTTAGGACTGCAAAATTTTCTGAAAATCTTCATCTTGCATTCTTGGAAGATGCATACCTTAAGTGCCAAATTTGACGTTTATGAGACATTTCATTTTTCCAGTTTTCTCTCTCTCTTTTAATAATGTACGTGTTCTGAACTCAAAACAGTGTATTTCTAGTGAAATGTTGATACACAGTGAATGCAGTTCTGCCTCCACTTACCAAGGTAAGTAGTACAGGAAGTAAGCATGGTTATGGGAAAGCTCTGATGGAGAATGCCAGCTACATTACAAATCTAACTGAATCCATGGCTTACACAGTTACTACAACAAAATCTGCTAAAAGCAAAAAACCAGCTACCTTTAATCAGTGTTGCATGGGTGACTTTTTACACCTGAATGACAATTTTATTAATTTAATTTATGTACCCTGTATTCTTAATGAAATTATCATACAATTATTATTAACCGATGTTGCACAGTTAGCTTTTTGAACTACAATGACAAATTAATTTCATTTACTTTTCCCTGTTCTTTTTGAAATCGTGTTTAAGATTTTTATGGACAACCTTTCCCTTTGCCTCTTATAATTGCAATTTTGTACAGCTGTGGCTGTTCCTAATAACGGTGAAAAATCCCTGATGTTAAACTTCAGTGGGACATTTCACTTCCTTAACTTCCCCGAGTCTTCCAAGTGCTGCGCAGCCTATTAATGATTGGTCGGAATGGTCAAGTAATGCTTTAGATTGTTATAGTAGGTGAATTTTAAACCTTTGTACCTTCTTTGCTCCCTTAGTTATTTAATAACATAAAAGTTACATTGTTTTCATGAATTAGAGGTGAAGCTGGTGAATATGAAGAGTTCCCATTCCCAGGCCACCAAGTTAAGCTCTTTGGAAAAGACACACAGCCTGCGACCATCAAGAAAAGTAATCTTCTCAGTTGTTAAAGTGTTGGTTCACTGATTTCTTAGTCATTTTCTCTTTATGCAACTATTTAATATGCCCTGGAAAGTAAATCAAGGAAAACTTTTTTACACAAGGGATATTCAGAAGTTTTGATACCATTTCATTACATACACATCTGCAGCAATTAAAGAAATGAATATAACATACGATTCTTACCGTTATAAACAGATTTGATTGTTACTTTTTAAGCTCTGTCTTGTTTGCTTGAGCATTACATTATGACTATTTATGTATACTGCTTGGAAAAGAAAATGTAACTGACTTTTGTTTTTAGATGCATCCTCTGTGGAGTACAGCAACTATTTTCTAGTCCATGGCAATCTCAACAAAAGCTTTGTAAATTCTTTTTTAATTTTTAGTAATTTATGAATTCAAATTATGTGTGTTTTATAGGCCCATGTCCACCAGAAAGAATAGGGCTTCTCAATGTGAAAGAATTATCGAAATTGGTTGAGTGGTTTTTGAGATTACTCTACATACATACAAATTTTCTCTTCATAAATTAAGAGTAGATGAAAACTTGATTTTTATGCTGAACTCTCTCCATTACACCTTACAGTTGTGCAAGTCCCCATGATATTCCTAATAATTGAGAAAAGAAACGAAACTCTTACATTGACAGAAATTGATTTGAAATATTGGTGAATAGTGCATTTCTGATTTTTTTTAACCTCCCCGGCAAGCATTCAACTACTGTGAAAAAAAAAATCTGATGTGTTACACTCACATGACTTTCTCTACTCTTGTACAATCTGATTTTACAAACGCCTATTCTCCATATGCTTCATGTTAATCGAGATATCGAGATGTCAATCTTATTGGTAATTTTCTTGTAGATGCAAGGGAAATATGGTAGCTTTTAAGCGATAGTCAAATATTTTAACGCTGGTTGCTATGTGGCGCATTCCATTCTCTTTGCATGTCCAGGACATAAAAAAATTGAATAACGAATTTGAGAAAAAGTATAAGTATTGGAAAATTTAAGGAAATAACAAGCAATATCTCGAAAACGGTTAACTCTACAAAAGAAATGTATATGACATAAGTTGTGTATTTTAACGCGATCTACATTTTTTGTGTAGTAACATTTTGTCTATCTCTTATGGTTTACCAGTTATGCAAAAGTCGTTCACAGTGAAGAATACTTTTGGAGACATTCCCAGAAAATTCGAGATATACATTTTATTTGTCATGACAATATCTTAAACATATGATATTTTAATCAAAATCGTTAGAGCCGTTTTTGAGAAAATTAAAATTTTCGAAAAATGTTCCATGTAAAGGGTAGTCTGGTGTGGGGGGATTTTCTTGAAAACCTTCGTGTCGCATCTCTGGAAGATACTGAACCTAAATACCAAATTTGGTGTTTATCCGACTGTTCGTTTTTGAGTTATGCTGTTCACAGACACACAGACACACACACAGACATGTTTCCAAAAATGCTTTTTTTGGATTCAGTGATTCTCAAAACATGTATTTCCGGTGAAATCTCGGTATCGAATTTTTGGGTGGAATGCAATATTTCCCCTACTTACTATACGTAGTAGAGAAAGTAATAAATGGAATGGTTGAGAAATCACTTCTTCGTCTTTAACTGATTACTCTCCTCTTTGTAAGACTTAAAAGTCAATGCCTGTCGAGAAGCAAGCAAACTCTGGGTCATGGGAGGGTGATCAGTCCAATGTCTGATATGGTGGTGGAGGAGGAGGAAATGAAATGTAGTCATGATAGGAAAACCTGGTCAAATTATCCAACCAAGGATAACCACAAAAAAAAAAAAAAAAACCTTTGGTTTGCCACAGGGTTTTGAACCCAGGACCTCCCAAATGTGGACCACAGGTGTTTAGTTAAAGCCTGAGGCATCCCACTCAACGCTAGATAACCACGGCAGTTGAAATTTTAAATCTTTGCACCTTCTCTTTGGTTCAATAGTTACAAGTCCCAGAGTTTTCAAATAATACACATAGCAGTGAAGCTGGTGAATATAAAGACCCCCATCCACAAGCCAGTAGTTTTTAACATTTTGGAAATGGTAAATCTGTAGTAAGCATCATAGGTCAAAATGGAGATTTTAGCTACCACAAAATCCCTTTTATACCCTTATATTTTAAAGACAGCATGAAGGTATTTAACTAACTTTAGTTTACTCATACACAAAAAATTAGCCTAAAATCCGAGGTTTAGCTATGAGCCGTGACTTTATTCGTAAAACATCCGTTCTAATTCTGACTGGCGGTTCTTGTAGACTAGTCTCCTTAAACACAAAGCTTAATAATGTGGATAACCACATATTTAAAAATTTGATATGCTACATTCACACAAGTTTCTCTACCCACTATCACTTTTTTGATATAGCATCTACAAATTATTCTTACATAAGCTTATTCTTCTATCTACCTCACGTTAATTGCGATAATCTTTTGCACATGCTATTCTCAGATATTCATTTTATTTCTCATGTTAATATCTTTGCTATATAGTATTTTAATCAAAATCGCTTGCTATTTTTGAGAAAATAAAACATTTCAAAAAAATGTTCCATGTGAAGTGTATTGGGGGTGGGGGCAGATTTTTCTTGAAAATCTTTGCATGTCACATCTTTGGAAGATACTAGCAAGTTTGGTATTTATCTAAGATTTCATTTTTATGTAATGCTATTCAGAGACCTGTTTGTAAAGGATTCAAGGCGCCTCAAAACATGTATGTCCGGCGAAAACTGGGCATCAAATTTTTTGATGAAATGCAATACCTTCTCTACCTACTATGTATGCAATAGAGAAAGTAAAAAAAAAATGAGTCAAGAGAGGTAGATATATAAACTCCTACTAGAAAAAACAATTATTTTCATAATATTTAGGTCGCTGTAAGACTTCGCCTGCCATTTAAGTCAGCTTCAAAACTGAAGTTGACGAAAATCAGACTTCAAACCTTCATATTAGAACACAGGCTCAAACGTTTTGGATTTTCTCTGCATTGAAAATGATACTTTAAGACAACTAAGCGACAAACTTCCTTATCCAGCCCTTCTGGATAGTTTGCACTTCCGTCAGTGGGGGGGAGCTTTGTGCCTTCATTGCTCCACTTCAGAAGTGAAGAGCAGCCAACATTTGAATGACAAACACACAGCAAAAAGACAAGATCCTGTAGTTTCAAACTTTAGCCTGAGGTTAGTTTATGGCACCAGTTAGTTGTATATGAACAGGATTAAAATAACCTGTTCTCACGGAATATACTTGTACCACTTGGGGTTGGCTGTTTCTTCTGCGCATGTGCAGCAGTAACAAGATGGAGTCCTTTGTTAACATTGTGTAGTGATTTTGCTATAAAAGAAAGTGTCCTAAAAAGGTGGGACAGTGGGTTCAAAGTCTCCTAAATTTCTAATTTGTGTGTTTTCATTGCATTCGTCTCCGTTTCTTACCATTTTTTTTTCAGGGGCTGGATACAGCAGTTAGAAAGATATCATAAGCAACTTCATTAATGGGAAGTGCAAAAACAATTAACCACTAGGATTATTAGGCACTTAAATTCTAAGTCTGATTGTTTGAAAAAGTGTTGTTGTCGTTGATCTAATGTGCAGGATTTTGATTCATCAATTTTTCCCTAGCTAGCCAATATGATTTGTGTATCTTCCCATCTGGAACAGCTTTCCTCAATTCTGGGCATTCTAGTAGGTGTTCTCCATTTAAAATCTTGACTTACATACTTTGTCATTCATAAAACCAAATCTATGTAGATGTTCCGCCAGACAGTCATGTCTAGTGGCTAATCTGAAGTGAGCAACGGCTTCTTTCCTTGGGACATTTTTTATATTATTTCTTTTATGTTGGAGTAATTTTTATTAGTAATTTCCTTTTGAATATTATGTTGGTATTTTTGTTCTATATTAATTTTGACATTTTTTAGTTTCATATCTAGTCCACAAGACTTTATAGGTTTTGAGTATAGCACAGCACCCTTTTTGGCCAGAAAGTCTGCAGTCTCGTTACCATTCACTCCCACATGTACTGGTATCCACAGTAATATTATCTGTTGAAATTAAGTTTGTAGTAATCTGCAATAAGATCTCACATCTTTAATACATAAGATTCATCTGGACTATCATATCGTTCTATTGCTTGAATGGCAGAAACTGAGTCTGTGAGAACAACTACTTTATTTTCTTTTATATCAGTCCTATAGTATATCTGTTCTAATGCTCGTTGTATTGCAACAACTTCACCAACAAAATCTGTGGATTGTCTAGGCAATGTAAAATAATGTGAAAAGTATTTACAGTGTATACCACCTCCCACATTATTTCCCAATTTATCTGCAGAACCATCTGTATAAATTCTAAGCCAATGTTTTGGGGAACTGATTATGTAGATGTTCTAGTGTAGCTTGTTTGGAAAAGTACTGCATTTGAATTAAACATAAGTAAAACTTGTTTGTTTGTTTCCTTCTTTCCTTTCATACCTTCACTACCACACACCTAGTAGCTAGAGAAGGTATTGCATTCCATGCAAAAATTTGATAGAGTTTCATTGGAAATACATGTTTTGAAGCCCTCTGAATCCAAGAAGAGCATTTTTAGAAAAATGTTTGTGCATGTGCCTGTCTGTGAGCAGCATTACTCAAAAACAAAACATCAGAGAAATATCCAACTTATAAGTTCAGTGTCCTCCAAGCATGACACATGAGGATTCCCAAGAAAATCCCCCCCCCCATATACAACTACTCTTTACATAGAACATTTTTTCAAAAATTTTAATTTTCTAAAAACACGCTCTAATGATTTTAATTAAAATACCATATATTAAAGATATTTATGACAAATAAAATGTATACCTTCAATTTTGTTGGAACAGCCTTTGAAGTATTCTTCATTAGGAAGAAATTTTGTACAATCTTTTATAAAATGAAATTGATTTTGTTTATGCACACACTTTAACTTCTATGGTTCTTAGCATCCCATTTGGGCATGAAAGACAGGAAATTTTGTGTAGAGGCCTTTTATTAGGCTTGAGGTTCTTTTACATACCATAAATACATGACATGAGAACACCAGCTTTACTTCCCTTCAAGGAAGCCATGCTAAGGATTTTTACACCCGAAAAATCCATTGCCCTCTGCTAGGTTTGAACCTGCAACGTCAGGAACTAGTGCATAGCATGGTACCCGCAGACCTCAGAGGACGACCATAATCTTGTATAACTGGTAAACGTTAAGTGATAGACAAAAACGTACTGCAAAAAAAATGAGATCTCTTGAAAACATACTTTATTTTAAATGTTTTTTTGTGGCATAAGCCATTTCTGAGATATGTTATTAATTGGCTTGAATTGTTTGTTACTTGGTCATTCTCTTAAAGTCCTGTCAACATTTAGTTGTTTCTCATGACTCCAATGAAACAGTATGGAATTTTAAGGCCTGCATATAGCGGTCCAGTTCATAAAAATTTGTATCTATAACGAAATGTGTAATGTAGCTATTTCTGTAAAGGTTTATTTGGATTAAAAGGTAGTAGATAGAAAAATAAGCACGGGTTCAAACCCGGCGGAGGGTGATGGATTTTTTCGGGTGTAAAAATCCTTAGCATGGCTTCCTTCAGAGGGGAAGTAAAGCCAGTGGTCCTGTATCGTAGATTTATGGCACATAAAAGAACCTCAAGTCTGATAAAGAGGCCTCCGAACAAAATTACCAGTTTTTCACGTCCAATATAGAATGGGACGCTAAGGACCACAGCAGTTAAAGAGCATCCATAAATAAAACTCAATTTAATTTTTTTAGAAAAATAGTTTTGGTAAGGTTGGTTTGTATACCCACTAGCAAAGATAGAGTAAAGGTCATGTGAATGTATCACAAAAATATACAAAACCTCATTCCTAATTCAACTTACAAATCCTCATTTATCCAGACTAACAAAATTTGGGATAATCCAGAAACAAAACCTGATGAATAATAGTGAAATTTGGATCAGAAGAGAAAAGAATTGAAAGCTGTCCAAAGAGGTCTACGATCACTATCAAGACTGTTATGAAACTCATCGGACGTAGTTTAGTTTTTTTCTGTGATATTGAAGCATCATTGAAGATTTTGCTAGCTTGAAGCATACGATTGACAGCAATCTCTACGCCACATGCAGTGGCCACATTATAACTGTATATATGTTATCAAAAGATGCACATATTTTTGCGGTGAAAAAGTAAACAATAATTAATCTGCATTAATGAGGGCCAGACAAACTAGGCTCTTGTGTACTGATTTTTGCATATTTGGAAACACTGACATGAGTCTATTTTGTATTCTTTTCTAAATACTGTTAGTTGTTCAACATTAATAAATCAAGCCTTAATGACTTTCATTTATTTCCATTTTTATCTTTGCATCAGTGCATTAACTTTTAAATACTGTATAGAAACATTTTCTACAATTCAATTATAAATTTTAAATGTTTCCTTCTTTCTTTTTAGTTAGAAAATTGCTATAAAATGTGATTTTTACAGATTAATTTTTCAAAAAGTTTCCCCCCAAGGGTTATTCCATAATTTGACCTTCCGGTAGGACCCAAATCACAGGTTCAGTATAAGGCCTGGAAACAGATGTGGTATTAACAGCAGTACCAACATTATACATAATTGGAATTACCTTTCATTAAATATTTAAAATTAATTTGTTTTGCTATATTTTCTTAAATTTTTAAATAAAAATACGAACTTCGCTTTTACTGAATGCTTAGGTATACATGTTAACTTTTTATTTTTGTATCTGATAGCTAAATATCATAGCACTGCACATATTCACTTTAAATAAAAATATTTGCCTACATTCCTTCATGTCAAAAATATTGCTGCAAATACATGAAAGAATTGTGTTTAGGATTAAATATGTTTGCTACAGTCAGCTTCAGAAAATGAGTTGTGGGTTAATCATCACCACACACAAAAACAAATGTGACATTTCATAGTTGCTACCTGGAGAGAGAATAATGCCCAATATCTATGAAAGATAGAAGGATGCTCACATTTTTTCAATGTATTCCTGCAGATCTCCCTCGATTTAAATGACATACATATTCACTTCAGGTAAAATTTATGAATAACACACAACACAGGTCTGGTTTATCTGCATCAACCCTAGTGCTGAAATCCTGCATATGTACTGAAGATTACATCTGCTCTGATACTGCTGCACGATTCATTTTAAGTGAAACATAATATCACAGAAATAAAACAAAATGCTTCTACTGCTCCTGCTTCATTATTTATTTACTCAATTTTGAATGTTTTACAGTTAACGAATAGAAACACATTTTCGGATTTCTTAAAATCAACATTCTCTAACCTGCTTTGCTACTGTGAAATTTTACCAGCAAATATAATGCAACCACTGTTACTAGTTTTTTCCCCACAGATAAACAGTGAAATTGGTGCTTAATATTCTTGTCCATATGCAATTGTCTCGAGTAAGAAAACAGTGTATAAACTTTAATCATAAGAAATTTAATAAACAGCCACAAGACTACAAAATGTGTAATAAGTTTTCAAGGACTACTGCTTATCTCTGTACTTCTTGCTAACCTTAAAAATGGCAATGTAATAAAAAACATGTTCATATGGTACAAACGCTTAATTCACTACACTTCAGCTATTATGCTTCATACGCTCGTTTATCTTTAAGTACATATAATCTCCTGCTGACCATGTGACATAAACCAAGGAGTACGGAGATATGACCATAAGGGGGAATCACTTATAACATCTTACTTCGAAGCAAAGTACGTTAAGTATTTATTGTGTAACAGGTTCCACAATAAATTATTGAAAAGGTCCTTTCACAGAATATGAATTATGTGATGCAACAAAATGAGAATACATTATTTTGCGACGAGATGCTAGCAAATGCAATTTTAATGATATTCAACATCTCACCACACAGATCAGCATCCGCCGTTTTAGTTACATCTTCAGTTCTGCTGTGGTTATTTTCTAATCACTTCTATCACAAAAACTACTGCGCTCATTATAATGCGATGATGCATATTAAACTCCTTCAATTAACACACAATTTTAAAGAGCACAAAGACGAACAATAAGTTTATGTAAGTAGATAAACACACAATCAATCTCGGAGATTATTGCACGAAAAACCAAATACTGCCGACACATTCTGCAATTCTTCATATCATAAAATCACTGAATGAAGTTAAAGATGCACAAATAATCATAAAACTTACCCATCTCCTACTACAACACATTTAATTGCTTGCATTTTCACAACAAACGACACGTCCACCTTGCTCCTTGCAGGAAATAAGCGTCAATGGGCGGGGAGGTAAATATGGAGGCAGCCTGCCAAAGAAAAACAAGCCAGCAACTAATTTTATTTTTATTATCTAAGTAAATAAGGATATATTATATTGTTCACTTCCCAAAAATTAAACCTGTTCTTTATTTTAAAGCTCTTTGCATTTTGCATGTCTATGAGTAATACGTAAACTAATCCATTGAATGCTGTAGTACAACTTACACGAAGATGTGTCATGGCAGCAGTTTGGCAACAGCAGGTCTTCGCCCTCGATGCAAGATATAATGCACATAGAGCTCCAAATCATCCTAACTTCAGTATGTATTTGCTACAAGCAGATGTATGACATTGACTAAATGCAGTCTGAAATGATAATACAAGATGTCAATAAAATACATTTAGGTTAGGTAGCACTTCTGTCAATTTGACAGATGTTCAGACTTTTGTTACGAATTACGTATGATTCCTGGAAACTTCTAACATGTTTCGGTATTCTGCACGTTTTAAACGTGCTGATAGACACGATTAACAAAATGGTATTAAATTATAACGTGAATGAGAGCGGAATCCGTTGCAACGTGGGGTTTATTAGGGTGAGAGAAAAGTTATAATGGAAAAGAAACGTCTGTTAGTAGCTTGCCGCACACGGGTTTGACGATAAGGAGCAGGCGTTTTGGCATTTGCATACCTAATTAACCTCGAAATAAAATACCATATTAATCATGAGTACGGATGTTTATGAAGTTGACCTTTTACTCGTGGGCTCTCCGTCAGTAATATGTAATATCTATGTTGCAAAATTTATATGTACATCATATTTAACTACTTTGTTTTTTTACCTTATATGGCATTGTGTTTTTGAAGCTATAAGCTTGATAATAAATTGTAAACTTTATTATTATTAAATTACAATTCTCTCTCTTACTGTATTGTTTTTATGACTTAAACGTAATTATAAGGGCCCAGGACTTCTTCCACACATAGCAGGTTTCTATCAAATAACATTTTAGGTGCTAAAAAATAAATCAAGGACATGTGTATAATTGAAATAATATAAAATAAAATACTTGCATTGAAGAGGGGATGGAAAAAAAAGGATTTTCTTTACTTTTTCCAGTAAAATATCGGAGTTTTCTGCACAATTTACATTCTTTACAAACATTTTAGACTGAGAAATCATGCTACACATATCTGAATCAATCCTATGTAGGCAAATTGCTTCGGTTCCATTAAACTTTTAATGGCATCGAATAAGTCTGTACTCGATACTTTTATTCTTTCAGCAAGTCAGTAAAATAGATCTATAGCCTCTAATGAGTAAAATTCTTGGATGGGACGAAGAACTGAATTCAGCATAAAGTATCACATTATTGTTATGTCTTAATTATAAGACCCTGCAGCTTGCTTTATTGTGGAGATTTTCACATGTCTCCTCACATTCTTTGTACATTTCCATCTCTCCCCCTCTGTTTTCCCTCTTCCTTTTTGTTGCATTACCGATTTAAAAATATTTTTGTTACATCTTGAAAGTTTTCCCAGATTGAACTGTCATGTGACTTGTATAAACCATCTTTGATAATGTGCTATTCTTCATTTTTCTCAGCATGGATTCATTAGTTACAAAAACTCTCATGATATGTGAACATTGTGTTTTGCTCTCCAATTCCTGCATGTAACCAAATTCATATTGCTTAATTGAAAACTATTTCTAGTAAAAAATTTAATGTGAATAGAAGAATCACTTTTTATAATAATAACAGAATAGCACACAAATGTGCATAGATTATTCATTGCTGTATTCTACAAGGTGTCCCAAAAATACTGCACCATAGGGATTCCAATATATTTGCAATAAATGTTCAATATGGTTTCCATCCAAGTTGAAATGTAATTAAAAATGGTCTTCTGTGTTCCACAGAATGTTAGTTATCATGTCAGGTGTTACTGAATGGCATACAGTTGTGATGCACTCTCGCAGATGGCTTTTGTCCCTGATCTTGATTCTGTAAACTTTGGATTTTACATAATCCCACACAGCATTATCCATTGGGTTTAAATCCGGAGATTGTGGAGCCCATTCCACTTGTCCTCTACGGCCGATCCACTAGGGAAGTTTTCATCTAGCCAATCATGAACTTGTGTACCATAGTGTGGGAGTTGCATTGTCCTGCATGAACCATTCTGGTTTTCTCCAACCCAGCAAATCCAAATCAGGTAGTAATTATCTCCTGAAATTGCCAAGTAAAGTTCACTGTTAACTGTTCCATCAAAGAAGTACGGACCAATGATCCGGTTTTTCCACAAACCATACCAAACCATGACGCGATTAGCTCCTTGTTCCTTACTGCTGAAAAACTAGTGAGGCTTACTGTTGGACCAATACTGAAAGTTATGTTGGTTCACCTCATCATTTACATAAAAATTGGCTTTGCCCAAAAACTTTAGAATGTCTCCAACTGGGTCAAAAACCAATTGTACACTTCCAAACGGATCAGGATCATCTTCTGACATGTGGTGTAACTTGTATGAATGAAACTTGTGTTTTCGCAAGATATTCCATACTGTGGTTCAAGGGACGCCCACTTCCAAGCTTGTTTGGCAGATTTATTTTTTCGAACTTGCTGATACCTTCGCCAAAACCCCTTCCACTACTTCTTCTTAAGTGCTTGGACGTTCAGATCTTTTACCACACTACCTGTAGCCTTGAACTTTACTAGCAGTCTGTAATACTGGCTCTCATTCAGGATGCCTCACATTAAATTCATCTGCAACTTGTCTTTGGGAGAATCCTCTTCCATGAAGGAGGATAATCTCTACCTGCTCCTCATTGGCCAACATTTTTTACTCCTACAACAAGAAAACATAGCAAAGTTAGTAAACCCCTTTTGGGACACTCTGTATTAATGTGTTTACTCTTTTAACACACTTGCTAAAAGAGTAGCAGTCCTACTGATTGCTGTGCAGAAAACACACAGTCTATGGAGGGTTCATGAAAACTTTCTCGAGTGCACATCTTGTGGTGGAATCCGACTACCAGTCTGTTAGGCTCCTCATGTCATTTGGTCCAATCCAGCTCCTGACCTCTGTTGAGTAGAAGTCAAGATCAATTTTCTTCTCTTTTCCTCTGTCTCATTTGGAGTAATTCCGTTTCCTGTTTGGTAGAAGGCAGCTGCAGTTTTATTGTTTTATATGAAAAGGCACCCGTACCAGCACATAGACCATTCTGGTGTGTGCCATTTTTTAAACATCTGATGTTCTTTTGAGAAGCCTGGCTTTTCATGTTCTCTATTCAATTTAGATCACTTAATGTGAGATGGTTCCAAATCAGTTCCAGTCTATAAGTAATTACTGGGATGACCTTTGCTTGGAAGAGGAACATTACCATGTTTAGTGATAGTTTTGTAGGCTTGTTTATATCATAAATACTACTGATGGCTGCCGATGTACTTTCCCTGAATGATGCTGCTGTTGGCTGTAGTGTGATTCTGCCTAGGTAGTTGAAGGAACTCGCCCTTCTCTACTCCCCTCTTTGTATTTTATTCTGTCACCTGCTGGTATTCTTCCTCCATTTCTGAACACCATTTGCATGGTTTTGTTCATGTTAATTTTGAGTTTGTTGTCTTTGGCATATTTTTCTAGATTGCCCGTAGTAACTTGGAGATCATCTTTGTTGTTGGAGCCTATAACTAGGTCATCAACATGTATATTTTGGTTGAATTGTGAGTTGCTTTTGTGATGTCTGCTGTAGCAGTATTAAACAGAAGCAGGCTGATAGGTCTCCCTGTAGCACTCCATTGTTTTGCTTAATAGGATCTGAAGTTGTCTTGGATTCTCACTTCATTGTAGGCCAGAATGTTGTTTATTGTTACATCACTGGGATATCTTGTCCAATCATGTTTTCTAACTTTCTTATTACAGTAAAACCTGCCTTCAGCGCAATTGAACAGGGCTCTCCAACATTTCCGTTAAAGATAGGTTTCCGTTTAATGAAGGTAGGCCTAGGCTATTAACAAAATTAAACCATAAACATATACCTATTCTCATCTTTTAAATACAATGATTTATTTGGTAACGCATGGAAGAATAGTCCCGTCTCGTTGCCGTATTGCTATGTTTTCAGGTTCATATCCTTCGATTATTGAAGGTAGTTTAGCAATCCATTCAGCGATGGTTTCAATATTAACGTCATTCGATTCACCACAAAGTTTGTTAAAAACTCTCTGATGTCTGTTGCGGAAACTCTCCAACCATTCCATTAGATGCTTTGAATTCAGTCTTACCCAGTTTTTCAGCTACCTTTTTATCATATTCCGTAACATAGGCCCTGATATGCGGTGATTTTGTGCCCTAACACTAACGAACCACTCCCACAGTATTTCATTAATGTCCTGGTTTTCAATTTACTTAAGTTCTCTCTTTATTTTTCCATTAGCACAATTTTCCCATCGCTTCAGAATTTCTGTTTTCTTCTTTAGAATCTCATAAACTTGAGTTTTGCCTATGTTGAACACCTTCATGATCTGCTTTACACTCAATTTATCACGTTCACTCTCATGTTAAGATCTAACACAACTGTTGTTTTCGAAGCCATGGTGACTACTGCTGAACTAGATCATCACTTATGTAAGTTTAAAGATGTACTGTTAAGAGCTGACAAGTCATTAGAGCAGGAAATGGAAGAGACAACAATAAAAGACAATCAACCATGCTTATTACTATGCAGTGAAGGATGAGGTTTCTCAATATTTGGACCGTCATTAGCACACCCCCTCCTAGACTGGTCAGGTAGCAGCAAAATGGTCAACTTAAACATCACGTACTTATAGCAGACAACGCAAACTTTCACAGGATCTTGAACATTTTCTAAACTCTGTATTCCGGAACTGGAAAGTTTCCGTTAAAAGGCATACTTTAATTTCCGTTGTCCATGTAAGACAGTTCCCATTTAATAAAGGGAATTTAGCATGTTTTTCACCCCAAAATTCATGGGACCATGAAATAATTCCGTTTAACAAGGGGTCCATTGAAGGTAGGTTTTACTGTATCAGTATTGATCTATTCAGTAAGTTGAAAGCCTTCATAAAGTCAACGAATGTGGTATAAAACTTCACTTTGGCAATCTTGTTCCATCTTCTATGTTGTCTATCAGATTCTTAACAGTGTGAAGTGCTCCTCTTCCTTTCATGAAGCCGAACTCTTCATGAAATATGGACCCAAGTTTCGATGCCCAGTTTTTGGAGAAAACTTTATGTATGTTGTTTTCTAGGCAATGCCTGTGTGTACAAATTTGGTTCTTCATGATCACCTTTTCCTTTATATAAAGTTTTAATAATAGATTCTCTCCAACTTTGTGGAATAATTCCTTTTATGAAGCAGATATTGAACAGTGAAGTCCATATAGGTAACAGCATTTGTGTCTTTTAAAGAATACTAAATGATCTGCCATATTATCTTAGCAAAGATTCAATGGCTGAGCTTTTTGCAGATGATACCAGTGTACTTATCAGTCACATCAGCAATTAAGAGATTCTGTCAGTAAAGTGTTCGAACAACTAACATTTGGTTTGAAGCTAATAAGCTTTCATTAAACTATGATAAAACAAACTATTTTTCAATTTCAAATGAAGCATAAACTAGTGAATGATGTAACAATTATGCCATAAATAAAGTATCTGATACAAAATTTCCTGGGCTTCAAGTGGATGGAGAGCTCAGCTGGAAAAAACAGACGAAAATCATGCTACCAAAACTTAGCTCGGTTTGTTTTGCCATAAGAGACTTAAAAAAATATTCTCCACCAAAATGCCTTAAGAACAGCATATTCTGCCTACTTTCACTCCCTGTTGCAATATGGAATACTCTTCTGGGGTAATTCGGCACACACAAGCAAGCATTTATATTACAAAGAAAGGCCATATGCATTATTTGTGGTGTTGGGTCACATCATTGCCATAGAACCCTTGTTCAAAACCCAAAAAAATTCTTACTCTTACTGGTGAATAAATAGATTAAACTACCTTACAGATAATTATGATAATTTCACAATGAACCTTGCTGTGTATGACCACAATACAAGGCATGCAGGCAATTTGCATAGACCAGCAAATAGCTTAAAACTGTTTCAAAAAGGATGTTACTATTCTGCAATAATTTATAATAACCTTCCATGCTACCTAAAACTATTAGGCAATTGTAATCAACATAAAATCTTCAAAAAAGATTTAAAGTCTTTCTTATATACTCACTCCCCGTATGCTATGAAGGAATTTTTACTTTCTGTACTACGTACCTACTAGGTAGAGAACATATTACATTCCACCAAAAAATTGATATCGAGATTTCATCGAAAATACATGTTTTCAGGTTCCCTGAATCCAAAAAAAAAAGGCATTTTTAGAAAACTGTCTAAGTGGCTGTGAACAACACAACTCAAAATGAAACTTTGGATAAATATCAAACTTGGTATTTAGATTCAGTACCTGCCAAAGATGCAACACAATTTCCAAGAAAATCCCCCTGATCCAACTGACCTTTGTATGGAAAATTTTTTGAAATTTTTTATTTTCTAAAAAATGGCTAATGATTTTGATTAAAATACCACATTGTTAAAGATATTTACATGAAAAATAAAATGTATATCCTGAATTTTCTGAGAATACCATATGAAGTCCTCTTCATTCAGAAGGAATTTTGTATAATATTTTATAACTGGTAAATGCTAAGCAATAGACAAAAATGTAAATCTCTTTAAAATACACAATTTATTTCAAATAACCTTTCTGTGGCATAAGCCATTTCTGAGATATCTGTTGTTAAAGGTTCAAATTGTTCATTACTTGGTCATTCCCTTAAAGTCCTGTCAACATTCAGTTGTTTCTCGCGATGTCATGAAAACAGTATGGAATTTTAAGGCAGCATAT
Organism: Deroplatys truncata; assembly: GCA_030765065.1. Lineage (NCBI taxonomy): Eukaryota > Metazoa > Arthropoda > Insecta > Mantodea > Mantidae > Deroplatys > Deroplatys truncata. The sequence continues at coordinate 18,505,514 of CM060975.1, read as the reverse complement.
AGCGTTCAGTTGTTAAACATTTGACTATCGCTGTTCTCTTTGCATCTATAATGAAATGTGTAATGTAGCTATTTCTGTAAAGGTTTATCTGGATTAACATGTAGTACATAGAAAATTAAGCTTTAGTAAGAATAGTTTGTATACCCACTAATACAGATAGAGTGTAGAGAAAGTTATGTGAATGTAACACATCAGATTTTTTGATTGCATGTGATTGTGATTTACACTTATTTGCTATGGTTGTCCTACTGTAATGTGTGTTGAGAAATGGTGATGGTTTACAAATTTTCATCTCACAGAAAATGCATGATGGGAAAGAAAAAACAAGGTAACTCTTGGTGATGGGTATGTTATTAGTTATGCTGCATATTTCATAATTGTATGACATGTTCTATGTCCTTGAGCATTGTTCACAGTGGGGCCAAATGAACAAACACAAACAAACAAATAAATGAAGTAGAATGAGGAGTTATGTGAATTTGTAATGTGTGGATAAAAGTTGTAGAACACATGAGATTTGCATAGAAAGTGAGCACTGGAAAACATGTGTGTTTCTGTTTTCATGCACAAACTCCAGTTGAGAACAGTGGCACATGAAGGCTCTCAATAGTTATTAACATGTTTTTCTTGCAATTTGTTTAAGTCTTTGTTCCCATGTTGCTACCATAGTGAAATTCATTTCGTGAAATAATTTTCAACAACTTCTGTGTTTTAAAGTTATGTAATTGTAAACTTAGACACAAGTTAGTATACATTTCTTATCTTAGTGAGTTGCTGTGAACTCTGGGACCCAAAAGTCTCAAACCTTGAGGTTGCCGAGCTATTGGGTCCTGCTTATAGCTTATCTGATGCCAACCCTTGTTTAACTTTCTTCTTCACTTTGGTTGCTAATGTTCCTCAGTCATTTCTCTCTTACTTTGCCCAAAAAGTTTCCTATTTCTGTTATGTTTTTTCTAGATTTTACTTTTCATTTAAATTTCCTTTGGTAAACTTGACCACTCCTTTTTACCTATCCTCTCTCTGGGCATCTTAGTTTCCTCCAAAATGATGTGTTAATTATTATCTTTCAAGCTACATTTGTCTAAATCACTCCCTATTCCTAGACCTTTCAATTTCACCAGCCCTGCTCTCACATTCATCAACATAATTTTCTGTACCCCAAACCACTTTTATTTCTCTGTATGTTCCCAGTGAACTTTTCAAATTGAAACTTGCAGAGATTTGTGTTTTAAAAGTGTATTGAATATATCCAGTTGATAAGTTTGTTAATTTCTAGGGACGCTGTACATCCGACGACGTAATCAGCTGCTGCGAGAGCACACAAAACTTGAAGTAAGCATTCTTATGTGTCCAGCTTTTTACAATGTTTGTTTGTGCATTGCTAATCTTTGTGTAATAACAAGGGATAGGATTTCAATGCAAATGTTGTCAGGAAAGTTTGCTCATTTGGTATGTGAGTGAGTTACTAAACTTCCAATAGTTTAAACAATATGTTATCTTGCACATAATACATATTATGTTAATAAGCATAATAAGGTTAAACAATTTTATGAGGAATGGGGAATAAAAATAAATATAAGCAAGTCAAAAGTCATGGTTTTCAAAAAAAGATCTAAATTGAGAAAAAAAGAATTGTGGGTATTAAATGGGAAAAGATTAGAAGTGGTTAAAGAATTTGAATATTTAGGAGTGAGACTGAATAACAGAGAGACATGGGAGAAAAATAGAAGCAAAAGGAAGGGCAGCAATGTCAGGATTTAGAATTTGTAAATACAAGTTAGAAATGACAACCAAGTGGTTAGAAAGAACATATGAGGTGCTAGTGGAATCAAGAATGCTTTATGCAGCAGAGATTTGGGAGGCCATAGACATAAATAGGAAGGTAGATCATATGTATAGAATTTTCTGCATAGAATTACTGGGGTCACCGAGATCAGCGCCAAAAGAAGTAGTCTTGATAGAACTTGGGAAAACAAGAAGGAAAGGGTTAATAATGGAGATAATAATAACATTTTGGTATAAGTGTTTGGCTAAAGAAGATGAAATTTTAAACCTATGTATGATACACCAAAAAAACCTAATGAACACTAATAGTTGGTGGGCAGGGGTAGGGAAAATTATGGAGGAAATAGGAATGGGAGATATATGGAAGCTTGAAGAAAGAAATGAAAGTAATGTAGGTAAAGGGTAAAATGCAGGGTAGAAGACATAGAAAGGCAGGAGATATGGGGAAGTTTAGAAAAAACAAAAAATTGTTACAATTGTACAAACAAATAAAAAGAGACTGGGATCGAGAAATATATGTAGATTACTGTAACAGACAAGAAAAAGGACTAGCTTGGTTGAGAACAGGAACAATATAACTAAGAGGGATAAGAGCGAGCGAAAAAGGAGTATGTGAAATGTATAGAACATTATATGATAGAATGCAAGGAATTGCTAGTATGAAGAAAAAAGGTTTGGGAGAAGAAATGGAAAAAAATAGAGAAGAAAATTGTAGCTATAAAAATGTTAACAAGAAGGGAAGATCAGAAGTATAGGTGGGTTTTTGCAGAAAGTAAAAGAAAAATGGGCAAGAGAAGTAAGGGGACAAAAGAGAAGACAGAGCGAAGGAGAGGAATAATTAAGATAAAGAGGGGAGGGTTGAAGGGTGATCCAGGAGGCAAATGGCCTGGGTGCCAGGCAAACCGAGGTAGCAATAAGGTTAATGAATAATTGTACATAGTATAGGTTAGAAAAGCTATGTAAAAGAAGGGTAAGAAATTGTACAAATAAAAATTCATTTATTCACTCAAATACTGTAAGCTTGGGTATGAAGCAAAATGAGCCAGGGCTCGATGCCGATCATACCCAAATGAATTGTAAAATCTCAGCACTCAATAAAGAATTATGATATGAATAAGCATAATATTTCAGAAGTTAGCAAATTATGCTGCATATTTACTTGTTTTATATTTATATTTGGCTTATAAATATAATATTTCCTAATAATATATGACATTGAGTCAGTCTTGAAACTTGGCAACACTGATGATAGTTCACAAGCAATGCAATCAATGGCTCACATCACATCATATCAGTGAATCCCACTTTACAGTAGCATAGCCAGAAAAATATTAAAGGTGGGGTTATGTATAGGGATCCATTTTTAAAATAATTTGTATCAATTCAAATGATAAATATGAATTAATTCTGAGTTGAAATATTTAAATAAATCCATTTTATACTCACAGATTAAGATGCAGCAATTGGAAATAAAATTTGGATAGGATGTTTTGCATACTCTAAGCTGCAACTGTATTGTAACATAGGTTAATGATCACTGTGAAGTATTTTATATTACCGCTGCAGAACATTTTATTTCACTATAAAATAGGGTTTCTGTTGTGTTCTAAACTGTGAGGTATTGCACTCAAATTTAGCACCTGAATGAAAACATGCCCCTGATATCTTAACATGCCATCTAAAGTACAGTTTCTCGTGCTGTCACCTTCAGTGCCATTGTCTGCAGTGTAAATACCAGCTCTACCAATGATACAATTAGGAAGTACCTCATTCCCACCAACTTAGAAACATGCTATTATTTTAACAAAGCTATTTTTACTATTAATTTTTTTAGTAAGGGGGTTTCCAACACCCAAAACCCCTCCATAGCTACACTTCTGCAACCTTATCTGTTATAGCCGTTCCCTCATCGTATAAGGTGGCTGTTAAGCTGTTCTCAGAATTGAGTTCATATCTCGTGGTTATACTTAGATCTAATATTAAATTCAGTTTAAATGTTATTGTTTAATGTCTCTTAGTATTTATAAAGATACAAGCTGCTAATTTACAAACAGAAAAGCACCTCAAAATATTCAACTGTTAATAGTTTAGAAATTCAAAGCTGAAAATATTCCTGCAGGTTTGCAATTGTTCTCCAGTTGATACTTGAGACCACTCAGTTCAGTGATGTGGTGCTTGTATATGGTGAAGGCCTTGTTTTCAAGTAATCATGCCAAGAATTAAGCTGAGTGATAGATCTAGGTTACAGGGATATAGCCTAACTCTTCAATAGTAGAGATAAATTTTAAGAGTTCAATAATTTGTATAGTTTCCACAATAGTTTTATTTTCTCTACCATGTACATAATACCTAGGTAGTTAGAGAAGGTATTGCATTCCACCCCAAAATTCAATAGTCATATTTCACTGTAAAATGCATGTTTTGAGGCCCCTTGAATAAAAAAACAAAGTTTTTTTAGAAAAACTGTAGTGTGTGTGGGGTTGTTTTTCCCATTGATACTTTGTCATTCTTTATAATTCCCCTCGATTTTCAGCCATTTCTCATAATTGCAGGAAACAATATAGAATTTTAAAACCAGCATGTAGCATCCATTCTTAAACATTTGTTTAAAACAACTGTTCTTAAACAACTGTTCCCTTTGTATCTATAACAGAATGTGTAATATAGCTATCACCGCAAAAGTTTATCTCGATTAAAACGAAGCAGACAGAAAAATAAACTATAGTAAGAATAATTTGGATACCCACTTATAAACGATAAGGGTAGAGAAAGTTATATGAATGTAACACATCAGGTTTTTATTCATGGAGAGATTGTCTTAAATTTTTATTTTATTTCAATATAATGTCTTAATAATTTTAATATGGACATATTAAGGAAGTTCTCAAAACATAAATGCATACATATTAAAGGGATTACTAGAGCACAAAATTCCTGTCCCTAGTTATGACTGTATATAGTTCACGTTTATTACAATGTAAGCCAAGTGTTGGATGATTGTGTTTGGTCGTTAGTAGATATTAGCATAGGTGACAGGTTTTAAATGCATATTTCACATGTAATATCCACTTATAAGGGGTGACTGGTGAAAATTTGCAACTTTTACTTTCCTGCCACCTAACTGTAGTACGTAGAGGAAGTATTGTGTTCCACCCAAAAATTGCATGTCAACGTTCCAGCTTAAGTGAATGTTTAGAGGCCCCTTAGACACAAAACACAAATACTTTTACAAAAAGGTCAATGCAGTCAGCCTATCTGAGCGAGATAGAGAAAACTCAAAAATGAAATGTTGGATAAACCCAAATTTGGTATAAAAGGACCAACCTGTAAAATTTGGAAATTCTGTGTCTTATAAGTAATTAGTGTGACTTTTTTTTAGTAGAAATTTATTATATATTTTGTAACAGTCTTCCTATTTTCAGATCATTTTCTTAGAAAGAAAGTGCATTTTCTGCTTTTAGTGATTTACAGAGAAAAATCTCCTTGTGGTTGGTACAGTTTAAATAATGATTGTTGCTTGCCAATCTTTGATACTGTTTTAATAATGTAGTGGCATTCAGAAATTCTCAGTGTTCTATACTTAAAAATGACGTTAAATCAATAAGTGTTCCAAATCTTCTTTTTAATTTCTTTACTATGTATTGTAAGTAGGGAAAGTATTGTATTTCACCCAAAAATTTGATACCGAGATTTCATCAGAAATACATGTTTTGAGGTCCCTGAATCCAAATAAAGCATTTTTGGAAAAATGTCCATGTGTGTGCAGTCTGTCTGTCTGTCTGTCTGTCTGCCTGTCCATGTTAGCCTCTAATTACCAAGGTTGCAGCTTCAAACCCAGTGGAGGGCAATGGATTTTTTTGGGCGTAAAACTCCTTAGCATGGCTTCCTTCAGAAGGGAAGTAAAGCCGGTGGTCCCGTGTCGTAGATTTACGACACATAAAAGAACCTCAAGCCTGAAAAAGAGGCCTCTGAGCAAAATTACCAGTCTTTCATGCCCAATACAGAACGGGACGCTAAGGACCACAGCAGTTAAAGAGCGTCCATAAATAAAACTCAGTTTAATTTTTCTGTCTGTCTGTGCGTCTCTGACAGCACAACTCAAAAATGAAAAGTTGGGTAAATAACAAACTTGGTATTTAGGTCCAAAGATGTGACATCAAGATTTTCAACAAAATCCCAAACCACCCTTTACAAGGAACATTATTCAAAATTTTTGATTTTCTAAAAATGTCTAACAATTTTGTTTAAAATACCGTATATGAAAGATATTTACATGAAAACTAAAATGCATATTTTGAATTTTCAGGGAGTAGCCTATGAGGTCCTCTTCATTCGGAAGGAGGTTTGTGTAATGTTGTATAACTAGTAAAAGTAAGCAAGAGACGAAAACATACTACACAAAAAATGTAGATCGGTTTAAAAAACACAGTTTATTTAAAATAAATTTTTTTTTGGCATAACCCTTTTCTGAGATATCCATTATTTAAGGTTTGAAATGTTCATCTCTTGGTCACACTCTCAAAGTCCTTTCAACTTTCAGTTGTTTGTTGTGATGTCATGGAAACAGTATGGAATTTTAAGGCAGCATATAGCGTCCAGTTGTTAAACATTTGACTATTGCTGTTCTCCTTGTATCTATAATGAAATGTGTAATGTAGCTGTGTACGGAAAGGTTTATTTGAATTAAATGTAGTAGGTAAAAAAATAAGCTTGAGTAAGAATAATTTGCATACTCCTAATAAATGATAGAGGGCAGAGAAAGTTATGTGAATGTATCATATCAGATTTTTTTATTGTTGTGATGAGACACTTTGTTTTTTTAGAATTTTCCTTTCTTTAAGTTTTGAATACTGTAATGCTTAATGTTGAATTTTAATACATAGTGATAAAATTTCCAAAGTTTATTTAAATTATTTTCCTTTCTAGGCAACAAAATCTCAAGAACGATACTATTGTTATGTACCTGATTTTATTTACTTTGTAATTATTTTTTGAGCTGCACACTGTGCAATTAATTACTTTGTATATTTGTTATAACTGATGGGGAGCTATACATTCCTGCCCTGCGATAAATCAGTTCAGCACTCCTCTACATGGAATTCATTTCTTGACGCGTTCTTACAGAGCTATGTTTATTCCTACAGAGACTCCCAAGTAACTATTTATGATCTCGCTCAACCTCACAATATAACTAACACTCCTTCTCTCTTCTTCTGCAAATTTCCCCTTCTTCGGTGATTATGCGTCTGATGCTCTCAGTTGCAATGGCATCTCTTTTACCTTGTTGATTTTCTTTGTCTTTGACAATGAATTTTGCTTTATTACATACTTGCATTGCTAGTGTCCTCCACTTATTTGGGTTTATTATTTACAATATATTTTATCTATACACTTATTTAAATCATTCCTATTGTCGTCTTTCTGTTCTTTGCTTAAGATTTTGTTTTACATTTGTTTTCTTTCTATGTGTAAATAATTTAAAAGTGTTGCATATTAAATTTTACATGGTTTTATAACTTTTTACTATTCTTCTTCTCTTGAATATGGCTATATAAATTTCAACTTCTTTTTTTTTTCCTTTCTTTTCTTTTGGATTCTTATAATTTGATATTTTTGCTACCTTTTTTCTTATAAATAATTTTTGGTTTATTTAATTTTTTGAGGCTTCTAATTTAAGTGTACTTCGATGAATTCCCACTACACACTGTAGTTTTCAGAATTCTGGAACCAAATTTCAATCTTGTGTTCCAAACAAACTTATTACATGATTTGCAAATAAAACATAAATTTAGAAAACAAATTCAGAGTAAATATTTCTTACTTTTTAATTAATTAATTAAGGTTATTTCTGAAGGCATAAACCTCATCATTTTTACTTTCCTGAAAATTTCCAGAATAACTTCTGCTCATCATCTTAATCCTTTCTGGAATTTTCATAAGTTTCTACTGCTAGGAGCAATTTATTAACCAGCAATGGAAACAAAATCTGACTTGTTACACTCACATGACTTTCTCTACTCTTGTACAAAATATTTTTACAAACGCTCAATCGCCATATGCTTCATGTTAATCTTATTGCTAATTTTCTTGTAGATGCAAGGAGAATTGGTAGCCTTTAAGCAATAATCAAATATATTAAGAGCTGGTTGCTATGTGGAGTATTCCATTCTCTTTGCATTACCAGGACAAAAAAAGAATATATATATAACAAATTCCCATTTGAGAAAAAGTATAATTATTGAAAAATTTAAGGGAATAGCAAGCAATATCTTGAAAATGGTTCACTCAACTAAAAAAATGGATATGAAATTGTGTATTTTAACGCGGTCTACATTTTTTGTGAAGTAAAATTTTGTCTATCTCTTATGGTTTACCAGTTATGCAAAAGTCGTTCACAATGAAGAATACTTCTGGAGACATTCCCAGAAAATTTGAGATATACAATTCATTTGGCATAAAAACGTCTTAAACTTATGATATTTTATTCAAAAATCATTAGAGCCATTTTTGAGAAAATTAAAATTTTTTAAAAATGTTCCATGTAAAGGGTAATCTGGGGTGGGGGGATTTTCTTGAAAACCTTCGTGTCGCATCTCTGGAAAATACTGAACCTAAATTCCAAGTTTGGTGTTTATCCGACTGTTCGTTTCTGAGTTATGCTGTTCATAGACACACACATGGATGCATTTTTGGATTCAGGGAGCCTCAAAGCATATATTTCTGGTGAAATCTCGGTATCGAATTTTTGGGTGGAATACAATACTTCCCCTACTTACTATACGTAGTAGAGAAAGTAAAAAGAGATTACTTCTAAGCTAGAGAGTTTATTTTAAACTTAAAAACTGCACTCCTGTGTTAGTTGGTACTTTTAATAATTTTAGTGACTATACTGTTATATGCATACCCCTCCTAAAAGCTTTAACATTGATTACTGTACCAAATCTGTATTTTTCAGAATTTTCAACATTTTCCACAGGTTGGTCCAACATCTCTCAAGGATACAACATAAGGATTTCCAAGAAAGTCCTACTATCTGAAGTTACCCTTTACATGGAAAATGTAGCATTATTTTTTATTTTTCAAAAACAGCTGTTGTATAACTGTTAAATCATAAGAGATATGCAAAAGCTTTGTGAGGCATTAACCACTTCTGAAATATTTCTTGTTATTGATTTGAATTTTCCAATACTTTTATCATACATTTTTTTGAAGTGCTAAGTCATACTTGCGATATATGAAATATAGTGACCCACTTTTTAAAGATTTGAGTATTACTTCCTCCCATATGTACAAAAAATGCATAATAAAACCATTTCTGTAAACATTTTTCTGGATTGACATGAAGTAGATAGGGAAATAAATTTTGTAAAAATAGTTTGTAGAAGAGATATAAAAAAAATCTGATGTGTTACACTCACATGACTTTCTCTACTCTTGTACAATCTGATTTTACAAACGCTTAGTCTCCATATGCTTCATGTTAATCGAGATATCGAGATGTCAATCTTATTGGTAATTTTCTTGTAGATGCAAGGGAAATATGGTAGCTTTTAAGCGATAGTCAAATATTTTAACGCTGGTTGCTATGTGGCGCATTCCATTCTCTTTGCATGTCCAGGACATAAAAAAATTGAATAACGAATTTGAGAAAAAGTATAAGTATTGGAAAATTTAAGGAAATAACAAGCAATATCTCGAAAACGGTTAACTCTACAAAAGAAATGTATATGACATAAGTTGTGTATTTTAACGCGATCTACATTTTTTGTGTAGTAACATTTTGTCTATCTCTTATGGTTTACCAGTTATGCAAAAGTCGTTCACAGTGAAGAATACTTTTGGAGACATTCCCAGAAAATTCGAGATATACATTTTATTTGTCATGACAATATCTTAAACATATGATATTTTAATCAAAATCGTTAGAGCCGTTTTTGAGAAAATTAAAATTTTCGAAAAATGTTCCATGTAAAGGGTAGTCTGGGGTGGGGGGATTTTCTTGAAAACCTTCGTGTCGCATCTCTGGAAGATACTGAACCTAAATACCAAATTTGGTGTTTATCCGACTGTTCGTTTTTGAGTTATGCTGTTCACAGACACACAGACAGACAGACACACAGACACACAGACACACAGACAGACACACACACGGACATGTTTCCAAAAATGCTTATTTTGGATTCAGTGATTCTCAAAACATGTATTTCCGGTGAAATCTCGGTATCGAATTTTTGGGTGGAATGCAATACTTCCCCTACTTACTATACGTAGTAGAGAAAGTAAAAGAATAACGAATTTGAGAAAAAGTATTAGTATTGGAAAATTTAAGGAAATAACAAGCAATAACTCGAAAACGGTTCACTCTACAAAAGAAATGTATATGACATAAGTTGTGTATTTTAACGCCATCTACATTTGTTGTGTAGTAACATTTTGTCTAGCTCTTATGGTTTACCAGTTATGCAAAAGTCGTTCACAGTGAAGAATACTTTTGGAGACATTCCCAGAAAATTCGAGATATACATTTCATTTCTCATGACATTATCTTAAACATATGATATTTTCATCAAAATCGTTAGAGCCATTTTTGAGAAAATTAAAATTTTCGAAAAATCTTCCATGTAAAGTGTAGTCTTGGGTGGGGGGATTTTCTTGAAAACCTTCGTGTCGCATCTCTGGAAGATACTGAACCTAAATACCAAGTTTGGTGCTTATCCGACTGTTCGTTTTTGAGTTATGCTGTTCACAGACACACAGACACACACACAGACACACACACAGACACACACACACACAGACACACAGACACACACACGGACATGTTTCCAAAAATGCTTTTTTTGGATTCAGGAGGTCTCAAAACATGTATTTCCGGCGAAATCTCGGTATCGAATTTTTGGGTGGAATGCAATACTTCCCCTACTTACTATACGTAGTAGAGAAAGTAATAAAAGTGTGTAAGGTCATGTGAATAGGGGAATAAATTTTGTAAAAATAGTTTGTAGAAGAGATATAAAAATAAAAGTGTGTAAGGTCATGTGAATTTAATGCATCAGGTATTTAAATTTTCTTTTATTATATTATTATAGTAGAGTTTGTTTAAGTATTCATTAAGTCTGCATTATAATACTTGTTGGTACAGATAGATGTACTCTGGGCTACAGAAGAAATACAGAGTCATAGCCGATATTAATTTGAAATTTATGATGTTACGATGACTTCACTCAAGAAAAAAAGACACGATATAAAGAAGGCCTTGCAGATAAACTCATTATTCTTGTGTTGTGTCTTTAATAACCTATAAGTAAATTTGTAGCATTTTTATTATTGTAAGACAGTTAAATTGTATCAACAATTTAAAATCAATTCACATTAAATAGTTACATGCACAATGCAATCCTAACTCTGTTATTAGGTAGTTATAAAATGATGTATAAACAGCTAATTATATAGGGTAGTTAAATTATATTCGAACCCACTTGTGGCCTCTCTCTACTGCGCGAGACAGCCGGCAGTCGCCGGGGAAAATTACGCCAGCAGAGGCGGACTAAACTTCTTACCTTATAATAGATACCTTTATACCTTATACCTTTAGGAGAACGTTCTCCTGACCTAACGAGTTGTGATTTTTATTTATGGGGTTCTTTAAAAGACAAAGTGTATTGTTCCAATCCTTGCACACTGCAGGAACTTAGAGAAAACATTGTGCAAGAAATCACAAGAATTCCTGCTGCTGAGCTTCGAAGAGTGAGTGAGAATATTTACACTAGATATGCTGCCTGTTTGAGAGCAGAAGGTCAACATTTCCAGCATCTATTATAAGGTAAGGATTTTAGTCCACCTCTGCTGAGACTGCCGGCTGTCTCGCGCAGTAGAGAGAGGCCGTGAATGGGTTCGAATATAAATTAACTACCCTATAGCATGCATGCATAAAAGTTCCTAAGGAAACGATGTCATCACTGCCACCTAAACAGATTTGTAATGTATTACAGTCACTAAAACTTAAGTAAGCATAGTGTAGGCCATGACATAAAATGCAAAGTGATGAAATTATATCTTACATCATGGAAAATGTACAACATGCCATTAAGTTTACTTTTGTTGGTAAATTTTGATTATATTTGACATATTTGATAACATTGTTCCTGAACTTGTACCAACCTCAAACCAGTAGCGGCTTGTGAGAATACATTTTGGGTATTCATAGCCCTGAAAATGTGAAATAGCTTCTGTTATAATTGTTATGATTATGAATAAACTGATACAACTTGCAGCAGCTCCTAACAACAACGTTTAACTTGTGTTATGAAACAAAGGTTTTCAGGGTAATGAAAGAGAAGGATTAGCCTGGTTTTGATTAGGGGTTTGGAAACTAAGGGGAAGAGGGGAGAGGTTAACTCTAGAATGTGCCCTATATGTGGGGAGAGGGAAGATGAAATTCACATTATCTTCCAAATTAAAGCAGTTGAAACTAGAAATCATGTCACTCTACAATGGATCCCAGCTCAAGTCAGAGTTTTGGGCAATGAACATGCAGATCAATTAGCAAAGAAAGGTGCAATACAACAAATAAAACCTGCAGGACAAATAGAGATAAATAAACAATTAAATAACATTAAACAACATTTCAAAAGACAGCAGAGACTTGATGAAGAAGATAAAGACTATAAGAATATTAAAGATAGAGTTGATATACAAAAAATGCCAAGGAAGACTGCAATGGCCTTATTTAGGATGGCAACTGGCCACGATTGCCTCGCAGAACATCTCTACAAGATACGATGCCTACCTACACCCAAGTGCACTCCCTGTGAAGAAGATGTCATCCTGAACAAACAACATCTTGCCAAATGCAAAGATCTTAAAAGTGATAACTTACAGACTTTATATTGGGAAGCCAGAGGGAAAATGATGCAGATCAATTAATCCCCAGTGCCATTGGTGAACAACATTATCTTCCAATGTAAAGCCATTAATGACTGGAGGGTAAGTCTAATAACTAGCAAATGGTTACTGAGAATTAAAGAAATTGCACTTAGAAAAATATTTGAAGACCTGAAGCAGATTCCCAAACTAGGAGAGTTTTTATGGAAAGTGAAGATGGAATGGAAATGGTCAGTTGAAAAACATGCAAATTTAGATTAATCTTTAGCTGACAAAGGATGTCTATGTAATATGTTAATTTTTCTGTTTGTATAGTGAAGTAGCTATGGCTTGCCAAAATCTAGGGTTAAGGTCAGTCCATAACCATATATGAACTTAAATATATAAATATATACAGGGTCATCAGATTAAGCGGCAATGCTGCTAGTGGCACTTGGGTCTTGGGCGTGTGCCACTCGCCTACTGACACCTCATCCCTGCACGAACCGTAATATGCATCGAAACAAATAGGATGAATGGATAAGGTCAACTAGTACCATTATTTCACAAATTACAATATTGAATGTCCATTACATTGCTTAACTTTTCAAAGATGATGTTGGAAACGTTCTCCTTGTGCTCAAATACAGGTATTGCAGATTATGACCGCATAATGCAGCTCTTCTTGGCAAATGCTGGTTATTTCTTCCGTATGTTATTCTGCAGTCCTTGTAATGTTTGGGGATTTTGGTTACACATTTTGTATTTTAAATTGCCCATAAGTAAAAAATTGCATGGCATGAGGTCTAGGAATCACTGTGGCGATACCCTTACAGTGATCGCTCCATCAGCAAAGACGTCAGAAGTTGTATCTAAAGAAGTCCGATTTGTATGAGCTGTAGCCTGTCTTGTTGAAATACGCCATGAATTTTCTCAGTGTGTGGGTGGGTGTGCGTGCGTATGTGTTTTTTTTTGTCTACTAATTAAGTACACTGTGTCAGGTCAAGAATGAAGTTAATGTGTAAATTAAATTGTAATTGAGATTATGGATGGTATGGGGAAGTTTCTGCACTTGTGCATATTACCTACTTGTGCTACAGTGACTAACTTTGTAGTAGAATATTTTTTTGTAGTAGTTGGAAGATGCTTCATGTTTATCTGCACCACGTATGGGAGCCAATTTGTCGCGGTCACTTCGTGTTATCTATTGCTGAGCGCCTGTTATTGTTTTACTACTTTGAATATTGGGTTCTTTGTCCTCCGGCTAGCTATTATTACTACTCAGTCGAGCATATCTCTTGAACAGGGTGTGTAAATGCAAAGGATTTGTTACTGAAAGATAACACTTATAAAAGAATTTGTTTTTACACTTTTATTACTGTCACAATTAATTAATTTCACATATTGACTCTTGATACACGCCAGACTGAAACTGTTATATTTTCTAATATCACTATAATCACTTATTTGCTGCACATTATTAATTCGCGTATTTAACATTTATAACTAACTTTACAACGCGAGAGATTTTGTAGAATTGCGCGACGTATAACGCATGAACGATTCTCTTAAACTGTGCGACGTATAACCTTTGTATGATTCTTTTGAACTGAACGACGTATTACCCACGAATCCTTCTGTTGGACTGAACAACGTTTGCCTTGTGAATTATTCTGTCAAACTGCGCGTTACCCGTCTCTGGCACGGAATTTATACTCCCTCACCCCAATATGCCTAAACATTATAATCGAGCTGCTATTGGTTAATAAAACGCGCCAACATTAGCGTCTATTTTTATATCCAATCAAAATTACGAACACATATGCTCTAGGGAAGAAATTCCCTCCATTTCTAAGAAAAGCGCGCTACTCTGACGTCATTTGGTTACCTCTTCTAATTAATAAACAACTCACCCCCTCGCTCATTGTCAGTTTCAGTGAGGCCCTGTAAACTTATTTCCTAACAATGCTTATAATTAACAAACATCTCACATCATTGTCATACAATAATGCTTATTTACCCTACAATCACTCTGGCATTTACATTGTTGTGATATAAAATACTGCCACAACTTCTACTGTAGTGTGCTTCCACTTAGTGGTATTGATGTAAATGTAGTGGTAGCATGGAAACAGAGTGTGGGAAAAGCTGTGTGCACTAGTGCTGTTCTTCAAGTGTACACAACCGTTATGTATTTGACCATAAGATAATTACATCATTCCAGTTGCAATGTGCAGGAGCTTCTTAAAGCATGTACAAGTCAAGATGTTGCCATGTCTCATCGAGTTTAGAGAAGTAGTGCAGTGGATTTAAATGCCATAGATTTTAAATTACCACATATATGTTGCATTTAACAGCATTCAAAGAAAAACTAACAAATAAATGCGCAAGGTGACAAAAGTTAGGGTGTTCATGCTCTTATACAGCAGCCACCACTACCTGAAAGCTATTAATGTCTGGCTTTCCTACATTCATTTTTGTGGCTACCTTACTTTTCTCTTCTACATAGCTTTCAGCTACAGCACCTGATTACTAATCTCTAACCTTTTTACTGTAGTAATGTTTGTTACATCAATATTTCTTTAACTTTTCCAAGCAACAAACTCTTTCTCATATACTTCCCTTGATTGTTGTGGAGATAAAAGGTATTCCAAAGCCTATGCTTGCTTTCATCTCTCATATTGATATCAATAAGCAAACAGGTTCCCTTGGAGATGCAATCTTGGAAGGAGTGACATCACACACATCTGCCATTTGCATTTAACATATTTATAAACATAATTTATAAATTATACTTATAATTGCACAAAATATATGCAACTCCTGTCAATTGTTTGTGACACTTGTGAAAATTAAGTGCATGAGCTAATGCTCATGTGCTTCAACATCTACTCATGCCACAAGCAATCCTAAAATTGTACATTAGTTTCATAAATGACTATTCAAGAATTCATCTTAAAAAGCCTTATACCTCATCATACTTGCTTAAATCCTCAGAAAATTATAATACACGAGCGGGTGTCAAAAAATAACCAGAATTATTTTTTTACTGGAAAATACTGTTCACCTTTATTCAAATTCCAGCATTCTGTTCATGTTCAAAACACTCCCTAAAACCCTTTTTGGATAGTCTGTTGAGTGTACCTGAAATGGTATGGTTTAACTCACAACCACTATGAAAATGACAACTCCGAAGTGCTTTTTTCACTGTAGGAAATAGGTGGAGGACACACAGTGCTAGGTCCAGTGAATAAGGTGGATGTGGCATCACCTCAATGCCTAATTCCATGATTGTTTCTTGAATCTTCATGGACACATTATCCTGATGAAGAATTCATCCCATTTGAGCATGATTTGGTCTTTTCTTGGCAAGTTTCCTCCTTAGGTTGTGTCAATACTAATCAGCAGTAACAGTACAGTGTTTATCCACCACGTGGTTATACACAATGCCTTGCTTATTGAAAAATTCAAGGTGCATGATTTTTCCTGCACTTGGTTGAACTTTGGCCTTTTTGAGTCTAAGACTTGAAGGTGTTTCCATTGGGCACTTTCCTGCTTTGTCTCTGGGTCATAATGATGAAACCAGGCTTTGTTGCATGTGATAACTCTGTCCAAAAAATCTGGTTCTGCCAAAGCCTTCCTTTCCATTGTTGACATGCCATCACACATGAGCCTTCTGTTCATTATTGATCACACAAGGCATCCACTTTGTTGTAACTTTCCTATAGCATAGAATATTTCGTGCAATGTCTTCAGCTGACCCATAGGATATATTCATAATCTCTGCAATCTCTGGTAATGGTAAATGATGGTCTTTGCACAACATAACATCATTGTGTTAGCATTGATGTCAGTCTTTGAAGTTGATGGTCTTCTGGGGCATGGAGCATCCTCAAGGCCATTTCTACACTCCCAAAATCACTTATGTCATTTGAAAACCTGTGTTTTTCCCATGGCTTGCTGTTTGTAGGCTTGCTGCAACACTTCCAGTGTAAACCTAATTGATGCACGCTGCTGCAACTTGAGATCCTGTTGGGTGCAGTTAACACACTCTTCTACTTCACTGCTTCTCTCCTTTTCGGGCGTAAAAATCCTTAGCATGGGTTCCTTCAGAAGGGAAGTAAAGCCAATGGTCCCGTGTCGTAGATTTACAGCACGTAAAAGAACCTCAAGCCTGATAAAGAGGCCTCTGAGCAAAATTACCAGTCTTTCACGCCCAATATAGAATGGGACACTAAAGACCATAGTAGTTAAAGAGCGTCCATAAATAATAATAAAAAAAAAAAAAACTCAAACCTGCTTCTCTCCAACTGAGGACAGCCAGCTGAATGATGCTCATGGCATTTTGTCACTCAAGATCAGACCTTTCCAGTGCTGCCAACACCAAACTCCAGCTCGGGTACATTACAATGCAAAAAAGTAATTTCAGTTATTTTTTGACACCCCCTCGTACCATATTGGCATTTCTTCTACAGCCCAGTGTACAGTAATTTGATCCAAAGCCCAAAAAAGAATTAAATATACACAGTACTATGATTGGTGCATTGTAAAATGGAGGTAGTAGATACAGCTATCCTAACATTATCCACCTTAGGTTCCCTGTGTCCACTTCCTGTAGTTTTGAAGTTCTAGCACTGCCATGCTAACATGCCATAGTGGTATGGGCATCTAACGAGCTGAAATGTATATAGTTACTTAAAACTTGGTTAACATAGCTTTAAACTTATAAAACCGAATATTTTCATCTGTTTGTCCCTACTAGAACTTAGACTAAGTTTAAAGAAAAGCAACATTGTAAAATCTAATCACAGAATTACATTTTGTGTTTAAGGACTCAGCAGTCAGGAAGCAGTACTTGAAACTCCGTAGCCAGCTGCTGCAACAAAGGTATGGCGTTTCTTGCGACCAGAGCAGCATTCGCAGTCGCAGCATCAGTGCACGCAGCAGCAGTCGGGTAACTTCACTCTTGTCGCACATTCACTTTATAACATGTTGAAGGGTTCACTCTAAAGTTTTGGGAATGTTGGATTCATTTGTAACCGACATGTTAAAGTCCATATTGCTTATGCTGTCTTACAGTAGACTTGCACACACATTTGTTTTTGAATGAGCCTAAAGGCTGGTTCACAATAACCTGAGAACGGGAAGAAAAATAGTATACAACATCTTGATTCACAATACTCCGGGAATGAGAACGGGAATGCATATCGATGACCATTTTGATAGCAAAGTATAAACTGAATTTTGTGCATTGTAATATCATTTGTTCGTAAGTGACCTGCTTCTAATCTGGCCAAAAAATGCAGGTTAGCCAACATCAAAATTCAATAGAGTAAACATTATCTAAACAGATCCAGACTATTTTCAATTCCTTTAGTTGCACAGCTTCATTCCTTTACAGTTATCATTCTTTATTGTTCTTTGTTCATCTCTACCAGGTTTTACAGTTCTTTGTAGTTGTATTTTTTCAAAGCAATAGCCAGTTTTGAATTGATATAAACAAGCAACAAGTGAGCTTTGGCTAGGAAAACCAATTTCAATGAATTTGAGGGAGTCAGGATGCACATTTGCTAGAATTTCTTCCAGTTTAATTTTCCCACCTTGTAATTAGAGATAGCTCTAGCGGCTGTTTCATGTTACAGTAGGGTTCCCATAAGGTTCTCATTAAAAATGGGAACATTTGGAAAAAACATGGGACAGATTGAAGTTTAGATAATTAGCCACTTCCCATTGTAAATATGGTTGGCATTTGCAGAAATGGCGATTTTAAATCTTAAAATTTAATGTTTATGTAAATGAATATTATAATTTTTAAGTGCAGGCAAGTAAAACTGAATATAAAAATTATTATCGATATAGGAATGGAGATACAAGTGAAAGGAAAATTATTTTAATTTATGATTTTCTTAATACCTTAGGGGAAAAAATCGACTATAAATAAGAATACAAAATTTAAAATGTACAAAATCTGAAATTTAATACAAGAAGAAATTATACATTTACTGAACACACACACATCTACTTACTATTCTTTACAATCTTCAGAAAAGATTCATCTCTGGTACAGTCCTTTTCAGATTTATGGATTTCTTCAAGCATTTTGGTTTCTTTTAATATTGCATAAAAAAAAAGCTCTTTACACGGTAATGAATTAAAATGGGTCTTAACAACTATTAATGCTTTCATAGCCTCAACTTTCAGTCTGTTTCTCTCATCAGAACACACAGAATTTACTTAAAGAAAATATACGTTCTACAGGCACATTGTTTCCTGGTATGGAAAAAATAGGAATGAGAGGTACATG
This sequence comes from Deroplatys truncata, assembly GCA_030765065.1. NCBI lineage: Eukaryota > Metazoa > Arthropoda > Insecta > Mantodea > Mantidae > Deroplatys > Deroplatys truncata. Next base: position 18,486,562 of record CM060975.1, on the reverse strand, counting down.
GAGGTTAGGGGAGAGAAATACAAATTAATTTTGGACAGCCGTAACTAGATGGAAGGCATAGAAAGGCAGGAGATATGTGGAAGTTTAGAAGATAAAAAATCATTAAGTTTCTATAAAATAAAAAGACAATGGGAAAGAGAAGGGTACATTGACCAATGTAATAAACAGGAAAACGAAGAATTAGCATGGATGAGAACAGGGTCAATGTACTTAAAAGGGTTAAGAGGAAGTGGAAAAGGAATATGCAATTGAAAGTATACAGCACTACATGACTGAGTGTAAAGAAATAATGATATGGAGGGCAAAAAATGGACAGAAAAATAGTAACTATAAAAATGCTGACAAGAAAAGAAGAAAAACAAATGATTAAACGGGAAAGATTTTAGGAAAGTAAAATAAAAATGGATTAGAAAAGTAAGAAATGCAAGGAAAGAAGGACAAAGGGGAGGGGGAGAGAAAGGAGTGTAAGGGGCAAAAGTCAGTAAAGGGCTACAAGGTCAGGGAACCAAGTAAACTGAGTAGCACAAAATACACTTAGAGACCAGACAATTTGTATATAGGTATAGTTAGGTCTAGAAATAAAGCTTATTGTATAAATCCTGTAAATTAAGTTGTACAAATGGATTCAATTCAATTCATTGCTTCCTGGCAGTGTCAAACAAAAACCTATCACGTTTGTCATATTTTACTTTCCGTACTATGTATAGTAAGTAGCAGAAGTATTGTATTAAATTCAATATCAAGATTTCACCAAAAATATATGTTTTGAGGCTCCTTGAATAAAAAAAAAAAAAAGCATTTTTAGAAAAAGGTCCGTGAGAAATAGAGATGCATAATTCAAAAATGAAAAGTTGGATAAGTAACAAATTCGGTATTTAAGTTTAGTACCTTCCAACGATGCGACACAAAGATTTTCAAGAAAATCTCCCCCCACCCCCAACTACCCTTTACACGGAACATTTTTTTGAACATTTTAATTTTCTAAAAAAATGGTGCTAATGATTTTGATTAAAATACCATATAAAGATATTTACATGACAAATAAAATGTATATCTTGAATTTTCTGGGAATAGCCTGTGAAGTCCTATTCATACGGAGGGAATTTTTTTTATAATCTTGTACAACTTTAAGTGATAGATGAAAACATACTATAAAAAATGTAGATCTCTTTAAAACACACAGTTTATTTCAAATAAGTTTTTTTGTGGCATAAGCCATTTCTGAAATATCCATTATTAATGGTTTGAATTGTTCATTTGTTGATTATTCTTTAAAGTCTTTTCAACATTCAGTTGCTTCTCACTACGTCATGGAAACAGTATGGAATTTTAAGGCCAGCATATAGCGTTCAGTTGTTAAACATTTGACTATCGCTGTTCTCTTTGTATCTTTAATGAAATATGTAATGTAGCTGTTTCTGTAAAGATTTATTTGAATTAAAATGAAGTAGATAGAAAAATAAGCTTTAGTAAGAATAGTTTGTGTACTAATAAATGATAGAGGAGTAAAAAAAGTCATGTGAATGTATCACATCTGATTATTAACACATGTTTTAAGCTCTAAAATATGTCATGTCAATCTACTTTGCACTTACTCTTTGAACTGTTCACTTTTCCCTCTAAATTACTGATTTACTGTCCAAATAATGTTTCACACATGAAAATTCATCAAATAGCTCATCTTCATCCCCTGAAAAACTTGGTACGTCATGTACATGAAAGTGCACTTCAGTTCACATTTCAAGTTAATCCAATCCATAGATTGAAGTGTGTCAAAAAGGGCAGATGTCACTCCTCAATATACCCAGTGATGGTGTCACAAAAGTTAGTGGAGTATTTGTAGAACTGCCTAAAAGTTGTATGTCCATTATATTTAAGCTGATCATTCACTGAATTAGTAAAAACAATTGTTAGGCTTTCTGGAATTTATCTTGTTCAATAAACTGTGGATTTCATTCCTCACCGCTGCTGTTATTGTTAAGTCTCTTTTTCCATGTACTTAATTGAATTTAAAAATAATTTCACTTGACTAATAAGGAAATAGAGAATGCTGAGTGAAAGTGGATTTTCAAAGAAGCTTTTAATTGTGACAGGAGGTTTGTCCTCAAATTCGAAATATGACTTAGGTGGCGAATGCAAATCTATAATCTTCTCTGGCAGAAGTGATAATCTTGTTTTTGTGTGGTCTAAAATGATTTTATATTCTTTTTCTGCAAAATCACAAAATTATTTTGAAAACTCAACTCTGACAGTATATATGAAAATGTTGGTATACTGTATTAACAGTAATTTGGCAAGCAATTGGTAAACCATCTGCTCCAGTCTGAGCTGCATTATGCAGCACATGTATAGGCCCTCCAATACCTATCAAGTTATTAGTTGCATTTTCCTGTAGCTTATGATACAAATTGTTCTTTCCTTTTATTTTTTTCCCACCAAAATTTGTGTTTGCATTGCCAGCCGAAATAGCTGCAACTTTTTCATACAATTCAGACCTTTTTAAAATTTCTAGCACGTAGGAAAGCAGCATACCATGCGTTTCTCTACTCAAGTTAATTAACTCTATAACTTTCACCATAACCTTTTTTTCTAGGTTATAATACCTAACAAGAAGTGGAACCAGTTTTACATGTAAGTGGTTGGATGAAACTATCATTGAAATGAATCAGGCTTCTTTTAGCTCTTTAGTAACTTGTTGAGATGCAAATGGAGCATTGACATTTGTAATTATTGATTTACTTTGTCTGCAAACATGTGAACCTTTGGTTGAAGAGATGTTTTAGATAGTCATGGTGCGGTCCATAGATCTGAAACTATGATTGTGAACATCTGTATGATACACAAATGTTGCTTCTTGAGCTGCCAATCATGTTTCCATATCACTAATTTATTTCTCACTAATATAATTAGCACTTTGAACTCCTACTCTGAACATTCAATTTGTTTTCACATGGCTGGTAACATCTGACCTTCCACTGTGTCCAATATAAAATTAGTTTTACAAAAAGTACAGTCCACATTTCCTCCTTGCCCTTGGATAAACAGGATCTCTGTCCTAATGTTATAATTTATAGTACATTTTCTTTTCGTCATAATCATACGTATTTGTCAATTGATAACAATAACTTCAACACACATTCACTGAGTCTGTAACACTGATGCCTGCACTCTTTGAATTTGAACAGTTTTACCCAGAATTCCTTCTTCTTGTGATCATACAGGAAGCTATGTCATATCAGCAAATCAAAGAATACACTTTATTGTCAAAGTTAGTGATGTTATAAAATATCAGTGAAACAACTATTTTAATTGAATTGAGCATAAAAATAAATGGAGAAATGTGAGCATCACAGCGCTCTAATGAAACAAAATGTTCCAAGAAAGAAGAAAGAAAAAAAACTGGGGCATTTTGCTGAAAATTGGGACTACGCAGTAAAAACGGGATGGATGGGAACCCTATGTCACGGCCACCTTGAATAATTTCTAAGAGAACAGTCTAAAATGCTCAATGTGGATCTAATGTGGCATCCCTGAGAATGAGAGTGTTAAAATTTGACCAGGAGAGCTTCTCATTAATTGTGAATGCTCATATTATAATACATGTCTTTGTGGTCCTTGTTCTCAGTTATTGTGAATCAACCTTAAACATGTGCAAAGTTACAAGTAGGGTGTTAGCAAGACTGAGAAGCTATGTGCTTCATTTGTCAGTGTAAGAAATACGTCTGAATGAGGATGCTCCTCTGTATAGAAATTCTACAGGGAACAAAAACAGAATGTTACTGTGACTAATGTAATGAATAAAGCCCAGACTTTAGACAAAATAGCTTTCTTAATAAATCAAAAGTTATATAGATGTAATCCTGTTTTGAGATATTGGGAAAAGATAGAACCAGTTTTTATTTAGTCTGTTTTGCCTTTTTTAAATCATCTTAAACTTTTCCACTTTATTTTCAATGTTTCTATTACATTGAGATGATGGACACCCTTATGTTGGAATGCGACCATCTTGTAATGTTCGCCATCTGCTAAGAGTTCAGCATTTCGTTTGAAAGTGGGTTCCTCAGTACCAGGAAAACCTTTTGATGGACAGTGATGGACCGTGAAAGCAGACATAACATTCTTTAGTTATGATGCCTAAATTCAGCCAACTTCACAGTTATGTTAGTGAATTTGGTGCCCATGTGCTTTCAACTGATGGAACAGTTTTAATGTGTATGGTTTGTTAAAGTATTTTATCAACAAACATAAGTTAACAACAAAGCACAAATCTGCTCTCACTTCAAAGAGATGGGCTACTTCTAACAGCCATTGCTACATCTACCAGACAGATTTGTGTAAATCATTACTTGATGCTGACACAGTCAAACTCAAGAACATTTACGGCAATACCTTGTGGTAATGTGTAGCAACAGAAATGTATAATGCCTTTTTTAAATTTACCCTGCCTATTTTGATTGTTATTAACTTCTAAACATTCAGGCTCTAGCAATGAACCTTTTTCATAAGTTAAGTACAAATATAACTGTCCAAATTTCTATGGACATTCACACATTTTGATGTGACACATTAGATGCCTGAGTGATACTCCATTTCTTGCCAGACCTGTTGCAACATAGTCTCATCAACTGAATTAACCAAATCAGGGTATGTAAACCTTGCCCTTCATATGTCATAAGATCAGATGACCAGAGGGGGTTGCATAATATCAATGGCAAATTATTCAATTCAGCATTGTGGAAAATGTTTGTTGAGGTGACTGTATATAAGTTTAAGCCAATATGCTGGGGCACTTCTTGTCACAAAATAGAGTCTGATACCTCCACTTTCAACTGGGGCAATGTTGAGATAGGTTATCCCTGTAATGGTAGACTTTGCAAGGAAGAAAGGACCAAAGAGACTGCGGCTGGTCAAGGCGCAGAGAACTTTAACCCTCAGAGAATCAATATTTCAGAGTGGCAGGTAGGTTTTGTGTGCCTCAAATTGTGCCTGTTCACTTTGCCATTTAAGGAACCATGGCTTCATCATAGAACACAAGCCTGCCTACTTCCAGTCATGCTTGCAAACCCAAGAAGAACTCTCTCCGTGTTTACTTTCTCTACTACGTATAGTAAGTAGGGGGAGTATTGTATACCACCCAAAAATTCCATGTCAAGATTTCACTAGAAATATATGTTTTGAGGCCCCTAAATTCAAAAAAGCATTTCTAGAAAAAGGTCCGTTGTGTTTGTGAACACCATAAATCTAAAACAAAAAGTCGCATTAACACCAAACTTGGTATTTAAATTCATTAGTTTCCAAAGATGCAACATAAACATCTTCGCAAAATTCCTCCCACCCCAAAATACTGTTTACAGGGAATGTTTTCCAAACTTATTTATTTTCCAAAAAATTTTATTAAAGATGCTTGGTAAGATTGCAGGGTACTTTTATATGCAATTGAAACAAAGTCAGTTTTCTCTAGAATTACCCCATCTAGGACAATGAACTTTTAATGCTTATTAAAGAAGGTTTTCTGAGTATACTGGTATTAAGATTTTTTAGCTAGCTTTAAATCTTTTAATTATTTTAAATATTGTAAAATAATTTCTAAAAAAAAATTTACTTTCATTTATAGGTGCATTTTTCTCTGAAAATAAATATCAGAACTCTGCCAATTTTTTATTATGAATTGTTATAAGTAGCTTAATATAGCCAGTTAACTATTTGTCCATTTGAGGGACTAATTTAATTTTAAAAAATGATCACAGAAAATAATTTTTTTATGTATCTTTTTTATATTTATAATTTTTTTGTGGAAACCATTTAATTTGGGGTTAAAATTTTTAACCTACTAAATGCAGACAAACATTCTGTACAACAACAAAAGAATTCAGATTTCTAAGTTAAGTATATTTTGAGGAAAGTGTACCTGAAGTTTATAAAATAAAACTTTCAGGATACGAAAAAAAACACAAGGTGAGCACATTCTTACATACCAATATAGATAACATCTCTGGAGCATAAGAACTCTTTAAAGGTCCAAATAATAAAAAAAAATTACATAGTTATGTCACATACCATTTATACAAAAAATAAAAAAATCAATTTTTTGAATCCAAATCTCTACCAAGTGTCCTTAAAATGCCATATATTAAGCATATTTACATGACAAAATGTATATCTTGAATTTTCTGAGAATAGCCTTTGAAGTCTTCTTGATTCGGAAGGAATTTTATATAAGCAATAGAATGAAAACGTACTGCACAGAAAATGTAAATCTTTTCAAAACACAATTACTTCAAATTCCTTTTTTGTCGCAATAGCTACTTCTGAGATATCCATTATTAATGGTTGAATTGTTTAAGTCCTGTCGACATTCAGTTGTTTCTCGTGATGTCATGAAAATAATATGGAATTTTAAGGCCAGCATACAGCGTCATAGTCAAAAGCAGTATTTTTGTCACACCAGAATTGCACTCGCTAACTTACTCAATTGACTGGCTCTTCTCATGAGAACGCTTGCTTATATAGCGGTGAAATCTTGCACAGAACATTCTAGAACTATCTGTTCTGGAAGAGGGGGAAAAGAAACTTTCAGAAGATTCTGATTATCTGCTGAGAGCGCTTCTGGTATTTATACCGGACAAGAGCGCAACTTATCTTTGTTTATCTCCAACTACCTGGTGCCAACCTCCCGATAACCTTGGGCCATAGTCACTGTGTCATAGGCATACAACACTAATAATCATAATAATGAGGAGATTTTTTTTCAGAAGTAGTTTTTGATGTTAAGCAGAATATGTAAGTATATTAACTCATTACCATGGTGATATGATGACAGATAAGTGGCCATTATTACTGCATACACATATGCATACTTTGCTTGTTATCATAAAAGCTTCTGCAAAACATTGCTTCTGAGCACTGCACTGGCATTTCTAGAAGCTTTTATCTTAGCATAAAAGACCAAACTGTTTCCTCAAGTGTATTCTGCATTGTATCAGATCAGCCAGTCTCCAGAAACTACTAGATTCCCAATGGAAAGCAGCATTACGAGCCAGCAAGGGACAGTGGTACCAACAAAACAGGCAAATGCTTCAAGAGCAATCGTAGGTGGGACTACCATAGCTGAAAATTATGCTTTTGTTGGTGTTCATCATATATTTGATCAGGTATTAAATCTAATACTAGCTTCTTCCTATTTTTATTATACCATATGTATAAAATAGCTGCACTGTTATGCCCAGGAACAGTCCTTCAACTTTGCAGTAATGCAATAATTTCAGTAGTATACAGTTCTAAAGACAATTTAAAGGCCACGGAAGCTAAAGTTCTCAAATGTGTGGAAAGTCATCATACTAAATGAAAGGATAACTGCAATTGAATCCTGATTCTAAAGGTATTAATGTACTACGTTGAAAAAACTTGTGTGAATCAACAAAAGATAACCTCAAATAAGAATGGCTGGTGGGCAGGGATAGCAAGAAAGAGTCTTGTAGAAGAGAGGAATGGGGGATATTTGGCAACTAGAGGAAAATTATAGCAGATTTTGGAAAGTTGTGAGAAATATAATTGAAGATATAGAAAAACAAGAAATTTGAGGAAGCCTTGAAAATAAAAAATCCTTAAGTTTATATAGGTTATGTTGATTTATGTAGCAGACATGAAAGGGAAGGTTTAACATGGGTGAGAACAGGGGCAATGTTCCTTAGAGGGTTAAGAGGGAAGGAATTGCGAACATGTGTGATATGTGGAGAAAAGAAGAATAAATGCATTACTTGGAAGAATGTAACAAGTTAAAAAACTGGAGACAGGATGTTTGGAATCCAAAATGAGCAAGCAAATGATGGCTATAAAAATATTAACAGTTAAGGGAGTAAAAGGAATAAAGGATATGGGGAAGTTTTCAAGGAAAAATTATTAAAGAAAGTAAAAGAAGCAAGGGGAAAGGAGCAGAAAGGGAAGGAAAAGAATAAGGGTAATCGAAAGCCAAAATGCCAGAGTTCCAGGTGCAAGTTACCGCTTAAAAGGAAGGAAAATCAGACTCAGTTTGTACTAGAATGTAAGAAGCTTTAAGACTTGACATAAATGTATCTAAATTTTTGTAGGATGTTTGGTACAAATAAATATTCTATTATTCATGTTGAAAAAGAATTCTCAATTAAGTAATGGAATAATGAAATGTTTAGGAGTGGTACAAGGATATTGTTTGTTATATTTCTGTGATCTTGCAGTCCACATTGTGTTTTATATAAGATGAATGCTCTGTCAAGGAGAAAAGCAGGTCTGTGGCTGCTGCAGCTGTGTATTTGCTTGTACATGAGCAGCAAGATGCCTGACGAGCATGTACATATGCTCAGCAGCCCAATAACATCACATCTGTTTAATATCAAAGTTGATATTTAAGTTCAGCATTTTCCAAGGATCCGACACAAAGATTTTCAAGAAAATTTCCCCATCCCAAACCACCCTATACATGAAAAATGTTTCATTATTTTAGATTCTCTCAAAAATGAGTCTAATGCTCTTAATTAATATCCATATGTTTAAGATATTTACATGACAAATAAGTAAGTAAGCTTATTACTGTCAATAGGTTCTACAGAACATCTGACATTGTCATGAGCTAATTACAGTATTTACATTGATTAACATTACAATATTTAAGGAGTAGATAGATTTACAGTTCATCAATATTATACAAACATTTGTGAATGAGATGCTTCTTTAGATTTCTTTTAAAACAATTCTTTTTACCGGACTTAATTTCTAAAGGAAGCTTATTATAAACTGTACTACGTACAATATAAGGATCATTGTTGACTTTCTTTGTATTCACAGCTACTCTATGAAAGTGCATACTATGTCTGATGTTATGTGATGTACATCACAGTTTGTTAGTGTGTCTTTTGAGGCAGTATTTTAATACCTGAATAATTTCAATTGTAATTTATAATAAGTAAATTCAATAACAGCCCGCCTTGAAACAATATGTATATAATAATTATTTAAATTGTATGTAACAGTCATTGCAAATGCTTATTTTTATTGTAAACATATTTAATTAATGTTATGTGAATACATTACATACTCTAATAATGCAAGAACTTTGAGAATAATAAGTTTTAAGTTGCTAACAATGAGTAATAATGTGGTAATTGTGGCAATAATGTGTTTAGAGTTTGAAATGTACTGGTCATGATTAGAGCAACGATGATGTAAATTCTGTAACAGTTTTAAATTAGCCAATCAACAGCAAAGAAATGTTTTAAGTTAAATGCAGATATTCCATTGGATTAGAATTAGCCAATCAGAGACTTGCAATACCGAAGCTTACGGGTTTTGACCGTTGAGGTTACTCAGTTGCTGGCAAGACTTGCTAGAGTACAGATGGGAAAATGTGTTCTCTACGGGTGATTAGTAAAAACAGATATATGTGTTAAGTGAATGTATAAAAGTTTCTCACAGTTCTTTAAAAAGTGTAGTTATTTATAAATATGTGCAAGAATTTAAATAAAAGAAGTTAATTTAAAAGTTTAATTCTGTGATGTCTACAATTATTGTCATACCGCGCCCTACCCAAGACACATGACTCTAAAGTAAGACTGACGCAGCTGAGGCAAATTCAAATATAAGTAATATTACATAAGCATCAAATTCAAACCGACACCCAAAGCGTGTTACAAACTACATAAAGCAACTATTATTACATAAAACAAAACAACATATTCAAAATTTAAACATTACGCAACAACAGCAGCCAAATTAACCTCTTCAAGTTAGCTTCCAAGCATGTGGTTAAACAACAACAACAACAGTAAAACTTCAACAGTAGAAGAATCTTCACTTTAGAGCTATTTACAGTTAAGAGTATTGTTTGATAAGCACATAATGAAACAAGAGTTACAATGTTTTCCTTAATAAATACATTTCTACATGTAAATAAAATGTATATCATTAATTTTTTGGGAATAGCCTGTGAAGTCCTCTTCATTCTGAATGACTTTTCTATACTTGGTAAATTGTAAGGGATAGGCCAAATCTTACTACACAAATACTGTAGATCTCATTAAAACACACAATTTGTCAAAATTTTTTGTGCCATTAAGCACTTCCAAGATGTTCTTTGTTATTAGTTTGAATTTTCAAATAAATTTCTCAACTCAAGTCACTATTCTTTCCGTCTTTTTTGTGTTCTTGCAAAAAGAGCAGAATTTCAAAGCCATTACATGCCAACTGGCTTTGAAAAGATTTGATTATCATTTTAGCTTAATATATTCTTATGCCTACAATAAATGTGTAAACGAGTAATGAAAGTTTATCTATATCAACAAGAAGTAGATACAAGAATAAGCTTTCGTAAAAATTGTTTATGGAAACATGAGTAGAGAAAGTCATGTGAATGCAACACACCTATACAATTGATTTTTTTTTTAAGTCTATGCTGTTTAGATATTTCAACAAAGTGGTGTAAAGTTAATTAATTGCCTTAGTATTCTTCCAAATGAATATAGCACTATAGTGTAAATGAAGGAATTTGCTTTAAATGGAATTTTGCCACCATGAAAATGCAAATATGTGTTAGAACAAATCTTGTAAGACTTTCCAAGAAGAGTTGCAATGAACAAAAAGAGATTTACGTTTACTAATGACAGAGCAATAGAATACTGGACAGTGTACTGAGTCAGCTGTCACTTTGTGTGTCATGTTGTTGTTGTTGTTAACCAATGGCACTGGGGATTAATTGATCTGCATCATTTTCCCTCTGGCTTCCCAATATAAAGTCTGTAAGTTATCACTTTTAAGGCCTTTGCATTTGGCGAGATGGTGTTTGTTCAGGATGACATCTTCTTCACAGAGAGTGCACTTGGGTGTAGGTAGGCATCGTATCTGGTAGAGGTGTTCTGTGAGGCAATCGTGGCCAGTTGCTATCCTAAATAAGGACACTGCAGTCTTCCTTGGCATTTTTTGTATATCACTCTATCTTTAATATTCTTATAATCTTTATCCTTTAATTTATCTTCTTCATTAAGTCTCTGCTGTCTTTTGAAATGTTGTTTAATGTTATTTAATTGATTATTTGTTTCTATTTGTCCTACAGGTTTTATTTGTTGTATTGCACCTTTCTTTGCTAATTGATCCGCATGTTCATTGCCCAAAAGTCCGACATGAGCTGGGATCCATTGTAGAGTGACATGATTTCTAGGTTCAACTGCTTTAATTAGGCTTCTTATTTCTTTAATATTTCTTTGTTTTTCTAATATATTTGTGTTGTATTTTGGAAATTGATAAAATTTTTCCTTTTGTTGATCTATATTTGCTTCATCTATGATAAATACATCTATGTCATTGTCTCTTAAAAGATTGTCTATCATGGTATTTTTACTTTGGTTCATTCCACCGGCATTCCAAAATAGCACTAAGAAGTGCTCTTCTTTTAAATTCTTTTTTGGCTTGGGAAGCATGCCTATGTTTGTGAGCGATTTAATGTTATTTATAACCCACGTTGTGGTAGCCAATTTGAAGTAACATTATTTGTATATGTTTGTATTTGTTAGCCCCACGTTGGGCGCCAATTTGTAACGGTATTACTTATAATGTTTGTGTATTTATGTTTACTTCACGCGTGGAAGCCATCTTGTGACGTCATTCATTTGTTCGGTTTGTAGCTCCATCTGGTGTTAGCAATTTGCAGCAGTGTTAGTGTTCGTTTGAAAGAATGCTATTGTTATCTTAATTAATTTTGGTTTACTGTCCTCCGGCTAGCTATTATTTCTCGGTCGAACATATCTCTTGATCAGGGTGTGTAAACGGAAAGGAATCTTTTATCCAAAGATAACACTGATGAAGAAATTTATTATACACTTTTATTGTCGAAACACAGTCACTATCACATTTACATATTGATCTTGACACTCGCCAAACTGAAACTGTTATAATAACTTCATTACTGATAATTCTTAATTCGCGTACTTCAACTTTTTGTAAAATTAACTTTATAACACTTGAGATTTCATAGCTCTGTTACGCGGAACCTACAAATTGATATTCGAAGTGTGCCGTACAAATACTTTTGACGAACTGACGGGAATGCGACGTTTAGTGTACAAAGAATTTTGATGAACTGACCGAGTGACGGACTTTAACCTCTAACCTAGCCTCTATTTATACTCCCACTCCCCGATATGCCTAAAGATTATAACTGAACTGCAATTGGCTAATAAAACGCGCTAACATTAGCGTCTATTTTTATATCCAATGAAAATTATGAATACATATGCTCTAGGGAAACGTTCCAGCAATTTCTACAGAAAAACGCGCCAACATTACGTAACTTCCTCATTTCCAATAATGATAAACAGCTCACCCCCTCGCTGCATTATTGCGCGCTATTTTTGTCAGTTTCAGTAAGGCATTAAAAACTTACTTCTCAACAATAATTACAATAAACAAATATCTCAAATCAATGTCACATAAAAATGCATATTCATATTACAATCATTATTTACATTTAAGTAATTTGTGATACAAATTACTGCATCATGTTATAGTCCATTTAGTGTCACCCAGGGAACGCCACGTGGAGGCGGACTACCTTGTTCCCCTCTGTGTGTCATGTTTGAGGTTTATTTCTGCTGTACTTGATGTTGCAGTGTAATTATACTGCCATTACTATCTTTTGTTTATAGTTACAATTACTCTATTATTTCTTCTTGTGTTTGTACAACTAGAAAAAAATTTTCAGTTCATGAAAGCTTTTAAACACCAGTTTTATTTCATCTTTCTTCTTATACATATTTTATTCTCAAACATGGTGATTTTATAAATTACAGCAACTTTAGACATGCATTAACCCTTTCAGACCCACTTCTTAACTCACTTGCATTGAACATGTACTAAGGATATATATATATATATATACATACAAACGTAATTTAGGTTAGCAGGTGCTAACCAAGGCTGCTCAGGGTAATCCCTCTTCAGCCAAGTAATGATTTATTTTTATTGGTTGTAGCATCGACACTCCACAGTGTCGCCGCAACAGCATGGATGATTGTGATTTATGGTGGTTGAAAGGATCGGGGAGATGTTTTTTTTTTTTTTTTTTTTTTTTTTTTTTTTTTTTTTTTTTTTTCTTTTTTTTTCGTTGGACACACGACTCACGGCTTAACCCACCGAAATTTTGTTTTTTCTTGAGGGTTGATGTTTACTTTATGGACTTGTTGATGTGATGTTTCTTTTTGTATGGAGTTTTCTTTTGGTTTTTATCGTTGCTTGCTGGTTTGATTAATGTTTATTTGATTAAGTCTTGTAGGTATTGTTGTGCTTCTGCTTGGTCCTCTTCATGTGTTTTATATATGTAAGTGGAGTTAGTGTTAGTTCTCGGAGTTGGTTGTCGGCTCGCTTTTTGAAGTTTTCTTCTGATTGTAGAAGCTGTTGTCGGTGTGGGAGTTTTGATGCTTTTGCTATGTATGTTGTATATGCTCGGTCAATGAATTCTTTCAGTGGTTCTGTTTTAGTTAGTATATGAATATCTCTGTTGGGGTAGCAGTAGGGGACTTTTGCTGCAATGCGTAGGCATTTTCGCTCCATTGTTTCCAGCAGGTGCATGGTGGTTGCTGCTGTGATTGGGGCTAATGCTACAGCTGCGTATGTGAGGACTGGTCGGACGAGTGTTTTGTAAAGGTGTAATAGTGCTTCAGTTTTTAGTCCTTCGCCTCGCTGGTTGCTCAGGTATCGTAGTGTTGCTTGGATTGGTTTTATTTGTTTCAGCTTGGAGTTGAAGTGTTGTTTGGTTTTCAGGCGACGGGTGATTAATACTCCAAGATATTTTGCTGTGGTTTGAGTTTTTATATGTGTTGTGCCTATTTTAATTTGTAGATTTTTACGTTGAAAGCAGCTTTTTCGTTTGATGGCCAGTATTTGTGTTTTTTGCGGATTTATTGAAATGCGCCATTTGTTCGCCCAATCGGTGAAAATGGCAAGTTGCGCCTCAAGCTTTTTTTTGGCAACTGTCGGTTTCAATTCGGTGCACCAATAGAGCGTATCATCTGCATATTGGGCTCGTGAGACTGTTGGTGTTATTGGCTGAGGAGTGTCATAGGTGTAGATGATGTATAGGAGGCCAGAGATGGCACTTCCTTGGGGGGTTCCTGCTTGTAGCTGAATGAGGTCGGACAGTGTATTATTTATTTTTAGTCTGGCTGTCCTGTTGTTTAGAAAGCTGGCTGTCCAGCGCACAATGTTTTTGGGATCTTTAATGTTGTCATTTTGAACAGGAGACCATTAATCCAGCATTTATCAAACGCTGCCTCAATATCCATGAATGCCGCTATGGTAGTTTTGCTACGGTTGTAGCCGTCTTGGAAATTCGAGAGGACTCGTAATAGTTGGTCCTGGATGGTTATATCACATCTGAAGCCTGCTTGAGTGTCAGAAATTATTTTTGTGTTCTTTATGAATGAGTGTAAGCGGTTGACCAATATCTTCTCCAGTATTTTGGATAGAGTGGTTGTGAGGGAGATTGGTCGGTAGTTTTTATGGTTAGTGTTATCTTTGCCCGGTTTTTCAAAGAGCAGTATGTGTGCAAGTCGCCAGTTTTTTGGATGATAGCCGTGTTTTAGGCACTTGTTGTATAGTTGATGTAATCTGTTTATCATTTCCTGTGGTAGTTCTTTGAGCATTTTATAAGTGATTTCATCCGGGCCTGGGGCTGTGTTGCCCTGGGTTTGAATGGTGGCAGTTAGTTCGAAGAGTGTGATTGGTCTTGCTGGTCCTGTTGTTTCGTCGGGTTCATAGAGTTCATCTTGTGGGGTGTAGCGCAGTGGTGAGTTGTTCACATGATAGTTTATGCGGTTGTAGTATTGTTTGTTAAAATTCGGATGTTCTGGTGTTTGGAACACGGTGTCATAGTGTGATTTAAATAGTTGTAGTTTTTCTTCTGTGTTCCAGATGTGTTTGCCATCAACTTTTATGGGGTAGGTGGTGTGTTTCTTTCCTCTTGTTGCCTTAATGAGTTGCCAGAATTTTTTGGGGTCCTGTGTGCGGTTTTGATTTAGTGTCTGTATATATTCTGTCCATTTATTGGTGCGAAATTCTATTATTGCGTTTTTGACTGCTTCCTGTAAATGGTTATATATTGTTTTGTCGTAATGATGATGTGTTTTCATGTATTGGCGGTGTGCTTTTCGTTTCTCTTTAATTAATAGTATTATGTTTTTTGGTAGTGTGTTGATGTTCCTTCCCGGGTCTCGCTTGGATGTTGGAACGGCAATCTTGTGAGCTTGTTGTATTATGTTTGTGATTGTGCTCTCTTCTTGATCAATTTGCGCTGTGATATTTCCATTAGTGTTTATTTCGGCGGTGGCGAGTCGCTTGTGGATTTCCTGTCTATAGAGGTTCCAATCAGCTTTTCTGTAGTCTGGTACTTCATATGGTGTCAAAGTTTCGTAGTACCATCTATTGGTGGCGATGGTTACTATGATCGGTAGGTGGTCGGTATTTAATGGCACATCTGTTTGTATTTCCAGTATTTTATGGTGAAGTTGAGGTGATGCTAGTACCTTGTCTGGTGATGTCGGTTGTTGTGTGCCTGTCCCAATTCGGGTGGGCCCGGGTATAGGGGCAATCTTTAGTTTTGTTTCACTTAGTATGCGCAGTAATTCTTTACCGTAAAGGTTTGTGGTTGTATCTAGCAGGCTGTGGTGTTGTGCATTTAGATCTCCAATGATGAGTAGGTTCTTGTATTTATTGCTAAGATATTTTATTAGGGCGGCGGGGAACTGGTTGTTCTGGATGGACATTTGATTTGGTGGTGCATAAATGGCAGCTATAACCATGCTTTGGTTGTTGAGGTGGATTTGTGTTAACACTGCCTCAGCCACTCGGAATTCATCTGGCAGTGGTATTTGTGTTGTACGATGGATGGGTTTAATCAGTGTGACCACTCCTCCTCCTATTCCAATTTGACGATCATGACGGTGGGTCTGGTATGGTGAAAAAGTAAAGGATGGGATGGGTTCATTAAAATAAATGCTGATAACTGTGCATGGATTATAGAACTCTGATAACATTTTAATGGAGCATATGTTTTACATTTTAATTATAGAAAATTAACATTTTATTTTCATTACTTTGTCTACCACGTACCTACTAAGTACAGAGAGAGCCAAAAAACTATGAAATGGCTGCGCAGTGTTTTTGCTGTTGGCATCTGTCTGCTGCTATCATAGAAACATGCAGATGAAACCATACAACATTTTTAAAACTACTTTTAAAGGGTTTACTTACCAATTTTATGAAAAGAAATGCTGAAACTGGCCACCGTCGTCGTCCATACATTTTAGGCACCTCTTTAGGAAGCTATCCATCACTTGCCATAGTTCACGTTGAGAAATGCTGGCAATTTCCTGGCGGATATTTTGTTTTAATTCCTCAGGGTGTGTGGGTTTGTCTTGTACACTTTGTTTTAAGTTACCCCAGAGATGGAAATCGCAGGGGATTAGGTCAGGGGACCAAGGGGCCACAAATCTCTACTAATAATTCGGTCCTCAAATGCACTTTCAATTGTTCTCATCGAAATATTGGCTGTATAAGCTGTTGCAAATTCTTGTTGAAAAAAGGCAAAAACACGCTCCCTGTCAATTCTCTAAAAAAAAGGGGGGGCGAAAATTGTATTCACATATGTACGAGCATCAACTGTTGACTCGAAAAAAATTGGCGGTGGCCAGTTTCAGCATCTCTTTCATAAAGTTGGTAAGTAAAGGCTTTAAAAGTAGTTTTAAAAATGTTATATGGTTTCATCCGTGCTTTTCTATGATAGGGGCAGACGGCAACAAGCGCCGAGGACATGGACAGGAAAAACACTGCGCAGCCGGTTCATAGTTTTTTGGCTCTCCCTGTAGAAAAGGTATTGCATTCTACCCAAAAATCTGTATCAAGATTTCACTGAAAATACATGTTTTGAGGCCCCATGAATCCAGAAAATGCATTTTTTAGAAAAAAACTGTGTGTGTGGTGAGAGAAAGAGAGAGAACAACATAACTCAAAAATGAAAAGTCAGATAAATACCAAACTTGGTATTTAGGTTCAGTACCTTCCAAAGATGCGACACAAAGATTTTCACAAAAATGCCCCCACTCAAATCTACCCTTTGTATGGAACATTTTTCAAAATCTTTTACTTTTTAAAAAATAGTTTTTTATTTTCTAAAAAATACCTCTTAATGATTTTGAATAAAGTACCATATATTAGAGATATTTAGATGATAAAATGTATATGTTGAATACTCTCAGAAGCCTGTGAAGCCCTTTTCATTTGGAAGAATTTTATATAATCTTGTATAACTGGTGAATGTTATGGAATAGACAAAAACATGTAAATCTCTTTAAAACACACAATTTATGCCATATAACTTTTTTGTGGCATCAGCCATTTCCGAGATACTGTTATTAATGGTTTGAATTATTCAATACTTAGCCATTCTTTTAAAGTCCTATCAATTTTGAATTATTTCTCGACGTGTCATGGAAAGAGTATGGAATTTTATGGCAGCATTTAGCTTCCAGTTTTAGAACATTTGACTTTCACTATTCCCTTTGTATTTATAATGAAATGTTTAATGGAGCTATTTTCCAGAAAGGTTTATCTTGACTAAAGTGAAACAGATAGGAAAATAAAGTTTCATAACAATAATTTGTATGCCAACTAATTAATAGGTGATAGAGGTTAGAAGAATCATATGAATGTAAGACATCAGATTCTATTTATTTTAAACTGTACTAGTATCAATAAATTTAAGCAAGCCTTTAAAATAATGGGGCGCTAAAGATAGATAAAAATTTCTTGCAGCTGAAATTGTTTTGCAGCAGCAAGTTGATTTTTGGGTCTGAAAGGGTTTTTGTATTATGTACAGGATGCATTTAATTTAATTTAAAATGAAAATTGTTATAACTATTGCTTTCCCAGCACACGGCTGCCGTGACGATGCTAAAGTTTGCCAACAATGATCGCTCTCGCTTATGCTGTGCTTCTTTTGATGGGACAGTTTCCATTTGCAATGTAACAGCCAGTCCACCGCAAGTAGAGATGATTCTACGTGGCCACAAGAAAGGTGTTACTGGTAAGTAGCTAATTTACAATGGGATTGCTCTCATGGTTAGAATAATATCTTGTCCGCAGGTCTATACACAAACTGATGTTACTATCATTTACTATCTAAACCTTTCATATTTCATTACGTTTTTTCCACAAGGGTTCATTAATAACAAAAACTAACTTACAATATTTGAACAGTTGCGTTTTCTTTCTTATACAGTGTGTCTTGCCTAGATGTTATAAGCTTTTATAATGTAGTTGCATCAGACCCAATTAAAAAACATTTGACATGTGATTAGTAGGTGTATTAACATTTATGATTGCAACAATATCAATGACAACAATGATCACAGTATTAGTTTAGATTACAATGTGGACACCACAACAGAAGGTTTTTTGTGTTCTTGGACTGCTGAAACAAAATCTGTGAAGTGCATACAGTAACAATTTCTTTGTGAATTTAAACTTGACTGTCACAACGGTGTCCCCTCCTATACATATAAGCATTATGAAATGGGGCAGACAGTTATGAGAAACTGGTAGTGTTTTGTCTACATGTAGAAAGAAAAGCAAATGGAATGTGTCTGGAAAATGTGGAAAGGATTCATAAGACCTTTATAAGAAATCCAAAGAAGTCAATTGGATGCACCAGTGTAGAACTTGCCATTCCTCGGTCTATAGTTCATGCCTACAAGATTCAGTTAAGCCAGCTAATCTATCCCCAAGACAAAACCAAACAAGACTTTCACTGCAGGCGTTTCGATAAAATTGATGAGGACAGTGCTTTCCTGGATAAAGTGTGCTTCTGTGATGAAGCAACTTTTCATGTGGATGGCAAAGTTAACAGACATAATTGTTGTATCTGGGGTACTGAAAATCCTTGTCAGGTTCATGAGGTTGAAAGAGACTCCCCAAAATTAAATGTGTGGTGTGCAGTAATGAATATTGTTGTGATGGTCAAGGTTAAATTCACGGCAATATTTTGTTGCAGACTCTTCATAGATGGTTTCAGCCAGTCCAAGAACAGAGGAAACCTTCTGTTGTGATGTCCACATTGCCATCTTTGCACATTCTAATCTAATAATGTGATCATTGTTGTCATTGACATTGTTGCAATCATAAATGGCAAGAGGCCCACTAATCATGTGTTAAATGTTTTTTTTATCTGGATCTGATACAACTAAGGTTATAAAAGTTTGTAATGTTAAACATATAGGCTGGACAGCATGTATATACAGAAACCAAATAGCTAACATCCAATGGATCATAGGAAGGACATTTGCTAAACCAATCATCATGTGTTTCATTTACTACAGTAAAGCATTTGATTGCATAGACCAGAGTAGAATGTGGAACATAATGAGGATTATGGGAGGATTCTATTGCTGAAGAACTTATACATGAAACAAGAAGCTATATGCAGATACAGATTGGTTGGAGGTAGGAAAATGCGCGAGATAAGACTGTATATTGTCGCCACCCTTATTCAGTTGCTACAGAGAATACATATGAGAAAGTCCAGGAACAAGAATAGGGGGCAGGAACATAAACAATTTAAGATATGCAGATGACACAATAATACAAGGGCTGGATAAAAAGTAATCGGAAAACTAATTCTTTATCTGAAATGACTTTATTGACAGAGTTACTTACAGCTACACACCTTCAATATAATCACCCCCATTATTTATGACCTTTTGCTAAATGTTTGGAAGGCGCTGTATACCATCTGTGCATCTATTTCTGTTAATGTCCTGTATTGACTGCCAGCATGGATAATGTTATTTCTGGTATTGTACCAGATCCCTTGCCTGTTTGGCAAAGAGATCATAATCACAGGGACTCATGTCAGGTGAGTACGGTGGATGTTCTATAATTTCCCATTGCCAGTGCCGCAAGAAGTGCTGGACAGCAGCAGTGGTGTGGCACCTTGCATTGTCATGCAGAATGATGGAACCAATATACACTAGATCACAGGAGAAGGTAATGGCAAACCACTCCTTCAAGAGTCCAGAATTGAATCACTGGGAATCTGATTACTATGTATATGTATATATTTGTCTTTGCTTGAAGTTTAACATCCTTTAACCAATTAGGTCATCTCAGATGAAAAATCAATGAAATGGTTGAAATTATACTCAAATGGACGTGGGATCCAATAGTTTAAGAGTTAACTGAATTCATCTCAGGATAAGGGAAAACCCCAGAAAAATCTAATGCAGTTAACTCACCCTAATCGAGATTTGAATTTGGGGCCTCTTGAATGTGAGGCAAACAACTACACCTATACCACGGAGGTGGGCAGTTTTGTTTTGTGTTCATGTTACCAAGCGAGATGGCTCAGATAGTAAGTCTGTGACCCACAGGTCCTGCTTTCAAGTCCCACGGGCCAACCAATCTGACTAGGTTTCTTTCATGGTATTCCCAAAACAATAGTAAAAATGAAAAAATAGATGGCAATAGCGATTGCTCTGCCATCTATCCACAGATAATGACAGCAGTTAGACTGGATGGCACACTAATGCCATCTGTCCAGCATGTGTGGAAGCAGAGGTACAGTTGCTATGCACATGCCACTGAGGACACATGTCGAAGCTGCCTATTCCTGTCACAGAAGCGGAGGTGCAATTGCAATGCACATGCCTCTGTGGACATGTGACGAAGTGAGATTGTATGTACAGGGATGAAACCTAGGAGACTTAACTGTCCATCACACACTGAGCCATAAGGTATCTCCTAACAGATCTATCCCTCTATGAGCACGTAGTTAAAGCAACATAAATTAAATAGAGATGAAAAAAATGTTCATGTTGCTAAATTTAAGAATCATTTCTAGTCAAAACGTAACGTGAATAGAAGAATCACTTTAAATATGAATACTATAATATACAAGTTACAATGAATGGATAGAGAGAGAGAGTCATGTGAATTAACTTCAAATGTTTTTCTAACTTGGCTTCAAATTTTATTTTATGCTTTATATAATAAATAACATCAAAGCATAACTTGAACCATAAGAGGATAAAAAGATCAATTGAATTGCCAATCATTCTACTAGTTATGCTGTGGCAAATCATTTCAAAATGGTAACTCTTAAATATGAAGGGTGTTCTAAAGGTTCTTGGCCTGACTCAGAGATGTCATGAAGATGGCTAAATTACTATGGTAGTTGTTAAGTATCATTGTTTAGATGGCGCACTGTGAAGTTTCAGATGTGTAAGTGTAGACACTGTTATAAAATACTGGTTTTGAAGGGTTTAACCACAACAGAAGCGCAAACAGAGTTGGATTCAACATTAAAGAACTCTCCCCCTTCATTTTCTACAGTTAAAAAGTGGGATGCAGCAATTTAAGCGGTCAAGATGATAAATGCTTAGGGTGTCACAAAACCAAATCAGTGATCACTAATTGAAGGTGCAAGAATTGGCTGACAATGCAAAGACATTGAGTGGCCGTGTCCACTACATTTTTTATGAAGTTTTGGGTATGAGAAAGCTTTCTGCTTGATGTGTGCAGTGGATCAAAAATGCATTTAAATGAACATTCCACTAGAGAGTTTAGTCATGTTTAAGCACAATCCAGTCAGTTTCATCAACATTTCATTGCAGTAGGTGAAACATGGGCTCATCACTACATGCCTGAGATGAAGGAGCAGTCCAAATAGGGGTAGCAACAGGTGAAAGTGCATCAAAAAAAGGAAAAATGGTTGTATCTGCATGAAAAATCATGGCTATGGTTTTTTGGGATTGTCATGGTGTGGTGCTCATAAATTGCCTCCAGAAGAGCAGAACCATCACCAGGGTGTAGTATGCTCACTGAAGGATGCTATTCAGGCTAAACGTTCACACCTTGTTCAAAAGAAAGTTCTCTTTCATCAATAATGAGCCTTCACACATGTCTGGGATTGTTTTGCAAAAGTGCATGACCTTTGCTTCCACATCTAACATATTTGCTGGATTTTACTCTCTGCAATAATTAACTTTTTGTTCCCAAACCTGGCTGGGTGGATGAAGATTCACATCAAATGATGAAGCATGTGAAGACACATGCTTATCTAACAAATCTTACATTAGTGAGGGTATCTAAAAGTTGGAAAGTCATTGGACTAGATGCATTGGTTTATTATGTTGAAAAAACAAAACAAAAAAGAAAACATTTCTCTAAAATCTTGTATTTTCTTCGTCAAGCCAAGAACTTTTACAATGAGCCTCATAGGCTGTGTGCTATGACATGCTGAATAAACACTTCCACCTTCAAAAAACAATAACATGTGTGCATCTACTACGAGGGCGGATCGAAAAGTAATGCACAATATCTTTTTACAAAAAATTTTAAATAATTAAAACAAAAAAAAATTACAAATCAACTTACACCTTTTACCTACTTTTCGACATAGTCACCAAGTTTCTCAACACATTTCTCCCGTTGTGATACCAGTTTCAATATGCCCTGTTCGTAGAAATCCATTTCCTTGGAGTATAGCCATCTGTGGACTGCTGATTTCACTTCTGCATCTGTCGCAAAGCGTTGGCCGGCCAGGAATTTCTTCATAGGACCAAACAGATGACGGTGTAAGGTCCAGACTGTATGGTGGATGCTGTAGCACCTCCCAACCAAATTTGGTGATTTTCTGACGAACAGCAGCAGCAACATGGAGGTGAGCATTGTCATGAAGAATTTTGGCATCACCATCATTCATGTTATGGCATTTGTCACGAAGGCCACGATGCAACTTCACCAAAGTTTTCATGTAGGCTGCAGCATGCACAGTAGTCCCTTGTTCAGCAAAGTCCACCAATACAACACCATGCATATCCCAGAACACCGTCACAAGCACTTTCCTAGCAGATTGAGTCACTTTGAATTTTTTCTTCACTGGGGAACCAGCATGTTTTCACTCCATACTTGCTTTCTTCATTTTGGGCATGTAGTGGTATGCCCATGACTCATCACCACTGAGGATTCGTTTCAGAAAGTCATGCCCTTCTGCGGTGTACCGCATTAGGTGATCCAAGCTCGTCATCATTAGCTGGCCCTTGTGATTGTCTGTCAGGTTCTTAGGCACCCAGCTAGCACTAACTTTATGAAATTTCAACATGTTATGAACAATTTCGTACACTGCACCATAGGAAATGTTGATCTGTTGTGATAAGGTTTGCAGTTGCACATGCCGGTCATTCAAAACTCCTGCCTCAATGCTTGTGACATTCTGTGGTGTTGCAGCTGTTACCAGCCTCCCGGAGCGTGGCGAATCACTAAGGTTCACACGACCCTCTAGGAAGAATGCACACCACCTGGAGACATTGCTACGGTCCATACAATCATCCCCATACACGCCACGCATGTGCCTGTGAATATCACTCAGTTTATGCTCTTTGGCCCACAAATATCGAACCACACCTGTCTGCTCTTCACATGTGGGCAACAGTAACATGCACACCATCTTTGTTACGTAGTTCACACTTCTCTTGCTAGAGCTGCAATGAAACAAAAAAATACCCTCTGTAGTGAACACTTCAAACTTTATCTGTGTGAAATTGCAACATTCCAGCTGCAATACCAAGGCAGAAAG
Source organism: Deroplatys truncata (assembly GCA_030765065.1). Classification (NCBI taxonomy): domain Eukaryota; kingdom Metazoa; phylum Arthropoda; class Insecta; order Mantodea; family Mantidae; genus Deroplatys; species Deroplatys truncata. The sequence goes on along the minus strand of CM060975.1, from coordinate 18,462,915 downwards.
AAATTATTGTGCATTACTTTTCACTGCCCTCGTATTTTGCCTTTGTAATTAGAAGCATTTCTACAACCTATGTGTACAGTTTGAATCTTTTTACAGGAGTGTCCCAAACGTTATGGAAAATGCTGAATGTTGTTGTAAGTAATTTAAAGATGACATATTTTGACAGGATGTGATTGGTCTGTATCTAATGACCTGATGGTAAGCTGCTCCTTGGATGGTACTATCTGCTTATGGGATGTGAATGGACAGAAGTGTCTACGTGTTGTTCGAGATCAGATGGGAGCAGAAATGTTGTCCTGCTTGTTTCAACCAGCGAACAACAACATGGTCATTGTATCCTTAACTCACTTCTTCTGTCTGACAGCATTAATAGTAAAACATAATGATTAGTAGTTCTCTCAATACCGATATTGATTTTAGCTCAATACTCACTTTATAAAAAACTGTAAAGGTTCACTCTATTGTGTTCTTATTAGTAGTTTTCTGTGTATAAATACATGTAGCCAATTTTGTGTTGTATGCTGATTCTGAAATTGTTCCTGTTTGACATTTTCCAGTTGGCAGCAATTTTTACTTTCTCTACTACGTATAGTTAAGTAGGGGAAGTATTGTATTCCACCCAAAAATTCGATACCGAGATTTCACCGGAAATACATGTTTTGAGACCCCCTGAATCCAAAATAAGCATTTTTGGAAACATGTCCGTGTGTGTGTGTGTGTGTGTGTCTGTGTGTGTGTCTGTCTGTGAACAGCATAACTGAGAAACGAACAGTCAGATAAACACCAAACTTGGTATTTAGGTTCAGTATCTTCCAGAGATGCGACACGAAGGTTTTCAAGAAAATCCCCCCACCACAGATTACCCTTTACATGGAACATTTTTCGAAAATTTTAATTTTCTCAAAAATGGCTCCAACAATTTTGATTAAAATATTATATATTTAAGATATTTTCATGACAAATGAAATGTATATCTCAAATTTTCTGGGAATGTCTCCAAAAGTATTCTTTATTGTGAACGACTTTTGGATAACTGGTAAACCATAAGAGATAGACAAAATTTTACTACACAAGAAATGTAGATCGCATTAAAATATACAATTTATGTCATATACATTTTTGTTGTTGGGTGAACCATTTTCGAGATATTGCTTGTTATTCCCTTAAATTTTCCAATACTTATACTTTTTCTTAAATTCGTTATTCATTCTTTTTGTCTTGGTAATGCAAAGAGAATTGAATACTCCACATAGCAACCAGCTTTTAAAACATTTGATTATCGCTTAAAGCCTAGCAATTCCCCTTGCATCTATAAGAAAATTAGCAATAAGATTAACGTCTCGATATCTCGATTAACATGAAGCATATGGAGAATAAGAGTTTGTGAAAATAGTTTGTACAAGAGTAGAGAAAGTCATGTGAGTGTAACACATCAGATTTTTTATATAACGCCACAGGTTATATATCCCCTATTGTTAGCCAATGATGATAATAAATTTTTGCTCTCTTTTTATGTAACTATATTTTGTGCTGAAAACTTTCTTTTAAATTATTTTCTATCCATATTATGGAAATTAGTCATATGGTATGCCTGTAAGCTGCGCTTGTGACCTGAGTTTGTCTTCCATAATCACAAATTAACAGATGGAAGGAAAGAACAAATGTGCTGTATTATCTCATGTGTTAAATTTTGATTTGCTTCTGCTGGATTCACAGATTTTGGCACTGGAGGAGGTGAATGTAATGGCAGAGTGTGAATCACCAAGCCAGGCTGTTGCAGAAACATAATTTAATGCATCAGCTAAATCAGCTTCTTTCATAACACAGTTAACACTGTATGTTACACGAATACCCTTACTGCTTCCCTCATTGTTTTGCATGTTTTCATAGTGGTCGAAACTGTGAAGCCCGGGAATTTAAGTGCTTACAGCATTGCGAGTTGTCATTGGGGTATGCCATCTCAATACAATTTGAGATCTCCTTCTGGTTTACCAGGAAAAATGCAAATCATTTGGGGAATTTAATGTCGTGCCAGTCTGTTGCCATGGTAGCTCAGTGGTTACCGGAGATCTGTGGTTCAAATTCCAGTGATGGCATTGCATTTTTCAGTGATCTGATTCTACCTTTCCAACCTTGAGCAATACATGGCTTGTGTGGAAGAACAACTAAGTGTATGGAATGTTGCTGTGATTCACTCACAGGAAACACAGTCAAGGTCTATCAAGAACTATAGTCCAACAACTCTTTGGGGACATGTGCGAGGCAATAACGTGATGTCTCGACTTCTTTCATTCCTTACCTAGCATAAAGCTAAATGCAACATTTCAATAATGCAAAACTTAAAAATTAAAACTATCAAAGCTTTATCTCAAAATATTAGAGATACTTCGATACTACCAAGTATCGAGGTCGCATTCCTAGTAATGCTAAAGTATGTACTAAGCACTTACAAGCAATTTTCAAACATGTAACAAAGAATATACAAACACATGCCATGTTTCTTGAAATGTCTTAATTCATAGCACTAAATTTAAAAATAAAAAGTGCAGTTATTTTATTCATTTAAGCTACAGATGATTAAAAATATGTTTAATCATTTTAAGCCTTAACAAGGTACAAGTAAATATATAACCACATTGAGAAAACGAATCCCAGACTTATGCATGGCACAAACCATTACACCATAAAGATATTGATTGAGAAGTGAGTTTATAAATGTATTAACCTTGTTTTGGCTACTGTAGTGGATTGAAGTATGATTGTAATTCACTTCTAATAATAACAAAAATTAAATAAAACCATGTCTAATGAATTATGTAGTGTTTTTGTCACAAGCCCTTCAGTTATGTTTATTTAATTTATTTTTATTTTATAAATTGCTCTCCCTAGAGTAAGTAGAGGAGGTATTGTATTCCATTGAAAAATTCCATACCAAGACCACTGGAAATACACGTTTTGAGATCCCCTGAATTATAATACAATCATTGTGTGTGTCTGTGAACAATATAACAATTGAAAAGTCAGTTAGAAGCCAAACTTGGTATTTAAATTCAGAACCTTCCACGGATGTGATATGAAGATTTTCAATAAAATTCCCCTATCCCAAACTACCTTTTACATGGAAAAAGTTTTGTTATTTTTGGTTGTCTCAAAAATGGCTCTTAATGGTTCTGATTAAAATGTCATATGTTTAAGGTATTTACAAGACAAACAAAATGCATATCAGGAATTTTCTGGAAATAGCCTGTGAAGCCATCTTCATTCTGAATGACTTTTGTATAACTGGTAAACCGTAACAGATAGATAAAATCTTACTATGCAAAAAATGCAAATCTTGTTAAAACAAACAATTTATGTCAAATAACATTCTTTGTAGCATTAACCATTTCTGAGATATTCTTTGTTATTGGTTTGAGTTTTCAAACACACTTTTTACTCTCTCGTCTACGTACAGTAAGTAGGGTAAGTATTGTATTCCACCCAAAAATTCGATAACGAGATTTCACCAGAAATACATGTTTTGAGACACCCTGAATCAAAAAAAGCATTTTTGGAAACATGTCCGTGTGTGTGCGTGCGTGCATGCGTGCATGTGAACAGCATAACTCAGAAACGAACAGTCAGATAAACACCAAACTTGGTATTTAGGTTCAGTATCTTCCAGAGATGCGACACGAAGGTTTTCAAGAAAATCCCCCCATCCCAGATTACCCTTTACATGGAAGATTTTTCGAAAAGTTTAATTTTCTCAAAAATGGCTGTAACGATTTTGATTAAAATATCATATGTTTGAGATATTTTCATGACAAATGAAATGTATATCTTGAATTTTCTGGGAATGTCTCCAAAAGTATTCTTCAGTGTGAACGACTTTTGCATAACTGGTAAACCATAAGAGATAGACAAAATTTTACTACACAAAAAATGTGGATCGCGTTAAAATACACAATTTATGTCATATACATTTTTTTTGTTGAGTGAACCATTTTCGAGATATTGCGTGTTATTCTCTTAAATTTTTCAATACTTATTTTCTAAAATGGGATTTCGTTATTAATTTTTTTGTCTTGGATATGCAAAGAGTATTAATCTGTGGCAAAGGGAATGGTGCTGCACCTAGCAACCAGTTATTAAGAGATATGTATGTGCTTAAAGGCTACTGTATTTCTATATTGCCCTTGTAAATATATATTCCCCTTACCTCTACAAGAAACTCAGCAATAAGATAGAGTCTGCAAATTTTTATCTCGATTAGCATGAAGTAGATGGAGAATAAGCATTTGTAAAAATAGTTTGTACAAGGGTAGAGAAAGTCATGTGAGTGTAACACGTCAGATTTTTTCAAGTGGTAAGTTGCTGTTCATTTTTTCTCATGGTCATGCAAAGAGCATGGAATTTCAAAGCTATCACATAGCAAGCCGATTTGTAAAAATCTGACTATCACTTTAGCCTACCGTATTCTTCTTATAACAAAATATGTAATGAAAGTTTATGTTGATTATGAAGAAATAGATAGAATGACCAGCTTTTATGGTTTTTAAGTTTTGTAGAACACTTTTATTAGGGATGGGACCTCAATACTCAGTGATATCAAAGTAGGTCTAACACGTTGAGATAAACCTCCGATACTTTTAAGTTGTTGCATTTAAGTTGTGCTAGATAACAACTGAAAGGACTCGAAAATTCACCTTATTGCCTCGCATGTATGTCCAAAGAGTTGCTGCACTATACTTCTTGATAGATCTTTACTTTATTTCCTGTGGGTGAACCAATACAACGTTTCATAGACTCTTGTGTCTAAATGAAAACATGGGGGAGGTATTAGGGATACTTACGTAACATCAATGTTAACTGAGTTGTGAATGAAGCTGACACACTAAATCATGTTTCTGCAACAGCCTGGCTTGATGACTCACTCTTAGCCATTACATTTACCTGCTCCAGTACCAAAATCTGTGAATCCTGCAGAAAAAAACTCATGTGTTACCTCACATGACTTTCTCTACTCTTGTACAAATGCTTATTCTCCATATGCTTCATGTTAATCGAGATGTTAATCTTATTGCTAATTTTCTTGTAGATGCAACGGGAATATGGTAGGCTTTAAGCGATAGTCAAATGTTTTAAGAGCTGGTTGCTATGTCGAGTATTCCATTCTCTTTTCATGTCCAGGACATAAAAAAAATGAATAACAAATTCCCATATGAGAAAAAGTATTGGAAAATTTAAGAGAATAACAAGCAATATCTCGAAAATGGTTCACTCAACAAAAAAAAATGTATATGACATAAATTGTGTATTTTAACGCGATCTACATCTTTTGTGTAGTAAAATTTTGCCTATCTCTTATGGTTTACCAGTTATGCAAAAGTCGTTCACAATGAAGAATACTTTTGGAGACATTCCCAGAAAATTCAAGATATACATTTTATTTGTCATGAAAATATCTTAAACTTATGATGTTTTAATCAAAATTGTTAGAGCCATTTTTGAGAAAATTAAAATTTTCGAAAAATGTTCCATGTAAAGGGTAATCTGGGGTGGGGGATTTTCTTGAAAACCTTAGTGTCGCATCTCCGGAAGATACTGAACCTAAATACCAAGTTTGGTGTTTATCCGATTGTTCATTTCTGAGTTATGCTGTTCACAGACACACACACGGACATGTTTCCAAAAAATGCCTTTTTTGGATTTAGGGGTCCCAAAACATATATTTCTGGTGAAATCTCAGTATCAAATTTTTGGGTCGAATACAATACTTCCCCTACTTACTATACATAGTAGAGAAAGTAAAAAATCAGAAGAATACAGATGAATTGCTAGTATATGTGTTTCTGTGGATATAAAGCCCTTTAAAAGAAAGTTTTCAGCAAAAAATATAGCTACATAAAAAGGGAAGCAAAGAAATTGTTGTTGTTGTTATTATTATTATTATTATTATTATTATTATTATTATTATTATTATTATTATTATTATTATTATTATTATTATTATTATTATTATTATTATTAACAGCCTTTACTAACAATAGGATGTTATAACCTGTCACATTATCAAGATAAAAAATTGCTGCCAATTAGAAGAGATAAACAGGAACAATTTCAGAATTAGCATACAATACAAAATTGGCTACATGTATTTATACACAGAAAACTACTAATAAGAACACAATAGAGTGAACAAGCTATCGCCTTTACAGTTTTTTATAAAGTGAGTATCGCTGCTCAAAAATCGGTATCAATATCAAGTATCGAGAATTAGTGGTATTGTCCCAACACTAACTTTTATTAACGTAAATATAAAAGTTTTTCATGTATTTACCACACAAGCACCTCTTGAACTATTTCTCTTGTTATAGTAAAGTGTTATGAAAAGCTGTATACCCTTAACAAGCTGTGCTCAGGCAGGGAACTCGCAGGGTATGGTGGAAGTGTTGAACATCTCCACAGGAATATATCCTCGTGGTGGCAGCAGTAAACTTGGCGGTAAAGTACTTTCTTTAGCATTCGACGCTAGCGGACAACTGCTCTGGGCAGGCAATAACAAGGTGAGAAATTACTGCTTCTGATTGTACTACGTGATCTGATACGGTAATTTGTATCACAAATTACTTAAAGGTAAATAATTATTTTAATATGAATATGTATTTTTATGTGACATTGATTTCAGAGGTTTATTAATTGTAAATATTATTGGTAAATAATAATATACGGCTCTACTGAAACTGTTAACAATAACACAATAATGCAGCAAGGAGTGAGTTGTTTGTCATTGCCGGGAACCAGGAAGTTACGTAATGTTTCGCGCCTTTTCGGTAAAAGCTTCCAGAATGTTTTCTCCCTAAAAAATATGTATTAGTGGTTTTCATTGGATAGTAAAATAGACGCTAATGTTGGCGCGTTTTATTAGCCAATAGCAGTTCATTTATAATCTTTAGGTGTATCTTGAGGTAAGCGCATAAATAGCCAGGCTCGAAGTCGGTCGCCCCGCAGTTCAACAAGATTCTTAGGACACTACACGTCGGCCGCTCAGTTCATCAAAATTTCGTCAGCCAGTCCTTCATTTCGTCAAGTTACACGAGAATTATTATAAAATATTATACAGTTAAATACACACAAAGTCGAAGTACGTGATTTAAAAGTGAGAAGTTATTACAAACAGTTTCAGTTTGGGCAAGTATTCAGATTAATATGTAAATGTGTTAGTGCACGTGTTCGACAATAAAACATTATAAAACACATTTCTTCACTAGTAATTTTTGGATAAAAGATTCCTTTCCGCTTCACAACCTGTAAGAAAAACATGCCTACCAAGATCAGATGATAGCTAGCCGGTGGACATTTAAAACTGATACAAATTGCTACGCCAGAGGAATCTACAAACAGAACAAATGAACCAACCAACGTATGACGTCACACAAGATGGCTTCGCGTGAAGTAAACACATATTTGCTCTCGTAAATTGGCTTCCACAACGTGGTGCTATAAACACGTAAAATTGCTATTGCAAATTGGCTCCCATACGTGGGGCAGTTAAAGTTATGTAAACAAACATTTATTTGCAACATACAATTTGTTCTCTTGCAAATTGGCGCCACCAACGTGGGGCGAAGTGACCAGGAAAGGAATAAGAATAACCAGAACGTGGAGCTAGATGACTAGGAAAGGAACAAGAATAACCAGGAAGTAGCAGAATTAACTAGGAAAGGATCAACATAACCAGGAATGCAGAGGTGAAATCATCTACAAGACCCAGATTCAAGAAACGACAGGGACGACTGACTTCGATCGTAATTCCGAGATTACGATGCAACAAGGAATTCAACTACAAGAAAACATCGAAACGACGTAGATTCATCACAACACAACGCAGAAGCGACATCAAATCTAGGAGAAAGGGGCAGAAAGCTGAGACATCAAAGTAACAGCAACATACAGCATCAGAAAGGTAAACAACTTTCAATGTTATTGAGGAGTGGTAGGATAAAAAAAACAATGGCTACCAATAATTCAGAGGAAATAATTTTGGAAGATGAAAATGTTAGTGCAGAAGATAGCCCAGATTTTTTAGGGTTTGAAGATGAAAATGTTAGTGCAGAAAGTGAGAATAGAATAGCAGGAAATGTTAATTTTGATGTTAGTATGATGGAAATGCTGAGAAATATGAATGAGAATATGAATAAATTAAGGGAAGAATTAAGGGGAGATATGCAAAAGAGTAATAGGGAATTAAGAGAAGATATTGATAGGAGTTTAGAACAAAAACTAGATCAGAATAAGAGAGAATTGAGGGAAGATATTGGTAAAAGCTTAGAACAAAACAGGGAAGAAATTGAGAAGAAATTCATGGAGCTAGATAGTAGTATGATTAGAATGAAAAATGAAAATCAAGAAATGATAGCACATGAAATAGGTGAAGTTTCAAAGAAAATGTTAGACATGAGCAGGGAAATATCTAACCAAAAAAGTGAGGTTAACAATAAAATAGAGCATGTTAATGTAAAATGTACAGAGTTAGGTAGCCGAATGAGCAGCATTTCAAGTGAGTTAAAAGAGATGATGGAGGCTACAAATGCAGATTTAATACAGGTGCAAGTTAATTTCAGAGGGGAAATATCTGAAATTCAGAAGGAGTCAGAAAAACAGAGAAATAAATTGTCTGATGAAGTTAAAGATTTGAATCAAAAGCTAACTTCTGAAATTAACAAACACCAAACTGTTCAAAATGAGAATAATAAAAAATTGGAACAGACAATAGAAAATCTGCAGGGTACTGTAAATAGATTAGAATTGAATTCAAGGGCAAATATATGTGATGTACATGTGTCAGATGTACAAAATAATGATAGAGGTAGTTCCTCAGGTATGACAAATAATGTGAGTGATGCGGCAGCTTCATCCATAGCTAATGCTGAAACTCAGAGTGCACAAGTAACACTAGAGAATTTAAATATGGGAATAGGGAATTTGCAAAATTACAATCATATCTTAAGTGATTTTCCACTTCCAAAATTTAATGAAAACTCCAGTCCAGTACAGTTCATTGCAGAATTATCAGAGTATTTTCAAATTAAAAAGATACCTGAAGAATTGAAAATGATAGTTGTCAAAAGATGTTTGGACCAGAAAACCTTAGATTGGTTACAAATGGTATCAGGGGGTGAAATTTCATATGAATCTTTTAAGAGATTATTCATGAACAGATTTTGGAATGTTACGGTACAGCAAAGAATACGAGCAATGCTTAGTCATGGTCAATTTAATCCACGAGAGGGAATATCGATGACTGATTACTTACTAAAACATGCAAGTCAGGTTAGAAACTTGTCACCTCCAATCAGTGAGGAAGATTTTGTGAGTTTGCTTGCAAGGCATTATCCTATAAGGATACAAAATTACTTATTAATTGCAAAACCCCGGAACATCTATGAGATGACAGAATTAATAACAGCTTTGGAACAACAGGAAGAAGATATGTCTCGGGAGTGGGAACATAGATTTTTAGATGTACGAGATAGAAGAAATTACCAAGGTAGTTATCAACGAATAAGAGGACAAGACAGACATCATGAAATTAATACCAGACAACGGTATCAATCATATGTTCCACAATTTGAAAGATCAAGGATAGATAGGAGACCAGGCCGGCAGGAACAAATAAATTATGTCAGGACTGAAAGATTGCCTGAAAGAGGGCAAAATTATGGAAGGAGGTACACTAGACAGAGGGGAAATTTCACTCACTGGAGGGAAAATAATAACCGAGAAAGATCTGAGGAACGGCAAGAAAATTACGTGCCAAGGGGACAAAATGTCAAAAATCGAGGATTTCGAACTCGAGGAAGGGGAACTCAAAACAATGGTAGCGACACTGAGATAGATTTAGCGCCTGTTAGGAATGGCAGTCCCGTACTTGAACATGGAAATCACCAGGAAAACTGTTAACAGACTCCTGTGCAGTAGGTTCTCAGGACGTCTTTAATAATTCAGTATCCATTACCAATACAAATCATACACCTACACATACACCCTGTAATAAGATTACAGCAACAAAAGATAAGGGAGAAAATTTTGAGTCACCTCATGTTAGAATGGAAATTGCAAAGAAAGAAATCATTGCAACTATAGATTCTGGTTCATCAGCTTCAATTTGCTCACAGAAATTTTACATAAATTTGATTAATGAAGGTAACAAAATTATGGCTCTTCCCACTAGTAATTTAGTTTGTCGTGTTGCAATTGGAAGAACTACACAGGTCATAAAAACACAAGCTCTACTTAGCATACTTATTGGCGGAGAGAATTTTGAGGTTATGTTTCTAATTGTAAACCATCTGATTTGTGACATAATTATAGGATGTGACTTCCTACATGAATATGAAGCATGTATAGATTTTAAACATGAAGAGTTAAAAATAACAAAGGAAGATAGAGAAATAAGGGTACCATTTATAAAAGAAAAAGTTTCTGTAATCGAGATGACAAAGGATGAGAAAAATATTTGTGACCAAGAGTTTTTTGTGCAAATAACAGAAACTGATAGAAATAATCAAATAAAGCAGGTAGTCACAGAATATGAAGGGAATACTACGCCATATTTTCAACAGCTAGCAGAAATGCCAGAAGAAGTAGAGAAATTTGTAATCCAAACAAAAGACGACCATGTGAGCGAGACAAACAACAGCAGGAAAGAGAAGAGAAATGAGGAAATAATACACAAGTGTGAAGAAGCTTATAATCTTACGATAATGCAAAAACAAATCCTTCATGATGTTTTGATGAACAATAGTTCAGTATTTAGTAATATCCCAGGCAGATGTAATGTATATCAGCATACATTTCAAGTAGAAGACGTACCACCATATAGGCACAAGTATGACAATTTACCTATAAGTCTTCGAGACAAAGCTAGACAATTAATAAATAGCATGTTAGAAAATGGGATTATTGAGCAAAGTAATTCTCAATACATAAATTCAATCTGCTGGAGTATTAAACGAGATGGTAGTTTGAGATTAACTTTAGACGGCAGATATGTCAACAAGTATATGAAACCAGATCATTTTCAAAGTGAGGGAATTGAACAACTAATTACAAAACTTTCAAGAGGAAGATTTTTGACATCCATTGACCTCACTGCATCATATTGGCAAGTGGAATTAGATCCGCAAGTGCGTGATTACACTTCATTTCAGTACTCAGGGATTCAGTATCGCTTTTGTGTAAATCCTTTTGGTTTAAAAAACTCAGGAAGTGGATTTTTGAGAGCCATTCACAGTATCTTTGGAAATTCTGCAGATGACTTTTTAATAAAGTATATTGACGACTTCTTAATCATTAGTCAAACATTTGAAGAACACATGAATAATGTCCATTATGTGTTAAATAAACTACAACAACATGGTATGACTGTGAACATACTAAAATCAAAATTTTGTGTCAAGGAAATAAATTTTCTGGGTTATGTAGTGGATGAACGAGGTATAAGACCTGATCAGAAAAGAATAGAAGCAATAATGAGAATTCCGCCACCCAGGAACGTAAAACAAATTAGACGTCTCTTAGGGGTATTGAACTTTCAGAGTAAGTTCGTACCAAGATATTCGGCCGAAATAGAACCACTGCGGCAGCTACTCCGAAAGAACAATAAGTGGAAATGGACAGAAGATCATCAAAAATGTTTTGAAAGAGTAAAAGAACTCTTTGCTAAGTCCATATTACTTGAGAGGCCCAGAGAAGATTTGGAATATGAAATTTATGTCGACGCATCAATGCAAGGATACGCCGGAATTTTAGGACAGCGAGACATCAACAATGACTTTCATGTCATTAGTACAGCTTCTAGAGGACTTACAAATATTGAGCGAAATTCTTCAGTGACTCAGTTAGAAATTGGAGCACTATATTTCTCATTAATTCGTTTTAAAACCTATATTTATCAGCAAAAGGTGAAAGTATATTCAGACCACATAAGCTTAACTTTCATACAACGGTGTAGATTATGTAGTGGAAAACTTGCTAGATACATTCATGCAATATCTGCATTCGATATTGAGATTATCCACATTCCTGGCAAAAATAATACCTTCAGTGATTTGCTGTCAAGATTGAACTACAACCCACAAATTCCCGAAAATATTGAAAGGCCTAGAAATGAAGTCAAAATATTAACAATTGAAATTCCTTTAAGCAAAGAAATGATTAGAAAATTGAAGAATATGGGGGAAATTCAAAACGAGGATGCAAAATTATTTGAACTTAAAGAAAATGCACCATTGATTGAGGAGGCAAAGAAAGAAATTATAGCAATTCGAGATGGGACATTATACAAGAAGCATGGAAAAGAAATGCCTAGTTGGAAGGTAATGGTTCCGATAAGCATGGAAAAGGAACTAATTAAGAATTTTCATGAAGGGTTAGCACACTCAGGGACGGACCGAACAACTTCTATGATTTTAGAGAATTTATACATATCCAAATTGCGTCAAAAAGTTCGGAAATTTATATCGTGCTGCAACCTGTGTCAGAAGGCAAAGCAAATAAATGCAGCATATGCATTTGAAACTAATTCGGTTATAAGGGATAAGCCGAGATGTGTAATTAGTATTGATATTCATGGTCCGATGCCTCCAAGTCAATTTGGAAATAAATATATATTTGTCTGTTATGATATATTCAGCAAATATGTAAGAATTTACCCTTTGAGAAAACCTACAGGTTTAGCATGTTTAAATAGACTACTTAAGTCATATGTGATAGAAGAAGGACCTATTCAATCTGTATTGAGCGATAATGCTTCGTATTTCACAGGAAAAAAATTTATGGATGGACTGAAAGAAAATGGCATTAAACAATATTTTTCGTCAAGATACAGACCGAACTCCAACCCAGTGGAGAGGGAAATTAAGGAAATTTCAAATTATTTAAGGGTGTTATGTCATCGAAAACACACCCAATGGTATGGATACGTGAACTTTGTTCAGAACCTACTAAATGAAACCATAAACAATGTGACAGGATATAAACCATGTGAACTTAAGTTGGGAAAGAAGATCAATACAATGTGTAAAAAAATTCCAGAAGCCATCCCAGAGGCGCATTCGATACCACCAACAGAAGAAGAGATGTTCCGAAAAGCATTTGAGAGGATGAAGAAAAAAGCCATAAAAAGAAAAATGAAACATGAAGAAAAGAAGAGAAAGGAATGGAGGATCAAAATAGGAGATTTAGTTTTGGTTAAAACCAAGAAATTATCGGATAAAGAAAATAAACTTTATTGGCTAATGTTTCTCAAATACCACGGACCATATGAAGTTGTTGAAGTGTATGGAACTAACACATATGAGTTATGTAATCCAACAACTCGAAAAAGCATAGGAAAGTTCCATATTGAGTTGCTTAAACCATACAACCATGAAGATCATGGTGAAATAAAAGACAATGATGATAAATAGTAAATGCTGGATAGTTAAAGGCGAAATGCAGAATAATGTATTGGAACGTAAGAGGGTTAAATAAATATGTATGTCATAGGAATGGAGAAATAAATTTTAGACATGACTAAATGTTTGAGAGGAAAATAACATTTTATTAGTAACTGAACATGTGAAACAAAGCATGATATTATATTAAATTAAAAGTATGTAAATACAATTCAAAGAGTATTGTTAAAATAAAATTCAGAATAACAAAAATTGGTAAAAATAAATAAAACAAATACTTATGTAGCAAACAGAAGATGTGAAACATTGTCAAGATTTAAGAGATGTAAATATATTTGTAAAGTACAAAATAACAAAAATGGGTAAAAATAATTGAAACAAATACTTATGTAGCAAACAGAAGATGTGAAACATTGTCTAGATTTAAGAGATGTAAATATTTGTGTAGAGGGTGAATATTTTGGTAAATATGTGTAATAATTTCAAAAAATTTTAAATGTATAAATTTTTGTCAACAACTTAAGAAAGTAAACAATTTGGTAACATTAATTAAATAATTTAGGGTAAAGTATTTGCTATAAAAAAAATTGTAATGTAAGATTAATATCTAAATTAATTAAACCAAAGCCAGTAAGTAGTGGCGAGATAAAACATATGTCGTGTGTTAAATGCGTGTGAAGTGTTAAGTGAAAGTGATAACGTGTGTTCCAAGATTTAGGAGACTAAAAACACAATTTTAAAATTTCTAAACAAGTTATAAATATTTATAATTATGTTTCTAGTGGGGCATATGATACGGTAATTTGTATCACAAATTACTTAAAGGTAAATAATTATTTTAATATGAATATGTATTTTTATGTGACATTGATTTCAGAGGTTTATTAATTGTAAATATTATTGGTAAATAATAATATACGGCTCTACTGAAACTGTTAACAATAACACAATAATGCAGCAAGGAGTGAGTTGTTTGTCATTGCCGGGAACCAGGAAGTTACGTAATGTTTCGCGCCTTTTCGGTAAAAGCTTCCAGAATGTTTTCTCCCTAAAAAATATGTATTAGTGGTTTTCATTGGATAGTAAAATAGCCGCTAATGTTGGCGCGTTTTATTAGCCAATAGCAGTTCATTTATAATCTTTAGGTGTATCTTGAGGTAAGCGCATAAATAGCCAGGCTCGAAGTCGGTCGCCCCGCAGTTCAACAAGATTCTTAGGACACTACACGTCGGCCGCTCAGTTCATCAAAATTTCGTCAGCCAGTCCTTCATTTCGTCAAGTTACACGAGAATTATTATAAAATATTATACAGTTAAATACACACAAAGTCGAAGTACGTGATTTAAAAGTGAGAAGTTATTACAAACAGTTTCAGTTTGGGCAAGTATTCAGATTAATATGTAAATGTGTTAGTGCACGTGTTCGACAATAAAACATTATAAAACACATTTCTTCACTAGTAATTTTTGGATAAAAGATTCCTTTCCGCTTCACAACCTGTAAGAAAAACATGCCTACCAAGATCAGATGATAGCTAGCCGGTGGACATTTAAAACTGATACAAATTGCTACGCCAGAGGAATCTACAAACAGAACAAATGAACCAACCAATGTATGACGTCACACAAGATGGCTTCGCGTGAAGTAAACACATATTTGCTCTCGTAAATTGGCTTCCACAACGTGGTGCTATAAACACGTAAAATTGCTATTGCAAATTGGCTCCCATACGTGGGGCAGTTAAAGTTATGTAAACAAACATTTATTTGCAACATACAATTTGTTCTCTCGCAGATCAGAGTTATTCAGAAGTTGGCTCCCGTGGAATGTCTTTTGAGAGTGTAGTGAAACTGTGCAATTTGATAAACATCTCAAGACCTAAGCCTGGGAGACAGAATAGATTAAAGTAAATTATAACATCTAGTGGCTGCCTCAGGAACTAGTTCAAAATAAAATTACTCACAATATTTTTGTATTTATTTATTTGTAATAAGCCACCATACGCAGAATATTGCTAACATCAGCCCAGGCTGTCATCATAGCCATACTCTGAATCCAATTATCCTTGTATCTTGTACTACAACTACAAACATAATAATACTAACAATGATACAATGTTGCTAATGTTATGTATATACCAATCTTTGTAACATTGCTTATTACTACGGCCCGGATTTTTAGTGGAGTAAACCTTCATTTTAGGTTTCTTATATGCTTAAAATAGTTTTTTTTTTTAGGTTTTTATTGATTAAAGTAGTATTTTTAATGTATTACTTTGTGGATCAATACAGGTATAAATAATTTTGCTTTTCTGGTAGATACTTAGTTGCAAGATTTATTTTTTGGCATTGCAGTAGATGTATACATTCTCAAATTTTCTGGCGTAAACAATTTCCTGTTATCAGTAACACAGTTCTTGTATGAAGAAAAGGTTCTTTCAATGGAACATGACGTCATTGGAGTGTAGAACATAGATGCCTGTGCAGCAGGCCCTAGGGATAGTTCTGCTGTATACTTTTCTCCCTGCAATACTGAATTGATGATTTCCATATCTTCAATAGCAGGATTTCGTTGAAGAATCTTCTGCAACTTTGTAGAACATGCAACTCCCACTGGTCCAGGTATTTCTTTACTGGAAACATTGCCAATGATATCTAGAGCATCTTTCAGTGGCAAAGTTGGACTTTCCAACCGGAGAGTAGCTTCTGGTATAACACAAAAATGTGTTTTAATGTATGCAAGGGAAGCGGCAAGAGTGGGGCAATCAACTGATTTCTTAGCCTTGGAAATGCAGGAAGCTTCTGTGTCATCCAATTCATGCCGGCCCTCATTGCCGTAGTCGCTGTAGCATGTAGTTCGGCGCTCTGCCAAGCTGAGGGTTGCGGGTTCAAGTCCTGCCATGGGCATGGGTGTTTGTTTGTGTGTTGTATATGTAATTGCGGTAATAAGCAGTAAAGTAAACAGTAAAAAAAAGTAATCTTAAACTGGGTAAACAAGGGAGCTTAAGAAGAAAGAAAGAAAAAAAAAACACTTGATAGTATGCTGATATTTGCCGGTCCTTGTTGCCGTGGTTGCCGGAGAGTGTAGCTTCGGCGCTCCGCCAAGTAATAATTTTGCAATGACATGAAATTTATAATGGTAAAATGTTTAATGCAGCAAAAATTACATGTGAAATAACTGGGAATCCCATTTTGTAAGAATCCTTGAAGACCTGGGAGTACCGCTTCTTTCTGTTACACATGCTGAAATTCTTCCTGGTAGTGTAATAAACATGTTAAAACAAAGAACGCCACTTCTGAGGCTATACACAGATTTCTAGTCTATACTTTTACACTTCATATCATCTGTATATATAATTTGAAGCTGTACATGAATTTACACATTAATCTGAAAGTCTGTATTAAGAGTAACATACCAATCGAAACTATTGAGTACTTAAATGTTAGAAAAATATTAAATTCTAAAATTACTTTGTTAACTGCCAAAATATTTGTAAAGTATGCATCAATTTCACAACAATTGGCTGTTTTAAGTTCATAGCCACCTATATTTGTTGCAATCAAACAGAAAGAGGACACTCATGGCAGCATGGTATAGTGCCAACACCAAAATCCAGAATACGAATGATGGTACAAAATATTTGTGAAAGAGATGCAAGTGCTTAGGCCACAACACTATTGCGCAGTGGAAATGTACGCACAATATTGTGTTTTAGTGATGTGCAGTTACGTACATCTATGAATGTTTCTGCTTTCAACAATTACAGTCTTTAATTCGTCAACTATAAATAAAAATTGTCACAAAAATGTGATACTTATAACCTCTAGCAATATAATGTGAATAAGATAAACAATTTATGTGAGGGAGTTGACTTTACAAATCACGTCAACCATTACTGAACACTTGTGTCCATCCACTGCTGGTTACTAGTGGTGCTATACATTGGTGATGATGAAGGATAGACACACAAATAAGCTCTGGTCTATCATAGAGGTGTTTATCATTCAGTCTGTTATCTTAAAGTTACATTGTAATGCAACAATTTAATGCTTTGTCATGTATGTGGTGAAAATCTGCAATACTTTGAATCTGCCCACAAAGTCGTAAAAGCACCTCCTTTGCCTAAAGTCATAATAAGACCTGTATATTTGACAGGCCAACCATAAAAGTAGGCATGCCATATGACACTGGATTACCAGGTGATATCAATTTTTGCATATGACATGGTTCTTTTATCCCTCTCATGGCACTCTGTCACTTTCTCGGCTGACTACACTAAGTTATACTCTTTCTTAAACAATAATGTTATGAAATGAAAATTACTAGCAGTAAGTTCGGAATAAATCTGATCATGTAGTACCAGAATCTCTCACTGCTGTGTAAACTTATAGACCTTTTTAACTACTTGTAAACTGTTTTGTTACAGGGAACTATTGTATCATTCCTGTTTGATTTAGAAACCGGCAAACTGAGCAAGTACCGCCGACTGACAGTGGCAGAGAACTGTCCAATCACCTGCATCTCGTGGCGAGCTTGGATAAGTCGAGAGGCTAGGGACCCCACACTGCTAGTTAACTGTGCAGCAAATGTTGTGTGTCTCTTCAGGTGTGTTCGAATTATAGTAATTAAATAAAGTGCTATCCGCTTGCTTGCTTGCTGTAGGTGTATTATCTTATCAGGAGGGCCAGAGTTTCAATTTCAGTTGGGTAGAGCTACCTTCATAAGGTTTTCTCCAGGGCTTTCCCTTATTCTAAGCTGTATGGCTGCTGAGGTCATTATATACATTCTGTGTTTTCTTTCGCAGTGTTGAAGGAAGGAAATTAAAGTGACATAGCGTATGTTCACTTGAACCTCACTTATTGGTTATTCGCTTCTACATTTTTCACAGATATACCTTTTCTCAGAGTTACATTTTTGTGGTCCCCATGTATACAAAATATATTAATTTACTTACTCATTTATACGGGTATGTTAAGATATATTCTGTATACTGCATCCTTGCTCTCGCAGCTCCAAACAGTAGGCATCAGTACTGTAACTTTGTCCAGTCTTTCAACTGTCACTCCTCTAAGTTCTTAATGTCACTTCACAGTTTTTTTTTATCTAGTTCATCTTTCACTGAGACCTCACTTAACTCACCCTGTCACTTCACTAAGATGAACAAGTTCAATTTTCTGTCGCTTAACTTCTTTTGTGATGTAGCCTCTTCTTCTGGTTTGCTTGCTGGCGAGTTGAACATAAGACCTCCTTAATCTCTCGCTCTGCAGCAGCACCTGCTGCATGCCACAGCAATCGCCACAAACTCACTTGGAGAACAGCATCCCTCGTCGTGCCAGAAACTCACTTGCCAACTTGCTCGCTCACTGACTGACTCTCTCTACTGCTCTTGCAAGAACGCAACCAAATTCATTAGGTGATTCCTGTGTTTGACGATATGTATTTCAAACTACCGCCACCCAGCAGCCTTTGGAGGTTCATCAGCCCAGCATCAGAGAACACCACTAGCCACACACATTTCCCGGACAATAATCGGCAAAATCAGTTTGAAAACATGCTGACAATGGGAACAAACCGTCTCCCGAAACGCGTTCAAGTAAGAATATTTTAGTGATGTAGTGTAACAACCTTCAACTCTCTTTATTTTAAATTATGACACATCACTGTGACTAGCTTCTCAATCTTCAAAATTAATTAGTAAGTTCTTGCATAATTCTCTCTAGTTCCTGAGGTCACAGGTTCAAATATAGCAGAGGGCAATGAATTTTTTGGGCATAAAAATCCTTAGCATGGCTTTCTTCAGAAGCGAAGTAAAGCCAGCGGTCCTATGTCATAGATTTACAACATGTAAAAGGACCTCAAACCTGATAAAGAGGGCTCTGAGCAAAATTTTCGGTCTTTCACGACCAATATAGAATGGGACGCTGAGAACCAAGGAGTTAAAGAGCGTTCATAAATAAAACACAATTTAATTTTTTGCATATTTCTCATCATTTCTGTTCTTATATTGTCCTTAAGTTCATCTATGGTGAGTGGATTGTTCCTATAAACTTTATTTTTTAGAGTTCAAATGATGCAGCAATTTTGTCAATTTTTTCCTCCATTACAACATTTTGTTTTCACTTCTTAGGTTTAGCGTTTAGTGACGTCATCATCCTAAACTTATTAACCAGAGGACTAACAGTTTCTCTACCTGGAACACCAGGAAATTTCTCATGAAATTGTCTACATGATTCTGTTTTCACTATGCATCATACAACAAATTTGTTTTTAAAGCATCAATTTGTCAGTAAACATTTGAGTGGACTAATAACAAGACAAGAACAGCAACAATAATAAGAATACTCTCACGCAAATCACAGAAAACTTTCACCTTTGAGATGCACAGTGCACTAACTCTAGTGCTTGCAGCATGAACAGAAGGTAGCAACTGATGCAGTACAAGTATAACATAGCTGATAAATGTGAGTGCGTCATTCACCACTGGTGTGCAGCAGAAAAATACCAAGGTCACTGCAGTGCAGGTGGAGCAAGCATACATGTGATCTGTGGCCCCAACACACAGAGACCTCTCTGTATTAATGGTAATCCTTGGTGGTCAACATAATTTTTCAAGTTATTAACTAGAGTCTCTGTCATGAGCAAAGCTGGTTGAGCAGTAGCAAAAAGCAAAACCTATGATGCATAACAGTGAAATTTTATAATTCTAATCTTAAACCAATTCCATGAGCGCACACCTTCAGGATTTGGACTGTAAAAGAGAATGCAGTGATGAACAATTGGGAAAGACAAGTAATTATGTAATGTTTAAGGGTACCCATAGCTGAATTTTGGTTAACATTTTCAAAAAATTCAAAAATTAGTTTTTGTGTCCAAAAAATATTTTGAATCTTTAGCTTCAATTACATACCATGACTTTTGTTCTCAGAGTCATTTAAAGCTTCAACACATCAACATTTAAATGCCCAAAAGCACAAGCCCTAATGGCGTGCATTTACTTCCAATGTGTTTTACTTGATTTTCATTTTTCCTAAACTTTTGTGCATTAAAAATGTTTCACACAATGTAGTTTATAACCAATCTTGTTCAAATTTTCAGCACAAACTCACAGAATGAAGTTAAAAAAATCTGATGTGTTACACTCACATGACTTTTTCTACTCTTGTAAAAACTATTTTTACAAATGCTTATTCTCCATATACTTCATGTTAATCGAGATATCGAGATGTTAATCTCATTGCTAATTTTCTTGTAGATGCAAGGGGAATAAGGTAGGTTTTAAGCGATAGTCAAATATTTTAAAAGCTGGTTGCTATGTCGAGTATTCCATTCTCTTTGCATTACCAGGAACAAAAAAAAAAAAAAAAAAATGAATAATGAATTCCCATTTGAGAAAAAGTATAAGTATTAAAATTTAAGGGAATAACAAGCAATATCTCGAAAATGGTTCACTCAACAAAAAAAATGTATATGACATAAATTGTGTATTTTAACACGATCTACATTTTTTGTGTAGTAAAATGTTGTCTATCTCTTATGGCTTACCAGTTATGCAAAAATCGTTCACAATGAAGAATACTTTTGGAAACATTCCCAGAAAATTCAAGATATACAATTCATTTGCCATAAAAATGTCTTAAACTTATGGTATTTTATTCAAAATCATTAGAGCCATTTTTGAGAAAATTAAAATTTTCGAAAAATGTTCTATGTAAAGGGTAATGTGAGGTGGGGGGATTTTCTTGAAAACCTTCATGTCGCATCTCTGGAAGATATGAACCTAAATACCAAGTTTGGTGTTTATCCGAATGTTCGTTTCTGAGTTATGCTGTTCAAAGACAGACACAGACATACATGCACATGTTTCCAAAAATGCTTTATATGCATTCAGTGCACCTCAAAATATGTATTTCCTGTGAAATCTTGTTATCGAATTTTTGGGTGGAATGCAATACTTCCCCTACTTACTATATGTAGTAGAGAAAGTAAAAACGGGTATATGGTTTTTGCTTAACTTTTAAATTGCTCAAAATATGACATAATTAATTCGATCACTGAGTATAAATTGCCAAAAAAAATTATAACTTATGATTTAAACATTTTTTTTGAGACAACCAGAATAGTGAATAAAAATAAAATGCCAGTTTTGTGCATTAGCATTTAAATAATATGGCAATGTTTTCGTTTTTTCAACATTCTGATTTTTACTTCATGTGGAACACAAGATTAATGAGCATAATTAAAGCAAAATATATTTTTCTCCTGAAAAAGTATTAAAGAGATATCTACATGAAATTTAAATTACACTTATAATTGAAATAGAGCAGTGTGTGACAAAATTGTAAAAACATTTGCATAAAAACTGCAAAATTTAGAAAATCTCACAGAAGGTACCCTTAAGATCTCTACATTAACTATTAAAAGTGATTGTAAACAGTGAAAAACATAATGAAAATTGTGAGTTTGTGACACTTTAGTTTCACTTACTAAGTTCTCACTTAGAGATGTTTCAAAGACGTTCGTCTCCATTGTCAGTTGGACATACAGCTGACGATGGAGTCAAACTTCTTCAAAGTGTATTCCGAGTGAAAAGTTATTAAGGTAAAATTAAATTTCAATTATGTGTAACAATAAAATAATATGTTGCCTAGTTGGCACTAAAGCATTAAATGCTTGATTATTCCTCTCCCTCTCCTTGTAACTATCTGCGTGGCAACTGTCATTTACCACCTTTATTCATGATGGAGACTAATTGCTGTTTTTGTTAGGGTTTGCTAATATTCGCTCGTGTCATGGATGTTTCAGGGTGATTGACAGGGAAGGAATGTTGCAGTTGAAACGTAAATATGCAGTTCGTCACAAGAATTATCTGGTGAGGTCAACCTTTTGTCCCATCATGTCATTCCGCCAGGGAGCTTGTGTAGGTAAGTCAAACTGCTAAGAGGTTGTATAATTTTAACAGATAGTGCTGTGTGTAGTTTTGTTGCAACACTAATCAAGCAATGCTGCTATTTCCCATTTCACTGTGCACTACACGACATGCGGGTAACTAAGAGTCGTGTAAAGTGCTTTGCAACATTGCTATGGCTGTTCCATCTGATGCACTGGTACACTACATTTTAAAAGTAAGTTCCCTATTATAAGAACAAAACACCAATTACGTTCTACCTAAAACAATTGCCTTTGGAACTCATAGGTATGTAATAATTATGGATATTATTTTATAGTGAGTAAACATTTAAATTTCTGTATGAAAATTAATTTAATGTTATTTTGCATAAAAACCTATAAATGCAGCATTGTTTTGAAAAGAACAAAACAGAGTTACTGTCATACTGTGGAAAATTACATAAATTTATTTAAAATATTATTTTTTATAAAGTTCTAAGAAAGAATAGTCAGTCAACATAAACTTTAGAAATATTTAATTCTGAGTGGAAAATCAAAATAACATCCAGGTACAAATTAGCTGTGTTAGAAATACTGAGTTGCAACAATTATCTAATAGCAGTGTAATCAAATGCTGTTTCCACTCTGATAAAGTTTCCTCTCCATATCTTCTGTGGCAGCCATATAGCTCACTTGTTACTTTTGATGGCGCTTGAACTAAGGAATGCATTCTCTTTCTTATGAATTGTTGTAACTCTAGCTCAACTCATTGTAGTGTGCCATGCAGGAACTCACCAGGGAATGATTCCCATTTATGTAGATGCTCAGTTTCCAGAGACTTTGAGTCCAGGAAGTTCTGAGCCTGGAACATTTTAGTAACGTTCCTTTTTCATTTAGAGTACCAACTTTTATATAGCTGTCGCTGGGCTTGCCCGCAAACAAAGTATAACTCTCAAGCCAAATAAAAATTCTGTACCACAACATTAAAACACTCTTCGATTAAACTGGTTCACAAGAACAACAAAGTTGAAATACTACTGGTATTTTAATGGAAGCATTCACAATTGATGGGAAGGCTTTCCTGGGCCCCAGAAATGGGAAAGAAGATTTGGCCAATTTTTAACTTTCTCATTCTCGTTCCTATGCATGGTATATTAGATTCATATTGTGCAAATTAGACTATTCACTGTAGAGATAATTCTAGGCAACCATGACATGAAACAGCCATTAGTGCTCTGTCTAACCACAAGCTGGAAATATTAAACTGGAAGAAATTTTAGCATATGTCTGTCCTAACCTGCAGATCCATTGAGCATTGGTTCTTCTAGTGAAAGGATCATCTGTAATTTGTTTATATGCAATTTAAAACTATTGCCTCAAAAACAAAGCCAATAACTAAAAGAACAGGAAAAACTGGTAGAAAATAACACAGAAAACAAACAACTTTAATGTATGCCATTAAATAAAGGAATGAAAGCTTGGTACAACTAGAGGAATCAGAAATGTAATGGATGTGTATCTAGATAATGTTTACTCTTGAATTTTGACTTTGGCTAATCTGCATTATGTTGGCTAAATTAGAAGTAGGTGAAAAAATATCACTGGTCAGTTATAAACAAGTGAAATCCCAATATGCAAAATCGACTCTCCACTTTGTTATCACTATGGTCATTATATGCATTCCCATTCTCATTACTGGGCTATTGTAAACGAAAATCTTATATGCTGTTTTGATTCCTGTTCTTGTTTCTATTAAAAATTTTACCAAAAAAGAATATAATTTCATGTTGTGTACATAAGTTTCCATAAAACATGAAATTTTGCATCGTTTTGTAAGCATAGAATGATAAAAGTATTTTCCAGTAAGAGTGCTTGAAACAAAAGTTATTTGCTTTAATAGTCCAATGAGCATAACTATTCCTAATAATGATAATGTTTCTATTGGACGAAACCTCAGAGTCGCATGCCAAGGGGTGTGTGAAGTAAAAGGAATGGCCCATAAGCTCTATACTATTTTCTCAACATCAGCAGTTTAATGATGTACCACAGCTGCTGTCAATCAGAGCAACAATGAGAACTTTTATTATCTCAGGTGGATTAGTTCAGAAAAAGGCTTAATTTAAACATATTTCATGAAATTGAAATTATTACTGCAATCATATTCACAATGATCAACTTCTTCGCTGGACAAAGATTATAATAACGTTGTAACATTTGATCATTACCTTATAGAAAGAGAAGATTTAAGTTATCAAGGGTTTATATCTACTATGTTTTTATAAAATTCAAATTATTTATTTATTCATATTATTGTTTTAAATGATAATCCTCACGTTATTTATTAATCAGAAATCAATTAACCTCCATTACTCTTTAACACAATGCATTATCCTTTTACGAGGGTAATCCAGAAAGTCCCAGACGTTTTAAAATAAACAACTAACAAAATGCAAATATCAGCGTTTATTATCTATATTTGAAATGTACACTCTTAAGCTATTTTTCTACATAATCACCATTCAAATTGAGGCATATCATACCGTGGCACAAGTTTTTCAATACCCTCTCTGTAGAAATCTGCCACCTGCGACTTCAACCACTGGTTTACACCGGCATGCAGTTCAGCATCAATATCAAAGCGTAGTGTACTGAGCCATTTCTTCATCGCTGGGAAGAGGTGGTAGCCGCTTGGTGCCAAATCCGGACTATATGGTGGATGGTCAAACACCTCCCATCCAAGAGTGTGCTCATAGATTGGCCATGTGTGGGCGTGCATTGTCGTGAAGAAACAACACCTTGGTGCTAAGTTTTCCCCAACGCTTATTTTGTATGGCACGACTTAACTTTCTTAATGTTTCACAATACCTCTCTGAGGTTATTGTTGTTCCAGAAACTCAACAAGAAGCACAGTAGCCATGACCTTTCTTGCTGACAGCGTTTGCAAACACTTTCTTGGTAGAATGTGTGTGTCCCCATTCCATCGACTGCTGTTTTGTTTCACAATTGACATGCTTCACCCAAGTCTCATCCCCGGTTACGATACGATCGAGTAAAGCATTACCATATTTGTTGAAATCTTAGAGGAAGGTCAGTGCTGCAGCCAGTCTTTGTTTTTTAAGGTCTTCCGTTAGGATTTTCGGAACCCACTTAACACAAAATTGACAGTTCATCAGTCATAAGGCTAGGCCTACCACTGCGATCCTCATCGTGAACATTGGTACGGTCATTTTTAAAATCAATGCACCATTGGCTGACTCAGCTTTCACTCATTATTCCCTGCCCTTAAACATCACAAAGTTGATGATAAATTTCAATTGGTTTGTTCTTTTTAGCCAACAAAAACCTAATCACAGACCGCACTTCACAAGTGGCGGGATTTTCTATTGCAGCGCACATTTTAACAACTCACAGAGAGCACAGTAAGGAAGGCACAGTCCTAATGCTACCACAGCTGGATGCGTACTAAATGTAGGAACGTTCTGACACCAAGATGGCAGCTCTAGCCCTACTCATCGCCACGATAGGCCAAAACGTCTGGGACTTTCTGGACTGCCCTCGTAACTTCTCTATTTCAGTTACATATGATTTAGAAAGCAGCAGTATTTTATAGGTTTCTCCCCTTAAATATTTTATTTAAATGAAGATAACAAAATTATTAATGTTTGTTCTCTGCATGAATAATGAGCTTGCTAATTTGAGGTTAAATTATAACATATTGTGACATGCTGATGGTGTTGTCACTATTGTTAGATCACATGTTTAAATACAAGTGAATCCTTTTACATATATCTATACCAATCCTTGTATGAATATGTTATTGTGTGAGTGTGTTTTTCTAAATCCACTTCTGCTAATAATGTTCCATAATAAAACATAACAAATTGTTATATTTTTGTAATAACATTTGAGGAAAGGCATATTAAAAACGTGATCATTACATACATTGGAGTTATGTTTCGTATAAACAAATAGATTTACATTTGTTTTGGCATGCTGTTTTAACCTTAAACCATATCCAGAATTTATAGGTTAGTTTTCTTGTTAAATACAAACAAATATTAATACTTAAAAAATAGTGAATGGATGTAACACTCAAACTTTAGTATTTTTTGGCAAATTACCTTCAAACATATGTTTTGTCAGCAGTGATCCACTCTGCAGATGTCATATTGGAGGTATGTGATTTGAGATGAGATCATTGTCACTTGGGAGGCTGCAATTCATTAGCTGACTTCTGTTCTTCTGTATCAGTAGTTTTTACCAAACTGTTAACTTGATTGTGTTGTGGGTCATCTGGGTTAATTTTGTCTGATTTTTACTTTCTCTACTATGTATAGTAAGTAGGAGATGTATTGTATTCCACTCAAAAGTTCAATGTCAAGATTTCACTGAAAATGTTTTGAGGCCCCGTGAATCCAAAAAGCATTTTTAGAAAAAGATCCATATGTGTGTGTCAGTCACTCTGTCTGTATGTGTGAGTCTGTGAACAGCATAACTCAAAAACGAAAAGTCCAATAAATAACAAACTTGGTATTTAGGTTCACTATCTTCCAAAGATGTGACAAAAAGATTTTTAAAAAAATCCCCCCACCCCAAACTACCCTTTACGTGGAATATTTTTTGAAATTATTTATTGTCTAAAAAATGGCTCTTTAACGGTTTTTATTAAAATACCATGTATTAAGGATAATTACATGACAAATAAAATGTAAATCTTGAATTTGGAAGGAATTTTGTATAACCTTGTAAAACTAGTAAACATTAAGTGATAAACGAAAACGTACCACACAAAAAATAGATCTCAAAACAAATAGTTTGTTTCAAATAACTATATTTGTAGCTCATCAATCATTTCTAAGATATCCATTATTAATGGTTTGATTTGTTCAATACTTAGTCATTCTTTTCAAGTCCCATCGACTTTCAGTTGTTTCTTGCAATTGCCTGGAATTTTAAGGCAGCATATAGCGTCCAGTTGTTAAAAATTTGACTATCGCTGTTCCCTTTGTATGTATGATGAAATGTGTAATTTAACTATTTCTACAAAGGTTTATTTGGATTAAAATGTAGTAGACAGAAAAATAAGCCTTAGTGAGAATTGTTGTATACCTACTAATAAACGATAGAGGGTAGAGAATGTTATGTGAATGTACCACATCAGATTTTCTAATCAGGAATTTTGTCCTAATAAGATTTTTGATGCTGTGCTTATTGATTGATTCTAAAACAATATTACGTTTTTCCAGAGTTTTCTTAAATTTGTTGTGCACCCAGGGGTGAATGTGAATTTTATTTTATGTTTCCTTCTCTTTGATTTTCTGCATTGTTGTAGTTTCTCATTGGTAAACTTCTGGACCTTTCTGACAATGAGATCTTTATGGAAGCCATTCTTGTGTGCTGTTTCCGTGATGTGTGTACGTTCTTTTTTCAAAAGTGTTTGAGAAAGCTGGATTTACATATCATCGAAGAAGATCAAATTAGAGTGAAAGCAGTAAGAAAAATGACTGCAGGAAAGGGAATATCAGTTCTGGTGTGCTTCAGAAAAGAAAGGAGCCATCTTGTTTAAAAAATATACTCCTGAGTGACAACCTAACAAACTTAGCAGCAATGACTGGAGAACTGCAATAAAAATGGCCGTTAATGTATGTTCACTATGTACAATTCCTGGCAGGACCCAAGGACCCACTGTCAGCATTGCCAGAGTGAGATAGAAACTCTTGGACACATCTTAGGTGCCTGCCCTTTCAGTGAGACTTTAGGAACACCCATCACCATAAAATTAGGTCTCGATTGCCAAAGCACTGAGGAAACATTGTCATGCAGTTTACAAAGAATGCTAGCAACTGATGGATCCTGCCAGAGAAGAGGTATGCTTGTCTTCCAGTTTCATTATCAATCCAACAGTAAGAACAGAGTCACATGATCAAGAAACGGCAGAAAAATGTACAGTTCTACATTACCATAAGAAATACTGTCCGAACTCCATCCAAGTGATTGGAGTCATGGTCGGAGCTAGAGCCACAATACTTCTACAGCTGGTCAACCTCTGTGCATGCATAACTTTATTCACCTTTTGGAAATTTGTGACAATTTCATGGCTTCGTCATACAAAAGTTTACAATTACAGACTTAAAAATTAAACTATAGAGATAACATTATTTACAATTATGCATTGAATTCCTGTATACTATAAAAACATTGCTTGATTAAGAACTTTTTGACCTTCTTTCTAAATCTAATTGGGTGTTTGTCTGTGATTTCATTGGTTATCGAGTTATACATTTGGATGCTGGTATGCAGTATTGAATCAATTTTTAATTGTTCTGGCTACTTGTAAGTGAATTTTACTGCTGTACTATGATTATGAATTGCATTATTTGAGTAAAATTGTTGTATATTACTATTTATGAAGTAAACAAATCAATATTAATAACAATATTAAAATCATAAACATAAATAAATTATTATAAAACTTATATCTAGTATACATATATGCAAGGTAAGGTGAGTAAGCGGTCTAATTAAAGATTCGTTCCTTGCCCCTACAACCGAATCAGACATTCTGCAAATAATAAAGGACCTAAAACCGAAATATTCAGCTGGAATAGACGAGATACCAGATTTCCTTATTAAACAGTGTGCTCATCTAATCGTCCAGCCATTAATGTACTTATGCAATGAATCCTTTAGCAATGGAGTTTTTCCTACCTGTCTAAAAACAGCTATCGTTAAACCACTATACAAAAAAGGAGAACAAAATAATATGGAAAACTACAGACCTATTGCTTTACTGTCGGTATTCTCAAAAATTTTGGAAAAGCTTTTTTATAAGCGACTTTTGAGCTTCTTAGAAACAAATAGCCTGTTATCTAGCAACCAACATGGCTTCAGAAGTAATCGTTCTACTGAAACAGCTATATTCTCTTTTATGTGCGAGTCCCTCGGTCCCATAGATGTAAAAGACCATATCTCGGCAATATTCTTAGACCTGTCAAAAGCCTTTGATACAATAGACCACAAAAAGCTACTAGCAAAACTAGAAAATTATGGAATTAGAGGGTTACCCCACAAGTGGATCAATTCATATTTATGCCATAGGAGACAACTTGTACAAATCAAACACAGAGGAAACTCTGAGCTAAAAAACTATAGATCAAGTTCCCTTGCGATTACTTATGGAGTACCACAAGGTTCCATATTAGGTCCAATACTATTTCTGCTCTTTATAAATGACTTTGCTTTAGACGACCCTCACGCCAAGTCCTTTCTCTTCACTGATGATACAAATATTCTTATTAGGTTAAAAAGGAAAGATAACTTTCTAAAGTTATATCAGACAAAATAGCTAATTATTTCACACAAAACAACCTTATAATAAACATCAATAAGACAGTTGCAATGGACATTCATACAAAAGGAAATAATGAATATCTAGCTCCCCAAATCCAACTTTTTAACCAGACTATCGAGAAAGTGGAAAAAACAAAATTTCTTGGTCTTTGGGTCCAAAACAATTTAAAATGGGAAAACCACATAAGTCATATTAATAAAAAGCTAGGCACAGCATGTTACATGATGCGGATATTAGCAGGAAGCACAAGGATAGAGACCACCAGAATGGCTTATTTTGCATACGTCCATTCTTTATTACGAAATGGGGCGAGTCAGCAGCAAGCAAAACATGCTTTATAATGCAAAAGAAAATAATTCGAGCCATGACTGGGGCAAGTTTAAGATCATCATGTAAACCCCTGTTTAAATCATTAAACATACTTCCACTCCCTTGCATCTATATATTTGAAACAATAATGTTCATCCACAAAACTACAAACAATACAGATTCCCCCTTCACGAGGAATGAAACAGTGCACCAGCATAATACAAGGCAAACCAATAATCTACATATTTCTCAACGTAATACCTCTCTGTGCCAAAAAAGTATATTACATTCTGGGCTAAAGATATACAACTGTCTACCAAAATCTATAAAAGGAATTGAGCAAGAAAATACTCTCAAACACTCTTTAAAGGCATATCTGATTAACCACTGCTTTTACTCTATTCAAGAATTCTTAACTAAAGAGAATTTATAAGTACTGTAACATGTAATTATAATTTATTATTAGAAACTTATACATATTTTGGTTTGATAAATTTTGTAATATTTTGTAAACTTACCTTGATGTGTCCAGCATAGATTGCACCTTATTTTCTTTGTAAACTTATACATATCTTGGTTTATTAATTTTTGTAATATCTTGTAAATATTTTATTATCTTACTTTGACGTGTCCAATATTGAATGTACTTCTGTACGTAACAATTCACTGGAACAATAAAAATGAAATGAAATGAAGTTATTTTGTTTAAAATGGATTTTACAGTGGGCAGACCTAGCTAGATTAAACATTTTTCGTATGATTTTGTTTTGTGTTACAAAGCGAGTATTAATGTCTACTGAATTTCCCCACAAGATAATGCCATATGCAAGAACTGACTGAACATATGCAAAATAAATTATCTTTAGTGTACTGAGGTTGCATACGTCTTTTAGTGCAGAGACTATATAATGAGTTCTGTTAATTCCTGTTGTAATGTTGCGAATGTTGAGACAGTGTTTTTTAACACTTAAATGATTTCAGTCAAATTATATAATATATAAATTCAATAACAGCCCGCCTTGAAGCAATATGTGTATGTAATAATTTGTAAAATGTATGTAACAGTCATTGTATATGTTTATATTATTGTGTACTATTGTATCCATGTGTAATAATGTAGGAGCTGTGAGAATAATAAGTTAAAAGTTGCTAACAATGAGGTAACAATGAGGTAACCTTGAGTCAATAATGAGTAAGAAAGTTTAACAGTACTACTTATGATTCTTGGAGTAACAATAATGTAAATTTTGAGACAGTTTAAAAATAGCTAATCAGCAACCAGAAAAAGCTTTAGTTAAATGAAGGTATTCTATTGGAGTAGGATTAGCCAATCAGAGACTTGAAATACAGAAATTTACAAGTTTAGACGGTTGAAATCAATTCAGTTGCCTGCAAACAGTGTTCTTAACTGGACGCGAGATACATCCTCGAGAGATTTAATACGCATTCGTGTGAGACGAAAAATAGTTTACGTGTTAAAAAGTGCAAGTAATTCATAAAAGAATCTCACAGCTCTCTATATCAGTGAAGTGTTATTTTAAATTGTATCAAGTATTAATAAAAGAAGTGAAGTAAAATTATAATCTGTGTAAGCCTACATTCTTAGTCACACCACAACCCTACTAAGAGAAACGTGTCTCTAACAAATACTGACGCAGCCGAGACAAACATAAATATATAATATTTAAAGAAACAGTTAAATTACAAAGTTAATATTTTTTTTAAACTTGGAGCAAAGGCCACCTGAAAATATATTTGGGGCAAAGGCTACCGGAAACTGTTTACTATACGAGCGGTTGAAACTACTACAAGCTCAGCTCCCCAACAATCAAAATACGATACAACTCCTTCTAAAATACAGCTTTCTCAATGTGTGATTTCCAGTTTAAAGATTTGTCTATAGATATTCCTAAGAATTTAGCTTCTGATGTGTACTGAATTACTTTGTTATTATAGGTGATCATTGGATGAACATTTAGCCTCTCTCTATTGGATAGTGTGAAGCTCATACACAGGGATTTATTAGTATTTAATATCAGCTTGTTTGTGGTGTAGGTATTTCAGCATTCATACAAGAACTAGCAGTTGCTCAGTCAAAGAATCACTTTTCAGTAACAAATAGCTCTCTCTCTGTATGTTACTTTTAATTTATACTTACACTAGTGGCTTGAAAGCAGAAATATTTATCAAGAGCTTTCATATACTTAACTGCACAGTACTTAAAACACAATATTGCGAGTAAATTTCCTGTGTGCAATAGTGTTTTCATTTTGAATAGAGTTGCCCCCTAAGGGGCTTGCACCTCTTTTATGAATATTTGTACCATCATTCATATTTTAGTTCTTGCTGTTTAACAATTCCTTAGCACTATACCACGCCGAATGTGGACAGCCTCTTAAATGATAACTCATTATTAAACACAGAACATACAAAATAAAGCATGTAATCCAATATAATACATGGAACAAAACAAAATAATATTGCATATATGGGAATCTAGTGTAGCTTTGAATTTATGTGCAGTCCAAGTTTGAAACTTAAAATAATAAAAAAAAATTAGTTGGCGAATGTAATGTGCATAGGATAAATTTATTTTGTACAACAGTGGACATGTGGATAACATTTCAGAACATACCTAGTATTTATAAAAAGCCTATTGAAACATGACGGCCATTGTTAAAGAAATTACCACCACCTGTTAAAGTGAACATGAAATACCTATGCTACATAAGAATAGTCAGTACTGCCAGTATTACAAATATATTTCCTAGTTTTAGTTGCAAGTAATGCCAATTTCTGTTGCCACCGAAAGCGAACATTGCTCTCTGCTACATTAAACTCCTTCCTGCCTTTTGTTACCATTTTTTTCAGCATAAAGTATCACTTTAACGTGAAAGTAGCATCATAAGATGTTCTGTTTGCCCTCCATTCCCTTACTTCCTACTAATTCCAGTACCCTTTGCAATAATAGGCTAACAATTAATGTAATGAAGAGAGAATGACAACAATGCATTGTGATGTAACATAGGTATGATAAATTTGAGCAGTTACTAACAAACTATGCAACAATTTTGTACTCAAATCTAATGTGCCTTTGAATCTAATGTGTACTACAATTTTGAATACTGTATTTGGAAAAAAAAGTGTGCGGAATAGGTTCGCAAAAATATGGTATAATAAGTTTAAACTTGTGGTAGCCTTTTTTAGCAGATAAACATTAGGTGGCATGGTTACCAACAGTGTGAGCAACATACCAATGGTAAATAAGCACTACCTTATGTTTGAAACAGATATATGAAGTTAAAACAGCCAATTACTGTGAAATTGATGCACATTTTGCAAATATTTGGGCAATTAACAAAGGAAATTATTCCAAAGAAGTTAAGAGCTGAAGCATACAACATATGGACAACACACACCTTAAGAGGCAAAGGTGTCTTGGGTGAGAAATAAAAAAGTTCTCTCCTGTTCTGAATGGACCAATGCCCTGAAGATGTCCCGCAACATAGCTGCAGTTGGCGCTATACTAGGCAGAACTTTCAGCACAACCTGCTGTCATTTTCCAGAATGCAGCAAGATTGAAACCCTAGGAGTCGTGCTGGGTTCATGTCCTAAAAATGAACTGGTAATTAACACTAGACATCGTGAAGCTCTTTGGCGTCTTTACTCAAATCCATGGGATGGGGAGTATGTAAAGAGGTTCATTGCATCTCTCTAATGGTTCATACAGAAGAGCAGACATTGTTGTACTTAACCGGCCCTAAGCAACAGCAGTTGTCATCAACCCTACCATCTGGTTCAAGAGAGATGTTGATACAAGCCACGCCTCCCTAATTTAGCCATGAAATAGCATCTCCCAGTTGAAAACTGTTTCATCATCGGATTATTTTTTGGGAGTAGGGGAGTTATACCAAATTTAACGTTGACACATTTAAAAAAGGCTCAACATTTCTAAAAAAATGCTTATCTGATATAGTAATTGATATTATCAAAGATACTTTAAAAATCCTGCATCACCATTTATAATTTGTTTGGTAATTTTTTCTCTTGTAGAGTATAAATATTGTTGTTGTAAAATTTTAATAGTATTTTTATATCATGATGTTTATTGATTTTTAGTTTCATTTAATTGTTATTTTATATATAATTTGTTCTGTACTTTCTATTCTATCCATTTAGTTTATTGTAATTCAAGACCCCTATGGTCACCGATAGATGTCGGCAAGTGTCAGATTTTGATTAAATATATATATATATATAGAATTTAATATCTTTGCGACATTGTAGACATTGAGCAGTTTCAATTGCTATGCTACTCTATAGACAGGACTTTCAAGATTCATGTACAGCTTCATATATATAATATAATTTTTTTTTTTTTCATAAATCTTTTCTAAATAATTTCATGTAAATTTAAACAGTTTGTATGTATATTTATACACTGTTCATCGTGCTTTGTCTACATTGGCAAATTTGAATAGGGAAAGCTGATAGATAAATAAATCTTTCAATATTATTATTATTATTATTATTATTATTATTATTATTATTATTATTAATACTGCAGTCTGAAAACCAAGCTAATATATGGTATCTTCAGATATTACAGTATTAACATAAAATAACATCAGCTATAAGAGGTGGTTTTATAAAGATTTAAGGTTTTAAAGTAAGCTAAAAGAATAATTTGTGCCTCAACCTTCAGTTACAGGTAGCGAGGACTCGTGTGTCTATTTCCTAGACATCGAGCGAGAGGAGCGACCATGTGTCAACAAGCTGCAAGGACACGCCTGTCCAGTGCTGGGTGTTAGCTTCAATTATGATGAGTCACTTCTTGCTACAAGCGACTATCAGGGCCTTGTTATTGTTTGGAGACGAGAACAGCCTCCTACGTGATACATAGCATTTATATCTTGTTAAACTTGTATGATTATAAATAAAAACAGTATTAATATTATCCAAAATGTGCAATGTTTTATTTAATGAAGAGTTATTACCAGGCATAGGAATTGTTAAAGAAGTTGGCCATATCAATACAAGGAATGTAAACAATAGTACAACGGTCATTGTCAGACAGGTAAAAAATGGTCTGAAGACTTTACGAGAGATGGAGAGGGGGTGTGGTTTGTTAGCTTCCACATCTGGGCTTATAATCCAGTAACAGTTTAACTTATTTCCTTCTGTCCTGGCTTTAATCCTTAGATATTCCTATGCCTGCTGATAACATGAGATGCTATTGAATATATTAGCTTTAAAATAATCTGATCATCATTTCGTGTTTTTTATTTTCTCTATTAGTTATCTATGGAAAGTAGAGGCAGTATTGCATTCCACTGAAAATTGAATACCGAGATTTCATTGAAAATACACGTTTTGAAACCCCCTGAATAAAAAAAAAAAACATTTTTAGAAAAAGGTCAGTGTCTGTGAACAACACAATTCCAAAACGAAAAGTCTGTTAATTACAAGGTTCAGTATCTTTCAATCATGTAACATTAAGATTTTCAATAAAATCCCTGCCCCCCCACCCAGTGTGAGTTGCTGCATTAGAGCACGTGAATGCACTAACTTTTGACACCTTGAAGATTTATTGGTTATTTTTTCTATCAAAACTATTGAATGTAACGTATACATAGTAATTTAAACTCTATGGCATTTAAATCTGCCGTGCTTCTCTCAACTCAGTGAGATGTGGCATCACGGTCGCTAACACATCTTGACCTGTGCACGTTTTAAGGAGCTTCTGCGCATGCACAACTGATATGATGTAATTACCTTAGGGGCCAAATACATAGGGATCGTGCACACATGAAGAAGTGCACAGCCTGACGAAACTTTTACTGCACTCTGTTCCCATACTATCACTACAATTTTATGTCTATGCCACTAGGTGGTAGCACACTGCAGAAGTTAGTCACTTTAGCAGAAGTAGGTAATGTGCAGAAGCACAAAAACTGTCCCAGTTACTGCATACCAACCATAACCTCAACTGCAATTCAATTTATACATTACTTTGTTCTCGTCCTAACACGCTGTACTTAATTATAACAACAAACATCCACAAAAAACCCTTTCTGTCGTCAGACAAGTCATGCATTATTATTATTATTATTATTATTATTATTATTATTATTATTATTATTATTATTATTATTATTATTATTATTATTATTATTGGGAGTGACTGCTGCTGTATCAATTTGTTCATAACCATAACTATTATAAAACAGATGCTATTTCACATTTTTGGGGCTGTCTGACTGAAATTTTGTGAACACTCAA
The DNA here is from genome assembly GCA_030765065.1 of Deroplatys truncata. NCBI lineage: Eukaryota > Metazoa > Arthropoda > Insecta > Mantodea > Mantidae > Deroplatys > Deroplatys truncata. The sequence goes on along the minus strand of CM060975.1, from coordinate 18,426,645 downwards.
AATGCATACTCACGAGCCATTACTGCCCTACCTTTTACATGAACTTTTTGAAATGTTTTTTTATTTCTAAAAAATGGCTGTATCAGTTTTGTTTAAAATGCCAATATTTAAGATATTTAAATGACAAATAAAATGTATGTATATCTTGAAATTTCTGGGAAAACTTCCCTTCGCTCAGAAGAAATTTTGTATAACTGGTAAACCATAAGAGATAGATAAGAATGTACTACACAAAAAAAAAGAAGATGTCTTTAAAACACAGAATTTATTTGAAATAACTTTTTTGTGGCATCAGCCATTTCCAAGATATTGTCACGTATGTAATTAACGAGTGTTTTAATTCATATTATTTTTGTAGCATCTTAGAAATCCGTTTAGCATATTCTTGTGAGTTTTAGTATTTCTTAACAAACAGATGCTTTTATAAGTAACAGGACGTATGTGGTTAACCTTTTACTGTTACATTGTAGGCATGACAGGAAGTTCCATCCTATGAATAATAGGATATTCAGCAACTAATAAGTTGAAATTGGTTAGCCACTTCCAATGATGATTCCCAGTGGACCTTTACCGGATGTTGGTTTTTCTTGGGAATACGTGCAAAATGACACGGTTGTTGATGTGTACGTCATTTGGAAAGTCCTGGAATAGATTAAATGGTTCCTTCTGATTGGCGGGTATACCAGAGCTTAGGGCGTAATTGCTATAATCCCTCTAAACAATGCTAAGAACTGTATATTCTGAATTCCGCGCTCTTGACTGTCAGCTCTTGTCCGAGGCACCACGTGCCGCGCAGGGATGCTCTGGACCCTGCCCGAGAGATCTCGCCACCATACCGACGCATCTTCGGAGGTAAGAACCTTCAACTGTTTACTTTATAACCTATGTCAAACGTCAGTAGTCTTGTCTACTATATTCTATCTGGATAATTTTCATTGTCTTACAAATATATCTGACATGCCTTATCTTGCTGTACCATAGTAGTTGTACTTATATACTTGTCATTTGTCTCTTTATAATCTGTCAATATACTCACTACAGGTATTCTTTTATATTCTTATTTTGCTCTCTTAGCTACGCTCCCCAGTCATCAACCCAGGTTGTGACAATATCCGTTATTAATATACTGAACTCTCAGTAACCTGGTCCTCTAGTAGTCTGGGGTCTACTCACTCAAGCAGAAATGACGCATGTAACAACATTAGTTAATTATGATGTTATACAATGCTATACATATTTGAAATACTGAACAATGGTGATGAGGTAGTCAGTTTGGAATCATCAATTGCTGACCCTTTGTACAGTGGCATAATTCCACAAGCTTCCAGGTGGAGGAGAAATTGGTGAAGATGTTGCTGAGTGAGGAAAACTGTGAAGTAACACAAACTTTAGCAGAAAGAAATAATCAAAAGCATGCAAAAAAGTGATGAAGAAGAGAGTATTAAGATTACTCACACTACTGGTGCTGAAGCTGTAGATATCTTTGTGCAGTTGAGGCAGCATTTTTAACACTTAAATGATTTCAGTCTAATTATATAATATGTAAATTCAATAACAGCCCACCTTGAAGCAATATGTGTATGTAATAATTTGTAAAATGTATGTAACAGTCATTGCATATGCTTATATTATTGTATACATGTTCAATAATGTTATGTGAACACATTACGTAATTTAATAATGTAGGAGCTGTGAGAATAATAAGTTAAAAGTTGCTAACAATGAGGTAACCTTGAGGCAATAATGAGTTTGAGAGTTTAATAATACTACTTCTGATTATTGGAGTAACAATAATGTAATTTTAGTGACAGTTTATAAAATAGCCAATCAACAACCAGAAAAAACTTTAGTTAAAAGAAGGTAGGAGTAGGATTAGCCAATCAGGAACTGAAAAGGAGAAACATTTACAAATTCAGAAGTCAGTTGGTTGCAGACAGCGTTACTAACCAGACGCAAAAAGTGCCCTCAAGAGATTTAATACGTTTTCGTGGGAGACGAAAATAGTTTACATATTAAAAAGTGCAAGTATTTAATAAAAACATCTCACACTCTCTCTCTATATCAGTGAAGCGTTATTTAAATCGTATCAAGCATTAATAAAAGGAGTGAAGTAAAATTATAATCTGTGTAAGCCTACATTCTTAGTCGCACCACAACCCTGCTAAGAGAAACATGTCTCTAACAATAATACTGACGCAGCCAAGGCAAACATAAATATAATATTTAAAGAAACAGTCAAATTACAAAGTTGATATATTTTTTTTAAAATTGGGCCAAAGGCCACCTGAAAGTACATTTTGGGGCGAAGGATACTGGAAAGTGGGTACTATACATGTGCTTGCAATGAATTTCAAGCTCGGTTGAAATATAATACAACTCCTCCAATACATCTACTTCAAATTGACGCCCAAAGCGTGGTGCAAATAACAACAAAACAAATCATCTTCTTCAAATTGGCGTCCATAGGTGGAGCTAAATAAATATCTTTCTCACAGCACATTATGCAACAACCGTGATGTGAAACAGTTGTATGATAAAACATGCCACTGTCACATATCGTCCTTGCACCAACTAAAAGTTGGGACATGTCTCATAGTGAGTGATACTACTGTGTATGTACACACTCAAAGAACTAAGTTTTGTGTGAAAATGAAAGTATCTTTGGGTATAATAAAGTATAATCTCTAAGTGTTTAAACTAAATTTCAGACATTCTCAATAATCCAACACTTCCTATAATCTGGCACGCATATGGCAGGTTAGCGAGAGTCTACTGCAGTTAAAATTTTCAATACTTTGTCATTTTTTAAAGTGCTGTTCAGTATTCAGTTGTTTCTCTTGATATCATGGAATTTCTAGGCCAGCATATAGCGAATAGCTATTAAACATCTGACTGTCAATTCAGTTTTCCCTATCCCCCTTGTGGCTTCAACAAAATGTATAATGAAAGTTTTCTGCAAAGGTTTTATCTCTTAACATGAAGTAGATAGAGCAGCAGGCTTTTATAAGAATTGTTTGTGGAAGCTGTACAGATATAAACAACACCGCTCTCACAGCCCAGTCAGTAAAGCACCTGTCTGCTGTATGAAGTGTCCCAGGTTTGATTCCCAGCTGTGGATGGGACTTTTTTCTAGCCAAGATTATTCCCAAGATTCTAGAAGCATGAATGAGAATGTGATCTAAGTATAGAACCCAAAGAAAAGCTAGAAATCCAATGACAACCTTATACAAGTTAACACCGTGACAGACAGGCAAAATGTTCCAAAGGTAAAAGGCCACCAGTATGAGCATTGAAGATAAAGGTGGGGTATAAACAGAACAATACAATGAATTATATAGAGTAGAGAAAGTCATGTGAATGTAACACATCTGATTTTTCTTAAGTCAACACACCCTGTACACTTGAGTTAATTCCTAAAATATTCTGGATAGTTGCACTGCTAGGAAACGTCTAGAAACTTAAAATGAGATTTTGTTCTGATGTTTAGTACTCACATGACTTTCTCTACTTGCTCTTCTACAAACTATTTTTACAAAACCTCATTATGTTAACAAGATAAACCTTAATCACTCATTTCACTGTAGGTATAAAAGTAATACTAAGTTAAAGTGATAGTCAAATTATTTTCAAAGTCAGTCACTATGTGATAGCTTTAAATTCTGTTCTCTTAGCATGAACATGAAACAGAATGAAAGAAAGAAAGAAAGAAAGAAAAAAAAAAAGATTGATGTTTCCTTCACATAACTTTCTCATACCCTCTAATTTATTAGTGGGTATACAAACTATTCTAACACATATTTTTCTATGTACTACATTTTAATTCAAATAAACCTTTACAGAAACAGCTACATTACACATTTCGTTATAGACATAAAGGGAACAGCGATAGTCCAATGTTTAACAACTAGACGCTATATGCTGGTCTTAAAATTCCATACTGTTTCCATGACATCAGAAGAAACAACGAATATACACAGAACTTCAAAAGAATAACAATTTAAACCATTAATAATGGATATCTCTGAAATGGCTAAAGTAACAAAAAAAATCTGATGTGTTACACTCATATGACTTTCTCTACTCTTGTACAAACTATTTTTACAAACTCTTATTCCCCATCTACTTCATGTTAATTCAGATAAACATTTGCAGACTCTATCTTATTGCTAATTTTCTTGTAGATGTAAGAGGAATATATATTTACAAGGGAATATAGAAATACAGTAGCCTTTAAGCATAGACATATCTCTTAATAGCTGGTTGCTATGTGCAGCATCATTCTCTTTGCCACAGATTAATACTCTTTGCATATGCAAGACAAAAACATGAATAACGAATTCCCATTTGAGAAAATAAGTATTGAAAAATTTAAGAGAATAACAAGCAATATCTCGAAAATGGTTCACTCAACAACAAAACTGTATATGACATAAATTGTGTATTTTAACACGATCTACATTTTTTGTGTAGTACAATTTTGTCTATCTCTTATGGTTTACCAGTTATGTAAAAGTCGTTCACAATGAAGAATACTTTTGGAGACATTCCCAGAAAATTCGAGATATACATTTTATTTGTCATGAAAATATCTTAAACATATGATATTTTAATCAAAATCGTTAGAGCCATTTTTGAGAAAATTAAAATTTTTTGAAAAATGTTCCATGTAAAGGGTAATCTGGGATGGGGGGATTTTCTTGAAAACCTTCGTGTCGCATCTCTGGAAGATACTGAACCTAAATACCAAGTTTGGTGTTTATCCGACTGTTCGCTTCTGAGTTATGCTGCTCAAAGACACACAGACACACACAAGGACATGTTTCCAAAAATCTCGGTATCGAATTTTTGGGTGGAACGCAATACCTCCTCTAGCTACTATGTTTGTGGTAGAGAAGTAATATTCTGTTGTAAAGTACGTTCAACTGTAATGAATAAGTTGAACACAATCTTATTGTTTATCAGTGACAAGCTTGTGTCCTGCACTGTTTGCTGCGAGCTTCATAACAAACCTTCATTCAGTCCAACGCCACTGCACGGTATTTTGATGCATAGTTAGGCATAAACAAATGCTTTGGAGAACATTGTTCCTGGAGCAGATTTTCTGTTTTTGATAGTTCTCTTGCACCAAGTTCAAGCCAAAGACCATGCTGCCTCACTTCTGTAGCACTCCAAATGTTGACAATGTAATTGTTCTGCTAGTCCACTTGATTCACCCAAATAAGTTGCTCCTTTATATCGATGCTGACTTTCCAGAGAATCTAAGATCTCACAAATTCTTTGGCAATACAAGAACCTTCTGATAATCACCATGTTTATTAAGGTTTCTCTCCTCTCCCTACCTATTAAGAGACCTGGTAGAGAGCAGCAACATAGCGTTTGACAGTGCTCCAGTTCTTTACATAAGACAGGGTGTGTCATTACCGTTTTAGCAGTACCTGCTTGCATCAGCTGCAGAGATTCTACTCTGTTACTCCCTCTTTCCTCCCACTTCCTCTCTCTCCCTCTCTGTGTAATGTACATGTGATGTGACGTTTTTAAAACCAGTAATTAAATTAGCTCTTCTGGGATACTAATGAAAACTAAAACACCAGTAACATGTTTTAACAGTACACAAACTTGTGTCTTTACCTTGTGCTTTTTTTTATGGACGCTCTTTAATTGCCATGGTCCTTAACGTCCCATTCATTCTATGTTGGGCGTGAAAGACCGGTAATTTTGCTCAGAGGCCTCTTTATCACGCTTGAGGTTGTTTTACGTGCGTAAATCTACGATACAGGACCACCGGCCTTTACATCCCTTCCGTAGGAAGTCATGTTAAGCATTTTTACGCCCGAAAACATCCATCGCCCTCCGCCGTGTTTGAACCCGCGACCTCGGGAACTAGAGGCTAGCATGTTAACCACTAGACCACGAAGGGTTATAGTTCTTTGGCTTGTTATGTGATGGGAACTATACTGTTTTTCTAGTAAATGGTTTACGTACATGATAATAGAACGAAAAACTAATATAACTTTTTACATATTCAACCTATCGAAATGTATAACTTGTAAAACACGTTATGTTTGAAACGGGAAATTCAAGAAGCCCAGAACATGCCAAGAGGTTACATTTAGTGTTATCTTTATTAAATGTTTTTAGAGAAAAGAAATCTTATGTAATTCGCCTTACATCTAGATAGCTTCTTCTGGTTTCTAAATCCGAAGGTTTTGGGTTCGATTCCCGACTGGGACGGGGAATTTTACTTTAACTAGAATCGTTGCCTAACCCCAGACAGCTTGAAAATATTAATGTGACTGTTTAATAGTAAAAAAATATTGTGTTACATTCACATGATTTTCTCTACTCTCTATCGCTTATTGGTGGGTATACAAACTATTTTCAATAACGCTTATTTTTCTGTCTACTTCGTTTTACTCCAAATAAACCTTTACAGAAACAGCTACATTACACATTTTGTTATAGATACAAAGAGAACAGCGATAGTCAAATGTTTAACAAATGAACGCTATATGCTGGCCTTAAAATTCCATACTGTTTCCATGACATCGCGAGAAACAACTGAATGTTGACAAAACTTTAAAGAATGTCCAAGTAATGAACAATTCGAACCATTAATAACGGATATCTCGGAAATGGCTTATGCCATAAAAAAGTTATTTGAAATAAATTGTGTTTCTGTGTGGTACGTTTTCGTCTATCGCTTAACATTTACTAGTTATACAAAATTCCTTCCGAAAGAAGGGGACTTCATAGCCTGTTCTCAGAAAATTCAAAATATGCATTTTATTTGTTATGTAAATATTTTAACATGTATTTTAATCAAAATCGTTAGTCATTTTTTAGGAAATAAATAATTTTGAAAAATGTTCCATGCAAAGTGTAGTTTGAGGTAGAGGCATTTTCTTGGAAATCTTCGTGTCGCATCTCTAGAAGGTACTGAACCCAAATACCAAGTTTCGTTTTTAAGTTATACTGTTTACAGACACACACACACGCGGACCTTTTTCTAAAAATGCTTTTTTGTATTCGGGAGACGTCAAATCGTGTGTTTTCGGTGAAATCTCGATATGGAATTTTTGGGGGAAATGCAATACCTCCTCTACCGACTATGTACGTGGTAGAGAAAGCAAAAACTGAGAAAACCAACGTTAAGAAAACGTATAGTTTATCGCGCAATAACACCATCAGTTGTTTCTTAAGTCAAAGCCCCCTGGATGATAACAGAAGTTAAAGGGAGTGTACAAATGAAACAATTAAAAATAGGAATAAAATTACACGATAATGAATTTTAATGTAGCACCACATCAAGAGGAAAGCAAGAAATTAATTAATGTATTATAAATATTGGTAAATTCTAACTTGCTTATAATCATGGCATTTAAAGCGACATGCCTGATTTGTGGTATGTAAATAAACAGATAAATGAAAATCGATCGTAAAACTTTGTTGGCATAGCTAGTAGGAGACAAAATGTAGGCTGAAAGAAACATAAACGCAGCAACGAAAGACCTGAACTAGTCGCAATGCGTTTGGTTGCTAGATGCGAAGAGTTAACAATGCCAGAAGAGACGGCAAGAGAGATACTACTAGACTTTCGAAGCAGGACGCGAACCGGCTGCAAAGAAGAAAGAATTAATTACTAATTTACGTGGTAGACAATAAAATATCACATGTAAAAGGCTGTTGATAGTGGGAAGATTACTGCCTAAACAGATTAAATTTAGTACTGTACTGCAAATAGTGACGTATCTGTAGTAACGGACGCATTGAGTAAGAAACCTAGCTTCGTGGAAAAGTATCTGAAGGCCAAAACGTGAAGAAATAATTGTTCCACTTTCAGAAAAATTATTATGCGTCAAAAGCATAAAAGATTGTTAAATTTGGAATATTTGAGTTTACCACAAAGAGCGTCAAACCACAATTCACATAATCTACAGAATTTGTGTTCATCAAGAAATACTCATGCAGAAGTAAGACAAAGAAGTTGTTAATATCCAAACTGGAAAAGAGTTCTTATCATTTAACAACTTGCATAGATACCCTTGCAAGGAACCTTGAGATACTACTTTATAGCACCGACAACGTTGCGAACAACCGCAAACAACCGCAAATTATCAACTGTTATGTAGATAACATCTTTTTTCAAGAGCAATAAGCGAGATATGTCGACTTTTGCTTTTTCTACCGCTTGCCTGTAATAAGTAGAGGAAGAACCTACTATATTCCACCCAAAACTTCCAAATGGAGATTTCATCGGAAATGTTTTGAGATCCCTGAATAATAATAATAATAATAATAATAATAATAATAATAAACGTTAAAGAAATGTATGTGTCTATAAACAGCATAACTCAAAAACGAAAAATGCCAGATAAGTACCAAACTTGGTGCTGAAGCTCAGGAACTTCTAAAGATGCGGCATGAAGATTTTCAAGAAAATCCGACCACCCCAAAATACCCTTTACACGGAACATTCTTCGAAAATTTTGATTTTCTCAAAAATGGCTCTAACGATTTTGATTAAAATACCGTTTATCAAAGATATTTGCGTGACAAATAAAATGTATATCTTGAATTTTCTGGGAATAGCCTGTGAAGTCCTCTTCATTCGGAAGGAATTTTGTATAATCCTGTATAACTGGTAAGCCTTAAGCGATAGACGAAAATGTACTACACAAAAAATGTAGATGTCTTTAAACCACGCAATTTATTTTAAATAACTTTTTTGTGGCATCAATCATTTCCGAGATACCCGTTATTAATATTTCCAATTGTTCAACACTTAGCCATTGTTTCAATGTTCTGTCGATTTTCAGTTGTTTCTGGCGAAGTCATGGAAACAGTATGGAATTTTAAGGCCAGTATATAGCGTCCAGTTGTTAGACATTTGACTATCGCTGTTCTCTTTGTATCTGTAACGAAATGTGTAATGTAGCTGTTTCTGCAAAGATTTATCTGGAACAAAATGTGTAGATAGAAAAATAAGCTTTTGTAACAATAGTTTCATATCCATTAATAAAAGATAGAGGGTAGAGAAAGTCATGTGAATGTAACATCAGATTCTTTTTAAAATTAATTTCTTAGAAAGTACACTGTTCAAAAAAATTGAGGAACGCATATTTAAATCAAAGCCCAAAATAAAATAGACAACGTAAATTTTGCCATGTTTTGAAGTATTGCCTAAAACTGAAGTAATTGTAAAACTTTGTTAGTTTTTCTCTGAGTAACCCAATACTCATTGCAACTTTTAATGGGGGCCCTAACCCAATATTGCTTTCACCTCTTAGAGGGGCCCTAACTTAACCCAATACTCACTGCACCTTCAGGGAGTCACTAACCCAATACTCCTTGCACCTCTGACATGATCAACAGTTATTTCCATTAACAACAATGCGTCAAAGAGTAGAATCAGACAACTGAAAAATTTAATGCCATATCCGGGATTTGAACCACGGATCTTCCAGTTTCCGCCCGGTTGCTCTTACCAAATGAGGTACTTGTCGGTACGACATTAAATCCCGGCTATGGCATAGAATTTTGCAGTTGTCTGGTAGTATATTTCCAACCTTATTCAACAGACGGTTTGTTTGGAAGAACAATTAATTCCAATGCGTTAAAACATTACCAATCTAGCGGATCTGTCTGATGGCAATTCCCTATGCGCATGCGCACTATCGAGAATATGGCGAAGTTTGTTGTCGTTACGCCAGAAATTTACTATAAAAAAGGGCATCCTTAAGGGTGAGTGGGTGGGTGGATAATAATGATATTTTATTTGTTAATGAAGCTGTGAATTTCCAGGATCATATCAACGCAGCCGGTGTGCCGGAATTTTGTCCCGCAGGAGTTCTTTTATATGTCAGTAAATCTACTGATATGAGGTTGTCGCTTTTAAGCACACTTAAAAACCGTCGGTCTGGGCCGGATTTGAACCCACGACTTTGGGATCAGAAGGCCAGCGCCTAACCAACTGAGTCACCTAAATCGATGTGGGTGGATAGGTCACAGGCTCTGGAAAACCAATTCTAAGGTAATCTTACTAATCCTTTCACGCTATTTTAAAGTGTGATTGTATACTGTAGTTCTCCGTGCTACAGTTTAGGATTAATGTGTGTCTGACTGTCCTTATGTTCCCCCAGCACGTCTTACAGGGACTTTATTCAAGCACTCTCCCAGACTTACTAGAAAATGTGCCCCGGCAAATGAGAAGAAGCGTGTGGTTTAACGGGGCTCCAGCACATTTCAGTCGCATTGTTCGCTGGTATCTATCATGACATGAATAGGTAGCGGAGGATCTGTTTCATGGCCTGCACGCTCCCCCGACCCCATTCCTTTCGATTTTTACTTTCTCTACTACGTATAGTAAGTAGGGGAAGTATTGCATTCCACCCAAAAATTCGATACCGAGATTTCACCGGAAATATATGTTTTGAGATCTCCTGAATCCAAAAAAAGCATTTTTGGAAACATGTCCGTGTGTGTGTCTGTGAACAGCATAACTCAAAAACGAACATCGGATAAGCACCAAACTTGGTATTTAGGTTCAGTATCTTCCAGAGATGCGACACGAAGGTTTTCAAGAAAATCCCCCCACTCCAGATTACCCTTTACATGGAAAATTTTTCGAAAATTTTAATTTTCTCAAAAATGGCTCTAACGATTTTGATGAAAATATCATATGTTTAAGATAATGTCATGAGAAATGAAATGTATATCTCGAATTTTCTGGGAATGTCTCCAAAAGTATTCTACATTGTGAACGCCTTTTGCATAACTGGTAAACCATAAGAGATAGACAAAATTTTACTACACAAAAAATGTAGATCGCGTTAAAATACACAACTTATGTCATATACATTTTTTTTGTTGAGTGAACCGTTTTCGAGATATTGCTTGTTATTTCCTTAAATTTTCCAATACTTATACTTTTTCTCAAATACGTTATTCATTTTTTTATGTCCTGACATGCAAAGAGAATGGAATGCGCCACATAGCAACCAGCGTTAAAATATTTGACTATCGCTTAAAAGCTACCATATTCCCCTTGCATCTACAAGAAAAGTACCAATAAGATTGACATCTCGATATCTTGATTAACATAAAGCATATGGAGAATAGGCGTTTGTAAAATTAGATTGTACAAGAGTAGAGAAAGTCATGTGAGTGTAACACATCAGATTTTTATCTCTGGGAGTACTTTAACCACTTGGTTTATGCGTCATGGGAGCCTGCAAAACCATTACATGCCGTCAAGGAGTATTTGACAGGTGCGATAGTCCATGAATCACGTGCGCCTAGACGCAAAACGAGAACATTTCGAACATTTGATATGAGATTGTGTGTCGAGCTGACAGTGTCAATGTCAAAAACAGATTGATGTGCCACTTTAAAATGTTCTTTCACTAACAGCAGTTTATAAACCGAAAACGAAGGACATGAGGACATATGTATGTTTATATGAACTGCTTTTCTTGTTTCGGTGTAAGGAACGCGTCCCCAATCTTTATAAGCGCATTTTAGAATCAGCCTGTATACAACTATAAGTAATAATGTTATGCTATAACTATGTTGACTGTCGCATTCTTACTACTTTTGACCAATACAGCGTCACGAAACGTGTTTCAACCAATCATGGCTGCTTGCTTATCCCACATTTCTTATCAGTTCCCTAGCATCAATTAATTTGTTTGCAATCGTCATATTTTCTCTTCCACATAGATACTCAAAGTTAGCTTCACGAAGAGCACAAAGAGGAACAGAAACAGCATATGAAAGCAGTTGGATCAATTAATATTTTATTGAAGTCTTTATATACTTTATTTTAATCGTGAGGTAGTCAATCACTCGAGTTGTGATTATCTCCAGATAAATCAAAACGTCGGTGAGATTACTGTTGATAACATTTCACCTAAATTGGATGACATTTGTAGAAATTAGCAATCTCAGAATGGAATGACTACCCTTAAACCTTTAAAGGAGGACCCAACAGCTGGAATAATATTTGGAAAGGCACTCATTAAATTCCAAGGAGAGTAATGGTAAATTCTAGAAACTGAGTGAATGTGTGCTTGTAACGTTAAAATGATGCGCTTTGGAAAGAGAGATAACAGCGGATGAGGGTAAGTGCTCGTGAATGTTTCTCTAAGTCTATTTACGTGTTGTTTGTATCACAAGAGTGTACAACAAGGATTATTGAGATAAGATAGGCGGAGTGGTGACGTTAGGACGGAACCACGTCCTCTAGTGTAACTAAGTCACCATGTGGATACTGACTGTCGCCTGTCTGTTGGTAGACGTGCTGGGCCAGGATATCAACAGGTTCCCGCCAGACTTCAAGCTCGGCGCGGCCACCGCGTCCTACCAGGTGGAGGGAGGATGGGACGCCGACGGTGAGTACCTGGCTAACTAGCCCTCCTCGCTAGATACACGCACAGCCGTTACACCAGCTTCACTTCCAGGTAAAGGCGTCAACATCTGGGACACCCTCACGCACGAGTACCCCGAGTACATCACAGACAGGTCCAACGGTGATGTGGCTGCAGATTCCTATCACAAGATCAAGGAGGATGTGGCCTGCTTGTGGCAGCTCAAGGTGAGACAGTGTCGGTTGGTTACCAGGGAAACGGTTGTTCGGAATCTTACTTAACATTTCCATGGTAACGAGGTAGTAAAGTTGGCTGGTTACCTTGGAAACTGTTTGGAAAACTCAGAATCGTACTTACAATTTCCATGGTAACGAGGTAGTAAAGTTGGCTGGTTACCTTGGAAACAGTTTGAAAAATGCGGAATGTTATTTACCGTTTCCGTGGTAACGAGGTAGTAAAGTTGGCTGGTTACCTTGGAAACTGTTTGGAAAACTCAGAATCGTACTTACAATTTCCATGGTAACGAGGTAGTAAAGTTGGCTGGTTACCTTGGAAACTGTTTGGAAAACTCAGAATCTTACTTACAATTTCCATGGTAACGAGGCAATTAAGTTACGTGATTACTTTGGAAACTGTTTGGAAAGCGCGGAATGTTATTTACCGTTTCCATGGTAGCGAGGTAATTTAGTTGGTGGTTACTTTGGAAACAGTTTGAAAAACGCGGAATGTTATTTACCGTTTCCATGGTAGCGAGGTAATTTAGTTGGTGGTTACTTTGGAAACAGTTTGAAAAACGCGGAATGTTATTTACCGTTTCCATGGTAACGAGGTAGTAAAGTTGGCTAGTTACCTTAGAAACTGTTTGGAAAACTCAGAATCGTACTTACAATTTCCGTGGTAACGAGGTAGTAAAGTTGGCTGGTTACCTTGGAAACAGTTTGAAAAATGCGGAATGTTATTTACCGTTTCCATGGTAAAGAGGTAGTAAATTTGGGTGGTTACCTTGGAAACGCTTGGAAAACTCAGAATCTTACTTACAATTTCCATGGTAACGAGGTAGTTAAGCTGGGTGGTTGCCTAGGAAACCTTTGGAAAGCTCGAAATCTTACTTACCGTTTCCATGGTAACGAGGTAATTAAGTTAGGTGGTTACTTTGGAAACCGTTTGGAAAGTGCGGAATGTTATTTACCGTTTACATGGTAACGGTTGGGGCTACCTTGAAAACTGTTTAGAAAGTTCGGAATCTTACTTGCCATTTCTATGGTAACGAGGTAGTAAAGTTAGGCGGTTACCTTGGAAACCGAATGAACAGGACTTCAAAGGCTATTCTCACAAAATTCAAGATATAGAGTTTATTTGTCATATAAACATCTTTATTAAATGGTAAGGACATTTTTGACAAAATAAAAATGGCTACAAATTTTCCGTGAAGGTAAAGGGGGCGGGGAGAATTTTCTTGAAAATTTTAGTGTCGCATCCTTGGAAGATGCTGAACTAAAATACCAAGTTTGGTTTTTAACCGAAGTTTCGTTTTTGAGTTGTGACGTTTTCACACGCTAAAATGCTTTTTCTTTTATTTACGGAGTCTCAAAACGTACATTTCCGGTTGGTATCGAATTTTTGTGTGGAGTGCTATAACTTCTCCAATTACTATCGATAAACGGTACGGAAAATAAAAATAATCAAATTGGTTAGCGCTATTTTTGAGAAAATGAACAATAACGAACTTTTTTTTTTCATGTAAGCGGTAGTTTGGGATAGAGAAATGTTAAATACCAAGTTTATTATTTATCGTTTATCAGTAATACTGTTCATAGACACACAAACACACACGCGCGTGAACCTTTTCTTTAAAATATTCAGGGCTCTGGGTATCTCAAAACGTAGATATATTTCCGATGAAATCTCGATATGGAATTAATGGGTGCAATACACCAGTTTCCCCTGCCTGCGATAAGTGTGTAGTAGAGAATGTGGTAGAGAATATACCACGTATATTAAAAGAAGAGGTCAGCATCAGCCCGTGCTGATGTATCCCTGGAGAACAAAGCAATGCATTAGCTATACAGTACAGCTAAGTTAATAAAAAGAACACACTAGCAGTGAACCTAAGAATTGCGAAGTGTTACATCATCCAAATCAATTACATACTGAAAGTAACTGGTGCGGGGTTGTTGTTATACGACAGGTGTTCATGTTGTTTGCAGGTGGACTTTTACCGCTTCTCGATATCCTGGGCACGCATCCTGCCCACAGGACATGTGAACAGAGTGAACAGACCAGGAATACAGTATTACAACCAGCTTATTGACGAACTGCTCGAGCACAACATAGAACCAGTGGTAAGTCACGTGTAGTACTACATCAGTGTTACCAAAATGAGCAAGCCGTTATTACATGTGGCACCTCTGTCTCCAGATATCGATGTACCACTGGGACCTACCACAACCCCTACAAGACCTCGGTGGTTGGGCCAATCCCTACATGGCGGACTACTTCGAGGACTATGCCAGGATCCTGTACCAGGAGTTCGGGGACAGGGTGAGTGGTGACATGGTTCACGTCCAGGGTGGGTCTGCTGGTAATTCACTTCTTATGCAATGGACAGAGCACTTTCATTAAATTCCCTTCCCTTCTGTCCCTTCCAGTTCTCCTTTATTCGCTTCCTCTGCCCTCCCCTTGCCTTCTCTTGCCTTCCTGTTCCTCGTCTTTTCCCTCCCCTGACCTTCTATTTCTCCTTCTCATGTTTTCGTTAGTCCCTTTCTTCTCTTCCGTTATCTTTTCTTCACTGTAATTCCCATCTCCTACCCTTTGCTTTCCCTTTCTCTTATCTCACCCCCTATTCTTCTCTTTTTTCTACTCCTTTCCCTTTCTCTTTCCATCCAATTCCCTGCCCTCTCCTTTCTTCTTCCCCTTTCTCTAATCTTCCCCTTCTCTTTTCTCTCTTCATTTCCATACCTTTCGCTTCCTTTTCTCCTCCCTTCCCTTTTCCTTCTCGTCCCCTTCTCTTTTCTTTTCTTCGCCCATCCTTCTTTTCTCTTCCCTTCCCCTATCGTTCTCTTCCCTTTCCCTAATATTCTCTTTTCTTTGCCTCCTCCCGTACTCTTCTCTCCCCCTTCTCTTTTTTTCCTTCCCATCCCCTTCTCTTTTCTTCCCCTACCCATCTTTCCTCTTCCCTTTTCCCTAATCTTCTCTTCGCCTCCTCCTCCCTTCCCCTTCTCTTTCATTCCCCTTTTTCCGATCCCCTTCTCTTACCTTCCCATCTCCTTTTCTTCTGTTTCCTACCCCTTCTTTTTCTTCCCTTCCCATCTCCTCTTCTCCTTCCTTCCCTTTATCTTTTCTTCCTTTCCCATCCTCTTTCTTCCCCTTCTCTTCCCTTCCTCGGATTTTCTCGGTCCTTTCCCTTTTCTTCTATTTCCTTCCCTTTCTCTTTCCTTCCCATCTCGTTCTCTTTTGTTTTCTTCCGCTCCTTTTCCTTTTATCTTTTCTTCCCTTTCCTTTATATTCCCTTCTCTTCCCTTCCCCTTCTCTTCTATTCCACTTCTATTTTTCCCCTGGTTTTCTCTTACCGTTTTCTTATCTTCCCCTTCTCTTCCTTTTGCCTGCTCTTCTCTAGTTTTTGCACACACACATGGAAGTACCGTTAAAATTGCCCTCTTACTCGTTGCAAGACTCTTGCTTCTACACCAGTATCAAATAAAAAAGTGCATGTTTTAATGTGCACTTCATTGTAGAGATATTGTGAAATCTGCAGCATAACTTGTCATAATCACGACACCGACAGTGACGCGTGAAAGGGATTGTGTTCTGCAGGTGAAGCTGTGGATCACCATCAACGAGCCCTACATGGTGGCTCGTGGTTACTCTGACCAGCATCACGGTATGGCGCCCAACCTGGGGCAGCCCGGCATAGCGGACTACCTAGCCACCTACACCATGCTGCTGGCCCATGCTAAGGCCTACAGGCTCTACTACAGAGAGTTCCAGCACCAACAAGGTGAGTCATCACACAGTAGAAAGTACCCCCAATGCAAGCTGCTGAGCCTCCAGCTGTGATCGCTATTTCTTCTTGCAGGTAAAGTAGGCATCACCTACAGCGCCAACTGGAACGAGCCTATGACGAATTCCACAGAAGACATAGCAACTGCGGAGAGAGCCATGCAGTTTGAGGTAGGGTAAGTCCCCTAGGGAGGTACTAGGTATATTTCATCAAAACATGGTTTGTCTGGAAATACGTGTTTCGAGGTCCTATGAAAACAAAAAGTAAACGGTTTTAGAAAAAGGTCCCACTGTCTGTGAACAGTATAGTTCTAAAAGGAAACGTCAAATAAACACCAAACTTGGTATTTAAGTTCAGCATGTTATAAAAATTGAAAACACAGCTTTTAAATAAAATTCTTCCTCCAAAAGCTAACCTTTATTGGAATTTTTAAAATTATTTTTTATTTTCTGAAAATGGCTCTAATAATTTTGGATTATGTTTAGGATATTTACATGAACAATAAAATGTATAACTTGAATTTTCTGCAAACAGCGTGCGAAATACTCTTCAGTCTGGTTGAACTTTGTATAGTTTTGTATAACCTGTAGGTATACCATAGGAAATAGACAAACACTTAGAGCTCGTTAAAACATAATTTATATATAATACATTTTTGTGGCATTAATTATTTCGAAGCATATGTTGAATTTTTACTTTCTCCACCACATCCTTAGCTGGTAGGGAATGCATTGCATTCCAACCAAAAATTCGATACCGGAAATACATGTTTTGAGATCCCTGAATAAAAAAAAACATTTTTAGAAAAAGGTCCTCCCGCGCGCGCGCGCGTGTGTGTTTCTGTGAGCAGCATAACTCAGAAACGAACAGTCGGATAAACACCAAACTTGGTATTTAGGTTCAGTATCTTCCAGAGATGCGACACGAAGGTTTTCAACAAAATCCCTCTGAAATTAAATTGAGTTTTATTTAGGGACGCTCTTTAACTGCTGTGGTCCTTAGCGTCCCATTCTATATTGGGCGTGAAAGACGGTAATTTTGCTCAGAGGCCTCTGTATCAGGCTTGAGGTGCTTTTACGTGCTGTAAATGTACGACACGGGACCACCAGTTTTACTTCCCTTATGCTAAGGAAGCCATGCTAAGGATTTTTACGCCCGAAAAAATCCACCACCCTCCGCCGGGTTTGAACCCGGGATCTGGGAAACTAGAGGCTAGCATGATAACCACTACACCCCGCCTCAAGCTATCGTTTACATGGAACGTTTTTCGAAAATTTTTATTTTCTAAAAAATGGCTGTATCGATTATGATTGAAATTCAATAGAGATATTTACTTGAAAAATGAAACGTATATCTTGAATTTTCTGGGAATATCCTGTGAAGTCCTCTTCATTTGGAAGAAATTTTGTATAATTGGTAAACGTTAAGCGATAGACGAAAACTACTACACAAGAAATTTGGATCTTTTTAAAACATACAATTTATTTCAAATAACTTTTTTGTGGCATCAGAGTTTTCCAAGATATCCGTCATTCAGGGTTCGATTTTTCAATACTTTGTCATTCTCTTAAAGTCCTGTCAACATTCAGTTGTTTCTAGCGATGTCATGGAAACAGTATGGAATTTTAAGGCAGCATATAGCGTTCAGTTGTCAAACATTTGACTATCGCTGTTCTCTATAACGAAACGTGTGATGGAACTATTTCTGTAAAGGTTTACCTGGATTAAAATAAAGGTGATAGAAAAATAAATTTTCGTAAGAACAATTTGTATACCCAGTAATAAGTGAATGTAACAGGTAAGATTTTTTGACTTATGCTGTTCAGAAAAACAAACATCAACAGCCCTTGTTGTGAAATTTTTGGAGGGCTTATGGAACTTCAAAAGTGTATTTCTGAATTCCTGATGTGGAGTATTTGGGCAGAATATATTATTTTATACCATGAAGAGATGGAGAGGCAGATTGCTCTAAAATGTTAAATGAGTTTTTGCATGAATCATTACGAGATATGATTGTTATGCATCACGTATGTTCTCAGCTAGGACTGCACACACACCCCATCTTCAGTAAGACTGGCGACTTCCCGCCGGTCGTCAAGGAAGCCGTCGCTAGAAACAGTGAAGCAGAAGGTTTCTACCGCTCTCGGCTGCCACAGTTATCACAGCAAGAGATAGACTATATAAGAGGTAAGTGCGTATTGTCAACTGGGCTTTCGAAAACAAGGGAACACCCTGCAAAGGCTTTATGTTTGACATTAGGAATAGAATAGTTGTAGTAATTCACTTCTGATGTCTTACATTAAATTTACTTTGTTTAGTCTCTTCGTTAGCAACTGAGAATTCCTGAAATAGACTCAGGTTTGCTAACAATTAGGAAATACAAAGCCATCAACTATATAATTCCAATTAAACACTTTATAAATAACTCCAGGGTCATTATTGATTCTGAATGTTCGACGAATAAAACCCGGAAAGTCTGAGAAAACTTTGGTATGGTTTATAGGTGGCATAAGGAACAGGATGGCATAAGACCAAAGTGCGAAAAGTTTTTTTCCCCTTTGGGTGAATATGCTATGTTTTTAAAACAGAAATCTATACTGGTACTCAATGCATACATAATATCTAGGTAACGCCAGGACTGGTTTTAAACTGCCTATACCTGCTCACAAGCTTGGCACAACAGAATGAAGTTCAACTCATCTGGGTGCCGGGTCATAGTGGCATAGAGGGAAATGAAAAAGCTGATGAACTTACAAGACAAGGAGCAGCTTCACAGTTTATTGGGCCAGAGCCGGCTCTAAGAACATCTCGATGTTTAAGAACTGGCCCAAAGTAGAACATCATAAAGCCTGGCTTAAAACTCCAGGAAACAAAGATGGTAAACTATTTATTAGAAAACATGTAAGAAAACATCTGAAAGCTTACTTAAATGTAACAGACTTCAGCTGAGATCAATATTGCATTTCTCACAGAACATGCTCCTGTGAAAAAACATCTTAACACGGTGGGGGGGGGGGTGTTTCAGAGTATATTGCAGACTGTGCAAGAAAGAAACTGAAACAGCCCAGCACATTATATGATCCTGTGAGGTTTCGGTTTACACGAGATATTTGCTTTTGGGAAAATGTTTTTAGAACCAGAAAATTTGAAACTATGTCTGTTATGAGACTATTTCTTGGTGAAGGGTGCACACATAATGAATTGGCTTTAAAACGATACAGATAGCACAATAAGAAGATAGGTAGCAAGACCAGTGCGTCCGCAGCAATAATGGAAATCTGTATTAATAAGGCCAGACAATACCTTCTTCGTTTATTAGTAGGTACATGTACAAATTATTCTTATAAAAGTTTATTTTACTATCTACTTAATTTTAATGAAACAGCTACATTACACATTTCGTTATAGATACAAAGAGAACAGCGATAGTCAAATGTTTAACAACTGGACGCTATATGCTGGCCTTAAAATTCCATACTGTTTCCATGACATCGCGAGAAACAAATGAATGTCGATGAGACTTTAAAAGAATGACTTAAGTATTGAATAATTCGAACCATTAGTAACAAATATCCTGGAAATGTTTTATGCCATAAAAGTTATTTGAAATAAACTGTGTGTTTTAAAGAGATCTACAGTTTTTTTTTGTAGTATACACTTTCGTCTATCGCTTAACGTTTACCAGCTAACGTATACAATTATAGAAAATTTCTTCAAAATGAAGAGGACACACACACACACACACACACACACACACACACACACACACACACACACAGACGTTTTTCTAAAAATGCTTTCTTTGGATTCAGGGAGCCTCAAAACATCTATTTTCGTGAAATCTCAATATTGAATATTTGGGTGGAAGTTAAAAAAGAAATGTACATATTTTTAAAATACAGAATATGCGAGTTTAAACTTATGGTTTATGAATAAAAATCGTTAGAGCCATTTTTGAGTAAATAAAAAATGATAAAAATGTTCAATGTGAAGGGTAGTTTGGGGTGCGGAGAGTATCTTCGAAATGTTTGTGTCACATCTTTGGAAAGTACTGAACCTAAATACCAAGTTTGGCATTTATCCGACTTTTCGTTTCTGAGTTATGCTGTTCAAAGACACACACACACACACCAAATGCTCTTTTTTGGACTCAGGGCATCTCAAAACATGAATTTATGATAGAACCTGGATTGGTTGCTTTACAATGCTCCCCATGTGTTCAATGACCTCCGGGGAAAGCTCATTCCATCAAGCGATGTGTGGGCGCAGTCCGTTGTGTCCGATGAAGGAGTGATAAAGGTAAATGGTGATGGAACGAGAGGACCTACAGCTTTTACGTTGAGCTTTAGGGATGCTTCACATGGACTAGTCAGAGGTGAAGGCTTGGATAGGGCCCACTTAAAATCGTCACTCCAGAGCCGAGAATCAAGCCATGGACCCTCAACACTAGAGCCGCGAACGAAACAACTGAGCTACCCCGGCGCCCTTCTTATGGAAAACGCTATTCCATGCCACAACTTGTAGTTTGAAGTTGAAATATTAGAGTTAATTTTGAGCATTAAAAGTGATTTTTGGCCCAGAGCTTTTCCTTAAGAACCTAGCTACAATAATGTTTCCATGGCAACCAAATAAAAGCGTACTTATAGTATAACCATAATGTTTCAGGCACATGGGACTTCTTTGGTCTGAACCACTACACGACGAACCTGGTATATGAGGGCATTCCTGGGCCGATACCCTCCCAGAAGAGAGATGTTGGTGCCTTCACGCCTCTCGACCAGACCTGCGCACAGGGCAAGTCTAAATGGCTTAAGGTGTGTCTGTGTACTCACTTTGACATAAATACAGTCCCTCAATAGTTAAGAAATGCAGCTTCCTCCATTCTTCCCTCTTGTCTTTAGAAAATGTGCTGTTAGAAAACATATAACTATAGATGCAGTTCCAAAAGTAGCACCTTGATCATAGACAGTACGTTATAGTATAATACAGCAGTTAAAAGTAGCAAATTATGATACAAGGAGTAAAAGTAGGGTTTTATTTTGCAATCCTACGAACAAAATAAAACCATTTTAATACGTGTGGCATATACTGTTCTTTAGGCAAGGCTCGAATTTGTAAAATATCATATTAATTCTTGAAACTAACAGATATCACGTTTAGAACACGACTCCCAAACAAGAGAAAAACGTTAAAACAGCGAGACGTGAGATGTTTTGTTGATTCGCTAGCAGTCATTTTCAGTGAAATTATTTTCAACAAGTTTTGCCTTACATCAGGCAATGAAGCAATTAAATGTTATATCATATTGCTTTTGGGTTTTTTGGGCAAGTACTCCTAGTATTATTCTTTCTGCTACTTCTGTAATTTCACTTCCATTTCAGTTTCTTCTCAATTCATAATTTCCGCCATATGTGGGTAAAATAAAAGAGTAACGCTTTAGATAAAAGAAAGCTGCCAACATAACGATAGGTGAACTCTACAACGAACTGCCATAAATTGAAGTATGGCGATTTGTATTGTGAACAGATAATGCGAGCGCCATGAGGAATTAATCATGTAAAAAGATGTCATAATGAAAAGTGAAACCTAGTCAAACCAAGCCGAGTTAATTAAACATCTAAACATACAAAGGGTAAACGCCATGTGAATGGACTTGAAACCAAAGTTGGTCACACTCAAGATTATCGATAATCCAAAGCTTTTAGTTCGTGTGCGCTGTGTTAGAAATTCTACTTTTAGGCCATGCTGTCTAAAAAGTGTGTATATACACTGAATCCAGAAAATATTCGTCTGCACTTAAAACAAATTTTAGCAGTCAAATTACTGGAGAAACGGGAAGCGATAAACACGATGTAACAAAAATGTACGGCACAAATTACAGGACACATTACTCACACAAAGAAATTATGTTTATGACCATGGTTCTAGAAACGCTTTGTTTCCATGTTACAACTCATTAATCATGGGAAACACACAAGAATACAATGTACCAGCATACCACATGCAACTCTTTCTCAGGAGATGTGCCCTCCGTGAGCATTGATACATGCATCAACCCGCCGTCGTAGTGAATCCCCGATGCGCTGATGTATCCCTGGAGTATTACGTGTGGTTTCGCAGCCTTCCATAATACGGGCACGGAGACTGTGAGCATCTGGTACTGGGATTCGATACACAAGAGCTTTCAAATGCCCCCACAAATAAAAGTCCAGCTTTAGGTCCGGGTAGCGTGGACACCACGCAATTGGTCCACCTCTACCTATCCATCTGTCATCGAATCTGTTATTTAGAAGCCGACGGACATTAACATTAAAATGAGGAGGTACTCCATCGTGCATGAAGTACATGTTTTGTCGCACAGCTAAAGGCACATCTGCTAACACATCAGGTAGAACATTCTATACGAAATTATGATAACTTTGTCCGTTGAGCCTGGTTGGAAGAACGTGAGCTCTACCAAGCCATCACGAACAATGCCGGCCCAAACATTGACAGAAAATCTTTGTTGATGACTTGCTTCAACAGTTGCGTGAGGATTGACTTGCTGATCTCGTCGAAACGCCCCTCGTCTGCGAACAGTACTGTTGCACTAAAATTAGCGTTGACACTTCGTTGCATAAAACATTGCGTACCCGTGCAGGAAAATCAGCTGCTGATAGTGGCTGGACACACTGTAAGTGGTATGGATACAGCCGGACCTCGTGTAACACTCGCCAGACAATCATGTGGTCAACATTCATTGTTGCAGCTACTTGTCTTGTACTGAAAATAGGGTCGTCGTCAACTGCCTGAAAAATTGCCGCCTCCCGTTGCGGTGTCCTAGACCTCCCCCGGTCGCGAGTATCTTGCTGAAATGGCCGTGTTCCCTAAGATGACGATTCAAACATGTTCCTGTCGGGTTACCTTCGTCCGGTACAAAGGTTGAGCGTAAGCGCCATTGTCGTCTGCTAATCCATACATCAAATGGGCATCTGCCATCTCTGCATTTGTGTACACTGCCATTGCATGAGCCAAGACTGTGATCAACTCTACTAGTACGTGGTAACTCGTGCGCTTGCCAAGATCGTACTGCTCGCTGGAACAGTTGATGTTACCTGTAAACAAGCAATGACGTGTAAAACAAAACACTGGCGGTCCACCTACGGTAATGACAACGTAACCAAGAGTGCAGGTTCCCCATGATTCTAATGTTCTGTTCTTGTGTGTTTCCCATGATTAATGAGTTGTAACATGGAAACAAAGACCCATGTTCATATAACATAATTTCTTTGTGTGAGGAATGTGTCCTGCAATTTGTGCCGTACATTTTTGTTACATCCTCTATAGTTATGTTTGCAGCTGTTACACATGTTTTCATTTAATTAGTTTTGCAGCTTTGTTACTTTCTCTACCGCATGCATAATAGGTAGCGGAAGTATTGCAATATCACTAAAAAATCCACATCAAGATTTTACCACAAATACATGTTTTGAAGCCCCATAATTATCCAAAAAAGGCATTTTTAGAATAAGGTCCGCGTGAGTGCGTGTATGTATGAGCAGAATAACTAAAAAATGAAACTTCAGATTTAAGTTCAATATCTTCCAAAGACAGGACGTGGAAAATCTTTCGAAAGTTTTTATTTTCATAGATCAGGCTCAACGATTTTGATTAAAATGCTATATATTTTTTATTTACATGACAAATAAAATGTTTATCTTGAATCTTCTGGTAATAGCTTAAGAAATCCTTAATTTTGCGTAATTTTATATAAATGGTAAACCATAAAAATAGACAAACCATACTACACAAAATATGTAGATCTCTTTAAAACACAAATTATTTCAAATAACTTTTTGTGTGGCATAAGCCACTTCCAAGATATTTGTTGTTAATGGCTCGATTTGTTCAATGCTTAGCATTTTCTTAAAGTCCTGTGAATTTTACAGTTGTTTCTCGCGATGACATTGAAACAGGATGTAATTTTAAGGCCAGCATATAGCGTCCAGTTGTTAAACATTTGACTTCACTTTGTATCTATAACGAAATGTGTAAAGTAGATATTTCCGGAAAGGCTTATGTACAATAAAATGAAGTAGACAGAAAAAATTTCGTAAGAATAGTTTGTATACCTCCTAATAAACGTTAGAGGGTAGAGAAAGTCATGTGAATGTAACACATACTTCTTTATCGCATGCCCTTCACTCTTTTGTTTCTTAGCATAAGAATAGCAATGGTAAATTAATGGAAACATACCTGGTAAATTTGTCAAGAAGGTTGCCATTTAAAAGAGTCATTAATTACGTGAGTGTTGTGTTGTTGCAGGTGGTGCCGTGGGGATTCAGGAAACTGCTTGTTTGGATAAAAGAACAGTTTGACAACCCACCAGTGTTTGTGATGGAGAACGGCTACTCAGATGAGGGACAACTTGATGATCGTGATAGGATACATTACTATGTGGTCAGTATGTGCTTTAATAACCACCAGCCTGTATCAGTCATCAGATTGTGGAGGGTTAACTACCCCAAGTGCAGACAGTTTGTGTCATAACATTCTATTACTTTCTCTCCAGCCACAAGTGCTGCTTTCCCTGTGCGATATACAAGCTGAATATTATTTTTATTTATTTATTTTTGGGGGGACAGGAAGAAATGTATGAGGAAAAACAAATACGTAATTGGAAGAAAAAAGCAAGAGGAAGAGAAAGGATTTAATACTGTTGTGGCGCTATTTATTTGAGGCATAATGGTGGCTGTACCGCTGAATCAAGCCCGCTGTTCGTGTGTGGCGGAGTTCTCCGCAGTAGCGATTGCGTATCTGTCGTGGCCGAAGCCCTGAAAGGGACGGTGGTGTCGTGTTGATTGGACCGAAGTTTATGATGTATTTGAGAAGTGTATCCTTCACGTAGGTGATTGTGTTGTAGGAGTCCTGTTGTACTTGTCCATGACGCTTGAGCCTATGATCTCGTTGAAGCGAACTTACTGAGGGTGTCCTTGAAGTCGCTGTGTACCTGTTGTATTGCGTCGGTGACAGTGGTGATCTGTATGTTGAGGTGCTGAGACTGCCTGTTAGGTTCAGACCTCAGCGTGGAGGTCCTGTATTGCGTCAGAGATGCTGCGTGTTGTTGCAGAAGGTTGTTCGTGTCTAGAAGCTGATATTCAAGGTGTGTTGTGTCTACCTGTGGCCCCGTAAGGGGGGTGGGGTTCCGACCCCTTCAGCTGCCGTGGTGCGGGCGCTGCGGACCCTTAGCACTCGTGGTACTTCCGACGTTACTAGAAGTACGCTGGGCCGAACACCGAGCCCCTCCCCACTGGAGAGTTGTTCGGATTGGGTTGGACTCGGCGGGGCAGTGGTTCCCGAAACCCATGGGTATTGTGAACGTCCGTATGGTTTCCATGCTGACGGGGTTGTGAGACGCCTCAATGATCTCCGGTACCACCCTGAATAGCCGATAGACGGCTTGCTAGAGAGCTGTCGGACCTACCGAGGTTTTATATTCGGTAGTCGCCCGTTTCGGGATGACTCGCGTAAGTTGGCGTATCCACTTCCATCCGGGGCTTTTTAGACTCAAGGTATTGCCTCATGGAAAAACCCCGGCTAGTTTGTTCATCACTGATGGCACTAGCCCTGGGCTTAGAAGGGGGGATTTATCCACGGGTAGACCTTCGCCCTCACTGTCTACCTGTGGATGTGTAGTGAAGTTCTGCGGTGTCGTGATGTAGTGGTCATTCGGCGGTGTTCTATGTGGGTAGAGTGGGCTGACGCCCTGACTAATGTAGTGCCCCTTGCCCCTACATGAGGCGCAGAAGCGTCGGCGTTGAGTCAGGTCTTGTGTCAGCGGTGAGTATCCCGTTACCGCAGTAGTGGCAGCGGGGTGCGGCGTCACATGTGCCCATACAGAGAGAAGCGGAAGAATGGAATTTGGCGGGCACTGCGGCTTCCTTCAAGCGGCAGGGTTTGCCCTAACAAGGGCAGACGAGTACTCGACCTCCTCCAAGAATTCCAGGCTGACCAGCGGTGTTGGACCTCGTTCATTCTTGATTCTCGTGGTCCTGGCCGCAGACAGCCAGCAGCGCTGTGTGGTGTTGAGAAGCAGGGTTGCCGGGAGTTGGCAATTCACACCCCGGACAACGGCGGAGAAGCGTTGCGGCGGGCGACTCGGCGGTATGTGGTTGACTGAGCTGGTCGACGAGTGAGCGCTGGTCGCTTTGGCTGGCGGCGGCGACGTGGCGGGAAGAGCTTCGACTGCGCTGTTATCTTCATTTCCCTTCTGCGAGGGAAGCTTGGCGGCTGTGGAGCTGGTAGACTTCTTCCTTCCCATGTTGACTGCTTGAAAGCTCGAGGGGTGAATAGATTTTCTTAACCTTTTATGTTTGTGGTCAATGGGAGGGGTTTAGCTTCCTGCACTGACATTGGCTGGGTCTCGGCGGTCATGCGTCCAAGTGGTGATCAAGTCCAATACTGCTTAACTTTGGTGGCCGTTTGGGTAGTCAAGTTGAACAAGCCGGCTGGTAGCGAAGTAGGTTGGAATTTGGGTATGGGTTTGAGGAATATCCAAGTTAGCAGGCGGGCGGGTAACCGCTAGACGGTCACTCATCCAACAAGTGACCATGCCCGATGCTGCTTAGCTTGGTGGTTGGTGGTGGTTAGGAGTGTTAGACCTTAAGCCCGAGGTCCTAAGGCGTCCTTGGGTAACCGGTAGCCCTTTTTTCTTCTGGGTGCCCTGTGGTGATAGCGACCAGGGTGTGCACCAGCTGGTTGGTATGGTTTGTTTCGTATGCGGGTTCTCTCCCCAATCATCTACACGATGTATCGGAGATCTGAGTGCGTGTGTAGGATATGTGATGGGACTCCACGCCCGATATCATAGATTATCCGTAGCGCTCTCTTCTGGACGGTCTGGTGGTCATTGCCACCGACCCCGAGACCTCACAGGCATACAGGATCAGGAGAGATAATCGGTTGATACAGGCGTAGTTTGAGGTGTAATGGGCGTGGTGGATCTGATTACAGGGTACAACTGTCTGAGAGCTGCGTGGCGACCTTTGGCCTCGTATGTGGAGCGAATGTGAGGCCACGGTCGAGGAGGACTCCGAGATATTTGGCCAAAGTAGCCCAAGGGGTTCTCTTTTGCCGCAACCTCAGAGACCGCTCTGGCCGCCAGCGACGGACCTTCGCCAGGAGAAGCACAGAGCTCTTCCCCGGGCTGATAGCCATCCTCCACTTCTCGCTCCACCTGCCATTGACTCGGAGCTGTCGCTTTAGTGGAGGGAAACGGAATAGGGCATTTTTGTTCTGTGCCATTATGAGGACATCGTCCGCATACTGTATCGTCCTCCGTGGAGTAGTGGTACCGTGCTAGCCTCTAGTTCCCAAGATCGCGGGTTCAAACTCGGCGGAGGGCGATGGATTTTTTTCGGGTGTAAAGCCGGTGGTCCCGTGTCGTAGATTTACGGCATGTAAGAGAACCTCAAGCCTAATAAAGAGGCCTCTAAGAAAAATTACCGGTCTTTCATGCCCAATATAGAATGGGACGCTAAGGACCCTAGTAGTTAAACAGCGTCCATAAATAAAACACAATTTAAGTCCGCATAATGCCACGTAACAGTCCTGGGTTCCGCAGGGAAATCCGACACGTAGACCGCGAAGAGAAGCGGCAACAGTAACCTTCCTTCCGGGACTACGGCGGCTATGGGTCGAATTAACCCTCCCCTTCCACTCTCACCCTGAAAGTGCGATCCCGAAGGAAGCTGCTTATCAGTGCGAGATAGGGAAAGGGATGTCTACCTCCCTGAGCTTGTACAAAAGGCCTTGGTGCCACGTAGTGGCTAAAGTCTTCCCTGTGTCCAGCAGCACAGGGATAGCCTTGAAGTTTCCTGGAATCCCAGGGTAGCCTTCTCGGCCAATTACAGCAACTTTAGGGTCGAGGAGTGTCCATTCGAAAACCAAACTAGTGGTCCGGGAGGAGGTGCCTTTCCTCAAAAGGGGGGGGGGGGGTGAGGCGGGCTAGGAGCAACCGTTCAAAAACCTTTGAGACGGTCGGGAGTAGACTAATGGGGTGGTAACTGCAAGGGAAGACCGGATCTTTGCCGGACTTTAAAATGCATACCACCCTTGCATCCTTCCAACTGGTTGGAAAGTGGCGGAGATGGACGCACGCATCGCTAATCCTCGTCAAGTGGATGACGACCTTTCAGGGAAGGTGTTGGAGCTGGCCGCCATAACGCTATCATGTCCAGGGGATTTGTTAGGGTTTAGCTTTTGGATCTCGGAAGCCACCTCTTTCGGGGTGACTATGAGAAGGTGGACCTCCTTGTGGCGCGGTTGCGGCTCCTCATAAAGGTGGTCGACAGTCGCCTCCACAAGTTCATGAAGTCTTCGTCTTGGGGGTCCTCCCGAGGTTCGAATTGCAATTCCAGATGGTCTGCAAACACCGTTGCGTTATCCTGGGGCTCGAAAGCGAGCCCCCCCCGAGTGCCATGTAATGGATGCTGGTACAGTGTTTTATCCTTTCCGTCGTGGTTTCTCAGGCTACCTTTCTGTGCGCACGGAGCAGCCGGCTTGCCAGGCTTTTGAACCGCTGGTATGCTGCCCCTATCCTGGGGTAGCGGAAGCGCTGTCATAGCTTCCGGACAGTTGCCTTGGCTTTTAGCAGCTGCCGGAGTTCGTTAGGGATGTCGGACGGAATGCAGCGAGTGTGCGCTCATACCACATTCTGGATCTGTTGGGAGAAGTCCGCCGCTGCTATTTCCAGCGCCTCGATGGGATTGATACGTGTTCGAGGGTCAACTAACTGGTTCAGTTTTAGGACGGCTGCATCCCAGTCTACCTCATTTATCCAGTCTTGGCTGACCAGCGCTGGCATCGCATCGTTGGAGTCCACCAGGACAGGATCATGGTCGGAGTCCTGCTCGTTGATAGCCGAAAGGTCGATGGAATGGTATGATTTTGGTGATCATGATGTCGAAAATATCCGGCCTGCCGCGGGCCGGATGAAACGTAGGCCCTCTCGGTCCGTGCGCGATGAGGCTCGGGTCTCCGCTGATGAGGCGGTAGAGCTCGCGTACCTTCTGGTTAGGAATACGGCTATGCCAGTGCCCGAGGTCTTCTGCACTGCAAACCACTGGGTAGAGGTTTAATAGGGTAGGGTAGTCTGCTGATCTGAAGGGTCGTATACCGCCACCAGCAGTGTGTTGAGCCCGGCAATGGCAAGTCGAATGGATCAGGCCTCCACATTCTGTAGTGGCGGGAGAGGGAAGTGTGTATGCGCGATGTTATTTTTTATCAAAAAATGTGTACCGCCCCCCGATCAGACCAACTAGGCAGCAAGAAGTTAGTACCAGCAATCAGGTTGGTTTCACTGACCATTGGAATGTCAATTCCGTACGAGTGTACAAACTCAAGTACGCTGGAGTATCCCGTTTGCGTTCCAGAAGGCAGCTCGCAAGGGTCTCTGGAGGCCATTACAATGGGGAAGAGTTGCTCCAACGTTCGAGCATGACTTTATGTTAGCGCGCTGCAGTTGGTAGCGCCTTTTGATTAGGCCACCGAACCACAGGCATAGGGCCCGGTCCTAGAAGTATTGTCCAGCAGTAATGTCTGTGGTCCGCATTCGGGAGGTTTAAATCCCATGGGCGACTAACCTCACGGTTTGTTTAGTAGTTTTCCTGTATTGCCAAGGTAAATATCAGATTCGATGTTTAATAGCATGACCCAAAGTTCTGCGTTAACTCTAAAAACAACAGTAAACATGAAAATAGAGAATGCTCTGCCATCTATCATCAGGTAATGAAAGTAGGTAGACTGGACCGCACCCTAATGTCATCTGCCCGACACGTGTAGGAGCAGAGGTACAGTTGCCTAACACTAAGGCCTCTGTGGACACGTGTCGAAGCTGCTATCGCGTGTAGAACTAGAGTTCTGACTCTCCTCCCTGACTGAAGTTTCTTCCAGGTTTTCTCCAGTGCTCAAACTGGCAAATGCCAGGAATTTACTCTGAACTTAGACCTGGAATGTTTCATTTCCAAATTACCATTTCATTTCATCCATCATCAGTGTTGACCGCCTATTGTGCTGTATGAAGTTAAAATTATTAAAAGACAAAAAAGCAACTACAATAAATGGAAACACTCACTCCTCATTCAGGAGTTTAAAATCATTAGGGCTTAACACGGTAGATAAAATGTTAATACCCATGTGGAATCAAATGGCTGTCTCTTGCACGATAAGCGAGACAATAAACATTACACCACACAGCAACTTTTTTACCTTCTCTACCACCTACCTAGCCGGTGGAGAAGGTACTGCATTCCACCCAAAAATTCTATACCAAATTTTCACCGGAAATACATGTTTTGAGGCACTCTGAATCCAAATAAAGCTTTTTGGAAACATGTCCGTGTCTGTGAACAGCATAACCGAAAACGAAAAGTCGGATAATACCAAACTTGGTATTTGAGTTTAGTATCTCTCAAAGATGTGATACGAAGATCTTTAAGAGAATCCCTCCACCCACAACTACCCCTTACATGGAACATTTTTCGAAAATTCTGATTTTTCTAAAAAAATGGTTAATATATAAAGAGATTTACATAACAAATAATATGCATGTCTTGAATTTTCTGGGAATAGCATAGGAAGTCCTGTTCATTCGGAAGGAATCTTGTATAATCTTGTATAACTTGTAAACATTAAGGGATAGACGAAGATGTGCCACACAAAAAATGCAGATTTGTTTGAAACACACAATTTACTTAAAATAAGGTTTTTTTCTGGCATAAGCCGTTTCTGAGATATCCGTTATTAAAGTTTCGAATTGGAATATTTATTCTTTTTAAGTCCCATAGATTTTCAGTTGTTTCTCGCGATGTTATGGAAACAGTATGGAATTTTAAGGCAGCATATAGCGTCCAGTAGTTAAACATTTGCCTATCGCTGTTCCCTTTGTATCTATAACGAAATGTGTAATGTAGCTATTTCTGTAAAGATTTATTTGGATTAAAATTCAGTATTTAGAAAAATAAAATTTAGTAACAATACTAACAAATGACAGAGGGTACAGAAAGCCATGTGAATGTATCACATCAGACTTTTGGAACAGGAGTCTATTAAAGATGTTAAGAGTCTTTTGGCCGCTGCTCTGAATATTACGTTGCTAATGGTTATAAAATTAAATAAAATAAAACGGTTACATTTATTTCCTCCCAATAGGTGGTAGTCAATTAATTATATACGGAGGGTTGTTTACGATATATAGTAACAAAATCAGACGAGCACAATAGCTGCGCGCTGGAACAGTATGGGTGTATCACTGTGTTTGTGTGCTCTTGTTCTTGCTACATCAAATGGCGTCAAAAATAGAATCATTCTGATAAGGGTACATTATTGCCGTTTCCGATGCAAAATACTTGTATTATAAGATTATTAAGCAGTGCAAGAGGCGTCCAAGAAAGTGATCCCGTGTGTACTCAACAGAAAATGTAAGGCCACATGAGGACTTATTCCAAACGGCAAGAAACAGGGAAATATACGCCCGGTCACCAGTCGCACTCCGGAGATAATTTGCCTCTGGAGCAAATCCTGCCACTCGGAGGGCCATTGCACTGTAATTAGGGATCTCTGTTACTACTGGGACCACCATAAACAAGCAGAAAAGTGTTATAAGAGCGGGGGATATTAGCTGTTGCCTAAACACATTGCAGAACGTGCCACTAACAACAGAAAGCTGTATGAACGATACCTAGCTGGTGAAAAGTGGATGTTTGTTGTCTTTCTAGATGAGGCATAAGCTTATCTAAGTGACTACAACAAACCCTGGGCTATGTGCTACCGACCAAGCGGAAAGATACAATTTGTGAGGCAGTATTTTTAACACTTAAATAATTTCAGTCTAATTATATAATATATAAATTCAATAACAGCCCGCCTTAAAGCAATATGTGTATGTAACAATATATAAAAAGTGTATGTAACAGTCATTGTATATGTTATATTATATGTATCCATGTTCAATAATGTTATATGAATAATAATGTAGGAGCTGTAAAAATAATAGGTTAAACGTTGCTAACAATGAGGTAACAATGAGGTAACCTTGAGGCAATAATGAGTTTGAGAGTTTAACAATACTACCTCTGATTCTTGGAAGTAATAATATAATTTAGTGACAGTTTATAAAATAGCCAATCAACAACCAGAAAAAGCTTTAGTTAAATGAACGTATTCTATTGGAGCAGGATTAGCGAATCAGAAACTGAAAAAGAGAAAATTTTACAAATTTAGAGTTCAGTTGCCTGCAAACAGTGTTCCTAACCGGATGCGTGATGTGTCCTCGAGAAATTTTATAAGTATTTCGTCTGAGACGAAAATAGTTTACGTATTAAAAAAGTGCAAGTATTTAATAAAAACATCTCACAGCCCTCTATATCAGTGAAGTGTTATTTAAATCGTATCAAGTATTAATAAAAGGAGTGAAATTATAATCTGTGTAAGCCTACATTCTCGTCGCACCACAACCCTGCCAAGAGAAACGTGTCTCTAACAATAATACTGACGCAGCCGAGGCAAACATAAATATAATATTTAAAGAAACAGTCAAATTACAAAGTTTTTAAACTTGGGGCAAAGGCCACCTGAAAGTACATTTGGGGCGAAGGCTACCGGAAACTGTTTACTATACGTGCGGTTGCAACTACTACAAGTTCGGCTCCCCAACAGTTGAAATATAATACAACTCCTTCAAAACAATCCTCTTCAAATTGGTGTCCATACGTGGGGCTAATAAAATACTTGTTCATTTGAAAGTTGGTATAAGGCAACTAACGAAACTTTCCCCAATGAGCTCATGGTAATAGCAAGGCACAGTTACAATGACAAATTAACCATTCGTGTGTAGTACATAAAATGTGAAAATCAACTCGGCATATTATCAGACTAACGTCCTGGTACCAATTTTCCATACAGAAATCCCTGCTCTCTGTGGTGCAGATGTAAATAAAGTCTGGTTGCATCAACCCGTACGTTTACTTCAAACTATAAATGTTTGGAAAACATAGAGAGAGAAATGGGAACACATTCCACACCTTTCAGCGACATCCGTGTTAAGTCAGCTTGTGCATTTGGGTTATTGAAAAGAGCCCTTGGAAGTAGGTGGTCGCGAATTTCGGATGGTCTCTGGAAAGCTGCCAGGAGGAATAGAATAAACTGGACATCCCTGTATTTCGTAGTAATTTGCTCCAGTGGAAGCTGTGCTGCAGATTGATAGCTCAAGCTAAAGGCTGGCAGACAGAACGTCACTGCTGGTGGAGGCGTGGTTTTTCATAAGTGTTAAGTTTGTTACCATAGATTACGAACAACCCTCTGTACTTATTTTAGGCAGCAGTGTTTCAAAGATTTAGTCTCAATTTGATTGCTCTTTTATCTTAATTGTACACCGATTTCTACCAAACTTGTAATGTACAGAAATTTAATTCAAGCTCTTATTTTTATTTTTTAACTTGATACATACAATGGTTTGTTTAAATACTGGTATTTGCGGAAAGCCCTTAGTTCTGTACCAATTTCAAGCAAATAGTCAAAAAGCCGGTACCTGAGGCTATTAGCTAAAAGTGCGTATAAATAAATACTCAATCATGTTACAAGATATTCTTTTACAAGGTTAAGTTAAATAAAATTAGTGTTGTAACTGCTATATAACTTAATCTATCCCCAGGAGTGAGTGTGCATAGAGATGTGCAGACAATAACGTTAATGCTCTATAGCTTGATGAAACGTTTATGGATGTCTGGTCAACCTAACAAATTTTCTTCACACTGGGAAGCGACTGTTTGTCGGCTATTCATAGTCCCTTCAATTCAAGCGCGTGCAATGCTACAATAGCCTTCATCATAGATGTTGGAGACGATGTCCACAACTCTCTCACACCTTTCAATACAATTTGTATTACCATGGTCACAGAGCGATCATTAACATTATCCAACACCCAATTGCACAAACTAACTCTATCACACTTCCTCAACTACAGTTATCTTATAGGGTTTTAATTTTAAAACTTTAGTGGCATTCCAAGCCGAGGTTTTAGAAATTTCTTCAAGCTTTCTCAGATATTTCTTTGGACTTCGTTCAAACTTTTCTCCGATGTCATCGAGCTTTTCCTCTGTAAGAATGCGACAGTTTCTTATCACGAATAGATCTCATTTCCCTAAATCTGTTCACAGGATTATAAATCGTTTCTCTGTGAGGCGCACGAACAGCAGGGAATCTGTCTCACTTCTCTACAAGAGTTTGTCACTTAGGAATCATACATGAAGATTCTGTGTGTTAAAGTATACGGACTTTTTGGCATTATAACAGCACTAACACACTGAAACATGTAGTCTCATAACGTATCAACCTCTGTACAGCAATATACGGCGTTAACTGGTTAGCCAATACACGGAGAGGGAACTGAAACAGTGCAGTGCAGGGCAGACAATTCCCCATAATACAGCCAAAGGCTCTGTATCTCCTCCCACATGAAAATATTCAAGTACGAAGGGTGGTCATAAAAAATAAAGTTAAGTTTCTTTATGCACGTGTCTGCAGTTCTAGTACAATTTGAAACCCCACGCCACAGTACCACAGCACGCCGCTAGAGGGGCCAAAACAAAATGGCGCACCCCATTGATAAAGTGGATTATCGTGCGTTAATTCGTTTTCTGCATTTGAAGGGGAACAACGCTGCAACAATCCATGCTGAGTTGGTGCAAGTGTATGGCAACAATGCACCATCGTATGACAGTGTTTAGGTGGCGTAGACGCTTTCAGTGTGGCCAAACAAGTGTGAATGACGAAGAACGTAATGACTGGCCACCTAAAGGGAAGTGGAGGTCCTGGTGCTCAAAGACCGGCGTATCATAATCGAGGTGATAGTGGGAAAAGTGAAAATCAGTTATGAACATCTTGCACGACATTTTAAACATGACAAAGGTCCAAGGGGGTCTTTTTGCTGCTCCAGCTCAGTCACACGCGCTGCTTCTTTGGGCTATCCAATTCCCCCCTGTATTCTCGTGACCTGGCACCCAGCGACTTCTTCCTCTTTCCTTTGATGTAGAAACCATTGCGTGGCAGACATCTCCAGAATGACGACGAGGTGGAACGTTTCCTGAACAGCTAAAATGCAGAATTCTACAACCATGGTCTCCACCAAGTCTTACATCATTGGGAAAAACGTGTCGCATTGAAGGGTGAAGGCTAACACCATCACCAGCTTGATCTCTTCGAGGTGATAGTTAAAGCTTTATGACCACCCCTCGTACATCTCAGGAGTGAAAACTGTTGAGCATTAATCTGATTGCTCAGTATAGCAAGTTGTGGGATCTATTCAAATTGTCTTAGTGTAGTTAATGGAGGTTTGTTTGGTCCCACAGGAGTACATAACAGCAATGCAGCAGGCCATCTTCTTGGATGGGTGTAACGTGATTGGCTACACTGCATGGAGTTTACTGGACAATTTCCAATGGAATCAGGGCTATCTGTGAGTATCTCATATCACGCCTATTACCTAGGGATACTAACAACGCTGTATGTAATTCCTGCATTTGAACGTATAACACATTTTCATTTGACTTGGTCTGTTGCAGAGAAAGGTTTGGCCTGTTTCACGTGAACTTTACGGATCCGGCACGACCAAGAGCGGCCAAGGAGTCCACCAAACTGTTTGCACACATAGCTACAAGTGGGAGGATTCCCTCGCAATACCTGGACTACGCCAAGCCCAGTGATACCAACTGTCAGCCAGTGGTGCCCATACAGTAACTTGCTGTATCAATAATATGTTTAGTGTTCAACATAAGTGTTGCCAACAACTTACAAAAAAAAATACAATTCTCTTGTAAAAGTTTGTACATAATGTTTACAGTTCTACATGTTTTCTTATACTTTTAAAATAAAACATTACAAGCTATTCTCACAAAAATGTGTTTTTCTATCCACACCATTTTAATGGAGATAAACTTTTTACAGAAATAGACATTTTGTTGCAGATACAAGACGGCTACAGGAGACAAGTAAAACATCTGATGTGTTACACTCACATCACTTTCTCTACTCTTGTACAAGCGCTTGCTTATTCTCCATCTACTTCATGTTAATCTAGATAAACATTTGCAGAAACTATCTTATTGCTAATTTTCTTGTAGATGCAAGAGGAATATGGTAGACTTTAAGCGATAGTCAAATATTTTAACCGCTGGTTGCTATGTGGAGCATTCCATTCTTTTTGTATGTCCAGGAAATAAAAAAAATCTGTTGTGTTACACTCACATGACTTTCTCTACTCTTGTACAAACTATTTTTACAAACGCTTATTCTCCATATGCTTCATGTTAATCGAGATATCGAGATGTCAATCTTATTGGTAATTTTCTTGTAGATGCAAGGGAAATATGGTAGGTTTTAAGCGATAGTCAAATATTTTAACGCCGGTTGTGAAACGGCAACTCTAGGCCGGGCCCGAGAACTGTAATTATAGATAATTTATTAAATAACTTTTATTGATGTTAAATCGTACTATGTAAATATCTTTTTCTCATACTGCTTGTATATTTTAAGAAGGGTGATTTAACGTTATGTATCTATCTAGGTTACTAATATTAGTAGAGTTATAAATGGTTTAATGTAAATAATTTAAGCGCTATGTTAAAATACTGTCCACGACGAAATGTTTTAGATACAGGAATAGTGCTTTCGAAGGCAGAAAACCTAGTTTATGACATGTCTTTGGGTCGCAGTGCCATTATTCCTACAGCGAGGGTGTAACGCCTTTGTCCGTTTATTTGATAATTCGCCGTGACCAAGTGAGCGAGACAGATAGCCTAACGGTAAATGTAGGAAAAGCCGCGATTTATATTAAACTTGGACCAATGAGATCCCTGGAAGTTTATTCGAAATACTTAGACGCGTCGAGTGGCGCTAAAAATGGACCAATAGGAAAGGAAGCAGCCTCAGAAGCCTGAGACTATAAATGGATCTGTTTGGAGCAAATGCGGGGCAGTTTGTCATGGAATTTTAGCATTGCAGTGGGGCAGTTTTAGCAAGACAGTTGTCATGGCAGTTTAGCATTTCAGTTTGGCAGTTTGGTATGTGTGGTCAGGGAGAGATGCTGCAGGATGTGTGTGATATCGCGCCAAAAAGAGAATAAAGATAGTTTTAGCAACACGCCTAAGATCCGCTACTCTTAAAGAGATAATAAGCATATTTATACTTCGTGCCACATCCGCGCCGCATTTTAACAGCGGTGGACAGTATTTTACAGCGGCAATACCAGTTTCATATCCTACGTGTGTTAGTCAAATAAAAAGAAACGGCAGTGTCATCTTTTCATAAACAAAGCACGTCTATGTCTTCCTATATCACCACCCGAGATCTACGATTCCTTTACCGAGGATAAGTCCATGCTCCCATATAGTTTAAGGAAAATTACTGCAGCTAGCCGAGGATAAAATTGAAGAGAACCAACACACTGCGAACTTCTGGAACCAACGGGAGAAGCATCAAGGTAAGCCTAACAGCAATGGACTAAGGAGGTGACGGCCGCAGTTGCTATGTGATGCATTCCATTCTCTTTGCATGTCCAGGACATAAAACAATGAATAACGAATTTGAGAAAAAGTATAAGTATTGGAAAATTTAAGGGAATAACAAGCAAAATATATCGAAAACGGTTCACTCAACAAAAGAAATGTATATGACATAAATTGTGTATTTTAACGCGATCTACATTTTTCGTGTAGTAAAATGTTGTCTATCTCTTATGGTTTACCAGTTATGCAAAAGTCGTTCAGAATGAAGAACACTTTTGGACACATTCCCAGAAAATTCGAGATATACACTTCATTTCTCATGACAATACCATAAACATATATTTTAATCAAAATCGTTAGACCCATTTTTGAGAAAATAAAAATTTTCAAAAAATGTTCCATGTTAAGGGTAGTCTGGGGTGGGGGGATTTTCTTGAAAACCTTCATGTCGCATCTCTGGAAGATACTGAACCTAAATACCAAGTTTGGTGTTTATCCGACTGTTCGTTTCTAAGTTATGCTGTTCACAGACACAGACACACACACACACACAGACACACACACACACACAGACACACACACGGACATGTTTCCAAAAATGCTTTTTTTGGATTCAGGGGTCTCAAAACATGTATTTCGGGTGAAATCTCGGTATCGAATTTTTGGGTGGAATACAATACTTCCCCTACTTACTATACGTAGTAGAGAAAGTAAAAATTAATAAGAATTCCCATTAGAGAAAAAGTATAAGTATTGGAAAATTCAAACGAATAACAACGAATATCGCGGAAATGGTTCACTGCACACAAAAAGAATCTATATAACATAAATTGTGTGTTTTAATGAGCTCTACATTTTTTATGTAGACAAATTTTGTCTATCTCTTACGGTTTACTACTTATGCAAAAGCCATTCGAAGAGAAGAGGACTTTTGAGGACATTCCCAGAAAGTTCAAGATATACATTTTATTTGTCATGAAAATGTCTTAAATACACTGCCGTTTGTGAAAATTGCAACACCAAGAAGGAATTTCCCGAATAACTCCAAACTTGGTGGAAGTGTAGAAGAGTGTGCAAGCAATAAATGATTAGGTTTGCAGAGAGATGGGGTACACGTAGGCCGAGTAGAGGCCTCTCCTGTCGGTCCGACAAGGTCAGTGTTGCGTCCAGTGTAGTCAGTGCAGAGCTGTCAAACAAGCTGGAAAAAATAAAGTGAATACCAGTATGCCTCGTCGACGTCAAAGGGAGCCATATCGTCATGTGAGTGAGTTCTAACGGGGCAGAATGATCGGTCTCCGGTAAGCGGGTTTGTCATACCGTGACATTTCGGCTCGTACAGGACGTGCTGCTGCGACAGTGATGCGTGTGTGGAAGCAGTGGATAGATGAAGGTCGTACGCAGCGAAGAGCGGGTACTGGACCACGAAACATGAGCACAGCAGCGGATGACCGTACAGCTTCATCCACAGTGTTGGCTCGACGCTGGAGCACTGTAACATATCTGAACT
The DNA here is from genome assembly GCA_030765065.1 of Deroplatys truncata. Taxonomy (NCBI): domain Eukaryota; kingdom Metazoa; phylum Arthropoda; class Insecta; order Mantodea; family Mantidae; genus Deroplatys; species Deroplatys truncata. Next base: position 18,387,234 of record CM060975.1, on the reverse strand, counting down.
TGTCTGCATCAACGGTTCGTCGCCGTCTGCTGCAGGTTGGACTGGTTGCATGCATGCCATTACGTCGGCTTCCATTGTCCAGAAACCACAAGCTCCTCCGACTGCAATGGGCAAGTGAACACCATGACTGGGGTAGTAGAGATATAATGCCGGTTTGAGCACAGTAGAGAGATGCCGACAAGCGATAAAGTTCTTTGTTCTACGCCGACAAGCCCCGCCCCCTCCCTTTGTGTGCTCACATGCCGCCAGGTCTCGTGTCGTTAGGCCCCGCCCCCTCTCGCTTTGTGTGCTCACCTAATGCCGGCAGTATCTGTGCTAACAGGTTCTACCCCCTCCCCCATGCGTTCTACTGTGGCGTCATGACTTGATGGAATTGTTTTCTCGAGTCCTGCCGCCCCTCGGCAAATTAATTAGGTAATGTTCGTCAAACATTTTTTTTATGACTACTAAGCCCTGCACATTGCATCCTCGAGCAATTAAGTTTTATGATTAATGAATTGTTGACTGGAGCTTGAGTATAAGTAGTCTGCTCACGGGAACAGTCTGTCATGTAATGAAACACTGCAGCCTTCTTCTTCTATCCGGGGAAGGCGCTTGTCCATTAGCTGAACATGTTAGACGCTTTCAACACATTAATAGGCTTTTAAGTTTACATTCTGGATCTGTTTACATACATTAGCGATCAACGACATACTTCCGTCTGGAGGTAACGGTGACCCACATTAGCTAACCCGTTAGACGCTTTCACCACATTAGCGAACATTGTCAGTAATTGTTTTCCTAAGTGCTCTGCCCAACACTCAACACTTTAGATTTTAGCGATGGAAATGATATAAAAAGCAGCACCTTCTCCAACGAGTTCCAAGTTGACCAGGATGGCCGGGTTCGAACTACAAATTCAGCTTCTAATAACTCAGAGACTAATTACGATAAAGACATCAAATAAAGTTTATTACATTAATGTCATTAGATAGTTTCTTGTGAATGTATATTTGGGTACATGGTGTCCAAGGTTCGAATACCGATCAAATGTAATTTAATTATAAATTTAATAACTCCTAAACTAATTAAGATAAAGACGCCAAATAAACTTTATTGCCTTTATTTTATTAGGTAGTATCTTGTGGATGTGTAATTAGATACCTGACGTTCTGGGTTCGAGCCTAATGTTTAAATCGTCATTATCTCAGAAACTAAGAGAGGTAGAGGAATTGACCAAAGCATGATTGATAGCTCCTATGATGGGTAATTAATACTGTATATAATTTTCAATCAGTTGTCCTTACTTCGAATCCCGATCTTTCAATCACTTACTTATTTTTTCTCTATACTCTAGAATATGTCACTTAGATTGATGCTGTAACTGCATACACAACCTTTAAACATGTCAAACTAATATTGTAAATAATTTTGTTTCTGGTGTCCAGGGTTCGAATACCGATAAAATGTAATTTAATTATAAATTTAATAACTCCTAAACTAATTAAGATAAAGACGCCAAATAAACTTTATTGCCTTTATTTTATTAGGTAGTATCTTGTGGATGTGTAATTAGATACCTGACGTTCTGGATTCGAGCCTAATGTTTAAATCGTCATTATCTCAGAAACTAAGAGAGGTAGAGGAATTGACCAAAGCATGATTGATAGCTCCTATGATGGGTAATTAATACTGTATATAATTTTCAATCAGTTGTCCTTACTTCGAATCCCGATCTTTCAATCACTTACTTATTTTTTCTCTATACTCTAGAATATGTCACTTAGATTGATGCTGTAACTGCATACACAACCTTTAAACATATCAAACTAATATTGTAAATAATTTTGTTTCTGGTGTCCAGGGTTCGAATACCGATAAAATGTAGTTTAATTATAAATTTAATAACTTCTAAACTAATTAAGATAAAGACGCCAAATAAACTTTATTGCCTTTATGTTATTAGGTATTATCTTGTGGATGTGTAATTAGATACCTGACGTTCTGGGTTCGAGCCTAATTTTAAATCGTCATTATCTCAGAAACTAAGAGAGGTAGACGAGTGAACCAAAGCATGATTGATAGCTCCTATGAGGGGTAATTAATACTGTATATAATTTTCAATCAGTTGTCCTTACTTCGAATCCCGATCTTTCAATCACTTACTTATTTTTCTCTATACTCTAGAATATATCACTTAGATTGATGCTGTAACTGCATACACAACCTTTAAACATATCAAACTAATATTGTAAATAATTTTGTTTCTGGTGTCCAGGGTTCGAATACCGATAAAATATAGTTTAATTATAAATTTAATAACTTCTAAACCAATTAAGATAAAGACGCCAAATAAACTTTATTGCCTTTATGTTATTAGGTAGTATCTTGTGGATGTGTAATTAGATACCTGACGTTCTGGGTTCGAGCCTAATGTTTAAATCGTCATTATCTCAGAAACTAAGAGAGGTAGAGGAATTGACCAAAGCATGATTGATAGCTCCTATGATGGGTAATTAATACTGTATATAATTTTCAATCAGTTGTCCTTACTTCGAATCCCGATCTTTCAATCACTTACTTATTTTTTCTCTATACTCTAGAATATGTCACTTAGATTGATGCTGTAACTGCATACACAACCTTTAAACATGTCAAACTAATATTGTAAATAATTTTGTTTCTGGTGTCCAGGGTTCGAATACCGATAAAATGTAATTTAATTATAAATTTAATAACTCCTAAACTAATTAAGATAAAGACGCCAAATAAACTTTATTGCCTTTATTTTATTAGGTAGTATCTTGTGGATGTGTAATTAGATACCTGACGTTCTGGATTCGAGCCTAATGTTTAAATCGTCATTATCTCAGAAACTAAGAGAGGTAGAGGAATTGACCAAAGCATGATTGATAGCTCCTATGATGGGTAATTAATACTGTATATAATTTTCAATCAGTTGTCCTTACTTCGAATCCCGATCTTTCAATCACTTACTTATTTTTTCTCTATACTCTAGAATATGTCACTTAGATTGATGCTGTAACTGCATACACAACCTTTAAACATATCAAACTAATATTGTAAATAATTTTGTTTCTGGTGTCCAGGGTTCGAATACCGATAAAATGTAGTTTAATTATAAATTTAATAACTTCTAAACTAATTAAGATAAAGACGCCAAATAAACTTTATTGCCTTTATGTTATTAGGTATTATCTTGTGGATGTGTAATTAGATACCTGACGTTCTGGGTTCGAGCCTAATTTTAAATCGTCATTATCTCAGAAACTAAGAGAGGTAGACGAGTGAACCAAAGCATGATTGATAGCTCCTATGAGGGGTAATTAATACTGTATATAATTTTCAATCAGTTGTCCTTACTTCGAATCCCGATCTTTCAATCACTTACTTATTTTTCTCTATACTCTAGAATATATCACTTAGATTGATGCTGTAACTGCATACAGCACCTTTAAACATATCAAACTAATATTGTAAATAATTTTGTTTCTGGTGTCCAGGGTTCGAATACCGATAAAATATAGTTTAATTATAAATTTAATAACTTCTAAACTAATTAAGATAAAGACGCCAAATAAACTTTATTGCCTTTATGTTATTAGGTATTATCTTGTGGATGTGTAATTAGATACCTGACGTTCTGGGTTCGAGCCTAATTTTAAATCGTCATTATCTCAGAAACTAAGAGAGGTAGACGAGTGAACCAAAGCATGATTGATAGCTCCTATGAGGGGTAATTAATACTGTATATAATTTTCAATCAGTTGTCCTTACTTCGAATCCCGATCTTTCAATCACTTACTTATTTTTCTCTATACTCTAGAATATATCACTTAGATTGATGCTGTAACTGCATACAGCACCTTTAAACATATCAAACTAATATTGTAAATAATTTTGTTTCTGGTGTCCAGGGTTCGAATACCGATAAAATATAGTTTAATTATAAATTTAATAATTTCTAAACTAATTAAGATAAAGACGCCAAATAAACTTTATTGCCTTTATGTTATTAGGTATTATCTTGTGGATGTGTAATTAGATACCTGACGTTCTGGGTTCGAGGCTAATTTTAAATCGTCATTATCTCAGAAACTAAGAGAGGTAGACGAGTGAACCAAAGCATGATTGATAGCTCCTATGAGGGGTAATTAATACTGTATATAATTTTCAATCAGTTGTCCTTACTTCGAATCCCGATCTTTCAATCACTTACTTATTTTTCTCTATACTCTAGAATATATCACTTAGATTGATGCTGTAACTGCATACACAACCTTTAAACATATCAAACTAATATTGTAAATAATTTTGTTTCTGGTGTCCAGGGTTCGAATACCGATAAAATATAGTTTAATTATAAATTTAATAACTTCTAAACTAATTAAGATAAAGACGCCAAATAAACTTTATTGCCTTTATGTTATTAGGTATTATCTTGTGGATGTGTAATTAGATACCTGACGTTCTGGGTTCGAGCCTAATTTTAAATCGTCATTATCTCAGAAACTAAGAGAGGTAGACGAGTGAACCAAAGCATGATTGATAGCTCCTATGAGGGGTAATTAATACTGTATATAATTTTCAATCAGTTGTCCTTACTTCGAATCCCGATCTTTCAATCACTTACTTATTTTTCTCTATACTCTAGAATATATCACTTAGATTGATGCTGTAACTGCATACAGCACCTTTAAACATATCAAACTAATATTGTAAATAATTTTGTTTCTGGTGTCCAGGGTTCGAATACCGATAAAATATAGTTTAATTATAAATTTAATAACTTCTAAACTAATTAAGATAAAGACGCCAAATAAACTTTATTGCCTTTATTTTATTAGGTAGTATCTTGTGGATGTGTAATTAGATACCTGACGTTCTGGGTTCGAGGCTAATTTTAAATCGTCATTATCTCAGAAACTAAGAGAGGTAGACGAGTGAACCAAAGCATGATTGATAGCTCCTATGAGGGGTAATTAATACTGTATATAATTTTCAATCAGTTGTCCTTACTTCGAATCCCGATCTTTCAATCACTTACTTATTTTTCTCTATACTCTAGAATATATCACTTAGATTGATGCTGTAACTGCATACAGCACCTTTAAACATATCAAACTAATATTGTAAATAATTTTGTTTCTGGTGTCCAGGGTTCGAATACCGATAAAATGTAATTTAATTATAAATTTAATAACTCCTAAACTAATTAAGATAAAGACGCCAAATAAACTTTATTGCGTTTATGTTACTAGGTAGTATCTTGTGGATTTGTAATTAGATACCTGACGTTCTGGGTTCGAGCCTAATGTTTAAATCGTCATTATCTCAGAAACTAAGAGAGGTAGAGGAATTGACCAAAGCATGATTGATAGCTCCTATGAGGGGCAATTAATACTGTATATAATTTTCAATCAGCTGTCCTTACTTCGAATCCCGATCTTTCAATCACTTATTTTTCTCTATACTCTAGAATATATCACTTAGATTGATGCTGTAAATGCATACAGCACCCTTAAACATATCAAACTAATATTGTAAATAATATTGGTTCTGGTGTCCAGGGTTCGAATACCGATAAAATGTAATTTAATTATAAATTTAATAACTCCTAAACTAATTAAGATAAAGACACCAAATAAACTTTTATAGGGGAAAGGATGCTCTCCTGAAACATTAGGTCTCTAGATAGAAGTATTTATAGGGGAGAGATAGGGAATACCAGGGCTGATGCTAGGCTAGTCAGATGCTAAAGGAGGGAGGGATATGCTTTATACGAGAGAGATAGGGAACACAAGGAAAGATGCTATACTAAACAGGACTTGAAGGGTAGAATATGAGCGATATAGCAAACCGAGGAGAGGTATTAGGATAGGAGTTTTGAATGATGGAGTAGGCGTTTATATGCGAGAGATAGGGAATACGAGGGTCGATGCTAGGCTAGACGGTGTTGAATGAGGGAATGCATCTTATATGAGAGAGGTAGGGGAATATGAGGAGAAGTGCTAGGCTAGTCGGGAAGGTCTGAATGAGAGAGTATACGTCTATATGGGAAAATATAGGGAAAACGAAGGTAGGTGCTAGGTTGAGAGAGTCTTCAAGGAGGAAAATGCATTTATATGAGAGCCGTAGGGTATACGAGGAGAGGTGCTAGTCTAGACATGGTTTGAGGATTAGAGTATACGTTTATATGGGAGAAATATGGAAAACAGGAGAGATACAAGGATAGACAGAGATTGAAGGAGGAGGAATGTAGGTTTATACTGTAATATAGAGAGTAATTCGATTATAAAACTTTTCTCATCCAGCCTTACAACACTTTTTATATACTTAATTTCTAAACCTTACAAACTTTATATTTGTTAAACAGTAGTGCGCGAGACGGAGAGGGACAAACAGTATATCGGTTTACAGTGAAGTATACGTCCTAACCTATTCCCACCTTGTTTGTTCTGGATCTTCTCATTGTCTGTCATCTAACGTAACCACGTAACAAGACGTAACACAGGAAATCATACATATGGCACATTAAAAAAATAAAGGTATATATAATGAAACATAAACAAGTAGACAGAGGGTCGTCGATACATAGAAAACCAGGAGTTGTATGTACTGAGACCATAGATTAGTATAGGCAAACAACAAAGAAGTGAATTTATAGTGTAAATAGCCAAATATTTTCAAGTATTATTATAGTCTAAAAGTATATAACTTAATTATGTATCGAGTATTGAGAAATAAACGTTATTCATTATTCACTAATCTCAGATCACTGCAATTGTATTGAATCAATTCACAATTGCTAATGCCATTCAACTTTCATTCGTCTCTGATACATAAACAAATTGCAAAATGGAGAAGGACGAAAGTAATAAAAAGACTCAGGCAGCAAATTTTAAGAAAGAAGAGAAAGATATATGACCGACATTGTTTTGGAACACAAATTAGTCTTGAAAATAAAATGACTGATAGCTCTGCTAAGCGTAAGGAAGAGACATGGAAATAAATTGCAAATGAATACAATTCTAGGTTGGAAAAGAAGATAAACAACATTCATGTAAACCAATTTTTAAAAATCAGTTTAACTGAATACATGTAAAAAAACATATCACTTTACAAAAAGTAATGCAGACAACATTTATTTTTTATAAACATTATCCTATTACATTACTTTACAAAAAACCATACATATTTCCTAAAGGCAAAGGTGATAGTCTAGACATTCTAAACACTCAGTTATATAATCATATACATCACACAGAAAGAGACCTGCATTATCAGTAAAAAAACTAAACATCTCAACAATGTCTGAATGATGTATTTTATAAGTACAAGTTTTTTGATATTTCAAAGTTCCTGTTAACCATGGCAGTAATTGATTAACACAATTTCTCGATCCTGTCATGCTATAACTTTAGATGCTTTCAGCTTACTTATAATTTCCTCAATCTCTTGTGTGTGACTATTATTACCAGCATCCCTCGACGCAATTAGTAACCTCAATATATTTACTAGTCTATTCGGATTTTCAAGCGTTGATATCACTGAATCATCATCATATGAAGATTTCATATTCTTGCAACTTCCGATGTATCCAGATTTTTCACCAACAGTAGTCTCCAGTGAAGGACAGAGGCTTGATCCGGTATAACATTCCCCTCTATACATCTTCGGATCTTCAAGTGCAGGTGAGAGAGTCGATTCAGTATAACATGTTGCTCTATGAAACTTAAATCTTGACAAAGAACGATTCTTAAAAATCCGCCCGCATACACAGCATCTAATAACGCGTTTTCCTCCATGTGTAATGTATGAAAAATCGAGTTTCTCATTCGTCAGTTGCACAGATTTTCTCGGGCAGTAGCTCATGCTAAAACTAAAAGAAATTAAATGAATACGTGAATGCTAACGCTCGAAGGAATTAAAAGCGAATGAATGAATTCATAACACGCACCTATGTATATATCCAGGATGAGGACGACGGAGGGAATTGCGATCAATGCATAGCAGGGAGAAAGGATACTCTCTTGAAACATTAGTCATCTAGACAACTATTGTTCACGGAGCCTGTAGACGTCAGGTTGAATGGGACAGACCTCAGGTTCAAATCTTTAAGGGCACGGACCCAGCCTTTTGCCTGTCATGTATACTAAACCATCCTAACAGCGTAACATTACGTTACAACGACACGTAACCAGAACATGGCGAGTGCGAGCATGGAAAAAAGGATGCTCTCTGGGAACATTACTGGAAAAGGATGCTCTCTGGAAACACTAGTCATCCACACAACGGGTTGTCCCTAACATTTCCAGATTTCGGGTCGTTCAACATCGTGACGCGCCCCTGTCATCTACATTTCGACGAAATTTTACCTCCTGAATTAAAGTTTGGTGATCTGTATAGACCTGTACAACATGCATTACGCTATGTAACAGACTCATCACGTTATGTAACAACACGATCACGCTAGGTAACAACATGTTCACGCTATGTAACAACATGATCACGCCATGTAACAACATGATCACGCTATGTAACAACATGATCACGCTATGTAACAACATGATCACGCTATGTAACAACATGACCACGCTATGTAACAAAACGATCAAGCTATGTAACAACTGATCACGCTATGTAACAACATGATCATGCTATGTAACAACCTGAGCACGCTATGTAACAACATGATCACGCTATGTAACAAACTGAGTACGCTATGTAACAACATGATCACGCCATGTAACAACTGATCACGCTATGTAACAACATGCTCAAGCTATGTAACAACTGATCACGCTATGTAACAACATGATCACGCTATGTAACAACCTGAGCACGCTATGTAACAATCTGATCACGTTATGTAACAACTGATCACGCTATGTAACAACATGATCACGCTATGTAACAACATGATCACGCTATGTAACAACATGTTCACGCTATGTAACAACATGACCACGCTATGTAACAAAACGATCACGCTATGTAACAACACGATCACGCTATGTACAACACGATCACGCAATGTAACAACTGATCACGCTATGTAACAACCTGATCAAGCTATGTAACAACTGATCACGCTATGTAACAACATGATCACGCTATGTAACAACCTGAGCACGCTATGTAACAACATGATCACGCTATGTAACAACCTGAGTACGCTATGTAACAACATGATCACGCCATGTAACAACTGATCACGCTATGTAACAACATGCTCAAGCTATGTAACAACTGATCACGCTATGTAACAACACGATCACGCTATGTAACAACCTGATCAAGCTATGTAACAACATGATCACGCTATGTAACAACCTGAGTACGCTATGTAACAACATGATCACGCCATGTAACAACTGATCACGCTATGTAACAACATGCTCAAGCTATGTAACAACCTGAGCACGCTATGTAACAACATGATCACGCTATGTAACAACCTGAGTACGCTATGTAACAACATGATCACGCCATGTAACAACATGATCACGCTATGTAACAACCTGAGCACGCTATGTAACAATCTGATCTCGTTATGTAACAACTGATCACGCTATGTAACAACATGATCACGCTATGTAACAACATGATCACGCTATGTAACAACATGATCGCGCTATGTAACAACATGTTCACGCTATGTAACAACATGACCACGCTATGTAACAAAACGATCACGCTATGTAACAACACGATCACGCTATGTACAACACGATCACGCAATGTAACAACTGATCACGCTATGTAACAACCTGATCAAGCTATGTAACAACTGATTACGCTATGTAACAACATGATCACGCTATGTAACAACCTGAGCACGCTATGTAACAACATGATCACGCTATGTAACAACCTGAGTACGCTATGTAACAACATGATCACGCCATGTAACAACTGATCACGCTATGTAACAACATGCTCAAGCTATGTAACAACTGATCACGCTATGTAACAACACGATCACGCTATGTAACAACCTGATCAAGCTATGTAACAACATGATCACGTTATGTAACAACCTGAGTACGCTATGTAACAACATGATCACGCCATGTAACAACTGAGTACGCTATGTAACAACATGATCACGCCATGTAACAACTGATCACGCTATGTAACAACATGCTCAAGCTATGTAACAACTGATCACGCTATGTAACAACATGATCACGCTATGTAACAACATGCTCAAGCTATGTAACAACTGATCACGCTATGTAACAACACGATCACGCTATGTAACAACCTGATCAAGCTATGTAACAACATGATCACGCTATGTAACAACCTGAGTACGCTATGTAACAACATGATCACGCTATGTAACAAAACGATCAAGCTATGTAACAACATGCTCAAGCTATGTAACAACATGATCACGCTATGTAACAACATGTTCACGCTATGTAACAACATGTTCACGCTATGTAACAACATGATCACGCTATGTAACAACATGACCACACTATGTAACAACATGATCATGCTATGTAACAAAACGATCAAGCTATGTAACAACATGATCACGCTATGTAACAAAACGATCAAGCTATGTAACAACCTGAGCACGCTATGTAACAACATGTTCACGCTATGTAACAACATGATCACGTTATGTAACAACATGATCACGCTATGTAACAACATGATCACGCTATGTAACAAAACGATCAAGCTATGTAACAACCTGAGCACGCTATGTAACAACATGTTCACGCTATGTAACAACATGAACACGCTATGTAACAATACGATCACGCTATGTAACAATCTGATTACGCTATGTAACAACTGATCACGCTATGTAACAACATGATCACGCTATGTAACAACCTGAGCACGTTATGTAACAACATGACTACGCTATGTAACAAAACGATCACGCTATGTAACAACTGATCACGCTATGTAACAACCTGAGCACGCTATGTAACAACATGACCACGCTATGTAACAAAACGATCACGCTATGTAACAACTGATCACGCTATGTAACAACCTGAGCACGCTATGTAACAACCTGAGCACGCTATGTAACAATACGATCATGCTATGTAACAACCTGATCACGCTATGTAACAACCTGATTACGCTATGTAACAACTGATCACGCTATGTAACAACATGATCACGCCATGTAACAACCTGAGCACGCTATGTAACAACATGATCACGCTATGTAACAACATGAACACGCTATGTAACAATACGATCACGCTATGTAACAATCTGATTACTATGTAACAACGGATCACGCTATGTAACAACATGATCACGCTATGTAACAACCTGAGCACGCTATGTAACATCATGATCACGCTATGTAACAACCTGATCACGCTATGTAACAACATGCTCACGCTATGTAACAACTGATCACGCCATGTAACAACATGATCACGCTATGTAACAACCTGAGCACGCTATGTAACAACATGATCACGCTATGTAACAACATGTTCTCGCTATGTAACAACACGATCACGCTATGTAACAACACGATCACGCTATGTAACAACATGGACACGCTATGTAACAACATGAACACGCTATGTAACAATACGATCAAGCTATGTAACAACCTGAGCACGCTATGTAACAACATGATTACGCTATGTAACAACATGAACACTCTATGTAACAACCTGAGCATGCTATGTAACAACATGATCACGCTATGTAACAACCTAATCACGCTATGTAACATGATCACGCTATGTAACAAAATGATCACGCTATGTAAATAGGGTGGACCATTTAAGTTGAGGCTATACAATATATCCAAAACTAAGCGTTGTAGAAATAAATGTCTTTAATAAAACTTGATTGATATTATGGCGAAAGTAAATGCTGCTAGTCGTGTTTCGTTTGGAGGCCGTTATGAGGGTCATTTTGGGTCAATTTATTTTTTTAAATGGGAACCTACAATTAGGGTCCCATTTAAAAAGACCCTGAAATGACCCTCACTACGTCCTCCAAACGAAATACGACTAGCAGCATTTACTTTCGCCATAATATCAATCAAGTTTATTAAAGACATTTCTTTCTACAACGCTTAGTTTTGGATATATTGTATAGCCTCAACTTAAATGGTCCACCCTATTTACATAGCGTGATCATTTTGTTACATAGCGTGATCATGTTACATAGCGTGATTAGGTTGTTACATAGCGTGATCATGTTGTTACATAGCATGCTCAGGTTGTTACATAGAGTGTTCATGTTGTTACATAGCGTAATCATGTTGTTACATAGCGTGCTCAGGTTGTTACATAGCTTGATCGTATTGTTACATAGCGTGTTCATGTTGTTACATAGCGTGTCCATGTTGTTACATAGCGTGATCGTGTTGTTACATAGCGTGATCGTGTTGTTACATAGCGAGAACATGTTCTTACATAGCGTGATCATGTTGTTACATAGCGTGCTCAGGTTGTTACATAGCGTGATCATGTTGTTACATGGCGTGATCAGTTGTTACATAGCGTGAGCATGTTGTTACATAGCGTGATCAGGTTGTTACATAGCGTGATCATGATGTTACATAGCGTGCTCAGGTTGTTACATAGCGTGATCATGTTGTTACATAGCGTGATCCGTTGTTACATAGTAATCAGATTGTTACATAGCGTGATCGTATTGTTACATAGCGTGTTCATGTTGTTACATAGCGTGATCATGTTGTTACATAGCGTGCTCAGGTTGTTACATGGCGTGATCATGTTGTTACATAGCGTGATCAGTTGTTACATAGCGTAATCAGTTTGTTACATAGCGTGATCAGGTTGTTACATAGCATGATCGTATTGTTACATAGCGTGCTCAGGTTGTTACATAGCGTGCTCAGGTTGTTACATAGCGTGATCAGTTGTTACATAGCGTGATCGTTTTGTTACATAGCGTGGTCATGTTGTTACATAGCGTGCTCAGGTTGTTACATAGCGTGATCAGTTGTTACATAGCGTGATCGTTTTGTTACATAGCGTAGTCATGTTGTTACATAACGTGCTCAGGTTGTTACATAGCGTGATCATGTTGTTACATAGCGTGATCAATTGTTACATAGCGTAATCAGATTGTTACATAGCGTGATCGTATTGTTACATAGCGTGTTCATGTTGTTACATAGCGTGAACATGTTGTTACATAGCGTGCTCAGGTTGTTACATAGCTTGACGTTTTGTTACATAGCGTGATCATGTTGTTACATAGCGTGATCATGTTGTTACATAACGTGATCATGTTGTTACATAGCGTGAACATGTTGTTACATAGCGTGCTCAGGTTGTTACATAGCTTGATCGTTTTGTTACATAGCGTGATCATGTTGTTACATAGTTTGATCGTTTTGTTACATAGCATGATCATGTTGTTACATAGTGTGGTCATGTTGTTACATAGCGTGATCATGTTGTTACATAGCGTGAACATGTTGTTACATAGCGTGAACATGTTGTTACATAGCGTGATCATGTTGTTACATAGCTTGAGCATGTTGTTACATAGCTTGATCGTTTTGTTACATAGCGTGATCATGTTGTTACATAGCGTACTCAGGTTGTTACATAGCGTGATCATGTTGTTACATAGCTTGATCAGGTTGTTACATAGCGTGATCGTGTTGTTACATAGCGTGATCAGTTGTTACATAGCTTGAGCATGTTGTTACATAGCGTGATCATGTTGTTACATAGCGTGATCAGTTGTTACATAGCTTGAGCATGTTGTTACATAGCGTGATCAGTTGTTACATGGCGTGATCATGTTGTTACATAGCGTACTCAGTTGTTACATGGCGTGATCATGTTGTTACATAGCGTACTCAGGTTGTTACATAGCGTGATCATGTTGTTACATAGCTTGATCAGGTTGTTACATAGCGTGATCGTGTTGTTACATAGCGTGATCAGTTGTTACATAGCTTGAGCATGTTGTTACATAGCGTGATCAGTTGTTACATGGCGTGATCATGTTGTTACATAGCGTACTCAGGTTGTTACATAGCGTGATCATGTTGTTACATAGCGTGCTCAGGTTGTTACATAGCGTGATCATGTTGTTACATAGCGTAATCAGTTGTTACATAGCTTGATCAGGTTGTTACATAGCGTGATCAGTTGTTACATTGCGTGATCGTGTTGTACATAGCGTGATCGTGTTGTTACATAGCGTGATCGTTTTGTTACATAGCGTGGTCATGTTGTTACATAGCGTGAACATGTTGTTACATAGCGTGATCATGTTGTTACATAGCGTGATCATGTTGTTACATAGCGTGATCATGTTGTTACATAGCGTGATCAGTTGTTACATAACGTGATCAGATTGTTACATAGCGTGCTCAGGTTGTTACATAGCGTGATCATGTTGTTACATGGCGTGATCATGTTGTTACATAGCGTACTCAGGTTGTTACATAGCGTGATCATGTTGTTACATAGCGTGCTCAGGTTGTTACATAGCTTGAGCATGTTGTTACATAGCGTGATCAGTTGTTACATGGCGTGATCATGTTGTTACATAGCGTACTCAGGTTGTTACATAGCGTGATCATGTTGTTACATAGCTTGATCAGGTTGTTACATAGCGTGATCGTGTTGTTACATAGCGTGATCAGTTGTTACATAGCTTGAGCATGTTGTTACATAGCGTGATCAGTTGTTACATGGCGTGATCATGTTGTTACATAGCGTACTCAGGTTGTTACAATGCGTGATCATGTTGTTACATAGCGTGCTCAGGTTGTTACATAGCGTGATCATGTTGTTACATAGCGTGATCAGTTGTTACATAGCTTGATCAGGTTGTTACATAGCGTGATCAGTTGTTACATTGCGTGATCGTGTTGTACATAGCGTGATCGTGTTGTTACATAGCGTGATCGTTTTGTTACATAGCGTGGTCATGTTGTTACATAGCGTGAACATGTTGTTACATAGCGTGATCATGTTGTTACATAGCGTGATCATGTTGTTACATAGCGTGATCATGTTGTTACATAGCGTGATCAGTTGTTACATAACGTGATCAGATTGTTACATAGCGTGCTCAGGTTGTTACATAGCGTGATCATGTTGTTACATAGCGTGATCAGTTGTTACATAGCTTGAGCATGTTGTTACATAGCGTGATCAGTTGTTACATGGCGTGATCATGTTGTTACATAGCGTACTCAGTTTGTTACATAGCGTGATCATGTTGTTACATAGCGTGCTCAGGTTGTTACATAGCATGATCATGTTGTTACATAGCGTGATCAGTTGTTACATAGCTTGATCGTTTTGTTACATAGCGTGGTCATGTTGTTACATAGCGTGATCATGTTGTTACATAGCGTGATCATGTTGTTACATAGCGTGATCATGTTGTTACATGGCGTGATCATGTTGTTACATAGCGTGAACATGTTGTTACCTAGCGTGATCGTGTTGTTACATAACGTGATGAGTCTGTTACATAGCGTAATGCATGTTGTACAGGTCTATACAGATCACCAAACTTTAATTCAGGAGGTAAAATTTCGTCGAAATGTAGATGACAGGGGCGCGTCACGATGTTGAACGACCCGAAATCTGGAAATGTTAGGGACAACCCGTTGTGTGGATGACTAGTGTTTCCAGAGAGCATCCTTTTCCAGTAATGTTCCCAGAGAGCATCCTTTTTTCCATGCTCGCACTCGCCATGTTCTGGTTACGTGTCGTTGTAACGTAATGTTACGCTGTTAGGATGGTTTAGTATACATGACAGGCAAAAGGCTGGGTCCGTGCCCTTAAAGATTTGAACCTGAGGTCTGTCCCATTCAACCTGACGTCTACAGGCTCCGTGAACAATAGTTGTCTAGATGACTAATGTTTCAAGAGAGTATCCTTTCTCCCTGCTATGCATTGATCGCAATTCCCTCCGTCGTCCTCATCCTGGATATATACATAGGTGCGTGTTATGAATTCATTCATTCGCTTTTAATTCCTTCGAGCGTTAGCATTCACGTATTCATTTAATTTCTTTTAGTTTTAGCATGAGCTACTGCCCGAGAAAATCTGTGCAACTGACGAATGAGAAACTCGATTTTTCATACATTACACATGGAGGAAAACGCGTTATTAGATGCTGTGTATGCGGGCGGATTTTTAAGAATCGTTCTTTGTCAAGATTTAAGTTTCATAGAGCAACATGTTATACTGAATCGACTCTCTCACCTGCACTTGAAGATCCGAAGATGTATAGAGGGGAATGTTATACCGGATCAAGCCTCTGTCCTTCACTGGAGACTACTGTTGGTGAAAAATCTGGATACATCGGAAGTTGCAAGAATATGAAATCTTCATATGATGATGATTCAGTGATATCAACGCTTGAAAATCCGAATAGACTAGTAAATATATTGAGGTTACTAATTGCGTCGAGGGATGCTGGTAATAATAGTCACACACAAGAGATTGAGGAAATTATAAGTAAGCTGAAAGCATCTAAAGTTATAGCATGACAGGATCGAGAAATTGTGTTAATCAATTACTGCCATGGTTAACAGGAACTTTGAAATATCAAAAAACTTGTACTTATAAAATACATCATTCAGACATTGTTGAGATGTTTAGTTTTTTTACTGATAATGCAGGTCTCTTTCTGTGTGATGTATATGATTATATAACTGAGTGTTTAGAATGTCTAGACTATCACCTTTGCCTTTAGGAAATATGTATGGTTTTTTGTAAAGTAATGTAATAGGATAATGTTTATAAAAAATAAATGTTGTCTGCATTACTTTTTGTAAAGTGATATGTTTTTTTACATGTATTCAGTTAAACTGATTTTTAAAAATTGGTTTACATGAATGTTGTTTATCTTCTTTTCCAACCTAGAATTGTATTCATTTGCAATTTATTTCCATGTCTCTTCCTTACGCTTAGCAGAGCTATCAGTCATTTTATTTTCAAGACTAATTTGTGTTCCAAAACAATGTCGGTCATATATCTTTCTCTTCTTTCTTAAAATTTGCTGCCTGAGTCTTTTTATTACTTTCGTCCTTCTCCATTTTGCAATTTGTTTATGTATCAGAGACGAATGAAAGTTGAATGGCATTAGCAATTGTGAATTGATTCAATACAATTGCAGTGATCTGAGATTAGTGAATAATGAATAACGTTTATTTCTCAATACTCGATACATAATTAAGTTATATACTTTTAGACTATAATAATACTTGAAAATATTTGGCTATTTACACTATAAATTCACTTCTTTGTTGTTTGCCTATACTAATCTATGGTCTCAGTACATACAACTCCTGGTTTTCTATGTATCGACGACCCTCTGTCTACTTGTTTATGTTTCATTATATATACCTTTATTTTTTTAATGTGCCATATGTATGATTTCCTGTGTTACGTCTTGTTACGTGGTTACGTTAGATGACAGACAATGAGAAGATCCAGAACAAACAAGGTGGGAATAGGTTAGGACGTATACTTCACTGTAAACCGATATACTGTTTGTCCCTCTCCGTCTCGCGCACTACTGTTTAACAAATATAAAGTTTGTAAGGTTTAGAAATTAAGTATATAAAAAGTGTTGTAAGGCTGGATGAGAAAAGTTTTATAATCGAATTACTCTCTATATTACAGTATAAACCTACATTCCTCCTCCTTCAATCTCTGTCTATCCTTGTATCTCTCCTGTTTTCCATATTTCTCCCATATAAACGTATACTCTAATCCTCAAACCATGTCTAGACTAGCACCTCTCCTCGTATACCCTACGGCTCTCATATAAATGCATTTTCCTCCTTGAAGACTCTCTCAACCTAGCACCTACCTTCGTTTTCCCTATATTTTCCCATATAGACGTATACTCTCTCATTCAGACCTTCCCGACTAGCCTAGCACTTCTCCTCATATTCCCCTACCTCTCTCATATAAGATGCATTCCCTCATTCAACACCGTCTAGCCTAGCATCGACCCTCGTATTCCCTATCTCTCGCATATAAACGCCTACTCCATCATTCAAAACTCCTATCCTAATACCTCTCCTCGGTTTGCTATATCGCTCATATTCTACCCTTCAAGTCCTGTTTAGTATAGCATCTTTCCTTGTGTTCCCTATCTCTCTCGTATAAAGCATATCCCTCCCTCCTTTAGCATCTGACTAGCCTAGCATCAGCCCTGGTATTCCCTATCTCTCCCCTATAAATACTTCTATCTAGAGACCTAATGTTTCAGGAGAGCATCCTTTCCCCTATAAAAGTTTATTTGGTGTCTTTATCTTAATTAGTTTAGGAGTTATTAAATTTATAATTAAATTACATTTTATCGGTATTCGAACCCTGGACACCAGAACCAATATTATTTACAATATTAGTTTGATATGTTTAAGGGTGCTGTATGCATTTACAGCATCAATCTAAGTGATATATTCTAGAGTATAGAGAAAAATAAGTAAGTGATTGAAAGATCGGGATTCGAAGTAAGGACAGCTGATTGAAAATTATATACAGTATTAATTGCCCCTCATAGGAGCTATCAATCATGCTTTGGTCAATTCCTCTACCTCTCTTAGTTTCTGAGATAATGACGATTTAAACATTAGGCTCGAACCCAGAACGTCAGGTATCTAATTACAAATCCACAAGATACTACCTAGTAACATAAACGCAATAAAGTTTATTTGGCGTCTTTATCTTAATTAGTTTAGGAGTTATTAAATTTATAATTAAATTACATTTTATCGGTATTCGAACCCTGGACACCAGAAACAAAATTATTTACAATATTAGTTTGATATGTTTAAAGGTGCTGTATGCAGTTACAGCATCAATCTAAGTGATATATTCTAGAGTATAGAGAAAAATAAGTAAGTGATTGAAAGATCGGGATTCGAAGTAAGGACAACTGATTGAAAATTATATACAGTATTAATTACCCCTCATAGGAGCTATCAATCATGCTTTGGTTCACTCGTCTACCTCTCTTAGTTTCTGAGATAATGACGATTTAAAATTAGCCTCGAACCCAGAACGTCAGGTATCTAATTACACATCCACAAGATAATACCTAATAACATAAAGGCAATAAAGTTTATTTGGCGTCTTTATCTTAATTAGTTTAGAAGTTATTAAATTTATAATTAAACTATATTTTATCGGTATTCGAACCCTGGACACCAGAAACAAAATTATTTACAATATTAGTTTGATATGTTTAAAGGTGCTGTATGCAGTTACAGCATCAATCTAAGTGATATATTCTAGAGTATAGAGAAAAATAAGTAAGTGATTGAAAGATCGGGATTCGAAGTAAGGACAACTGATTGAAAATTATATACAGTATTAATTACCCCTCATAGGAGCTATCAATCATGCTTTGGTTCACTCGTCTACCTCTCTTAGTTTCTGAGATAATGACGATTTAAAATTAGGCTCGAACCCAGAACGTCAGGTATCTAATTACACATCCACAAGATAATACCTAATAACATAAAGGCAATAAAGTTTATTTGGCGTCTTTATCTTAATTAGTTTAGAAGTTATTAAATTTATAATTAAACTATATTTTATCGGTATTCGAACCCTGGACACCAGAAACAAAATTATTTACAATATTAGTTTGATATGTTTAAAGGTTGTGTATGCAGTTACAGCATCAATCTAAGTGATATATTCTAGAGTATAGAGAAAAATAAGTAAGTGATTGAAAGATCGGGATTCGAAGTAAGGACAACTGATTGAAAATTATATACAGTATTAATTACCCCTCATAGGAGCTATCAATAATGCTTTGGTTCACTCGTCTACCTCTCTTAGTTTCTGAGATAATGACGATTTAAAATTAGGCTCGAACCCAGAACGTCAGGTATCTAATTACACATCCACAAGATAATACCTAATAACATAAAGGCAATAAAGTTTATTTGGCGTCTTTATCTTAATTAGTTTAGAAGTTATTAAATTTATAATTAAACTACATTTTATCGGTATTCGAACCCTGGACACCAGAAACAAAATTATTTACAATATTAGTTTGATATGTTTAAAGGTTGTGTATGCAGTTACAGCATCAATCTAAGTGACATATTCTAGAGTATAGAGAAAAAATAAGTAAGTGATTGAAAGATCGGGATTCGAAGTAAGGACAACTGATTGAAAATTATATACAGTATTAATTACCCATCATAGGAGCTATCAATCATGCTTTGGTCAATTCCTCTACCTCTCTTAGTTTCTGAGATAATGACGATTTAAACATTAGGCTCGAATCCAGAACGTCAGGTATCTAATTACACATCCACAAGATACTACCTAATAAAATAAAGGCAATAAAGTTTATTTGGCGTCTTTATCTTAATTAGTTTAGGAGTTATTAAATTTATAATTAAATTACATTTTATCGGTATTCGAACCCTGGACACCAGAAACAAAATTATTTACAATATTAGTTTGACATGTTTAAAGGTTGTGTATGCAGTTACAGCATCAATCTAAGTGACATATTCTAGAGTATAGAGAAAAAATAAGTAAGTGATTGAAAGATCGGGATTCGAAGTAAGGACAACTGATTGAAAATTATATACAGTATTAATTACCCATCATAGGAGCTATCAATCATGCTTTGGTCAATTCCTCTACCTCTCTTAGTTTCTGAGATAATGACGATTTAAACATTAGGCTCGAACCCAGAACGTCAGGTATCTAATTACACATCCACAAGATACTACCTAATAAAATAAAGGCAATAAAGTTTATTTGGCGTCTTTATCTTAATTAGTTTAGGAGTTATTAAATTTATAATTAAATTACATTTGATCGGTATTCGAACCTTGGACACCATGTACCCAAATATACATTCACAAGAAACTATCTAATGACATTAATGTAATAAACTTTATTTGATGTCTTTATCGTAATTAGTCTCTGAGTTATTAGAAGCTGAATTTGTAGTTCGAACCCGGCCATCCTGGTCAACTTGGAACTCGTTGGAGAAGGTGCTGCTTTTTATATCATTTCCATCGCTAAAATCTAAAGTGTTGAGTGTTGGGCAGAGCACTTAGGAAAACAATTACTGACAATGTTCGCTAATGTGGTGAAAGCGTCTAACGGGTTAGCTAATGTGGGTCACCGTTACCTCCAGACGGAAGTATGTCGTTGATCGCTAATGTATGTAAACAGATCCAGAATGTAAACTTAAAAGCCTATTAATGTGTTGAAAGCGTCTAACATGTTCAGCTAATGGACAAGCGCCTTCCCCGGATAGAAGAAGAAGGCTGCAGTGTTTCATTACATGACAGACTGTTCCCGTGAGCAGACTACTTATACTCAAGCTCCAGTCAACAATTCATTAATCATAAAACTTAATTGCTCGAGGATGCAATGTGCAGGGCTTAGTAGTCATAAAAAAAATGTTTGACGAACATTACCTAATTAATTTGCCGAGGGGCGGCAGGACTCGAGAAAACAATTCCATCAAGTCATGACGCCACAGTAGAACGCATGGGGGAGGGGGTAGAACCTGTTAGCACAGATACTGCCGGCATTAGGTGAGCACACAAAGCGAGAGGGGGCGGGGCCTAACGACACGAGACCTGGCGGCATGTGAGCACACAAAGGGAGGGGGCGGGGCTTGTCGGCGTAGAACAAAGAACTTTATTGCTTGTCGGCATCTCTCTACTGTGCTCAAACCGGCATTATATCTCTACTTGGGGTGCTGAGTGGCAAAATGTAGTCTTTTCGGACGAGTCCCGCTTCAACGTGTCCTACAGTGATGGCCGCATACGTATCCGGCGATACCATGGTGAGCGCAACCTGGAGGGCTGCAATGTTGAGCGACATAGCGGAAAAACACCAGGTGTGATGGTTTGGGGGCCATTGGTTACAACAACCGATCTCGCCTCCTACAAACTGAGGGCACTTTGAACAGCAACCGATACCTAACGGTGGTTGTAGAGCCTGAGATACTCCCCCTGCTTCAGGCATCTCCAAGGCTACATTTCAACAGGACAATGCCCGGCCACATATTGCGAGGAATGTACAAGCCTTCTTCGAAAAGCGACGGGTACCATTGCTTCCCTGGCCTGCATGTTCTCCTGACATGTCGCCCCTCGAACATGTCTGGGATATGGTTGGTCGGCACCTGGCGCATCACGGTCCTACAGTAACCACGGTCGCAGATTTGTGGGCTCGAATACAAACTGCTGGAGGGAAATCCCTCAGGAACTTGTTCATACCTTTTTGATTCAATGTCACGGCGTATAGCAGTTATAATTGCTGCGCATGGAGGCCACACCAAATACTGAATATTAGGGTTCAAAGTTCATGTATAGATTTGAAAAGCTTTTCATTTGTTATTTGTCATGTACCCTGTGCTATTAAATTCATTGAATTCACGTGTTTCCTTCTTGGTGTTGCAATTTTCACAAACGGCAGTGTATATGATATATTAATCAAAATCGTTAGAGCCATTTTTTAGAAAATCAAAATTTTCCATGTAAAGGTTATTCTGCGGTGGCGGATTTTCTTGAAAACCTTCGTGTCATATCATTGAAAGATACTGAGCGCAAATACCAAGTTTGGCATTTATCCGACTTTTCGGTTTTGAGTTATGCTGCTCATAGACACACACACACACACACACACACACACGACCTTTTTCTAAAAGTGCTTTCTTTGGATTCAGGGGGCCTAAAACATGTATTCTCTGTGAAAACTCGGTATCGAACTTTTGGGTGGAATGCAATACTCCCACTACTTACTATACGTAATAGAGAAAGTAAAACAACTGATCTGTTACATTCATATGACTTTCTCTACTCTGTGGTTTATTAGTGGGTGTACATATTATTCTTACAAGAGCATATTTTCCTATGCACTACACTTTAAACGAGATAAACCTTTACAGAAACAGCTACATTACACATATCGTTATAGATACAAAGAGAACAGCGATAGTCAAATGTTTAACAACTGAACGCTATATGCTGGCCTTCCATACTGTTTCCATGACATCGCGAGAAACAGCTGAATGTTGACAGGACTTAGAGAATAACCAAGTATTGAAGAATTCGAACCAATAATAACAGATATCTTAGAAATGGCTTAGTCAGGAAAAAACTTATTTGAAATAAATTGTGTGTTTTAAAGACATATCATTTCTTGTGTATACGTTATCGTCTATCGCTTAACCTTTACAAGATTATACAAAATCCCTTCCGAATGAAGAGGACTTCACAGGTTGTTCCCAAAAAATTCAGGATATACACTATGTGATCAAAAGTATCCGGACACCCCCACAAGCATACGTTTTTCATCTTAGGTGCATTGTGCTACCACCTACTGCCTGGTACTCATTATCCGCGACCTCAGTAGTCATTAGACATCGTGAAACAGCAGAATGGGATGCTCCGTGGAACTCACGGACTTCGAACGTGGTCAGGTGATTGGGTGTCACCTGTGTCAGAAGTCTGTACGCGAGATTTCCACACTCTTAAACATCCCTAGGTCCACTGTTTCTGATGTGATAGTGAAGTGGAAACGTGAAGGGACATGTACAGCACAAAAGCGTACAGGCCGACCTCGTCTGTTGACTGACAGAGACTGCCGACATTTGAAGAGGTTCGTAAAGAGTAATAGGTAGACATCTATCCAGACCATCACACAGGCATTCCAAACTGCATCAGGATCCACTCCAAGTACTACGACAGTTAGGCGTGAGGTGAGAAACCTTGGATCCCATGGTCGAGCGGCTGCTCATAAGCCACACATCACGCAGCAAAATGCCAAACGATGCCTCGCTTGGTGTAAGGAGCGTCAACATTACACGATTGAACAGTGGCAAAACGTTGTGTGGAGTGACGAATCACGGTACACAATGTGACAATCCGATGGCAGGGTGTGGGTATGGCGAATGCCCGGTGAATGTCATCTGCCGGCGTGTATAGAGCCAACAGTGAAATTCGGAGGTGGTGTGTTATGGTGTGGTCGTGTTTTCCCTGTAGGGGGCTTGCACCCCTTGTTGTTTTACGTGACACGATCACAGCGCAGACCTACATTGATATTTTAAGCACCTTCTTGCTTTCCACTGTTGAAGAGCAATTCGGGGATGGCGATTGCATCTTTCAACACGATCGAGCACCTGTTCATACTGCACGGGCTGTGGCGGAGTGGTTACACGACAATAACATCCCTGTAATGGACTGGCCTGCACAGAGTCCTGACTTGAATCCTATAGAACACCTTTGGGATGTTTTGGAACGCCGACTTCGTGCCAGGCCTCACCGACCTACATCGATACCTCTCCCCAGTTCCGCACTCCGTGAAGAATGGGCTACCATTCCCCAAGAAACCTTCCAGCACCTGATTGAAAGTATGCCTGCGAGAGTGAACGCTGTCATCAAGGCTAAGGGTGGGCCAACATCATATTGACTTCCAGCATTACCGATGGAGGGCGCCACGAACTTGTACGCCATTTTCAGCCAGGTGTCCGGATACTTTTGTTCACGTAGGGTGCATTTCATTTTTCATTTAAATATCTTTGATATATGATATTTTAATCAAAATTGTTAGAGCCATTTTTTAGAAAATAAAAAATTTCGAAACATTTTCCATTTAAAGGGTAATTGGGGATGGGAGATTTCTTGAAAATCTTCGCGTAGCAGTGGAAAATACTAAACTTAAATACCAACTATGGTATTTATCCAACTTCTTGTTTTTGAGGAGTTATGCTGTTCACACGCACACACATACACGGACCTTTCTCTAAAAATGCTTCTGTTTGGGTTAAGGCTGCCTCAAAAAATATATTGCTGGTGAAATCTCAACATTGAGTATTTGGGTGGTATAATATAGTTTCCCCTATTAGATGTATTGTTGTTCCACGTATGGGAGCCAAATTTGAAGTAGTTGTTTCTGTTGTTTGCACCACGTATTGCGGGAGATATGTTTCTTGGAGTGTTCACCCCACGTACAATACAAAGTTTCCGGTGGCCTTCGCCCCAACGTTTAAAATTCAACTTTGTATTTTAATGTTTATTTAAATATTATATATGTACGCCTCGGCTGCGTCAGTAGTAATTTTTAGAACACGTATCTCTTAGCAGGGGTACTACGGCTAAATAATGAAGGCTTACA
The DNA here is from genome assembly GCA_030765065.1 of Deroplatys truncata. Taxonomy (NCBI): domain Eukaryota; kingdom Metazoa; phylum Arthropoda; class Insecta; order Mantodea; family Mantidae; genus Deroplatys; species Deroplatys truncata. The sequence continues at coordinate 18,362,098 of CM060975.1, read as the reverse complement.
CAAATTATAATGGTATTTAACTTCGTTTTATTAATCCTTCACACGATTAAATAACACTTCACTGATATATCCTACTATAGAGCTGTGAGATTATTGTTACTTGAACTTTTTAATACGTAAACTTTATATTATTCACGCCGCAATGAATTTGTTATGTCACACTGAATACGTACCGAGCGAACTGCTTGGGAACTCTGCCTTTTAGCGTCTCCCGCGTAAATTCGTACATTTACTCTATTTCAAGTCTCTGATTGGTTAATCCTCCTCCAATAGAATACTTTTATTTAACTTCAGGCTTTTTCTAGTTTTTGATTGGCTATTTATAAACTGTTTTAAATATTACATTATTATTGCTGCAAGAACTATTAGTAGCCTGTATTAAACTTTCCAATTCAAGGTTACCTCATTGTTAGCAACTTTCGGCTTCTACTTTATAATTCTGTTTGTTACGAAAAGCAGCTTGCTTCTATTCTCACAACTCCTACATTGTTAAATTACGTAATACATTCACATAACATTATTATACATGTACATAATAAAAATAAACATAATACAATGACTTTTACATACATTTTATATATTATTACATACAAATATTGCTTTAAGGCGGGCTGTTATTATATTTTATATTATATATTTAGACTGATATCATTTAAGTGTTAAAAATACTGCCTCACTATTTACCATACGTAATACAGAACGTAAAAAAGTATGCATATTTGAAATTTTATTCCATTAAGAAGGAATATCTCAAAAATAGTTCACGCTACAAAAGTTTATTTTACTTAATTTGTGTGCTTTAACGTGATCTCCATTTTGTCTATTTCTCACGGTTTACAAATTATACAAAAGTGGTTCACAATGGAGAGAAGTTCACGGACTGTTCCCAGAAAATTCAACGATACATTTTGTCATGCGAATATTTTAAATGTGTAGTATTTAATAAAAATAGTTAGTCATTTTTTTAGAAAATCAAAACAAAGGAAAAGATCCATGTAAAGTGTAGTTTGGAGTGGGGGAATTGTTACATACTTGGGAGACAAACTCAAATATCAAGATTGGTGTTCACCCAACTTTTCGTTTTGAGTTATGCTGTTTACGGACACGCACTCACATAAACACACATAATGAACTTTTTTTATTTGGATTCAGAGGTCTTCAAAACATGTATTTACGATGAAATCTCGGTACGGAAGTTTTTATTGGAATGGAACATTTTTCCCTACTTACCAGGTACGTGGTAGAAAAATTAAAATACATTTAAAAGAACTAAAGTTACTCCCGTAAGAAGCAGGAAATAATTCATGAAATCGAGAAAACAATTTTCAAACAATTTCATGGGACATTCAGAGTTACAGTGTTGTATTTCTGAGTAACTGTAACTTAGGTATGTGTAGCATCGCTTTGTTCGTTCCTTGTGCACACATGAAACAACTTGCGAACCCTCCTAGCAGTGCTGAAATTTTGTACAGAGTACTTTGAACAAAATTTGTTGGCATGTTTGAAATTGGTATGAAATTAAGAGTAGTTTTGATAACGAGCTTTTGAATCGAGGTGTATGGTGTAATTTGGCACTATAGGCTCACTACACTCACGCCATGTGACGTCCGCTTTCTGTGCACGTGTCAGAGACCTCCGGCAACATGCTCCCGCACCTTCATCTACTTCCACCAAGTAGTTCATTTGTTATGTTACTTAACCCATCTCGTTCTACGTTAAAGAGATATTAATTATCTTAATCAGTAGAAAGAAGGGTTCGATTTCACTCTGAAACCTTGTTTTTTTCGTTGTTTTCCCAGGAGAAATGGTAGATTGGATTATATACTATAAGAATCATCGGGAAACTGGAAGAAAGGCGAAGTGTGACGAGTATTGCTCAGGAGTTTGGCTTGCTCACAGTATTGTTTCACGTGTATGGGGAACTTTCCAAACCACAGACACTGCCGTCCTAAGGAGAGGTGGTGGTCGACCACGCGCAACTACAGCAGCAGATGACCGCTACATTGTGCAACAGGCAAGATGGGATCCACGCCAATTAGCGTGTGCAATTGCAACCACATCTAACAGGACAGCTAGGCACGCAATCTCACGATACACAGTGGCACGGCGACTACACAGAGGTGGTCTCTTTGCCCGACGGCCAGTACGTTGTGTTCCATTGACATCCGTTTGCGATGGTCCCAAGAGCATCAAAATTGGACCAACGAGGAATGGGGTCGCGTGCTCTTCTCGGATGAGAGCAGATTCAGTCTAAGTAGTGATTCTCGACGTACCCTCATTGGGCGAGAGGTGGGAACACGTAATGAACCTAGGAACATGATCGTTTTGGTGGTCCGGGTGTTATGGTTTGGGGAGGCAAAATGTTGCATGGGCGCACCGACCTCCAAATCTTTGAACACGGTACGCTCACTGGTCAACGTTATTGTGATACTGTACTCCTTCCCCATGTGCGTCTTTTCAGGGGTGCAGTCGGCCCTGACTTCATTTTTATGGATGACAATGCGCGACCGCATCGAACAGCACAGGTGGAGGATCTCTTGGAACGAGAGGATATTCGGCGAATGGACTGGGCTGCCCGTTCCCCCGATTTAAATCCCATCGAACACGTGTGGGATGCTTTGGAGAGACGCATTGCAGAACATCCACATGCACCAACGACCATCCAACAGTTGTCAACAGCGCTGATGGAGGAATGGAACGCCCAACCACAAGAACTGCTTACCAACCTTGTGGCCAGCATGGGAGCACGATGCATTGCTGTCCGTGGTGATCATACACACTTTTAAGCACCATGTATCTGTTTCTGTAAATCAAGATGTCGTATTGACGTTAGTGTAGCTTGTGCTTTATGAATAAAAGTGACATTTCTGTTCGTCTCATTGCATATTTCGTTTAGTTGCCTACTGTAGCAGTTCCCTCTATGTATGATTCAAGTTTCATCGAGCTATGTGTCACAGCATGCGAACATTACTTTCGTTTAGGTTTTGCACACCAGTGTGTGTGTACATATATATAGGTTTTGCACACCAGTGTGTGTGTACATATATATATACAACAATGTTATTAAGCAGTACAATTAAGTTCTTTTTCAGTATCTATCGACTTATTACACATTATTCATTTTATTTAGCTTTAATATCATTAAAACATTTCTTCTTCTTTTTCCCCTCATTTATTTTACCATTTCTTGGTCTACTTATCTGGGTTTTATTCCTCTTATGAAAGCATGCTATATTTTCTTTGTTAAAGATGTCTTTTGTTTCAATTCCCTCAATGGGTTTATTACTTCTTACATAATGTTTTCGCTATTTAAAACTTAACTCAATAATTAATTAGACCACTTTTAAAAATTAACATTTTATTTTTACTTTTGTTGCTAGCTCTTACTGATAATAAATTAATGCGTTTTTTTGGATTCTAAAATTTCTAACTTTTTCCTTAATGCAAACAATATTGTAGCTTCATTAAAAATGATTTTTTTTCAAAGTTTTATCGCCATCCTTGTTATTGATTTTCCATACTTTGAACCATTCTTCTTCGTCATGACATATTCCAAATTTTAATTTCGATACCCAAATAAATCTATTCCAAACATTTTTTCTCTTCCAAATTGTTAATCAATTCAGGTTACGTTATTTTCTTTTCACTGTCAAAATCGAACTCGGGACTTCGCGAATGCGAACTTCAGACGCTACCACTTGAGCTATTCCTTTCGATAGTGACACCTTAGGATGTTTTCACAAATTAAAGCAATACAAAAGATATCAAAAGTAAATAAAACCTTGAGAAACCTCATATATTTACCTACATAACATCCTATCACACAACGTAACAGTGAAATTCCACTTCGTATAGCAGGGTTGCAAAATGCTAACTGGTATATGTAACGAAACAACATTATATCGGCTACGTAACATGTTGGTATTAATTAAATGGCGAGACAACAAATGAAGGCGTTAATAAAGAACATTAACAAATGCTAAGCGAATATTCGCATGCAATTGTTTGAATGGATAGATATTTAACCATACTTTAGTTGAGAAGTGTACTAAAAATGTAAAATTTTTAGGATTGTTTCCTAAAATGTGTAGCAAATTGCAGAACGTAAGACACAAAATGTAATGCCAGGTATGTTTAAATTTACGATGTTCTTGGGTATGGAAATGTCCGATGTTATGTAACCGGCAGGTCATATTAGGCAACTAAACTAAACACACAAAGAAGGTATAATGCTAAATTCATTTTATAAGAATGACCCGAATAAGATCCTCATCCATGCAAATTGGCCCTGCAAGAACGTAAGCCCTAAATGGCCATAATGATTTAAGATGTTTCCTAATGTTAGAAATTGCTAGTAAACTACTGTTAAATAACAGCACCTCTACAAATATGCAACAACAGAACCTAAGGTAAAGAAGAAGACGTAAACATTGCAATAAAGTGAATACTTCTCAGCTTTGTATTAAACCGTGTCACACATTTTTACCTTGGCATGATCCTTTAATACATCAACGTTCTCGTTAGATAAGCTTCTTGGATTGTTTAATCACGTTGCCAACCTAATGTCATTGACTCAAACCAGAATTCCAGGCGGTAATGTTGCTCGACGTGTACGATATAAATGCGCAATGTAATAATAATAATTCATTCCAATAATAATAATAATAATATTATTATCTACTGATGAGTAAGATGACAAATTAGCGTAAATTAATTGAATAGCTGGCAAAGGTACAGATCTTAATAATGTGAACAATTTTGCACATATTTCATCATGCAATAGCATTAGAAATGATTTACACCTTTTATTTGTCAACGACTAGTTTCTTTGTATAGGTTTAGGGGAAGGAATGGATTAGCTGGCGTTCTCAATGCGAGCAGCGCTTGCTTTTGTTCTTTTTTCTACCTCTGCCCTTCTGCGGCACAGAGGTATGAAGCAATGGAACGTTACTACCCTGGCATCTATAAATATTTATAAAGTATTGAAAACACGCGCACTATAGACGTGGCCCATATGCTGAGAGAAAACTGACGCATCCCAGAGTAGGTGTAGGGGAAGAAATGAGCAGGTTCTAGCGAAAATGCTCGTAACCGACCTGCAGAAACAGCAACTACCATTCAGCTCTAGCCCTCACACCTCCTTACCTTCATGGTCCTGAAAATCTAGCTGCGTAGGCGTTTCCAGAGCCACTTCTGCTGTTATAACTCCGGTAATGAACAATATTTCTGTCTATTCGTTGTGCTTGTACCCTGTTTCTCTGTGTGCTAACCATAAAACGTCAATAAAGAATCCAGAACCATGTCGTAACTGGTTTAGATGTTCGAAAAACAGAAAAGAAACATTGCATAAACATTCATCTTCGCAGTGTAGAAAATTCATGTTTACAAACTTTACGACACTAAATAATATGTAATCATTCAGAGTGGTAAAATGCATATAGTACCAAGGTCGCTGGTTCAAGCCCAGCGGAGGGTGGTGTAGTTTTAGCCGCTCTACATTTTATCCATAGTAAGTAGAGGAAGTATTGAAGATTCGATACCGAGATTTTCCGAAAATACTCATTTTGAGGTTCCTTTAATAAAAATCATTCCTAGAAAAGGTCCTCGCGCGCGTGCGTGTGAGTAGCATGAACCAAAAATGAAAACTAGGTTAAATTCCAAATTGCTATTTAGGTTCAGCGACTTCCAAAAATGTGTCCCGAAGATTTTCAAGAAACTGCTCTATCCCTAACTACCTTTTACATGCAAAATCGTACATTATTTTTTATTTTCTCAGAAATGGCTCTAACGATTTTGAGTGAAATACATGTTTAAGATATTTTATGGCAAATAAAATGCATATCTTGAATTTTCCGTTCTTTATCATATTGCTATAAAACACACTCCTTAAGTCAGAATATTAATTTCCACATTTTTTCTAAAATCATGAAACTATTTTATTTTGCATAGGTAATTGTCCTGTGATGTCCCGGTTTCCCCTAACGTTTCTTTAATGCCAAATAATAATCGATACAGCTTGTAACAAGGAAATGAATGAAATGCATTTCTAAACTTGCAGTATAAATTTCTCGTGAACATAAGCTGGTGAGTAATCTGCACTGTGGGGGGCGCAGCCGAAGGTCAGGACGGTTTATCGCGACACTTTTGTAATGTGGGATGTTCATTCCTTGACACTTGCTCGCCTAAGTGTGTGTAACTGAGGTAGGTGAGAACAGTGTACATACCTTGTCTCTAAGCAAATACGTTACATAAAGTAAGTTATGACTGTAATTGTTAAGGCTACAGAGTAATCGGGTTACCAAATTCTAAACTGAAGGGAGGGACTTTCCTGTAAACTTAATGATAACCGCTCTATAAGCATTTTTCACGTTTACTTTCCGAAGAAAAATATTTCTCACTCCTTCTAACCTTTCTGAGAAACGCATTTCAACATTTTTAGGGTAATGCATCTGTGGAATTTGATAAAAAAAAATTAAAAAATTCTGATGTGTTACATTCACATCACTTTCTCTACACTCTATCGTTTATTAGGAGGTATGCAAACTATTCTTACGAAAGTTTATTTTTCTGACTACTTCATTTTAATCGAGATAAACCTGTACAGAAACAGCTACATTACACATTTCAATATAAATACAAAGAGCACAGCGATAGTCAAATGTTTAACAACTGGACGCTATATGCTGGCCTTAAAATTCCATACTGTTTCCAAGACATCGCGAGAAACAACTGAACGTTGAAAAGACTAAGAGAATGACCAAGGAATTAATAATTGAAACCTTTAATAACGGATATCCTAGAAATGGCTTTTGTCACAAAAAAAAACTTATTTGAAATAAGTTGTGTGTTTTAAAGAGATCTACGTTTTTTGTGTAGTACGTTTTCGTCTATCGCTTTACCAGTTATACAACATTATACAAAATTCCTTCTGAATGAAGAGGACTTCGCAGGCCTATTCCCAGAAAATTCAAGGTATACATTTTATTTGTAATGTAAGTATCGTTAATATGTGTATTTTAATCAAAACTATTAGAGCCATTTTTTAGAAAATAAAAAAAAATCGAAAAATTTTCCATGTAAAGCATAGACTTAGTCGGGAATTTTCTTGAAAATCTTCGTGTCACATCGTTGAAAGATACTGAACCTAAATACCAACTTTGGTATTTATCCGACTTTTCGTTCTGAGCTATGTTGTTCACAGGCGCGCGCGCACACACACACACACACACACACACACACACACACGGACAGGTTTCCAAGAAAGCTTTACTTGCATTCAGCGGGCCTCAAAACATGCATTTCCAGTGAAATCTTGGAATCGAATTTTTGGCTACGTGGTAGACAAAGTAATATTTGTAAACGTACACACTTCAGGTGTGGACGCTATAGGAAAAAAAATTGCCAGCATTACACCCTCTCTGTGACCTCACCAGGGCAGTACCTCAGGGTTTTACTAATTATTTGTTATATCACAACAGGAACCATACTGTAAAGTGCACACATATTATGACTGTCCAACTTTTACTGCCACTTCATTAATGTGATCTAGTTCAACTTTCAATGTCACTTCACTTAGTTCACAATGTCACTTCATTTAGTTCACATGGTCACTTCACTTAGTTATCACTGCCACTTCATTAATGTGATCTAGTTCAACTTTCAATGTCACTTCACTTAGTTCACAATGTCACTTCATTTAGCCTACAGTCGCTTCACTTAGTTCACATGGTCACTTCACTTAGTTATCACTGCCACTTCACTAATGTGGTCTAGTTCAACTTTCAATGTCACTTCACTTAGTTCACAATGTCACTTCACTTAGTTCACATGGTCACTTCACTTAGTTATCACTGCCACTTCATTAATGTGATCTAGTTCAACTTTCAATGTCACTTCACTTAGTTCACAATGTCACTTCATTTAGTTCACATGGTCACTTCACTTAGTTATCACTGCCACTTCATTAATGTGATCTAGTTCAACTTTCAATGTCACTTCACTTAGTTCACAATGTCACTTCATTTAGTTCACATGGTCACTTCACTTAGTTATCACTGCCACTTCATTAATGTGATCTAGTTCAACTTTCAATGTCACTTCACTTAGTTCACAATGTCACTTCATTTAGCCTACAGTCGCTTCACTTAGTTCACATGGTCACTTCACTTAGTTATCACTGCCACTTCACTAATGTGGTCTAGTTCAACTTTCAATGTCACTTCACTTAGTTCACAATGTCACTTCACTTAGTTCACATGGTCACTTCACTTAGTTATCACTGCCACTTCACTAATGTGATGTAGTTCAACTTTCAATGTCACTTCACTTAGTGCACAATGTCACTTCACTTAGTTCACATGGTCACTTCACTTAGTTATCACTGCCACTTCATTAATGTGATCTAGTTCAACTTTCAATGTCACTTCACTTAGTTCACAATGTCACTTCATTTAGCCTACAGTCGCTTCACTTAGTTCACATGGTCACTTCACTTAGTTATCACTGCCACTTCACTAATGTGGTCTAGTTCAACTTTCAATGTCACTTCACTTAGTTCACAATGTCACTTCACTTAGTTATCACTGCCACTTCATTAATGTGATCTAGTTCAACTTTCAATGTCACTTCACTTAGTGCACAATGTCACTTCACTTAGTTCACATGGTCACTTCACTTAGTTATCACTGCCACTTCATTAATGTGATCTAGTTCAACTTTCAGTGTCACTTCACTTAGTTCACAATGTCACTTCATTTAGCCTACAGTCGCTTCACTTAGTTCACATGGTCACTTCACTTAGTTATCACTGCCACTTCACTAATGTGGTCTAGTTCAACTTTCAATGTCACTTCACTTAGTTCACAATGTCACTTCACTTAGTTCACATGGTCACTTCACTTAGTTATCACTGCCACTTCACTAATGTGATGTAGTTCAACTTTCAATGTCACTTCACTTAGTGCACAATGTCACTTCACTTAGTTCACATGGTCACTTCACTTAGTTATCACTGCCACTTCATTAATGTGATCTAGTTCAACTTTCAATGTCACTTCACTTAGTTCACAATGTCACTTCATTTAGTTCACATGGTCACTTCACTTAGTTATCACTGCCACTTCATTAATGTGATCTAGTTCAACTTTCAATGTCACTTCACTTAGTTCACAATGTCAGTTCATTTAGTTCACATGGTCACTTCACTTAGTTATCACTGCCACTTCATTAATGTGATCTAGTTCAACTTTCAATGTCACTTCACTTAGTGCACAATGTCACTTCATTTAGTTCACATGGTCACTTCACTTAGTTATCACTGCCACTTCATTAATGTGATCTAGTTCAACTTTCAATGTCACTTCACTTAGTTCACAATGTCACTTCATTTAGCCTACAGTCGCTTCACTTAGTTCACATGGTCACTTCACTTAGTTATCACTGCCACTTCACTAATGTGGTCTAGTTCAACTTTCAATGTCACTTCACTTAGTTCACAATGTCACTTCACTTAGTTCACATGGTCACTTCACTTAGTTATCACTGCCACTTCACTAATGTGATGTAGTTCAACTTTCAATGTCACTTCACTTAGTGCACAATGTCACTTCACTTAGTTCACATGGTCACTTCACTTAGTTATCACTGCCACTTCATTAATGTGATCTAGTTCAACTTTCAATGTCACTTCACTTAGTTCACAATGTCACTTCATTTAGCCTACAGTCGCTTCACTTAGTTCACATGGTCACTTCACTTAGTTATCACTGCCACTTCACTAATGTGGTCTAGTTCAACTTTCAATGTCACTTCACTTAGTTCACAATGTCACTTCACTTAGTTATCACTGCCACTTCATTAATGTGATCTAGTTCAACTTTCAATGTCACTTCACTTAGTGCACAATGTCACTTCACTTAGTTCACATGGTCACTTCACTTAGTTATCACTGCCACTTCATTAATGTGATCTAGTTCAACTTTCAATGTCACTTCACTTAGTTCACAATGTCACTTCATTTAGCCTACAGTCGCTTCACTTACTTCACATGGTCACTTCACTTAGTTATCACTGCCACTTCACTAATGTGGTCTAGTTCAACTTTCAATGTCACTTCACTTAGTTCACAATGTCACTTCATTTAGCCTACAGTCGCTTCACTTAGTTATCACTGCCACTTCACTAATGTGGTCTAGTTCAACTTTCAATGTCACTTCACTTAGTTCACAATGTCACTTCACTTAGTTATCACTGCCACTTCATTAATGTGATCTAGTTCAACTTTCAATGTCACTTCACTTAGTGCACAATGTCACTTCACTTAGTTCACATGGTCACTTCACTTAGTTATCACTGCCACTTCATTAATGTGATCTAGTTCAACTTTCAATGTCACTTCACTTAGTTCACAATGTCACTTCATTTAGCCTACAGTCGCTTCACTTACTTCACATGGTCACTTCACTTAGTTATCACTGCCACTTCACTAATGTGGTCTAGTTCAACTTTCAATGTCACTTCACTTAGTTCACAATGTCACTTCATTTAGCCTACAGTCGCTTCACTTAGTTCACATGGTCACTTCACTTAGTTATCACTGCCACTTCACTAATGTGGTCTAGTTCAACTTTCAATGTCACTTCACTTAGTTCACAATGTCACTTCATTTAGCCTACAGTCACTTCACTTAGTTCACATGGTCACTTCACTGAGTTCACATTGTCACTTCACTTAGTTCTCACTGTCACTTCATTAATTTCACAGTTTAATTTTTCCTGCCACTTCACTTTTCTTCGTGGTGTAGCCGCGTAATGAAATACGTATGAAGCAGCCTCTTCTTCGGACGGGGAATCGAACACAAGACATGTTTAGTCTCTCGCGGCAGCACACACTGCACGTCACAGCTGTCGCCACAAACTCACTTGTAGGACCGCACTTGATGTTGCATCATAAATGCACTCAGCACTCACTTGTCGTCCGTGGTGTAGTGGTTACCATGCTAGCATCTAGTTCCCTAGGTCGCAAGTTCTAACCCGGCGGAGGGAGCTGGATTATTTTTCGGGCGTAAAAATCCTTAGCATGGCTTCCTTTGGAAGGGAAGTAAACCGGTGGTCTCGTGTCGTAGATTTACGGTACGTAAAAGAACCTCAAGCCTGATAAAGAGACCTCTGAGCAAAATTACCGGTCTTTCACGCCCAATATAGAATGGGACGCTAAGAACTATAGTAGTCAAAGAGCGTCCCTAAATAAATAAAGAAATCAACTCACTTACCGACTCGCTGACTCACAGGAATGCTCGCTTATTTAGCAGCTGGAAGATTACACAGAGTTCTAGAACCTTCGAGAAGCGGGGAGAAGGGAAACTTCTAGAAGATTTGGCGATAGTGCTTCTGTGTTTACGCTGAGTGAGAGCTCTGGCACGTCTACTTGTCTGTTTATCTCTCCAACTGCCCGACGCCGACCTTGGACTACAGCAGCTACGTTAAAATATAGATGATACACTTTATACTGGTCTTGATCATCATCACTACATCTTTCGCATACTCAATCTCCCATAGGTTCTCTGGAATGTTCTTCTGCTTCATGTCTTCTTGAGTCTGCCTCTGTCCTGAGGCTTTATCTGAAGATCTCTGGCAATCCCTCCTCCTTCATGACCGTACCATACAACTTGTTTTTCTTAATTACGTCTATTATAGTGTGTTGCATTTCCACTTCATTTCTGATTCTAGAAGTTCTATTTGCTCTTCTGCAAAAATCCATTTCTGTTGCTAATAATCTCCTTTCTTCTCTTCTTTTTATTGGCCACATTTCTGGAGCATGTTATATATCTTGAATCATAAATATACTGTTTTTTCTGTTTCGTTGAGTAGGGACATCGTAGTGTGCTTCTATTCTGAATTTCTTTTTCCTTCTATCATCTTCATAAATATGTCTAAATGTTTTTAGTTGCCTGTGTTTTGATAATCAAGTTATTATTTAATGTTAAATCTTATTGAACTGCTCCTATACATACACATAGTTGATGTCAAACTACCTATAATTTTGTGTCATTATTATTTGGTCATCCACAAAATGTAATTTGTACACCATATCATCTTCTATCGGTATTCCCAACTCTTCTTCCAGTGTTTTAATATGTTCTCTAAATAACTTTTGAGTACTGTCTCATGCCTTTCATCACATACGATTTTTCTGTTCGTTCTTATTTTAATACATGACGACACACCTTTGTATAGTTGCTTGATTATTTGTCTTAAAACTTGGATATCAATTGTTTCATCTAAAGCTTGCCATTATTTCATTAATGGAATACTGTTATATCTTTTGTTAGATCTATGAATGCTATGTGACTCTCTTGGTTAACCATCAATTGTTTTTTCTCCATCGACTATGTCAAGCAAAATACGTTATCCATAGTACTTGTTTCTGCTCTAAACCGGCTTGTTCTGTTTTGTTTGTTTGTTTGAATTCTCGTTTTACAATCTGTTTTTTCAATATGTTCTCCATATAATCTTTGCTCCACTCCTCTACTTCTAAAAAACGTCCCTCGGCTACGCTTTGCAGCTTACGGCCCTCAACGTTCGACTACGCCTTGCGGCTTAGGATCCTCAATAGCAACGATCAGCTTCGTTTTTTGTAATCAGTTTCTTTTGTTTCGAATCCTGTGTATGTCTATTTGTATAGACATACACAGGATTCATATACTGAATCTTAGCGCAATAAGCCTATAGCACAACGAATACACGTATTTATTATGTTTATTCACTCATCCTAAGCCATTCAGATGTGTGAGTGTTATTAGTATAGCGATCGCAGACTTATTGACAGATACGGAACAATATCGCAATCATCCTAGGTACTAATGACCAACTTTGGTTTATAGATTCCTTTCTTATAAATGCTTGATATAGGTATGCTACTTTCCAGTTCACTTGGTGAATGGGTTTGCCAAATGTTCCTGCAACTTTTCTGTTCATATTTTATCAGTTCCCTTGGGATGTGTGGTCTTAATCACATTTTAAATACATGCAGATGTTGGTAGCAGCGCTGATTTCTCTGCTAACGAGCGTAGCATGCCAACAATACAACGTGTCACAGCTGTTGTTACCCGATAACCTATTGTTGGGAGTTGGATCCTCAGCGTATCAAACAGAGGGCGCCTGGAATGAATTTGGTAAGTACATCACACCAAAATAACCTAAAATTGTAATAATATACACAATATTTCCCATTACGTGACAAAATTCTGCATCTGCAAGCAAATTTCTTCCCATTTTGTTATGTTAGCTGATAATAGATCACACGCAGCTTTCTATATTGTTTTATTATTATCTAATGAAAGTATTTGCATTTTTGTTTTGTATTTCTTTCTCATACGGAAGCTTACGTTTTATTCAGTAACATTAAATACATAATTATTAGCCATATCCTAGGTAAGTAGGATATATAGGAGAGAGCTGGCGCAGTTTTTTGCGTTTATATGGGAAAGGATAGGGAAAACGAGGCTAGATGCGACGGTTCAAGGAGGAAAATGCGTTTATATGGGGGAGATAGGGAATACGAGGACTGACGCTAGGCTAGACAGTGGTAGGAGGGGGAGTGCGCTTTATATGAGAGAGGTAGAGGAATATGAGGAGAAGTGCTAGGCTAGACAGAGGCTGAGTAATGTATGGTTTATATGAGTGGTATAGGAAAACGCGGAGATGTGTTAGGCTAGACAGGGCTTGAAACGTAGTGCATGGTTTATATGAGAGATATAGGAAAACGAGGAAAGGTGTTAGGCTAGACAGAAGTCGAGGAGTAGAGTATGGTTTATATGAGAAGTATAGGAAAACGAGGAGAGGTATTAGGTTAGGAGAATTGAGTTTGTGTTTATAAGGAGAGACGAGAAAACGGAGAGAGATCCTATGCTAGGATAGACAGGTGTTAAAGTTAGGTTAGATAGGAAACCAAGGAGTGATACTCAGCTAGAGGGGGGCAGGAGGGAATGAGCTTTTGAGAGGTAGGGGATACGGGGAGTGGTGTTAGACTAGACAGAGGTTTAGAGTATGCGTTTATATGTATGAGAAGTATAGGAACAGGAAGAGGGGTGCTAGGCTAGACAGAGGTTGAGGAGTAGAGTATAGTTTATATGAGAGGTATAGGAAAACGAGGAGAGGAGTTAGACTAGATAGAGGTCGAGGAGCAGAGTATGGTTTATGTGAGAGTCATAGGTAAACGAGAGAGGCGTTAGGCTAGACAGAGCTAGAGGAGTAGAGTATGGTTTATATGAGAGGTATAGGAACAGGAGGAGAGGTGTTAGGCTAGACAGGTAGTGTAGCAGTAGGAATATGGACTTATATACAGGAGAGATAGGGAATATGAGGTGCTAGACTTGAAAGCGACTTTAGACGTGAACTTAGTGGAAAACTGTTTCATGTCAATGTTCTAGACATACCCATCACGTAACCTATTCAGGGAAAAGGTGACTCGCTCAGGGGAAAAAGGTGACTGCTCAGGGAAAAAGGAGGTACACAAAGGGAAAAAGTTGACTAGCAAAGGGAAAAACGTGACCAGCAAAGGGAAAAAGGCGACCAGCAAAGGGAAAAATGTGACCAGCAAAAGGAAAAAGGTGAGCCATAAAGGTAAAAAGGTGACCTGCAACGGGAAAAGCTAACCCACTAACACTAACAGGTAAGTAATTCAGTTAGTATTGCAAGAGGTTGACTGCATCATAGCAGTGTATGATTTCACATGTAATTCAGCTAGTATCGTATGTATTTAGGCTAATTCATCTAGTAACACAGAATAGATTCCAGAGGCTAACTGCATCATGGCTCTGCATAATTTCACAGATAATTCAGCTAGTATCGTAGGTATTTAGACTAATTCAGCTAGTATCACAAGAGGATAGATTCTAGGGTTGGGTATAGCTTAGTGTCGTATTTCACAGGTAATTCAGCTAGTATCGTAGGTATTTAGGCTAATTCAGCTAGTATCACAGGAGGCTAGATTCCAGGGTTGGGTATAGCATAGTTTCATATTTCACAGGTAATTCAGAGGGTATCGTAGGTATTTAGGTTAATTCAAGTAACATAGGTGTTTAGAGTAATTAAGCAAGTATCACAGGAGGCTAGATTCCAGGGTTGGGTATAGCATAGTTTCGTATTTCAGAGGGTATCGTAGGTATTTAGGATAATTCAAGTAACATAGGTGTTTAGAGTAATTAAGCAAGCATTACAGGAGAGTAGGTTCCAGGGGTTGGTTATAACCTAGCTTCGTATTTCACAGATAGTTCAGGTAATATCGTAAGTATTTGAGGTAATCGACAGAGCTTCACAGATATTATTGATAATTTCGATCAGAGATTTGTATCACAGCTATTTAAGGTAAATGCAGATGATTCAGGTTGTATCAATGGTATTTGAGTCATCTTAACAGGTAATTCAGATAGTATCACAGGTGCTCGTGCTAATTTAGAGCAGGAATTCGTATCAGAGCTAGTTAAAGTAATTTCACATGATTCGGGTAATATCACAGGTATTTAAATCATTTTCATAGCCAATTCAGCTAGTATCGTGAGCATTTAAGCTAATTCAGCTAGTATCACAGGAGGCTAGATTCCAGAGGCTAACTGCATCATAGCTATGCATGATTTCACAGCTAATTCAGCTAGTATCGTAGGTATTTAAATCATTTTCATAGCCAATTCAGCTAGTATCGTGAGCATTTAAGCTAATTCAGCTAGTATCACAGGAGGCTAGATTCCAGAGGCTAACTGCATCATAGCTATGCATGATTTCACAGCTAATTCAGCTAGTATCGTAGGTATTTAGGCTAATTCAGGTAGTATCACAGGAGGCTAGATTCCAGGGTTGGGTATAGCATAGTTTCATATTTCAAGGTAATTCAGAGGGTATCGTAGGTATTTAGGATAATTCAAGTAACATAGGTGCTTAGAGTAATTAAGCAAGCATTACAGGAGGGTAGGTTCCAGGGGTTGGTTATAGCCTAGTTTCGTATTTTACAGATAGTTCAGGTAATATCATAAGTATTTGGATAATCAGCATAGTTTCACAGATGCTCGTAATAATTTCTATCAGAGATTTGTATCACGGCTATTTAAGGTAAATGCAGCTGATTCAGGTTGTATCAAATGGTATTTGAGTCATTTTAATAGGTAATTCTGATAGTATCACAGGTGCTCGTACTAATTTAGAGCAGGAATTCGTATCTGAGCTATTTAATGTAATTTCACACGATTCGGGTAGTATCACAGGTATTTAAGTCATTTTAACAGGCAATTCAACTAGTATCACAGGTACTCATGGTAATATAGAGAGTAATTCGATTATAAAACTTTTCTCATCCAGCGTTACAACAATTTATATACTTTTTTCTAAATCTTACAAATTTTTATATGTTAAACAGTTATTGTACGATGCAGAGAGGGATAAACTGTATATGGTTTACAAACTGAAAAGCTTTGCGTCAACATACCTTTATTTTAGTTCCTTATAGATGTCTCTCCCCTTTTATCTAGGCTTGAGACTAGCACTAGGATTGCTCCTAATGGCAGGGTTACCACCTTCCCTTCCATCTTCTTCTTTCTTCATCAGGCGTCAGCTATCTGCATATACAGCACACAGATAACCTTCTTTTTTAAGATTGTAGACTCACGAGAAAATCTTTATCTTTAACTTACATTCTTTTAAGCACTGTTTGTAATGGCGTAATGTCCATACGCATATGTCGTTATCCCATCCTCAGCAATAATTCTTTTATCATCAAACGGAGTCAATGCAATTTTATTCACTTGCACTGTAGCAAGAGCATGCTTTCGTGATAGGATCAGATTCATAGGTGTTCTGATGATTTCACAGGTTTTAAGACAGTCTGTATAGCTGTCAAACGAAATGTACTGCTTAATAGCGCTACGTTTTATACCTTTAATCTTTTTTATCATTGACCCTTGAATATCTAAGGCATACATCTTAGGACGTAGTCCAACAAAGCGTAGGATGATTTTGCTATTAGCCTCATCTTTAAATTTTCCCAATACCTTCTTGTTCTGAGTAGAGTAACATATATGGTTGACAGGGTAATCAGCTGTATCGAGATGCTCAAGAAAACGTAGCTTATCCTGGTACACATCTTCAGTTGTTACACGATGAATGAACGAATCAGTGTCCATATACATAAGCTTCAGGTTTTCAGCTCCATAATAAGGCAACAAAACGTCGTAATGATAGTTATACATTAATGTCTTGGAGATGTCCAACACACTCATACCAATGTATATAGGCTTGTTGAATACAATCTGACGAGAGGCCATATGTACAGCAGCTAGATTATCAGCATATATCGTCCTGTCGATAAACGTAGGCTTGGCGATCAGCTTCTCTAGAGTTTTTTCATTGGTCACCAGTCGTATATCCATACGGTTACGCAGGTTCTCCATAGTTTTTCCAAACATAGCGTTGTTAAAGAGCTTGTAGAGATCCTTCTCGAAATCATTTGCAGCTAGTTGTCGTAGCCTGTTGTTAAATTCCACATAAGGTTTCAACCACTGAGACTGTCGGAATTGTAGCACACGATGGATTTTTGTTAGTCGTAGTCCATGACTAAGAGCTTGCTTCAAAGCCATGTAATGCACTACATACTTCTTTCGAGGTCCAAGATGAGGTATCAGTTTCTTTGTAGATGATTCCAATGGTTTCATACACTCTGGCAGGAAAGGTAGATCGTTGTGTAGATCGTGAAGTTCAGCAGGATACTCGATGTCGACTTCTAATATGTACCCATGAGAATCATCTTCTTGTAGTGTTTCTAAGTTGATTTCTTCAGGCGACACCCACTGAAATCCACCAAAAGGAAGGGCGTGACACATTGCCCACCCATATTGGTTATTAGCGTCCTCGTATGTGATACATTGGGTTGGTCTCGACGGATCAAACTTATCCATATAAGTGTTATTAGCCTCAGCATACCGATGGGAAACTTGGCATAAACCTCCTCTTATACCTGATTCCACCATGAGTAGTTGATCATAATCTTGTAACAGCTCCAGTTTAATTCCAGTATACAGTAACATGGCGTCCCATGTAAGACCTGGAGAGGTAAAATAATGGGCAGGATCAACTTTGTGTGTTTTAAGGGTTTGCTCTCTGAACGTCTCAAAGACATCAGCTAGGAGAAGTACATCCGAAGTTAAGTAGAGATCGCTGTACTCTCCCAGGTTTCTCACATTAAACAGCTCCCATACATTTCTAGCATGATCGTAGTCAGTATCAGTAATTTCTTCTTCATTTAATCTATTGTAGAAGCAGTCCTTAGGAGGCAAGCAGGTCTCGTTCAGGACATCCCATGACGTAACAAAATCATAGGGAAATACACCCTTACGGGTCATCAACTTCAATTTGTCTTCTCCAAAGTACTTTAGCGTTTCAGGATACGAGGTTAGATTTTTTACCAACTTATCCAAGCTTGTACTGAGGAATCGGAAGCTATCCACAAATCGAAGCTTTATATCTCCTACATACTTGGTGAATGAGATATAGCTTTCTTCAGAGTTAGGAATTACCTCCACACGTTCACTTGTACAACCCAGCTCCTTAACAATGAAATGAGAGTCATATCCGCTAAGGTTATGCATGAAGACTGGTATATATTTAGGTGTTTTACAGGCTAAATTACATTCATTATGAAGACTTCCACGATATTCACCGCTGATGTGATCATGGTCGCGTACTTTGTAGTTTTCTCCTGTAAAGCCTTTTCCACACAAGTAGCATGCCGTAGAAGACTCAAAATCCTTTTGCTGTTGTTCCGTAAGTTTCAGAGGCTTAGTAGATTTGTATATGCCATCAATCATTTTTGCAAGAGATGTCAGGTACAGCATAAACTTCTGAGCAGCATCAGCACCACGATACACATAGGGTTGCTTAGGAAGACCAGTTTCGAGATGTTCAACACTGGATGTAGGCTTCACGTAAACACAGAAGCTCATTGGTGTGTGCTCTTGATAAGGGGTTGTATAGGAAGTTTCAGGATTGGGTATACACGTATGGCATGGAGTGAGAATACTCTCAAAATCTGCATAGATGACATAAGGTACTTTCAGCATCCTCTCAACATTTTTAAACTGAACAATTGATTTCTCCTTGGTAGGCATAACTACCCTCGCAACACCATGTTGAATACAGACGGCTACATGTTCTTGCAGTTTTTCCTGTCCACTTAGTCCATATCGATCATCAAAATGTGTAAAGCAGCGCTTACAAGTATAAACCCGTCCATTATGGCTAGTTTTCTGGCGTCGAACGAGTTTCTCAAAATTCTTTATATATACGTAGTGATGTTTTCCACTACTAACATTCAACAGTAGCAGGTCGCGATGTTCAGGTAGTTCAATATCAGCAACCTTTATCGGATACACTTCGTGCTTCTCATCCAGCCCAAAAACGTTAATAGACATATTGTTAAACTTCTCAAATTTAGGTATTTGAGAAAGTGGAGTAGGGTAGGAAACACAGCTGAAGTCGTACTTATCTTGAAGTTGTTTGTATTTGTTCACACGCTGTGCATCCTTCCCTATGAATTTAGCTAATATAGAGTACATGAAACATTTCTCGTCGGTAAAGTTCTGAATGTTTATACATGCTTTCCTTGCTTCAACAGCTGACGGTAGTGGTATGTAGCTACTTCCTCGCAACGGATTGTATTTGTTGATACGAAGTCGAACTCCTTCCACAGCAAGCAAAGCCCAGCTGCTTCCCTTAAGCTGAGACTCCTCCATTTCAGTCACCAATTTCTTGAATTTCACTTCCATCGCTGACTCCAGATCAGTTTCCAGGAAAACAGCTTGATTCCGTGTTTTAAATGTTTTGTCACAGGTTTCACCAATACTGTTAACAAATCGACACTCAGCCAGCAGATTAATTTTAACACTCTTATGAATGCTAAGCTCTTTATGCACAGCCTGGATTGTACGTTGTTTTGCCTCTTGCAGATACATATTTAGGTCCTTAGCTGATTCGCATCGTATAAAATACGATTTCAATCGTCCTTCGAATGAAGTTTCGTATTCTTTCATATCACAGTCCTCCATTGTTGACAGTAACTGATGTTTAGTTGGCTCCAATCTTCTTTTCTTCTGAGGGCTGCTTATTTCACATATATCTTCGTGTCGCTGTCCCTTATAACCATCTTTGAAGGTTACATTACAATGTTTACATTTGAAGAGCTTCTTGCAGCTCATCTCGTGTCTTCTCTTGTCATAACCTCGGAGGAACTTCTTCCCACATTTTCCGCATGCATATCCAGTAGCGCTTGGAATAATATCCTTATACGCTGAGTTATTCATCTTTATTCTTGATGTAATAACGTATTAATCACTGATCAATGAAATGTAGACCTCTTCACCTTGACACCACTTTAGAAAGCTGATTATTCTTGGAGAGAACGCGATGTTAACACCTCAAGACTAATTAGCACAATGAAGTCCAATGCCCTAGATCACCATATTTATAGAGGGAGCACGAACCTTTTAGATCAATCATAAACTCGCTCCATAACCACCTGTATATGATCGCTCAACGTGTACTAACCCCCCAGCCATATAACCTCAAGTCTAGAGACAGGATGTTTATGACGTCACACCCAGAGACAGGATGTCTGGCAGCATCAAACACGTTTAAACTCGTCTCATAACTACCTGCTTATGCTGTCACACCAGCAAGAGAAGTATTCCCACACGCTCATTCAGACATATATTTCAAATTCAAGCCCACCACCACCATCACCACCTATTGTACCAAGGTTAATTCAAGCTGTATTATCACAATACTTAAAAGTAAAAGCTTAAAAGGAAACCTAGAAGATTTTCCCCCTTATTTACTTAATTATTTCATGTTTTTATTCCCTTTTCAATTCTTCCTTTCCATCTTCTCACAGAAAGACCATTACATTTCACTACAATCATGAGAAAAGCAATTTTTCCAGAGTTACACAGATTCTAAGCTTCTAAATCGAACCCGGTAATACTTTTAATAAATGTATTTTAGCTCCCCAATATCAGCATCTACCATTTAATCTTTACTCGAACCTGATATGATCCATAAGCTTGAAGATATATGAAATCACCCTTCGGGATTCGATCTGAGTACTTTAAAGTAATATTTGTCACGATAACGATATTTAAGGACTAGATACTCTGTTTGCGTTTACCTTGACATGTTTATCTAAATTAAATTACGAGTTATTAAATTTTTGCAAGTAAATTTCATTGAATCGGTATTCGAACCCAGAACACCAGGAACAAGATAATTTATAATATTAGTCTGACATGCTAAACAAAGTTGTATGCAGTTACATCATCGATCTAAGTGATATATTCTAGTGTACAGAGGAAAATTAAGGAAGTCATTAAAAATCGGGAATCGAACCAAGCACAACTGATTGACAATTATATACAGCATTAATTACCCATCATAGAACCTATCAATCATGCTTTGCTGCACTCCTCTACCTCACTTAGTTCCCGAGATAATGAAAATTTTAAAATTAGGATCGAACCCAGGACGTCATGTATCTAATTACACATCCACAAGATACTACCTAATAACATAAACGCAATAAAGTTTATTTGGCGTCTTTATCTTAATTGGTTTAGGAGTTATTAAATTTATAAGTAAATTCCATCGAATCAGTATTCGAACCCAGAACACCAAGAACAAAATAATTTATAATATGAGTTTGGTATGCTTAATGGTGCTGTACGTAGTTACAGCATCAATCTAAGTGATATTTTCTAGAGTATAGAGTAAAATTAAGGAAGTCATTAAAAAATCGGGATTCGAACTAGAGACAACTGATTAAAAATTATATACAGTATTAATTACACATTATAACAGCTATCAAACATGCTTTGGTCCATTCCTCTAGCTTTCTTAGTTTCCGAGATAATGAAGTTTTTAAAATTAAGGATCGAACCCAGGACACCAGGTACCCAAATATACATTTACAAGAAACTATCTAATAACATTAACGTAATAAAGTTTATTTGGCGTCTTTATCTTAATTAGTCTCCGAGTTATTAGAAGATGAATTTGTAATCACTCGTAGGATTCGAACCCAGGCATCCCGGTCAACTTGGAACAATGTCCTAATGACGCGGCGCATTCCAAAGAATTGATTAGTTTTTATCCCATTGTTCTATCTCTTTTCATTCAGGAGATATAAGCGATTAAACAGTAGAAATAGAATACCGGTTTGAGCGCACAGAGAGATGCCGACATCTGATAAAGTTCTTTGATCTATGCCGGCAAGCTCCGCCCATTCTATTTCTACTGTTTAATCGCTTATATCTCCTGAATGAAAAGAGATAGAACAATGGGATAAAAACTAATCAATTCTTTGGAATGCGCCGCGTCATTAGGACATTGTTCCAAGTTGACCGGGATGCCTGGGTTCGAATCCTACGAGTGATTACAAATTCATCTTCTAATAACTCGGAGACTAATTAAGATAAAGACGCCAAATAAACTTTATTACGTTAATGTTATTAGATAGTTTCTTGTAAATGTATATTTGGGTACCTGGTGTCCTGGGTTCGATCCTTAATTTTAAAAACTTCATTATCTCGGAAACTAAGAAAGCTAGAGGAATGGACCAAAGCATGTTTGATAGCTGTTATAATGTGTAATTAATACTGTATATAATTTTTAATCAGTTGTCTCTAGTTCGAATCCCGATTTTTTAATGACTTCCTTAATTTTACTCTATACTCTAGAAAATATCACTTAGATTGATGCTGTAACTACGTACAGCACCATTAAGCATACCAAACTCATATTATAAATTATTTTGTTCTTGGTGTTCTGGGTTCGAATACTGATTCGATGGAATTTACTTATAAATTTAATAACTCCTAAACCAATTAAGATAAAGACGCCAAATAAACTTTATTGCGTTTATGTTATTAGGTAGTATCTTGTGGATGTGTAATTAGATACATGACGTCCTGGGTTCGATCCTAATTTTAAAATTTTCATTATCTCGGGAACTAAGTGAGGTAGAGGAGTGCAGCAAAGCATGATTGATAGGTTCTATGATGGGTAATTAATGCTGTATATAATTGTCAATCAGTTGTGCTTGGTTCGATTCCCGATTTTTAATGACTTCCTTAATTTTCCTCTGTACACTAGAATATATCACTTAGATCGATGATGTAACTGCATACAACTTTGTTTAGCATGTCAGACTAATATTATAAATTATCTTGTTCCTGGTGTTCTGGGTTCGAATACCGATTCAATGAAATTTACTTGCAAAAATTTAATAACTCGTAATTTAATTTAGATAAACATGTCAAGGTAAACGCAAACAGAGTATCTAGTCCTTAAATATCGTTATCGTGACAAATATTACTTTAAAGTACTCAGATCGAATCCCGAAGGGTGATTTCATATATCTTCAAGCTTATGGATCATATCAGGTTCGAGTAAAGATTAAATGGTAGATGCTGATATTGGGGAGCTAAAATACATTTATTAAAAGTATTACCGGGTTCGATTTAGAAGCTTAGAATCTGTGTAACTCTGGAAAAATTGCTTTTCTCATGATTGTAGTGAAATGTAATGGTCTTTCTGTGAGAAGATGGAAAGGAAGAATTGAAAAGGGAATAAAAACATGAAATAATTAAGTAAATAAGGGGGAAAATCTTCTAGGTTTCCTTTTAAGCTTTTACTTTTAAGTATTGTGATAATACAGCTTGAATTAACCTTGGTACAATAGGTGGTGATGGTGGTGGTGGGCTTGAATTTGAAATATATGTCTGAATGAGCGTGTGGGAATACTTCTCTTGCTGGTGTGACAGCATAAGCAGGTAGTTATGAGACGAGTTTAAACGTGTTTGATGCTGCCAGACATCCTGTCTCTGGGTGTGACGTCATAAACATCCTGTCTCTAGACTTGAGGTTATATGGCTGGGGGGTTAGTACATGTTGAGCGATCATATACAGGTGGTTATGGAGCGAGTTTATGATTGATCTAAAAGGTTCGTGCTCCCTCTATAAATATGGTGATCTAGGGCATTGGACTTCATTGTGCTAATTAGTCTTGAGGTGTTAACATCGCGTTCTCTCCAAGAATAATCAGCTTTCTAAAGTGGTGTCAAGGTGAAGAGGTCTACATTTCATTGATCAGTGATTAATACGTTATTACATCAAGAATAAAGATGAATAACTCAGCGTATAAGGATATTATTCCAAGCGCTACTGGATATGCATGCGGAAAATGTGGGAAGAAGTTCCTCCGAGGTTATGACAAGAGAAGACACGAGATGAGCTGCAAGAAGCTCTTCAAATGTAAACATTGTAATGTAACCTTCAAAGATGGTTATAAGGGACAGCGACACGAAGATATATGTGAAATAAGCAGCCCTCAGAAGAAAAGAAGATTGGAGCCAACTAAACATCAGTTACTGTCAACAATGGAGGACTGTGATATGAAAGAATACGAAACTTCATTCGAAGGACGATTGAAATCGTATTTTATACGATGCGAATCAGCTAAGGACCTAAATATGTATCTGCAAGAGGCAAAACAACGTACAATCCAGGCTGTGCATAAAGAGCTTAGCATTCATAAGAGTGTTAAAATTAATCTGCTGGCTGAGTGTCGATTTGTTAACAGTATTGGTGAAACCTGTGACAAAACATTTAAAACACGGAATCAAGCTGTTTTCCTGGAAACTGATCTGGAGTCAGCGATGGAAGTGAAATTCAAGAAATTGGTGACTGAAATGGAGGAGTCTCAGCTTAAGGGAAGCAGCTGGGCTTTGCTTGCTGTGGAAGGAGTTCGACTTCGTATCAACAAGTACAATCCGTTGCGAGGAAGTAGCTACATACCACTACCGTCAGCTGTTGAAGCAAGGAAAGCATGTATAAACATTCAGAACTTTACCGACGAGAAATGTTTCATGTACTCTATATTAGCTAAATTCATAGGGAAGGATGCACAGCGTGTGAACAAATACAAACAACTTCAAGATAAGTACGACTTCAGCTGTGTTTCCTACCCTACTCCACTTTCTCAAATACCTAAATTTGAGAAGTTTAACAATATGTCTATTAACGTTTTTGGGCTGGATGAGAAGCACGAAGTGTATCCGATAAAGGTTGCTGATATTGAACTACCTGAACATCGCGACCTGCTACTGTTGAATGTTAGTAGTGGAAAACATCACTACGTATATATAAAGAATTTTGAGAAACTCGTTCGACGCCAGAAAACTAGCCATAATGGACGGGTTTATACTTGTAAGCGCTGCTTTACACATTTTGATGATCGATATGGACTAAGTGGACAGGAAAAACTGCAAGAACATGTAGCCGTCTGTATTCAACATGGTGTTGCGAGGGTAGTTATGCCTACCAAGGAGAAATCAATTGTTCAGTTTAAAAATGTTGAGAGGATGCTGAAAGTACCTTATGTCATCTATGCAGATTTTGAGAGTATTCTCACTCCATGCCATACGTGTATACCCAATCCTGAAACTTCCTATACAACCCCTTATCAAGAGCACACACCAATGAGCTTCTGTGTTTACGTGAAGCCTACATCCAGTGTTGAACATCTCGAAACTGGTCTTCCTAAGCAACCCTATGTGTATCGTGGTGCTGATGCTGCTCAGAAGTTTATGCTGTACCTGACATCTCTTGCAAAAATGATTGATGGCATATACAAATCTACTAAGCCTCTGAAACTTACGGAACAACAGCAAAAGGATTTTGAGTCTTCTACGGCATGCTACTTGTGTGGAAAAGGCTTTACAGGAGAAAACTACAAAGTACGCGACCATGATCACATCAGCGGTGAATATCGTGGAAGTCTTCATAATGAATGTAATTTAGCCTGTAAAACACCTAAATATATACCAGTCTTCATGCATAACCTTAGCGGATATGACTCTCATTTCATTGTTAAGGAGCTGGGTTGTACAAGTGAACGTGTGGAGGTAATTCCTAACTCTGAAGAAAGCTATATCTCATTCACCAAGTATGTAGGAGATATAAAGCTTCGATTTGTGGATAGCTTCCGATTCCTCAGTACAAGCTTGGATAAGTTGGTAAAAAATCTAACCTCGTATCCTGAAACGCTAAAGTACTTTGGAGAAGACAAATTGAAGTTGATGACCCGTAAGGGTGTATTTCCCTATGATTTTGTTACGTCATGGGATGTCCTGAACGAGACCTGCTTGCCTCCTAAGGACTGCTTCTACAATAGATTAAATGAAGAAGAAATTACTGATACTGACTACGATCATGCTAGAAATGTATGGGAGCTGTTTAATGTGAGAAACCTGGGAGAGTACAGCGATCTCTACTTAACTTCGGATGTACTTCTCCTAGCTGATGTCTTTGAGACGTTCAGAGAGCAAACCCTTAAAACACACAAAGTTGATCCTGCCCATTATTTTACCTCTCCAGGTCTTACATGGGACGCCATGTTACTGTATACTGGAATTAAACTGGAGCTGTTACAAGATTATGATCAACTACTCATGGTGGAATCAGGTATAAGAGGAGGTTTATGCCAAGTTTCCCATCGGTATGCTGAGGCTAATAACACTTATATGGATAAGTTTGATCCGTCGAGACCAACCCAATGTATCACATACGAGGACGCTAATAACCAATATGGGTGGGCAATGTGTCACGCCCTTCCTTTTGGTGGATTTCAGTGGGTGTCGCCTGAAGAAATCAACTTAGAAACACTACAAGAAGATGATTCTCATGGGTACATATTAGAAGTCGACATCGAGTATCCTGCTGAACTTCACGATCTACACAACGATCTACCTTTCCTGCCAGAGTGTATGAAACCATTGGAATCATCTACAAAGAAACTGATACCTCATCTTGGACCTCGAAAGAAGTATGTAGTGCATTACATGGCTTTGAAGCAAGCTCTTAGTCATGGACTACGACTAACAAAAATCCATCGTGTGCTACAATTCCGACAGTCTCAGTGGTTGAAACCTTATGTGGAATTTAACAACAGGCTACGACAACTAGCTGCAAATGATTTCGAGAAGGATCTCTACAAGCTCTTTAACAACGCTATGTTTGGAAAAACTATGGAGAACCTGCGTAACCGTATGGATATACGACTGGTGACCAATGAAAAAACTCTAGAGAAGCTGATCGCCAAGCCTACGTTTATCGACAGGACGATATATGCTGATAATCTAGCTGCTGTACATATGGCCTCTCGTCAGATTGTATTCAACAAGCCTATATACATTGGTATGAGTGTGTTGGACATCTCCAAGACATTAATGTATAACTATCATTACGACGTTTTGTTGCCTTATTATGGAGCTGAAAACCTGAAGCTTATGTATATGGACACTGATTCGTTCATTCATCGTGTAACAACTGAAGATGTGTACCAGGATAAGCTACGTTTTCTTGAGCATCTCGATACAGCTGATTACCCTGTCAACCATATATGTTACTCTACTCAGAACAAGAAGGTATTGGGAAAATTTAAAGATGAGGCTAATAGCAAAATCATCCTACGCTTTGTTGGACTACGTCCTAAGATGTATGCCTTAGATATTCAAGGGTCAATGATAAAAAAGATTAAAGGTATAAAACGTAGCGCTATTAAGCAGTACATTTCGTTTGACAGCTATACAGACTGTCTTAAAACCTGTGAAATCATCAGAACACCTATGAATCTGATCCTATCACGAAAGCATGCTCTTGCTACAGTGCAAGTGAATAAAATTGCATTGACTCCGTTTGATGATAAAAGAATTATTGCTGAGGATGGGATAACGACATATGCGTATGGACATTACGCCATTACAAACAGTGCTTAAAAGAATGTAAGTTAAAGATAAAGATTTTCTCGTGAGTCTACAATCTTAAAAAAGAAGGTTATCTGTGTGCTGTATATGCAGATAGCTGACGCCTGATGAAGAAAGAAGAAGATGGAAGGGAAGGTGGTAACCCTGCCATTAGGAGCAATCCTAGTGCTAGTCTCAAGCCTAGATAAAAGGGGAGAGACATCTATAAGGAACTAAAATAAAGGTATGTTGACGCAAAGCTTTTCAGTTTGTAAACCATATACAGTTTATCCCTCTCTGCATCGTACAATAACTGTTTAACATATAAAAATTTGTAAGATTTAGAAAAAAGTATATAAATTGTTGTAACGCTGGATGAGAAAAGTTTTATAATCGAATTACTCTCTATATTACCATGAGTACCTGTGATACTAGTTGAATTGCCTGTTAAAATGACTTAAATATCTGTGATACTACCCGAATCGTGTGAAATTACATTAAATAGCTCAGATACGAATTCCTGCTCTAAATTAGTACGAGCACCTGTGATACTATCAGAATTACCTATTAAAATGACTCAAATACCATTTGATACAACCTGAATCAGCTGCATTTACCTTAAATAGCCGTGATACAAATCTCTGATAGAAATTATTACGAGCATCTGTGAAACTATGCTGATTATCCAAATACTTATGATATTACCTGAACTATCTGTAAAATACGAAACTAGGCTATAACCAACCCCTGGAACCTACCCTCCTGTAATGCTTGCTTAATTACTCTAAGCACCTATGTTACTTGAATTATCCTAAATACCTACGATACCCTCTGAATTACCTTGAAATATGAAACTATGCTATACCCAACCCTGGAATCTAGCCTCCTGTGATACTACCTGAATTAGCCTAAATACCTACGATACTAGCTGAATTAGCTGTGAAATCATGCATAGCTATGATGCAGTTAGCCTCTGGAATCTAGCCTCCTGTGATACTAGCTGAATTAGCTTAAATGCTCACGATACTAGCTGAATTGGCTATGAAAATGATTTAAATACCTACGATACTAGCTGAATTAGCTGTGAAATCATGCATAGCTATGATGCAGTTAGCCTCTGGAATCTAGCCTCCTGTGATACTAGCTGAATTAGCTTAAATGCTCACGATACTAGCTGAATTGGCTATGAAAATGATTTAAATACCTGTGATATTACCCGAATCATGTGAAATTACTTTAACTAGCTCTGATACGAATTCCTGCTCTAAATTAGCACGAGCACCTGTGATACTATCTGAATTACCTGTTAAGATGACTCAAATACCATTGATACAACCTGAATCATCTGCATTTACCTTAAATAGCTGTGATACAAATCTCTGATCGAAATTATCAATAATATCTGTGAAGCTCTGTCGATTACCTCAAATACTTACGATATTACCTGAACTATCTGTGAAATACGAAGCTAGGTTATAACCAACCCCTGGAACCTACTCTCCTGTAATGCTTGCTTAATTACTCTAAACACCTATGTTACTTGAATTATCCTAAATACCTACGATACCCTCTGAAATACGAAACTATGCTATACCCAACCCTGGAATCTAGCCTCCTGTGATACTTGCTTAATTACTCTAAACACCTATGTTACTTGAATTAACCTAAATACCTACGATACCCTCTGAATTACCTGTGAAATA
Organism: Deroplatys truncata; assembly: GCA_030765065.1. NCBI lineage: Eukaryota > Metazoa > Arthropoda > Insecta > Mantodea > Mantidae > Deroplatys > Deroplatys truncata. The sequence goes on along the minus strand of CM060975.1, from coordinate 18,332,560 downwards.
TGAAACTATGCTATACCCAACCCTGGAATCTAGCCTCCTGTGATACTAGCTGAATTAGCCTAAATACCTACGATACTAGCTGAATTACCTGTGAAATACGACACTAAGCTATACCCAACCCTAGAATCTATCCTCTTGTGATACTAGCTGAATTAGTCTAAATACCTACGATACTAGCTGAATTATCTGTGAAATTATGCAGAGCCATGATGCAGTTAGCCTCTGGAATCTATTCTGTGTTACTAGATGAATTAGCCTAAATACATACGATACTAGCTGAATTACATGTGAAATCATACACTGCTATGATGCAGTCAACCTCTTGCAATACTAACTGAATTACTTACCTGTTAGTGTTAGTGGGTTAGCTTTTCCCGTTGCAGGTCACCTTTTTACCTTTATGGCTCACCTTTTTCCTTTTGCTGGTCACATTTTTCCCTTTGCTGGTCGCCTTTTTCCCTTTGCTGGTCACGTTTTTCCCTTTGCTAGTCAACTTTTTCCCTTTGTGTACCTCCTTTTTCCCTGAGCAGTCACCTTTTTCCCCTGAGCGAGTCACCTTTTCCCTGAATAGGTTACGTGATGGGTATGTCTAGAACATTGACATGAAACAGTTTTCCACTAAGTTCACGTCTAAAGTCGCTTTCAAGTCTAGCACCTCATATTCCCTATCTCTCCTGTATATAAGTCCATATTCCTACTGCTACACTACCTGTCTAGCCTAACACCTCTCCTCCTGTTCCTATACCTCTCATATAAACCATACTCTACTCCTCTAGCTCTGTCTAGCCTAACGCCTCTCTCGTTTACCTATGACTCTCGCATAAACCAAACTCTGCTCCTCGACCTCTATCTAGTCTAACTCCTCTCCTCGTTTTCCTATACCTCTCATATAAACTATACTCTACTCCTCAACCTCTGTCTAGCCTAGCACCCCTCTTCCTGTTCCTATACTTCTCATACATATAAACGCATACTCTAAACCTCTGTCTAGTCTAACACCACTCCCCGTATCCCCTACCTCTCAAAAGCTCATTCCCTCCTGCCCCCCTCTAGCTGAGTATCACTCCTTGGTTTCCTATCTAACCTAACTTTAACACCTGTCTATCCTAGCATAGGATCTCTCTCCGTTTTCTCGTCTCTCCTTATAAACACAAACTCAATTCTCCTAACCTAATACCTCTCCTCGTTTTCCTATACTTCTCATATAAACCATACTCTACTCCTCGACTTCTGTCTAGCCTAACACCTTTCCTCGTTTTCCTATATCTCTCATATAAACCATGCACTACGTTTCAAGCCCTGTCTAGCCTAACACATCTCCGCGTTTTCCTATACCACTCATATAAACCATACATTACTCAGCCTCTGTCTAGCCTAGCACTTCTCCTCATATTCCTCTACCTCTCTCATATAAAGCGCACTCCCCCTCCTACCACTGTCTAGCCTAGCGTCAGTCCTCGTATTCCCTATCTCCCCCATATAAACGCATTTTCCTCCTTGAACCGTCGCATCTAGCCTCGTTTTCCCTATCCTTTCCCATATAAACGCAAAAAACTGCGCCAGCTCTCTCCTATATATCCTACTTAGGTAGATACAGCAAATTAGAATAACTGTGTACATAGGTTGACAAAACAGTGCAATATATGCAGTATTTGCATTAATTTAATGAAACGACCAACCTTACGCGATGAAAACTTTACTGTTCAGGTTTAAAACAATATATTTTGAATGAATTTTAAAGGTTTGTAGTTTAGTTTCTAAATGATTAGACATTAAGCAAAATTTTGTCTAAACTCACCGCTGATGCATTTGCAAGTTAATTTTTGTTATTGTTTTAAAAGACATGCATATGCCATTATTGTGACATGTTTCAGGCAAGGGAGAGAGTATATGGGATACGTTCACACATTCTTCTCCAAGAATACGAAATGGAGACAACGGGGATGTGGCCGCCATGTCATATGTTCTTTACCAAAATGACACGCGACTCGTGAAACAATTAAATGTGAGTTCTTGGTGTCACTGTTTCTAATTTCCAAAAGCACGATTGTTTTGGCTGGAACACATTACTTGTGTAATCCTATTGATTTTCTGATATTTTAACGCTGAAATTGTTACGTGAATTAGCGACAGTTTAGAACTTCACACAGACACAATGCACGGCAAATATTTAATTCAGAATTTATACTTCTATACAGAAATTTCAGTTTCTATGACTGGCGACAATAATTATTTTTGCAGGTTAACTTCTACAGATTCTCCATTTCATGGCCACGTATATTCTCTATGGGGTTTTCCGCCAGTCTTAATAAAGAAGGCGTCGACCACTACAAGAATCTCATCCAAAGCCTTCTACAACAAAACATTACTCCCGTGGTGAGTAGCTATTTTGTTAAATGTTTTCAAATCTATAACCATTTTAATTGATTTATTTTCTAGGAGTCTTTGTGTTCTTTTGCTCTTCATTCGTGTTTATGTGAAAACCTAGTAGACGATGTCTGCATTCCTGACGGACATGACAATTTTGTCAGTGACGATAAAAGGCTTACAGAAAGGTATTAACAGGTTGGAAGAATATTGTAAACAATGGGGTTTGGTGGTAAACATTAATAAAACGAAAACAATGGCTTTCAAAAATGGTTATATGTATGGCAGGGATGAAAAATGGTATTACAAGGGGCTAGAACTACGAAACGTTAAACATTTCTCCTATTTCGGAGTAATGTTTAATATGAGAGGAAAATGGAACAAACATCTATCAGTAACTAACTATAAAGCACGAGGGCAGTTAAATGAATTATTACGTACCCTCTCGCGGATACCGGATGTACCAGTAGTTACATTACAAAAGATGTATAACTCTATGATGAGACCGATTTTGTTATACGGAAGTGAAATCTGGTGATGGGAAAGAGCAGAGCATGTAAATAAAACACAGGTAGCATTTTGGAAAAGAGTTGGAGTTTCACAAGGCACATCAAATTCGGGGGTATTGAGGGGGGTGGGATGTTATGAAGACACAATACGCTGTAACATAAGAGCAGTGAGGCTGATGCAGGGGGATAACTCCACACTACGATCCAAATGTTATAAATACCAGCGAGAAAACCTGTCTCCTAAGTTTTAGGCAGCTGATTTGAAAAGGGGTTTGACGAGAATAGGCATTGGGGGTCATTATGGCAAGAGCTGAAACAAATGACAAAAACACATGGAAAGGAGCCAAAAAAAGACGAAGAGACATCAACCAACAGGAAATAGAATCGGATTGTAAAATTAAACTTCTCTAAGTCTAGCAAATGAAATAAAATTGAATTGGGGTAAAGAGGCATATATGCTAAACTTAGGTAGAAAGGAAAGATCAGGAATGGCATGGTTTAGACTGGGGGGCTGGAGGGCACAGAAAATGACTGACGATTCTGACAGGAGAATTTGCCCATTCTGTGATTTGGATGAGGACTGGGTACATATTTTGGCGGAATGTGCACCAGCGAACAATTAAACTCCAAGAAAAATTCTTGAGTCCGTCAAGAAAGAGACTGACATGTTGGGATCTACTGGTTGATCAGAGGAACTGGCAAAACTTGGGAAATTTCTTGGCTAAAGTGCGCGAAGTTAGATCAAATTTGTTCAGTTAGTCAAAGGTAATTTATCTCTATTTTTCTTTTTCTTGTTCTTTTCTGTTTTGTTTTCTTTTTCTGTTGTTTATTTTGTCACCATACCTTGAATCTTAAATATGCATATACGGTCAATGACCCATGCACTAAATACTTGTGTAATAACTTCAATAATTTGAAACCAATAAAGATACCTATCTATCTCCATAGGGGACACAGCATAGCTCAGGTTACTAAAAAACAAAAATGGCTGATGTCGCACGGTCAATATTGAGTCAATAGATATGTGACCAGAGAAATCACCAAACAACATATTTACTAAAGATGCACTATTTCGCTCTTCTGCTAGTATTATGAGTGGTCATTCCGGTATACTGCTCTTCGGTGCAAAGGTTTGGTCATCAGCTTCCTTCTCCAACATAATCACTGATTACTTGGATGTACCTCAAGTGTTAAATTAAGCACTGAACAGTGCTATGACTTGATTTAAATAACATGCGTATGTTACTAAACGTTGTACATTACTGTACTTAATAGTATGAATAACAACTTATACACTGTCGTTTGTGAAAATTGCAACACCAAGAAATAATTTCCTGAATAACTCCAAACTTGGTGGAAGTGTAGAAGAGTGTGCAAGCAATAAGTGATTAGGTTTGCAGAGAGATGGGGTGCATGTAGGCCGAGGAGAGCCCTCTCGTGTCTGTACGAACAAGGTGGAAACAATAAAGTGAGTGCCAGTATACCTCGTCGACGTCAAAGGGAGCCATATCGGGGCAGAATGATCGGTTTCCGGGAAGCAGGTTTGTTCGGCTCGTACAGGGCATGCTGCTACGACAGTGATTCGTGTCTGGGAGCAGTGGATAGACGAAGGTCGTACGCAGCGAAGAGCGGGTACTGGACCACAGCACGGGATGACCGTCATCTTGTCCGCATGGCCATAACGAACCGTACAGCTTCATCCACATGTTGGCTAGACGCTGCAGCACTGCAACAGGTGTAAACTTGTCTGCATCAACGGTTCGTCGCCGTCTGCTGCAGGTTGGACTGGTTGCATGCATGCCATTACGTCGGCTTCCATTGTCCAGAAATCACAAGCTCCTCTGACTGCAATGGGCACGTGAACACCGTCACTGGGTTGCTGAGTGGCAACATTCTGTTTGTGTCTGGCAGAATGATTTGGTTTAAAAGGAGTTGTCATGATGGGTAAGGAAATGACAGGTGTATCACATGGATACGCCACGAAGGGCACGAAGAATCTGAAGACTTTCCTTGCAACTGCGCACTCAGCCTGTCTTCCAGGGGAGGGATTCCAACCCCTTCGGCTGCCGTGGTGCGAGCGCTGCGTTCCTCTAGCACTCGTGGTACTTCTGACGTTATCAGAAGTACGTCGGACCGAACATCTGAGCCCCTCTCGGAAGGAAGTTGTTAGAATTGGGTTGGACTCGGCGGGACGGTGGTTGTCAGACGCCTCAATGTCCTCCGGTACCAGCCTTGAGAGACTGGTAGACAGCGAGCTAGAATTTCTGTCGGCCCTAGGTTCGGTAGTCTTCCCTGATGCGTGTGTCTATGCACCTGCACACCTTCGCAAGCGGGGGCGACATATAAAATATTAATATATTGGCCTAATGGAAGTATCCACGGGAGAAACAGCCGTTGGGCGCCTCCACGACTTTTAGAGGTGCTAGACCTTCCTTTTCTGTCCTTCCCATTGGAAGTTTCCCTAGGCGATTTGTCGTGAGGTCAGCGTTATTATTTCCAATCAGCTGTTTGTTTTTACACGCCAATGGCTTATGAGAAATCTAAACAATAAACAACTCTTCCAGCATAAAGACAAATCAGCGATAGTGCTTCCACTCTGGCCAGTCCAGTCGACGTCACGCACGGTAATCCCCACTCTCACTTTCTACAGTTTCCCCGCCAGTCCCTCCCGCCCTCACAGCTTGAGGCCAGTTACAGCAAAAGACCAACTGCCACAACAGTATTACCGCTACTGTGATGCAGTAATTTGTATCACAAATTACTTAAATGTAAATAATGATTGTAATATGAATATGCATTTTTATGTGACATTGATTTGAGATGTTTCTTGACTGTAATTATTGTTGATAAGTAAGTTTTTAATGCCTTACTGAAACTGTCAATAATAGCGCGTAATAATGCAGAGAGGGGGGTGAGCTGTTTATCATTATTGGAAACGAGGAAGTTACGTAATGTTGGCGCGTTTTTCCGTTGAGAACCTTCTGGAATATTTTCTCCCTAAAGCATATGTATTCATAATTTTAATTGGATATTAAAATAGACGCTAATGTTGGCGCGTTTTATTAGCCAATTGCAGTTCAGTTATAATCTTTAGGCGTATCTGGATGAAGGAGTATAAATAGGGTAGGTTAGAGGTAGCTTCAGCGCAGTTCATCGAAAATCTCAATACATTACACGTCGCCTTCAGTTGCCCAGTTCATCAAAATTCTTTGTACACTACACGTCGTCTTCAGTCAGTCAGTTCGTCATACATCGGATATAGATTCACAAGTTACGCGCAGCAGAATTATGAAAGATCTAAAGTATGGTAAAGTTAATTATACAAAAGATTGAAGTACGTGGATTAAAAGTGATCAGTAAGAAGTTATTATAACAGTTTCAGTTTGGCGAGTGTTAAGATCAATGTATAAATGTGATAGTTAACGTGTTTGACAATAAATGTGTAAAACAAATTTCTTCATCAGTGTTATATTTGGATAAAAGATTCCTTTCCGTTTACACAACCCTGATCAAGAGACATGTTCGACCGAGAGATAATAGCTAGCCGGAGGACAGTAAAGAAAATTTAAATCAAATAACAGTCGCATTCTTTCAAACACTAATACTACCACAAATTGCTAACACTAGATGGAGCTACAAACCGAACAAATGAATGACGTCACAAGATGGCTTCCACGCGTGAAGTAAACATAAATACACAAACATTTGTAAGTAATACCGTTACAAATTGGCTCCCAAACGTGGGGCTAACAAATACACAAGTAATAACATTACAAGAAAACCGTTACAAATTGGCTACCACAACGTGGGGCTACAATAATGTTAAATAACATAACATTATACCGCATCAAATTGGCACCCAGAACGTGGGGCAGAGTAACCAGGAAAGGAACACGATGACCAGGCAAGGATCAGAATAACCAGGAAGGGGCAGAATTAACCAGGAAGAAGTGAGATGACCAGGAAGGGGCGAATGGAGAAGTGAACTGAACTACAAGACGCAGATTCCAGAAACAACAAAAGGAACGACAGACTACGCGGATGATTGGACATCGTAATTCCGAGATTACAAGGCAACAGGTGAATTCAACTACAAAAACATTGAGAAGACGCAGATTCCAGAAACAACTATAGGAACGACAGACTACGCGGATGAGTGGACACAAAAACATCGAGACAACGTAGATTCATCATAACACAACGCAGAAGCGACATACAAATCTAGGAGAGAGGGGCAGGAAGCTGGACATCAATGTAACAGCAACAGACAGCATCACAAAGGTCAGAGTATCGTAATTTTTTTTTAGAAAACAAAATTGTAACCTTCAAATGTACTTAAGGAGTGGTAGGATAAAGAAAATAATGGCTACTAATAATATTGAAGAAATAATTATGGAGGGAGATAATGTAACAGTTAGCTGTAATTCAATACAGGTTACAGAAAATAGCTCAAACACTGTAGAATTTGAGGGAGGAAATGTTAGTGCAGAAAGTGAGAATAGAATAGCAGGAAATGTTAATTTTGATGCTAGTATGATGATGGAAATGCTGAAAGATATTGTTAAGAGTATGAGGGAAGATATTGGTAAGACTAATGAGAAATTAGAAGATCTAAGTCAAAATAATAGAGAATTAAGGGAAGATATGCAAAAGAATAATGAGAAATTAGAAAAATTAACTCAGAGTAATGAGAAATTAAGGGAAGATATGCAAAAGAATAATAGGGAATTAAGGGAAGATATTGGTAAGAGCTTAGAACAAAACAGGGAAAAAATTGAAAAGAAATTCATGGAGCTAGATAGTAGTATGATGAGAATGAAAAATGAGAATCAGGAAGTAATAGCAAGTGAGATAGGAGAAGTTTCAAAGAAAATGTTAGACATGAGCAGGGAAATAGGTAACCGAGAAAGTAAGGTTAATACTAAAAGTGAACATGTTGATGTAGAATGTACAGAGTCAGGTAGTAGATTGAGTAACATTTCAAGTGAGATAAGAGAGAGGAAAGAGGTTATGAATGTAGATGTGAATCAGGCGCAAGTTAATTTCAGAGGGGAAATATCAGAAATACATAATGAGTCAGTAATGCAAAGAAATAAGTTGTACGAAGAAGTTAAAGTTTTGCCTGTAAATAATCAAAAGCTAATTTCTGAAATTAACAAGTATCAAGCTGTTCAAATTGAAAACTCCAGTCCAGTACAGTTTAGTACAGATTTGTTAAAGTATTCTCAAATTAAAGAGATAGTAGAAGAATTGAAAATGACAGTTGTTAAAAGATGTGTAGTTCAGGAAACTTTAGATTGTTTTCAAATGTTATCAGGGGACGAAATTTCATATGAATACAAGAGGCGATTCATGAACAAATTTTGGAAGGTTAGGATACAGCTACGAGTAATGTTTAGCCACACACAATTTGATCCAGGAGGGTAAATAGCAATGAGATGTAAAGTAAATGCTGGATAGTTAAAGATGACTTGCAGAGAAATGTATTGGAACGTAAGAGGGTTAATTATTTATATGTCATTTGAAAACAGAAATAAATTACAAAAAAAAAGAGAAATGTTTAAAAAAAAAATTTAATTTTTAGTAACTGTAACAACATTTGAAAATTAAGAATGTAAAGATTGAAACTTAATATGATATTAAAGTAAAATACAATTCCAAGAGTATTGTTGAAATAAAGTACAAAATAACAAAAATGGGTAAAAATAATTAAAAACAAATACTTATGTAGCAAACAGAAAATGTGAAACAGTGACTAGATTTAAGAGATGAAAATATATTTGTATAAAGGGTGAATATTTTGGTAAATATGTATAGTAATTACAAAAATTCTTAAATGCACAAATTTTTGTCAACAATATAAGAAAGTAAACCAATTTGTAACAATAACTAAATAATTTAGGGTACAGTATTTGCTATAAAAAATTTTGTAATGTCAGATTAATGTCTAAACACATTAAACAAGAGCCAGTAAGTAGTGGCGAGATAAAAAAAAACATATGTCGTGTGTTAAATGCGTGTGAAGTGTTAAGTGGAAGTGATAGCGTGTGTTCCAAGATTTAGGAGACTAAAAACACAATTATAACATTTCCAAACATGTTGTAAATATTTATAATTATGTTTCTAGTGGGGCATATGATGCAGTAATTTGTATCACAAATTACTTAAATATAAATAATGATTGTAATATGAATATGCATTTTTATGTGACATTGATTTGAGATGTTTCTTGACTGTAATTATTGTTGATAAGTAAGTTTTTAATGCCTTACTGAAACTGTCAATAATAGCGCGTAATAATGCAGAGAGGGGGGTGAGCTGTTTATCATTATTGGAAACGAGGAAGTTACGTAATGTTGGCGCGTTTTTCCGTTGAGAACCTTCTGGAATATTTTCTCCCTAAAGCATATGTATTCATAATTTTAATTGGATATTAAAATAGACGCTAATGTTGGCGCGTTTTATTAGCCAATTGCAGTTCAGTTATAATCTTTAGGCGTATCTGGATGAAGGAGTATAAATAGGGTAGGTTAGAGGTAGCTTCAGCGCAGTTCATCGAAAATCTCAATACATTACACGTCGCCTTCAGTTGCCCAGTTCATCAAAATTCTTTGTACACTACACGTCGTCTTCAGTCAGTCAGTTCGTCATACATCGGATATAGATTCACAAGTTACGCGCAGCAGAATTATGAAAGATCTAAAGTATGGTAAAGTTAATTATACAAAAGATTGAAGTACGTGGATTAAAAGTGATCAGTAAGAAGTTATTATAACAGTTTCAGTTTGGCGAGTGTTAAGATCAATGTATAAATGTGATAGTTAACGTGTTTGACAATAAATGTGTAAAACAAATTTCTTCATCAGTGTTATATTTGGATAAAAGATTCCTTTCCGTTTACACAACCCTGATCAAGAGACATGTTCGACCGAGAGATAATAGCTAGCCGGAGGACAGTAAAGAAAATTTAAATCAAATAACAGTCGCATTCTTTCAAACACTAATACTACCACAAATTGCTAACACTAGATGGAGCTACAAACCGAACAAATGAATGACGTCACAAGATGGCTTCCACGCGTGAAGTAAACATAAATACACAAACATTTGTAAGTAATACCGTTACAAATTGGCTCCCAAACGTGGGGCTAACAAATACACAAGTAATAACATTACAAGAAAACCGTTACAAATTGGCTACCACAACGTGGGGCTACAATAATGTTAAATAAATAACATTATACCGCATCAACTGCAACAGGGGAACTGAGTAGGGGGACGGTTGCAAAGCGTGGAAAATGGCCTTACAGGCGAAAATGAGAAAAATTTTGTATCGTAAGAGTAAACTTGAATGGTTTGAGTCGCAAAATGAATTTCTTCTCTAAATATAGAGCTTAGTTGTTATTGTACCCTTTAACAATATATTTTACTGTTTTTAATATACTCTAAGCCCCTCAAAAAAAAAAAAAACAGACGTCGCGGACGAAATATCGTTTAAATAACCCCTTTGATCCTAAGTATTTATATTTATTGCCGACAATTCATGCATTTTAGTAAAGTTAAGTGTGTAGTGAATAGTTAACGTCAAATAAAAATTAAAAAACGGTAGGTATATAAACTTAATTTTGAAAAGTGTAAAAAAAAAATGTTTTTCGATCTGGCCTATTTGTACAATGCAACGTCAATGTTGGTGGGTTCTATGCAATGTTATTTTTATAAGTTGTGCCCCACCAGCCGCCACTGAACACAACGTGCTATTTAAGATGAGAGCGTTACTTTTAGAAGTATGCCTACAGCTGGATCTATGGCTATTTCCAATACTTGGGATCATTCTCAATCTATGTAGACACTATCTTCTTGTTGAGAGTGCTGCAGTAAGACAGGAGGCCATGATAATGTTTCAGGTGACCATGTATCATATGGATCTTCCACAGAAGCTACAACTTATAGGAGGATGGGCCAATCCGCTGCTAGCAGATTACTTCGAGGACTACGCCTACACTCTGTACAACCTCTATGGAGATATGGTGACAATTTTAATATATATTCCGTAACTTTTCATTGTTACATTTTCTACGCTTAGATATGTAATAAAGACAGAACAAGTTGCATCTAAAAATTCCATTACGGTATATTACTGGAATACTTTTTCGGGCTCTTTCACTACACAAAAAAAATCTGTTACATTCACATAACTTTCTCTACCGCCTATCGTTTATTGGTGCGTATACAAGTTACTCCTACGAAAGTTCTTTTTATATCTACTTCATTTTAATCGAAATAAACGTTTACAGAAACAGCTACATTACACATTTCGTTATAGACATAAAGAGAACAGCGATAGTCAAATGTTTAACAACTGGACGCTATATGCTGGCCTTAAAATTCCATACTGTTTCCATGACATCGCGAGAAACACCTGAAAATCGATGGGACTTAAAAGGAATGACATTTCAAGAACTCGAACCATTAATAACACATATCTCAGAAATGGCTGATGCCACAAAAGAAGTTATTTGAAATAAATTGTGTATTTTAAAGAGATCTGCATTTTTGTGTAGTACGTTTTCGTCTATATCTTAACGTTTACCTGTTATACAAGATTATACAAAACTCGTTCCAAATGAACAGAACTTCACAAGCTATTCCCAGAAAATTCAAGATGTACATTTTATGTCATGTGAATATCTTTAATACATGGTATTTTAATCAAAATCGTTTTGACTATTTTTGGAACATTAACATTTTTGAAAAACGTTGCATGTAAAACGTGGTTTGGGGTGGGGACATTTTCTTGAAAATCTACTTGCCGCATCTTTGGAACGTACTCAACTTAAAACCAAGTTTGGTATTTATCCGACTTTTCGTTTTTGAGTTTGTGCTGTTCAGAGACACACACGGAGTTTTTTTATAAAAATGCTTGATTTTATTCGGGGGACCTCAAAACACGTATTTCCGGTGAAATCTCGATATTGAATTTTTGGGTGAAATGCAATACTTTCTCTACCTGCTAGGTATGTGGGAGAGAAAGTAAAACATATATGATGTATTCGTATGACTTTATCCACTCACTCTTTTGCAAATTATTCTTTCAAAGGCTTATCTTCTGTCTACTTCTTGTTAACACAGATAAACTTTTATTACACATTTCGTTGTAGCTATAAGAAGAATACAGTTGGCTGAAGTGATAGTCAGATTTTTAAACAGCGCGTCGCTATGTGGTGGCTTTGAAATTCCATGTTCTTTGCATGGCCACGAGAAAAAGAACTAATAGCGATTTGCCATTTTAAAAACAATAACTACTTCAAAATTTAAACAAATAACAAAGAATATCTCGGAAATGGTTAACACCCACAAAAAGTTATGACACGAGATCTACATTTTGTGAGGTAAGATTTTGAGTATCTCTTACGGTTTACCAGTTATACAAAGGTCATTTAGAAGAAGAGGACTTCACAGGCTATTCCCAGAAAATTCAAGATTTGATTTATCATGCAAATACATTAAACATATACAGGATGATTTATGAAGAACTAACACATTTATTTCTTTAATTGTTTCAAAACGAGTTATGCTAGCGACAACTTATTATACCTGAAATGTAGAGGAATTTTGGGAGATTATTTACCTCTATAGCAACTGTTGAAAATGTCCTCCATCCTGCATAAGGCACAACTCAACACGTTGTTCCATGTTACTGGCCACTCGTTGGAGGACTCTGTTGTCAATAGACTGAATCTCCTGTGTAATGTGCTTCAGATCGTCCAATGTCTGGGGACGTGTGGCATAAACCCTGTCTTTTAAGTAACCCCATAGAAAGAAGTCCGGCGATGTCAAATTCGGAGATATCGGTGGCCACAGGTTCTTGGAAATTATCCGGTCGTCAAAGAAACTTGCAATTAGTGCCATGGATTTATTTGATGTATGGCATGTAGCGCCGTCCTGCTGAAAATATCCTTGACTCAGCTCTACATCGTCTAGGTGCTCAGCAAGCTCCATGAAAATCCGGTTATTGCGCACCAAACTCCGATTTTAACTGGGTGCATAGGTGCTTCATGAATAACATGTGGATTTTCTCTGGCCCAATAGCGTGAGTTATTCGAGTTCACATAACCGGATAAATGGAACCATGCTTCATCTGTGAACCAGTGATGGACAATATGGCAGGAACGCCTGAAACCAACGACAATAATTCAGTCGTCTATCCTTATCTGGTTCCTGTAACTGATGGACAACCGTAATCCTATGCAGCTTTAGGGCTGCACTTTTTACAGCTCTCTGACACATTGAGTAGCTGTACCCTGTCTCCTGCAACAAACGTCTTAGTGACTTTTGGGTGCTCTTACGTCAACAACAACCGTGAGAAGTCTAGATGAACGAGTTTTGCCTTTTTCACTCGCTAGAGATGCACTTGTTTCGAATTTGTTAACCACCCCCAGTATTGTGTTCCTTTGGGGAGGGTTTCGTACACCAAATTCTCTCTGGTATGCCCTTTGAGTAGCTGTAATTGAATTCGTAATCCAGTATTGCTTTACAAGGAAGAGTCGTTCATTTAATGAGTTCCTACTCCATTTTCACGTTGACTAGAACAAAATCTCAAAAACAGTTGCCGATAATAAAACTAACAATTACGAATAAAACATGAACATCTGCGCATCTAGTGACAGGCAATCGAAACTCCAGAACATTCCGCTTAATTTGGTGCTAAAACTGGGGCATTTGGGTGAATTTCGAACAGAATAATTAAAGAAAGAAATGTGTCAGTTTTTCATAAATCACCCTGTAGTATTTCAGTCTAAATCGTTAGAGCCATTCTTGAAAAAAAAATATAAAATAATGAACATGTAAAGGGTAAACTGGTGTGAGGAATTTTCTTGAAAATCTTCGTGTTACGTTTTAGACAGAGCATGAACTTACAAGTTTGGTATCTATCCTACTTTTCGTTTTTGAGCTATGCTGCTCAGACACACGGATCTTTTTCTAAAATGGTTTTTATTCAGGGAGCCTCAAAGCTATATTTTCGGTGAAGCCTCGATATCAAATTTTTGCTGGAATACAATACTAGAGCAAGTACCAAAAAATTCTGTCACAATTGTTAATAAATACGTATTTATGTAGCTGATATGCTACAATTGTTACTTTCTCTGCTACGTACCTAGTAAGTAGAGGAAACATTGCACTACACCCAAAAATTCGATGAGGAGATTTCACCAGAAATACATGTTTTAAGGCCCCAAATATTTTAGAGAAAAGTTTGTGTATGTGTGAATAGCATAACTCAAAAATGAAAGTTCGATAAGTATCTAACTTGGTATTTAAATTCAGTATTTCCAAAGATGCGACACAAACATTTTCAACATAACCCCCTCACCCCAACTACTCTGTACATGACAAATAAAATGTATATTTTTAATTTTCTTGAATATCTTGTCCTCTTCATTCGAAAGGAATGTTGTATCAGCCACAAGAGAAAGATAAAGGTTTACTTCACTCTTTCTGTCTCGGTTTACCCTTCCTGTTTGGAGGACTTACAAGCTAATGCCTGTCGGGGAGTACCAGGATGGGCGATGAGGAAGGAGATGATATGAAATGACGGTGAATTGGATAAAAGCAAAGGTGATGATGTAGCAGTTGATGGTTTTAATGGCGGGAAAAACCCGCCCAGTCGCCGCTTCGGTCACCACAAATCCCACATACGGTTTCCTGGGATCGAGCTCGGGCCGCCTTGGTGGGAGGCGAGCGGTCTCTCTTTAAAACATGCAATTTATTTCAAATAACTATTTTTATGACATCAGCCGTTTTCGACATATCGTTATTATTGGTTTGAATAGTTCAACACTTTTGTCATTTTAAAGTGCTGCTCCTATTCAGTTGTTTCTCGCGATGTCATGGAAAGAATATGCAATTTAAAAGACAGCACATAGCAGACGACTTTAAAACATTTGACTATCACTATTCCCTTTGTACCTACAACGGGAAGTGTGATGAAGCCATACATACGAGATGTGGCAATAAATAAACCGGATTCGTGCTCCTTCAATGTAGGCCCTCCCCAGGCCTACACCTCTCCATGCAAAGTTTCCACTGTTGCACGTCATCTGTGTCATGGCTTGTGAGTACACATTTTGGGTACTCACAAAATGTTAGTCAGACAGCCCTGGAAATGTGAAATGGCACGTCAATTCTAGTTGAGATTATTGATGGTATGGAGAAACCGGAAGAAGTTTCCGCGCTTGTGCACATTACCCACTTCTGCTACAGCGACTCTTAACTTCTGCTGCGGTGTGTTACCACCTAGTGGCATTGACGTAAAATTGTAGTGAAACCGAGTGCAGGAAAAAGTTTGCGCGCTAATGTACTTCTTCAAGTGTGCACGACCCATATGTATTTTGCCCCATAAGGTAATTACGTCATAACAGTTGCGCATGAGCAGAAGCCCCTTAAAACGTGCACACTTGTGCTAGCGACCCTGTTGCCAAATTTAATCGAGTTTAGAGGAGTAACGTTTAATAGTATTCAAAGAAAAAATAACTAGTACCTAAATCCGCAAAGTGCCAAAAGTTAGGGTGTTCACGTGCTCTTGTGCAGCAGCCGTCACTGGTTATGCTGTTCAACAGTGGCGTCGCTTTTGCCTTCACTGCATCCGCAGACTCAAACCTGGTTCCTTTGAGTGCGGTCTTGACTTTCTGGAAGAGAAAAAGTCGTACGGTTCTAGGTCCGGCGAATTCGTTGGACGTTAACATTGCTTGTTGCCAAATAAGCCTTCACAATAGCGACTTGTGTCCTGGTGGAGGATGCATGAGGCATTCCTCCACAAGTCACACGCGTTCACCTACATTTTACAATGTACTTTATTGACACTCTCACCTCCAGGCAACCAATCAATGCAACGGATAGCGAAGAAGCACTCACTTTCCTCTTCCTGGGGGATTGGGGGCTCTTCCAATACATGGACTGTGGCTTAGTCTATGGATCATTTGGAAAATCTGAGTTTCGTCGCTTGTAATTACGTTTTTGAGGAAATCAGGATTATTTTCTATATCTGCAAGAATGTTAACACAGCAGTCGGTGTTTCTTTTGCGTGGGTGTGTGGACTTTTGGGGGCATTTTAGCACACATACCTTTTTCATACCCAGATCGTCGTGTAAAATCTATTACTTTCATTATTGATGCTGGTAAGTTCAGCAACTGCTAAGATAATTTTAGTGAGTTCCTCCACATTCGTAGTGAAATATGGACCCGATTTTGGTGCGTCCCCGATGTTTTCCCTACTTTCCTGAAATGTCTTAAACCACTTGCAAGCGTGAGCACGAGATAGACCACAAAATTCTGTCTCTGAGGCAGATTTTCCGAAATTTGTTGTCAACACGTTCTGCTTTAGCACTCAGCATTATTTCGACGCAACTTACACATGATGCGCTTCTAACACTGGTCACGGCCAGACTAACCGCTGCACGCGAGTGAAACTTTGTGTGACGGTAGAGGGGAGTCCAGAGGTCAACTCTACCCCTCTTCGTCCTCGAAGTGCGGGAAATGATATTGGGTCGGGTTTCTTTATTTTCATATCTCGTACAAACGTTTATCGCAATTAACTTGAAGTAGATAGAAGAACAAGTTTTTGCAGAAACAGTTTGTAGACGGTACATACAAATAAAGGATAATCACTAGAGAGAGTCATGTGGATGTAACATCAGATTTTTTAGTAAACATAACCCGTGAATGTTGTGGGCTAACAGGTGAAATGGTGGATCACGATAGACGAGCCTTATGACGTAGCTCAGGCGTATTCAGGAAGCAATGGTATGGCACCAGATGTTAAACAACCCAACATCGGGAGTTACCAGGCAATGCGGACTTTGCTAATTGCGCATGCGCGAGCATATAGACTGTATGAGAGACGTTTCCGTAAGCAGCAACAAGGTATGTGATGTAGGGCATTTGCATATGTTTTTCAAATCATGTTATTGATAAGCTGATAGGTTATGTTATTTGCCACCAATTAACACAGCCTGCAACCATCGAGAAAAATAATCTTAGTTGCTAATTAAAAACTATGAGTTCCCTGATTTTGTGGCAGTAATTTGTATCACAATAATGTAAATGCCAGAGTGATTGTAGTGTAAATAAGCATTATTGTATGACATTGATTTGAGATGTTTGTTAATTATAAGCATTGTTAGGAAATAAGTTTACACGGCCTCACTGAAACTGACAATAAGAGCGGGTAACAATGAGCGAGGGGGTGAGTTGTTTATCAATTATTAGAGACAAGCAAATGACGTCAGATTGGCGCGCTTTTCTTGGAAATGGCGGGAATTTCTTCCCTAGAGCATATGTTTAGGTAATTTTTGATTGGATATAAAAATAGACGCTAATGTTGGCGCGTTTTATTAACCAATAGCAGCTCTGTTATAATCTTTAGGCATATTAGGGTGTGGGAGTATAAAAAGCTAAAGCCAGGGGCAAGTATTGTCCAGTTTAACAAAATCATCCACGCGTTACACGTCGCTGAGTCCAACAGAATCATTCAGAAGTTAAACGTCGCTCAGTTCATCAGAATCGTTCGCGGGTTACACGTCGCACAGTTCTACAAAATCTCTCGCGTCGTAAAGTTGGTTACAAAAAAGTTGAAGTACGCGAATTAATAATGTGCAGTAAATAAGTTATTATAGTAACAGAAAATATAACAGTTTCAGTCTGGCGTGTATCAAAAGATATGTGAAATGAATAAAGTGTGACGGCAATAAAAGTGTAAAAACAAATTCTTTTATCAGTGTTATGTTTTAGTAAAAACTCCTTTCCGTTTACACACCCTGTTCAAGAGATTTGCTCGACCGAGAAATAATAGCTAGCCGGAGGACAATGAACCCAACATTCAAAGTAGTAAAACAATAACAGGCGCTCAGAAATAAGATAACACGAAGTGACCGCGACAAATTGGCTCCCATACGTGGGGCAGATAAACATGAAGCATCTTCCAACTACCTACAAATATTCTACTTCAATTTATGTTACGTATTTTCTCCCTTTATACAAATTATTTAGCATGCCCTGCTACCGAACTTGATTAAAACATAAGTACAAAGCAAAACTTTCTTACATGAAGGTCAATAAAAATTTTGGCATTGGCATCGCATGCGTCAGTTAGCGTTATAAACAGATTCGATCCTCTTTTGTCCCGCTGCCTTGCTTTACGGAACGCAACGTAATTCAGCTTACTAAAAACAAAGATGGTTGATGCTCCGTGTCAAGGCGGTCAACGTTCTAATTTGAGTCACTAGATGTATAACTGGAGAAATCACCAGACAACCTATTTATAAAAGACGCACTATTTGGGTCTTTTGCTAGTATTATGAGTCACATATCATATATACTGCTCTGTAATATTCTTTTCTTCGGTAGGTACAAGGATTTGGTCATCAGCAGGGTTAGGATTTTTAGGTTAAGTTAAAGCCGCGCGGAAAGATATCACAGTGTGAAATTTTGTTTCTAGGCATTCTTTTCTCGCACCTTTTTCCCTTTTTTGGCACCTTTATTCCATTTCCCCCCAACCATGCCCAAATCACCCTTTTCCCCCTTTTTTCTTTTAAGTTTCATTCCAAGTTATTCTTTAACTCTCAATTAACATCTCCTCTGCTTGCTGTGTACGTGCGAATAGTAAGCCTACCTCTTTCAGTAAACGCCGCGCGGGAATTGAAAGCACACCCGCAACAATGGAAAATAGTTGTGTGTTCGACGAAAACCTCTTTCTCTTGCTTTACTGCTATAAAGTAGCCGGCAATAATGCAATTGACAATGAGTGATTCTATCCCACCAGAATCAGTAGCCTACTGTTCGTGAATGTGAGTTTGTTACTGTGAGAGACGTCATCTGTTTGCGTGGAGGTGAAGGCTGCGCACGCAGAGACGGCAGTAACCTCACCCGCGCAGTTCCGAGAGTTATTAAGACTGGGTTCTGCTCGAAACTACTAGAAGTCGCTGAGACTACAGTTCCAGCATGAATGAGAACATTGTGGTAATTGTCGCGGTGTTATAAGAGAATGTGGACAACGAATGGGCGCAAGACTGAGTTGTGTGACAGTCGCATTATGTTAGCAAGTGAACTATTGTTAGCTCTATGTTACATTACCAAACGAGTATACTAGTACTAGATTTTACCATGCCAAATGTGTCGAGTACTTGATTTATTGTTTTGGCTGAGGAATTCAAACAAGGTTTCATAGACACTGATGGAACTGTTGTGCGATGTACTATTTGTGATTCAGGAATTTTGTTAGATGAAAAACACCAGCGAGATCGCATCAAACAACACATTTCCAGCTCTAAGCATCAAATGAACAAGACTCTTCAAGCAAACAAATCACGGCAAGCACTATTACGAAATGCGTTTCAACAGAGTTCTTCAAAAAGCTAAAATTTGAAGGAATTACACATTGATTTGTGTACAGCTCTTACACAAGCAGGAATTCCACTCATCCAGCCTTCAAGGGATTTCTTGAAAAATACAAGGATGTCAATGCACGATGAGGATACTTTAAGAAATAAACTACATGGAGCCTGTTTACCAAGAAACCATAGAAAGAATCAAGGAGAAAGTGTCTGATTGCGATGTGGGAATCATTGTGGATGAAACCATAGACTCAATGGGACGATATGTTTTGAACATTTTAGTTTTTCCCTTAGCAGGGGAGAAAGTTAAGCCCATGTTGTTAAAAATGTACGAGCTGCAGAAAGCCAATGCCAGTACAGTAATGCAATCCATTATGGACTTCTGCCAAAAACTCTGGCCTACTGGTATCGAGTTTGAAAAACTTCTTCTTGTAGTTACGGACCAGGCCCCATACATGGTTTCAGCTGTTAACCAATTGAAACCTTTATTTCCTAACTTGAAGCATGTGACATACTTGGCTCATGTCCTTCACAGGGTTTGTAAATCATATGACATCGCAAATCAATTCATCTCTGCCCTGAAGAAGATTCTACTGAAAGCTCCGAAGATTAGAAACATTGTTTCCAGAATTTTAAGCTGCTCTTCAGTACGTTTCCCATTGCTTGAATTATTAAACTCGTCAATCACGACTTCCCAGTATCTTTATAACATGTTTTTACTTTCTCTACTACGTATAGTAAGTAGGGGAAGTATTATATTCCACTCAAAAATTCGATACCGAGATTTCACCGGAAATACATGTTTTGAGACCCCCTGAATAAAAAATAGCATTTTTGGAAACATGTCCGTGTGTGTGTGTGTGTGTGTGTGTGTGTGTGTCCGTGTATCTGTCTGTGAACAGCATAACTCAGAATCGAACAGTCGGATAAACACCAAACTTGGTATTTAGGTTCAGTATCTTCCAGAGATGCGACACGAAGGTTTTCAAGAAAATCCCCCCCACCCCAGATTACCTTTACATGGAACATTTTTCGAAATTTTTAATTTTCTCAAAAATGGCTCTAACCATTTTGATTAAAATATCATATGTTTAAGATATTTTCATGGCATATAAAATGTATATCTTGAATTTTCTGAGAATGTCTCCAAAAGTATTCTTCATTGTGAACGACTTTTGCATAACTGGTAAACCATAAGAAATAGACAAAATTTTACTACACAAAAAAATGTAGATCGCGTTAAAATACACGATTTATGTCATATACATTTTTTTTGTTCAGTGAACCATTTTTGAGATATTGCTTGTTATTCCCTTAAATTTTTCAATACTTATTTTCTCAAATGGGAATTCGTTATTCATTTTTTTTTGTTTTGGATATGCAAAGAGTATTAATCTGTGACAAAGGGAATGGTGCTGCACCTAGCAACCAGCTATTAAGAGATATGTATATGCTTAAAGGCTACTGTATTTTATATTGCCCTTGTAAATGTATATTCCCCTTACATCTACAAGAAAATTAGCAATAAGATAGAGTCTGCAAATGTTTATCTCGATTAACATGAAGTAGATGGAGAATAAGCGTTTGTATAAATAGTTTATACAAGAGTAGAGAAAGTCATGTGAGTGTAACACATCAGATTTTTTGTATACATTGTTATTTTCAAAAATTAGTAGCGCAAAAACTATTCATTACACGGAAAAATTATATGACAGTTTTATTTATTTAGGTTTTTAAAATAAGCATAAAAAATGTCAATATGAATGGATGAAAACTACATCGTGTGGAAGATTTTGAATATGCAGAAATGCTGAAAATAAGAAACGACTTAAAATGAAGTTTTAAAAATATAAACAGCCAGTAACCAAATACGCAAGGGTATTTAAATAGTCTCGTAACGATCCTGAAGCGTTCGCTAGGTCAAAAATAAAAGTGGATTCTAAAACTACAAGCAATGGAGAATTTTTGGGGAACATTTTTTTTTCTTAGATTTTTTGAGATTTTGGGTTAATTTCAGGTGTGCATTCCCTTAACTAATTCAACGATTTCTCTTTCCTCTATTGTAATTTACTGAACTACAAACAAGTACATCAAATTATCACTCATCAAAAGAAGGAAAAAACATGAAGCTGTTGTACTTCAAGGCATTAAGCATCTCCACATTTTTAAAAGTCTGTTTCTATTAGGAGATAGAATGTCTTTGTAGATGCTAAAGCTTCTTTGAACATCCACAGAAACCAGTGGGGCAAACCTTGTATTCACTCGGAGTGGCAACTCTACAGATGTGGCGAATTCCTCAATGTCTGGATTCTTCTGAAGACTAGATTCAAGTTCGTCTTTGGCAAAGCCATCTAACTGCTCCCTCAAGGAAGTAAAAATATCCCATTGTTTTTCCTTTTCCAGACCTTGTTCTTGCAATCGTTTAATAGCTGCATGCAGGTACTTGTAACTATGGACACAACATAGTTCTGTCTGCAAATTATGTATTTTCTTCGGTAACAGAAGTTGCTGTGCCTTGGAAATTGCACCTGCATCGGATGGATCCAAAGAAAGCGCAAACTCTTTAATTTTGTCAAAATTCTCACACAACATAGCACACTCAATGCAAGATCCCCAGCGAGTAATGACCGGGAAATTTGGAAGGGGCAGGCCAGTGATTTTGCATCGCAGATCATTTGCGTGTTGATTTCAGAAAAGTTCACCATATTCACGGATGAGCACAAAATGCGTGCAGTCAATTCCACACACAATGTGTGGGAAATCTGTGAAAGTGAAGAATTGCCTTTTATTTTCTGAACACTCATGTATATTTTGTGAGTGTATTTCCTTATAATGTTTGTTTACATCAGTGTTGAAGCCATCTTGTGACGTCATTCATTTGTTCGGTTTGTAGCTCCATCTAGTGTTAGCAATTTGTGGTAGTATTAGTGTTTGAAAGAATTATAAGTTTTGTTTACTGTCCTCCGGCTAGCTATTATTTCTCAGTCAAACATGTCTCTTGAATCAGAGTGTGTAAACGGAAAGGAATCTTTTATCCAAATATAACACTGATGAAGAAATTTGTTTTACACATTTATTGTCAAACACGTTAACTATCACATTTATACATTGATCTTAACACTCGCCAAACTGAAACTGTTATAATAAATTCTTACTGATCACTCTTAATCCACGTACTTCAACCTTTTGTATAATTAACCTTACAACACTTTAGATTATTCATAATTCTGCTGCGCGTAACTTGTGAATCGATACCCGACGTTTGCCGTACAAATACTTTCGACGAATTGACTGACTAAAGACGACGTGTAGTGTACACAGATTTTTAATGAACTGGCCGACTGAAGGCGACTTGTAATGTACTAAGAATTTTGATGAACTGACCGTGATCTACCTCTGACTTGGCTTTTTATACACCCACTCCCCAATATGCCTAAAGATTATAACTGAGTTACTATTGGCTAATAAAACGCGCCAACATTAGCGTCTATTTTAATATCCAATGAAAATTATGAATACATATGCTCTAGGGAAATATTCCAGAAGGTTCTCAACGGAAAAAACGCGCCAACATTACGTAACTTCCTCGTTTCCAATAATGATAAACAGCTCACCCCCTCGCTGCATTATTACGCTATTATTGACAGTTTCAGTAAGGCATTAAAAACTTACTTCTCAACAATAATTACAGTCAAGAAACATCTCAAATCAATGTCACATAAAAATGCATATTCATATTACGATCATTATTTACATTTAAGTAATTTGTGATACAAATTACTGCATCATATGCCCCACTAGAAACATAATTATAAATATTTACAACTTGTTTGGAAATTTTATAATTGGGTTTTTAGTCTCCTAAATCTTGGAACACACGCTATCACTTTCACTTAACACTTCACACGCATTTAACACACGACATATTTTTTTTTTATCTCGCCACTACTTACTGGCTCTTGTTAATGTGTTTAGACTTTAATCTGACATTACAATTTTTTTTTTGTTTTTTTATAGCAAATACTATACCCTGAATTATTTATTTACTATTACAAAATTGCTTACTTTCTTAAGTTGTTAACAAAAATTTGTGCATTTAAGAATTTTGTAATTAATACACATATTTACCAAAATATTCACCCTTTATACAAATATATTTACATCTCTTAAATCTAGGCAATGTTTCACATGTTCTGTTTACTACATAAGTATTTGTTTTAATTATTTTTAACCCATTTTTGTTATTTTGTACTGTACATTCACAATACTCTTGGAATTATATCTACATGCTTTATTTCAAATGCTGTTACAGTTACTAAAAATGTTATTTTCCATTTAAAGAAAACTTTAATTATGTCCAAAATTTTATTTCTCCTTTCACATGACGTACATATTTATTTAACCCTCTTACAATCCAATACATTTCTCTGTAAGTCATCTTTAACTATCCAGCATTTACTATTTATCATCTTTGTCTTTTGTTTCACCTTGATCTTCATGGTTGTATGGTTTCAGCATCTCAATATGGAACTTTCCAATGCTTTTTCGAGTTGTTGGATTACATAACTCATATGTATTTGTTCCATATACTTCAACAACTTCATATGGTCCATGGTATTTGAGAAACATTCGCCAATAAAGTTTATTTGCTTTATCCGACAATTTCTTGGTTTTAACCAAAACTAAATCTCCTATTTTGATCCTCCATTCCTTTCTCTTCTTTTCTTCATGTTTAATTTTTCTTTTTATGGCCTTATTCTTCATCCTCTCGAATGCTTTTCGGAACATCTCTTCTTCTGTTTGTGGTATCGAGTGAGCATCTGGAATGGCTTCTGGAATTTTCTTACAAATTGTATTGATCTTCTTTCCTAACTTAAGTTCACATGGTTTGTATCCTGTCACATTATTTACGGTTTCATTTATTAGATTCTGAACGAAATTCACGTATCCATACCATTGCGTTTGTTTTCGATGACACAGCACCCTTAAATAATTTGAAATTTCCTTAATTTCCCTCTCCACTGGGTTGGAGTTCGGTCTGTATCTTGACGAAAAATATTGTTTAATGCCATTTTCTTTCAGTCCGTCCATAAATTTTTTTCCTGTGAAGTACGAAGCATTATCGCTCAATACAGATTGAATAGGTCCTTCTTCTATCACATATGACTTGAGTAGTCTATTCAAACATGCTAAACCTGTAGGTTTTCTCAAAGGGTAAATTCTTACATATTTGCTGAATATATCATAACAGACAAATATATATTTATTTCCAAATTGACTTGGAGGCATCGGACCATGAATATCAATACTAATTACACATCTCGGCTTATCCCTTATAACCGATTTAGTTTCAAATGCATATGCTGCATTTATTTGCTTTGCCTTCTGACACAGGTTACAGCACGAGATAAATTTTCGAACTTTCTGACGCAATTTGGATATGTATAAATTCTCTAAAATCATAGAAGTTGTCCGGTCCGTCCCTGAGTGTGCTAGCTCTTCGTGAAAATTCTTAATTAGTTCCTTTTCCATGCTTTTCGGAACCATTACCTTCCAACTAGGCACTTCTTTTCCATGCTTCTTGTATAATGTCCCATCCCGAATTGCTACAATTTCTTTCTTTGCCTCATCAATTAATGGTGCATTTTCTTTAAGTTCTAATAATTTTGCATCCTCATTTAGAATTTCCCCTATATTTTTCAATTTTCTAATCATTTCTTTGCTTAAAGGAATTTCAATTGTCAATATTTTGACTTCATTTCTAGGCCTTTCAATATTTTCGGGAATTTGTGGGTTGTAGTTCAATCTTGATAGCAAATCACTGAAGGTATTATTTTTGCCAGGAATGTGTATAATCTCAATATCGAATGCAGATATTGCATGAATGTATCTAGCAAGTTTTCCACTACATAATCTACACCGTTGTATGAAAGTTAAGCTGATGTGGTCTGAATATACTTTCACCTTTTGCTGATAAATATAGGTTTTAAAACGAATTAATGAGAAATATAGTGCTCCAATTTCTAGCTGAGTCACCGAAGAATTCCGCTCAATATTTGTAAGTCCTCTAGAAGCTGTACTAATGACGTGAAAGTCATTGTTGATGTCTCGCTGTCCTAAAATTCCGGCGTATCCTTGCATTGATGCGTCGACATAAATCTCATATTCCAAATCTTCTCTGGGCCTCTCGAGCAATATGGACTTAGGAAAGAGTTCTTTTACTCTCTCAAAACATTTCTGATGATCCTCTGTCCATTTCCACTTATTGTTCTTTCGGAGTAGCTGCCGCAGTGGTTCTATTTCAGCCGAATACCTTGGTACGAACTTACTCTGAAAGTTCAATACCCCTAAGAGACGTCTAATTTGTTTTACGTTCCTTGGTGGTGGAATTTTCATTATAGCTTCTATTCTCTTCTGATCAGGTCTTATACCTCGTTCATCCACTACATAACCCAGAAAATTTATTTCCTTGACACAAAATTTTGATTTTAGTATGTTCACAGTCATACCATGTTGTTGCAGTTTATTTAACACATAATGGACATTATTCATGTGTTCATTAAGTGTTTGACTAATGATTAGGAAGTCGTCAATATACTTTATTAAAAAGTCATCTGCAGAATTTCCAAAGATACTGTGAATGGCTCTCAAAAATCCACTTCCTGAGTTCTTTAAACCAAAAGGATTTACACAAAAACGATACTGGATCCCCGAGTATTGAAATGAAGTGTAATCACGCACTTGTGGATCTAATTCCACTTGCCAATATGATGCAGTGAGGTCAATGGATGTCAAAAATCTCCCTCTTGAAAGTTTCGTAATTAATTGTTCAATTCCTTCACTTTGAAAATGATCTGGCTTCATATACTTGTTGACATATCTTCCGTCTAATGTTAATCTCAAACTGCCATCTCGTTTAATACTCCAGCAGATTGAATTTATATACTGAGAATTACTTTGCTCAATAATCCCATTTTCTAACATGCTATTTATTAGTTGTCTAGCTTTGTCCCGAAGACTTATAGGTAAATTGTCATACTTGTGCCTATATGGTGGTACGTCTTCTACTTGAAATGTATGCTGATATACATTACATCTGCCTAGGATATTACTAAATACTGAACTATTGTTCATCAAAACATCATGAAGGATTTGTTTTTGCGTTTTCTTAAGGTTATAAGCTTCTTCACACTTATGTATTATTTCCTCATTTCTCTTCTCTTCCCAACTGTTGTCTGTCTCGCTCACATGGTCGTCTTTTGTTTGGATTGTAAATTTCTCTACTTTCTCTGGCATTTCTATTAGCTGTTGAAAATATGGCGTGGTATTCCCTTCATATTCTGTGACTACCTGCTTTATCTGACTATTTCTATCAGTTTCTGTTATTTGCACAAAAAACTCTTGGTCACAAAGATTTTTCTCATCCTTTGTCATCTCGATTACAGAAACTTTCTCTTTTATAAATGGTACCCTTATTTCTCTATCGTCTTTTGTCATTCTTAACTCTTCATGTTTAAAATCTATACTAGCTTCATATTCATGTAGGAAGTCACATCCTATAATTATGTCACAAATCAGATGGTTTACAATTAGAAACATAACCTCAAAATTCTCTCCGCCGATAAGTATGTTAAGTAGAGCTTGTGTTTTTATGACCTGTGTCGTTCTTCCGATTGCAACACGACAAACTAAATTACTAGTGGGAAGAGCCATAATTTTGTTACCTTCATTAATCAAATTTATGTAAAATTTCTGTGAGCAAATTGAAGCTGACGAACCAGAATCTATAGTTGCAATGATCTCGTTCTTCGCAATTTCCATCCTAACATGAGGTGACTCGAAATTTTCTCCCTTATTTTGTGTTGCTGCAATCTTATTACAGGGTGTGTGTGTAGGCATATTATTTGTATTGGTAATGGATACTGAATTATTAAAGACGTCCTGAGAACCTACTGCACAGGAGTCTATTAACAGTTTTCCTGGTTACTTCCATGTTCACGTACGGGACTGCCATTCCTAACAGGAGCTAAATCTATCTCATTGTCGCTACCATTGTTTTGAGTTCCCCTTCTTCGAGTTCGAAATCCTCGATTTCTGAAATTATGTCCCCTTGGCACGTAATTTTCTTGCCGTTCCTCAGATCTTTCCCTGTCATTGTTTTCCCTCCAGTGAGTGAAATTTCCCCTTTGTCTAATGTACCGCCTTCCATAATTTTGCCCTCTTTCAGGCAATCTTTCTGTCCTGACATAATTTATTTGTTCCTGTCGACCTGGTCTCCCATCGATCCTCGATCTTTCAAATTGTGGAACGTATGATTGATACCGTTGTCTGGTATTATTTTCATGACGTCTGTCTTGGCCTCTACTTTGCTGATAACTACCTTGGTAATTTCGTCTATCTCGCACATCTAAAAATCTATGCTCCCACTCTCGAGATATATCTTCTTCCTGTTGTTCCAAAGCTGTCATTAATTCTGTCATCTCATAGATGCTACGTGGTTTTGCAATTAATAAGTAATTTTGTATCCTTAAAGGATAATGCCTTGCGAACAAACTCACAAAATCTTCCTCATTGATTGGAGGTGACAAGTTCCTAACCTGACTTGCATGTTTCAGTAAGTAATCAGTCATTGATATTCCCTCTCGTGGATTAAATTGACCATGAATAAGCATTGCTCGAATTCTGTGCTGTACCGTAACATTCCAAAATCTGTTCATGAATAACCTCTTAAAGGATTTCTGGTCCAAACATCTTTTGACAACTATCATTTTCAATGCTTCAGGTATCTTTTTAATTTGAAAATACTCTGATAATTCTGCAATGAACTGTACTGGACTGGAGTTTTCATTAAATTTTGGAAGTGGAAAATCACTTAAGATATGATTGTAATTTTGTAAATTCCCTACTCCCATATTTAAATTCTCTAGTGTTACTTGTGCACTCTGCGTTTCAGCATTAGCTATAGATGAAGCTGCCGCATCACTCACATTATTTGTCATACCTGAGGAACTACCTCTATCATTATTTTGTACATCTGATACATTCACATCACATATATTTGCCCTTGAATTCAATTCTAACCTATTTACAGTACCTTGCAGATTTTCTATTGTCTGTTCCAATTTTTTATTATTCTCATTTTGAACAGCTTGGTGTTTGTTAATTTCAGAAGTTAGCTTTTGATTCAAATCTTTAACTTCTTCAGACAATTTATTTCTCTGTGTTTCTGATTCCTTCTGAATTTCAGATATTTCCTCTCTGAAATTAACTTGCACCTGAATTAAATCTGCATTTGTAGCCTCCATCATCTCTCTTAACTCACTTGAAATGCTACTCAGTCGGCTACCTAATTCTGTACATTTTACATCAACATGTTCTATTTTATTATTAACCTCACTTTTTTGGTTAGATATTTCCCTGCTCATGTCTACCATTTTCTTTGAAACTTCTCCTATCTCACTTGCTATTATTTCCTTTTCATCACTCATTTTTGGCATAGTACTATCTAGCTTCATAACTTTCTTTTCAACCTCTTCCCTGCTTTGATCTACCTTTTGCTCTAATATCTCATTACTCCTACCAATATCTTCACTCATTTGATCTAATTTCTTTTCTAATCTCTCAAAATTCTTTTGTATATTCTCATTAGTCTTTTTCATATTCTCATTCAAATTTCTCAGCAATTCCATTATTTCCATCATCGTACCAGCATCAATAGTAATATTTCCTGCTATTCTATTCTTACTTTCTGCACTAACATTTCCTCCCTCAAATTCTACATTGTTTGAGCTTTTTTTGTAACCTGTATTGAATTACAGCTAACTGTTACACTATCCCCTTCCATCATTGTTTCTTCAATATTATTAGTAGCCATTGTTTTTGTTTTCTAAAAAAAATTACTATACTCTGACCTTTTGTGATGCTGTCTGTTGCTGTTACTTTGATGTCCAGCTTCCTGCCCCTCTCTCCTAGATTTGTATGTCGCTTCTGCGTTGTATTAATGATGAATCTGCGTCTTCTCGATGTTTTTGTGTCCACTCATCCGCGTCGTTTGTCGTTCCTATAGTTGTTTCTGGAATCTGCATTTTCTCGATGTTTTTGTAGTTGAATTCCCCTGTTGCCTTGTAATCTCGGAATTACGATGTCCAATCATCCGCGTAGTCTGTCGTCCCTTTTGTTGTTTCTGGAATCTGCGTCTTGTAGTTCAGTTCACATCTCCATTCGCCCCTTCCTGGTCATCTCACTTCTTCCTGGTTAATTCTACCCCTTCCTGGTTATTCTGATCATTTCCTGGTCACTCTGCCCCACGTTCTGGGTGCCAATTTGTGAGTGTTTTACTTGTAATGTTATTGCTTGTGATGTTTGTGTATGTGTGTTTACTTCATGTGAAGCCATCTTGTGACGTCATTCATTTGTTCGGTTTGTAGCTCCATCTAGTGTTAGCAATTTGTGGTAGTATTAGTGTTTGAAAGAATTATAAGTTTTGTTTACTGTCCTCCGGCTAGCTATTATTTCTCAGTCGAACATGTCTCTTGAATCAGAGTGTGTAAACGGAAAGGAATCTTTTATCCAAATATAACACTGATGAAGAAATTTGTTTTACACATTTATTGTCAAACACGTTAACTATCACATTTATACATTGATCTTAACACTCGCCAAACTGAAACTGTTATAATAAATTCTTACTGATCACTCTTAATCCACGTACTTCAACCTTTTGTATAATTAACCTTACAACACTTTAGATTATTCATAATTCTGCTGCGCGTAACTTGTGAATCGATACCCGACGTTTGCCGTACAAATACTTTCGACGAATTGACTGACTGAAGACGACGTGTAGTGTACACAGATTTTTGATGAACTGGCCGACTGAAGGCGACGTGTAATGTACTAAGAATTTTGATGAACTGACCGTGATCTCCAGCAATCCAGCAATCGAGAACAGGTCGCCCAGGTTTACCTGGGCGGAATATAATCGCCACAGTACCTAGCCGCGTATGCGGCTTTACCTGTGCGATAAAGGAGGTTTAAAAGAATATACACAAGCTTTTGATTTATGTCTGTCTTGGGCGGGGTTTAGCTTTCTGCACTACCATTTGGCTGGGTCTCGGCGTTTCCTCATGGGCGGACTAGCGACCATGCGGTGACCAAGCCCAATGCTGCTTAACTTGGGCGACCGCTTGTGTGGTCGTCAAGTTAAGCAGGCCGGCATGGCAGCAAAGCAAGATGGGAATACAGGTAATGGGATGGGGGTACTCAAGTTGGCGGCAGGGCGGGTCGCTGGTAGATGGTCACTCATCCAGCCAGCGACCGGGCCCAATGCTGCTTAACTTGGGGAAGTTTGTGAGATGAGGGATTGGTAGACTTCAGCCTCGGGGGCCCAAGCCGTCTTTCGGCAACCGGTAGCTCTTCCTCCGCCGTGGCGCCTTGTGGTCATAGCGGCCCAAAGAGTTAACCAGCTGGTTGGGGTGGTAGGTAAGTTTCGCGTACATGGTGCGGGTTCTCTCCCGCACCACGTCCACGATGTATGGGAGACCGGAATGGGTATGTAGGATATGTGATGGGAATCTACGCCCGGTATCATAGATCATCCGAAGCGCCCTGTTCTGAACGGTTTGCAGTCTGCGGATGGTGGTCGCTGCCGCCGATCCCCAGACCTCGCAGCCGTAAAGAATCAGGGGCGGTATAATCGCCTGATATAGGCGTAGCTTGAGGCGTATGGGCATTGTGGAGCGGAATACAGGGTACAGCTGCCTGAGCGCGGAGTGGCCGAGGCCGACCTTTGCCCTGACATGTGGCGCGAAAGTGAGGCCGCGGTCGAGCGTGACTCCGAGGTATTTGGCTGAGGTAACCCAGGGGATTCTCCTCCGCCGCAACCTCAGAGGCCGCTCGGGCCGCCACCGACGGACCTTCGCCAGGAGAAGCGCAGAGCTCTTCCCCGGGCTGATGGCCATCCTCCACTTTTCGCTCCACCTGCCAATTCTGACTTGGCTTTTTATACACCCACTCCCCAATATGCCTAAAGATTATAACTGAGTTACTATTGGCTAATAAAACGCGCCAACATTAGCGTCTATTTTAATATCGAATGAAAATTATGAATACATATGCTCTAGGGAAATATTCCAGAAGGTTCTCAACGGAAAAAACGCGCCAACATTACGTAACTTCCTCGTTTCCAATAATGATAAACAGCTCACCCCCTCGCTGCATTATTACGCTATTATTGATAGTTTCAGTAAGGCATTAAAAACTTACTTCTCAACAATAATTACAGTCAAGAAACATCTCAAATCAATGTCACATAAAAATGCATATTCATATTACAATCATTATTTACATTTAAGTAATTTGTGATACAAATTACTGCATCAATTTATATGTGTAGGTACCTTACTCTTAACTTCAAAAGCGGTCTAACGCAATGAAATACACGACAAGCAGACGCATGGTGAACGTTTATTTATAAGATCCCTGTAATACCGGTATTACGAAGAACTTTACTCAACGTGACATGAAAATGCTGGTAAACTAAAGGTATAATTGGCATGCACTTAACGTAATGGGAATGACTCTTGATTGATAGTTCTTTTATTACTTCAAGCTAGTGCCGATTGGTTCTAATTACCATGTGAAATCAAACTTGATGTAACGGGAAGGAAAAGTTTGACATTGCCAAACTTTTAAGTTACATCGCGTTAAGTCAGTTCTAAATATCTCCATTTAATACAGTGTGAGACTGTCACATTACGTTAAATTCATTGTAATGCCAGCTCAAGCTTCGGAAATATTGCGGTACGAAACACTCATAGAACGCATAAGAATAATTGCAGTTTGGATTATAGAGCTGAATGTGTGTCTGAATTTTGTTGAGATGTTCAAAAGGCGTATATAAGATTCTATCCTAATACCGAATTGTTCATTGAACTTTCTCTCTCTGTACAAGTATCATATGGTTCTCGCATAGCACTATCGCATTCCCGTTCATTTTTTTCCGTGGAGATCATCAATGTAACCTAAGTAATCCATGAACACGTCAAAAACATCTTCCTCCAAATACGACACGGTATTCTAATTCAATCGACAGGTTAGTTACTCCAACCAGGTCGCAACTGTAAATTCTAACCTATATTTGTGCTCTATTTAATTCCGTAGTAACATACTACATGACGGTGCTCTCCGACATTTACTTCTGCGGTAATTTAATCTGGGAGTATCTGACAGGAATAAAATTCTTCGGAGGTAGTTTACTCTCGCATGGAAGTTGCCGAGTGTTGACTTGAATAGTAGTTTACTACGAAAGTAAAGCTTACTCCAGGTTGTTGCACGCCGCCCTAGGGCATGTGAATCGGGAGGTGGTTCTACCAGTGGCAAGTTGATTTGCAAGTTTGGGAGGTGGCAGGTGATTTTTTCGTATTAAGGATGCCTTACACCCACGTTTTATTCTACAATTTACAAAAAATAAAATAGGAAAATGTAAACAAAACCAACCATATAAACCAAAATATTGTGCATATAATTTCTCGTTTGTTCACTTTACTGCAGGTATATTTCAGCGCGTACAAAATCCTATGCATTGGTGTAATTCAGAGATAAAACGTGCAATAAAACGCATTTATCAAAGCGAGCGTAAACTAAACTATATTAATAATAATTGTTTTATTGTTACTTTCAATAGCAGGAAAGGTTTTTGTCATTTATATTATACGGTGTTCTCATGCGTTAACGAATAACGCTAAAATTTCAGTGGAGAAATCAAAGTTTTATAACAAATGGATATTCTTTGTTTCGATTTTATAAAATGCATTATTTACAAATCTTAATCAGAATGGTTGCACATCGATAAGTCTGTGTTTCATGAATACGTGTCTTTTAAGTTCTTAACTTCTATAATAACATTTATTCAGACATCAGACTGAGAACATAAATTCTTAAGTGGGAACGCGTAGAGATTATTTTTGCTAGCTGCTCAAGCAACACCGATTGAAAAAATGTCTAAGAGTATGAAATAAACTGTAGGAAATTATTATGCATAATATAGGGTCTTTCAACAAGAGTGTCCCATTTTGAACTTAAATAAAACATGTTCTATAAATGATAGAGGTTTATTTCTTTTTTTATTTTGGAACATAATTAAGGTCATTACGTGTGGAAGAGAACATCAGTTAAGTGATCGCTGCGACTTCGTTGGGTTGCGCGTATACGGTTGACCCAATTTTCAATGACAGAATAACGTAAATTAGGTCCAACTTCACGAATAACACGCGTGATATTATTCACAAGATCATTTACTGTTTCTGGCTTGTTGACATAAACTCGAGATTTAACATAACCCCACAAGTAATCCAGCGGCGTTAAATCACATGACCTCGGGGGCCAGTTAACATCACCACCACGGGAAATGATGAAACCGCTGAAATTCTCCTTCAAAAGATCGACTGTTTCGAGAGCAGTATGACATGTTACACCATCTTGCTGGAACCAGATGTTTCTGAGATCCATACCATCCAATTGAGGCCAAAAATAGTCCCTTATAAGAGCCCGGTATCTTTCTCCATTGACAGTTACAACTTCTCCATCTTCATCTTGGAAAAAATATGGACCAATGATTCCACCATACCAAAATCCACACGACACAGTAACCTTTGGGGGTGAAGTGGTCGTTCTTGAATCTGCATTGAATTGTGATTGCTCCAATAGCGACAATTTTGTTTTTTAACACATCCATCCATCCAAAAGTGGGCTTCGTCGCTGAAGATGATTTTTCGACAAAAATCCGGGTCAGCTTCCAATTGCTCCATAGCCCAGTCAGCGAATACACGGCGCAACCTATGGTCGTTGAGCTTGAGTTATCACCATTTTGTAAGCGTGGAACTTCAAGTCGAGATGTAGAATTCGCCAAGTTGTCGGCGAAAGCCCCAATTCTTGCGCTGGACGAGCAATTGATTTGTTTCCGTTCTCGCGTACACTGTCGCGAACGGCGCCTATGTTTTCGTTGGAACGCTTACGTCGATTACGTACAGGCGTTCTTTGATCGCTGACAGAATCACTTCTTTCAAATTTATCGATCAAACGCCGAATCGTTCTCTCGAAGGGACGATTATACACACCGTAAACTTCACGCAATACACGGAAGGTTTGGCGAACAGATGATCCATTTTGATAATAAATTTTCACAATTTCTAAGCGTTGCTGAATGCTGTAACGTTCCATGGCTATTTGTCAATAACAACTGTAACTACAGGGAAAAAATGACTGCTACCAGCTTAATTCCTTTATAGAAAATTAATAAACCAATTTTGCGTTTTTTAAAGAAAAGTACACCAAACATATAACTGCTCAAAGTACGTTACTAAAATATACCTCCCTTGTTGTTACAATAATGTAAATGTCAGCCTTTTAAATAAGTTTCTCTGAATTTCAACTGCTGTAGAAGGACATTTCAAACCTAATGGTGTCCTAAATCAGCAAGAGTGTCAGAAGTTACTGTCAGTGTGAATCTGTGACATAACTTGTGATTGACTCTGTCAGATTAATTTGGCCTGCTGATATAAAATATAGTAAATTTGCTTTTATTTTTAACTGATGCAGGACATAGCAATACGGAACGGCCAAACTTTGAGAACACATTCCTCGCATGCAGAAGAAGAAAACATCTTATGTGGACATGAGTCCAGAAATACCTTACTTCAATGTTAGAACTCATTTTCTACAACTCTTCACAGGAACAGAACGTATCAGTATACCATAAGAAACTCTTTCTTGCGTGAAATGTTCAAAAAACTCTCTTGGTTATGCCTCATTAAATTATAATAATTCTTAGGCTCACCACCAGGAATTAGCATACGGCAATGACCGTGCCGCTCAACATCTGTACAGGGAGAGATTTCCAGAACGAAAGTGCTCCAACAGGAAGATATTTGAAACAATTTATCGTCATCTAAGGCAGCATGGGACGTTTAAGCCTGCTACTCGTGACTGGGAGAGGCCTAGAAGGACGAGAACACCTCAACTGCAGGAGGCAATTGACGACAACCCTAGTATCAGCTGCAACAACTAAAGTTGATCACGCGACTGTCTGAAGGATCTGCTGAATCCATATCATTTACAGCGTGTGCACGCACTATCAGCAGCTGATTTTCCTGCAAGAGCACACTTCTGCGAAGATATTCAACAGTATGTCAATGGATGAAGCGTCAATTCAACATGATCAGTCTGTAAATTTTTACAATCAGCACGTATTGGGCTGATGCAACTCACGTCATCAACAAGCTATCAGTGTTTGGGCCAGCATTATTGTGACTATTTATTAGGTCATCTTCTTTCACCCGGGCTCAACGCAGAAACTTGCCATGCTTTCTTAGAGAATAGTCTACCTGTTCTGCTAGATATGCCTTTACCAGTGCGACGAAACAGTACCTTTATGTACGATGGAGCTCCTCATTTCAGTGTTAACGTCTGTCGGCTTTTAAGTAACAGATTCAGTGACAAATGAATAGATAGAGGTGGACAAATTCCCTGGCCTCCACACTCCCCGGATCTAATCCACTACACTTTTGTTTGTGGTGGCATTTGATAGCTCTTGTGTAAGAAACTCCGGTACAAGACGCAGTCTTCGTGCCTGTATTGTGGAAGACTGCGAAATAATACGCACTTCTCCTGGGTCACATCAGCACATCTGGGATTGAATACGACGGCAGGCTGATGCATGTATCAATGCTAACGGAGGGCACTTTGAACAAGAGTTTGATGTGGTACGCTCTGTTGCTCTGTTTCTCACGATTAATGTACTATAAAAGTTGTAGAAAATGACTTCTAGCATGGAAATAAGTCGTTTCCAGACCCATGCCCGTATAACATATTTTCTTCTTCTACACGTGAGGAATGTATTCTTATTCTTACATCCTCCTGTAAGATCAGAACAGAAACCATTAAGAGAAATTGTTCCTAACTGCATCACTTTACCTTGTCTTATACATATCATTGCATAAACAATTAGATTACATTTTGCTAACGTAGATAAGTTAATTTCAAAAGTAAAAATGGTGTTTCTTAAATCTGCATACAAGGTTCAGCTGTTCACAAAGATGGCACCGGTACTCCACTGCCACCTGATCCTGTTTTAATCCGTTGGGGCGTCCCTCTAAAACCGCGGCAGAGCAACGGCCCTTTTCACCTCTACAGTGACCACGGTAGGGAGGGATGATGGGAGACACCCGAAGGGCTCAGGCATGTACGGGGTCCCTAACGTTTACAGATGGAACACATCCGACGCCGCCCGAACCCGAGGCGGTCCTCCTAGAATGGGGCCCACTCGAAGGCGAGATCTAACTTAGCAGTCCCGCAACGACACTAGGTGAGACAGGGCGCAGAGCCGAACACCGTCGCCTGGTCCTACAGTCCTGAAACACGTGACAAGGAAGATGATGATTGGTGCGGAGAATGAGGGGCAGGAGAATCGTGCTAGAAGATGAACCACCCCAGCATTCGCCTGCCGACCATGAAAAACCCATGTGTCAGAGTGGTTGGTCGCCGGGATTCGAACCCGGGACCTCCTGAATGCGAGTAGCGCATGACCCGCGACGCCACCTGTTGGGGGAGTTGTACTGTATTATGTTAAGCATTTAGAGTCAGTTAGAAGAGCTATTGATTCATTAGGATCCGATGATGTTTCAATTGAAATGGCACAGAATGTTCTGTCAGATAAAGAAATTGAAAAAAAATATTCGCCTTAAATATTTGTTCAGTTTGCATACAGCCATATTCCCTTAAAGATGTTTGATACTGCCATTTCGGGTGATGTGGGGCAGAATATAAAAGACAAAACAAACAATGTTCTTTTTAGGAAATCCTGACTATAAACAAATCTCCAAAAGACGAGAAACACTTGAAGGAAAACATTTAGGTATACTTGAAGACGTGTCTCTTTCTATGGAACAATAATTGTCAACCTCAAGTATGCACCAACATCACTTAACATACAAGACTATCTTGACGGACAACAAGCGAAGACTTATCCCGTTATACAATAGTGGTAAATGGTAATTCATCCCTTATTTTGGATGTGGGGACACGTGCAATAAATAAGTTTGCATGGATACACTTACAGATTCATATTACAAGATCATTAGAGATAAACTTCCTGACCCTGGCGATATTTAATAATGTTGGAAAACTCAACCAGGCTGGGAACGAATCTTCCACTCAACACACATTGCACGAAAGTAAGTGCTGTTAATTTATCTAAAGCGTGCTACTTTATTTTTGGAACTTTTATTACAAAGTGCAACATAATTCAGTTTACATTCACGCATTTGTCACAATGCTTCACAAGCTTTGAAACCCCTCTGCCGCCTGTGATTATTGCGCCCCCCCTGAAACCCTCTCCTTGAGCTCCTCATTGGTTTCAAACCGAGTGGCCCAAGCCATTTCTTCATGTGATAGAGCCAAATCAGAGCTTTTCGTTAGATGATCAAAAACCTCCCACCTGAACTGTTGCAGCAGATTTTCAGGTGTGCAGCAGTATGTGGCCGAGCATGGTCTTGGAAGAGTCCTATTCTATATTGGATGCGAAAGACCAGTAATTTTGCTCAAGGGCCTCTTTATCAGGCTTCAGGTTCTTTTACGTGCCGTACATCTACAACATGGAACCACCGGCTTTACTTTCCTTCCGAAGGAAGCCATGCTAAGGATGTTTACGCCGGAAAAATTCCATCGCCCTCCGCCGGGTTTGAACCCACAACCTCGGGAGCTAGAGGCTAGCATGGTAACCACTACACCATGGAGGACGACGTGGAAGAAAACATCACAGAACTCAACATGCCACCTCGTTTGTTCTGGTTGATCCCCTAAGTTTGGTTAGTGTTTGAAGTAGACGTAAGAGTTTATTGTTGTGCTTCTTTCCATGAACTCTACCAACAATACAGCTTGCATGTTCCAAAAACAAGCCACGAGCTTCTTTATTGAAAATGTTTGGAGGCATTTTTGTGGTTTCGTAGGGGAGTTGGCGTCACCGCATGACGTTTTAGTTCGACGTTCAGTAGCGAACCCACTTCTCATCTCTCGTGATAACCTGGTCGAGAAGGCGTTCAGCTTCACTCTCGTAGCCTTGAAGGAGTGTCATTGTTCCCATCCTCATGGGTTTTTTGGGCTGCAGGCAGAATTTTCGGCACAAAACTTACGATGACCTAAAGTTTATGTCACCACTTCATAAAGAACTGTCCTACTGATTTGCGGAAAATGCTCATGAATTCTGGAATTGTGAAAGGGCAATTTTGTCGTCTGATAAAATCACCCACATTTGCTACAATTTGTCGTTCACAACAGACGATCGCCCACTTTGTTCACTTTGTTAGTGTTTTCACCTCGGAATTGACACTCATAATGTTCCCGTACACTGCTGTACTCTCACGATAAATTGCAGCTGTTTACAGAAATCGTATACCTCACACTGACAGGAATGTACTGGACAGCGAATCCCTTCTCCTGCCCGTGAATGACGACACCGGGCCTTACTTTCTGAACTGCCCTCGTAGCAGGTGTTACTTAGTCCCGCCGCTGACGCTAGTCTATTTGGACGAAATGAAACCACTCGCGCATGTGCACGTGGAGGGCAAAATGAACGTCTCACCCATTTCTTTAGGGCCTTAGGTCCCAAGAGAGAAGGAAGATAGAAAAAGTAACACTAAACACAAGGTGTATTTACTGCGTTCATAGTTATGAAACTCAAAAAGGTTATACATTTTGTAATGAAAGCAAAAGGGAGTGTTTTAGAGGATTACTAAAATTCATTTTAGATTTTCTCTGCATAAACTCGCACTACTGCGTAAGTGCATTATACGACTTAGGATTAGTAAGATTAAATCCTAAGTTTCGAAGGCATTGAAGCCTTCCTCTTCAGGGATCTATTGCCTGATAGGATCACGACACTTGTTACAGGAAAAGTTGGAACAGCCTTCGCTTGCACGTGGTACGAGGCTGCCTCAAATTCTACAGATGACGAGGAAGCTGCTGAATTTGCTCTCCAGTATCACGTGAGTATCACGAGGTCAATGAAAACTTCAATACTTTTATGTTGTCAGGCTTTATATGATATCGATTTCTATAGATAACAGCGTGCAAAATCGATTTTGTGCATTCGAGTATACGCAAGGTGCAGCGTGGTTCGGAATCTATGTAAAAGCTGTAGGTCCCCTCGTTCTATCGCCGTCGTACTATCGAAGGCCATGGACACCACTTGTTGGGACGAGGTTACCACCATAGGTTGGAACAGACCATATGGGGAACGTTAGAAACAACATTTCTTCGTCCGAATGCAGGTTAGCCAATGGTTCCATGGTAACGTGGGAGACTCGCATTCGGGAGATCGTGGGTTCGATTCCTGGGGTCGGCCACTCTGACAATGGGTTTTTCTTGGTTTTCCTGGTTACCAAGGCCAATGCTGGGGTAATTTGTCTTCCATCACGAATTTCCTATCATTTTGCTTCACCTTTCATGCTTCAGATTTACTTAGAGGCTGTGTAGTGTCGGACAAACGGTGCAAATGCTTCTTAGTTGGAAAGTTTTTCTAGACCCTACCAGATGACAGCCTTCTCTGAGGAGCTCGCCTGTGTGACCAGGTCATCAAGCTTGGAATCGTTAGGGACCTCTACGCGTCTCTGTCGGTCGACCTATAGCCTCCTGCGGTTTCTTCCTTCATTCGTTGCTCCTCGAGGTGGTAAGCACAAGAGATCTGCACTGGGCCTCCCGTTCCCTAGTCATAGGTCATAGCCAGCTTTCAAATTCAGTATGGGGAACTTTAAACAATGGGATGCTCAACAGTCCCATGAATTTCCCTACCCACTATTGTTTATTTTATAAGCTTTCTATAAACTTTCATTTGAAAGTTTATTTTTCTACACTGCCGTTTGTGAAAATTGCAACATCAAGAAAGAATTTCCCGAATAACTCCAAACTTGGTGGAAGTGTAGAAGAGTGTGCAAGCAATAAGTGATTAGCTTTGCAGAGAGATGGGGTACACGTAGGCCGAGCAGTCAAACAAGGTGAAACAATAAAGTGAGTGCCAGTATGCCTCGTCGACGTCAAAGGGAGCCATATCGGCATGTGAGTGAGTTCGAACGAGGCAGAATGATCGGGTTTGTCATACCGTGACATTTCTGCTCGTACAGGGCATGCTGCTACGACAGTGACGCGTGTGTGGAAGCAGTGGATAGATGAAGGTCGTACGCAGCGAAGAGCGGGTACTGGACCACAGCACGGGATGACCGTCATCTAGTCCGCATGGCCATAACGGACCGTACAGCTTCATCCACAGTGTTGGCTCGCCGCTGGAGCACTGCAACAGGTGTGAACTTGTCTGCACCAACGGTTCGTCGCCGTCTGCTACAGATTGGACTGGTTGCATGCATGGCATTACGTCGGCTTCCATTGTCCAGAAACCACAAGCTCCTCCGACTGCAATAGGCACGTGAAGACCGTCACTGGGGTGCTGAGTGGCAAAATGTAGTCTTTTCGGACGAGTCCCGCTTCAACGTGTCCTACAATGATGGCCGCATACGTGTCCGGCGGTACCGTGGTGAGCGCAACCTGGAGAGCTGCATTGTTGAGCGGCATATCGGACAAACACCAGGTGTGATGGTTTGGGCGCCATTGCTTACAACAACCGATCTCGCCTCCTACGAATTGAGGGCACTTTGAACAACAACCGGTACCTAACGGTGATTGTAGAGCCTGAGGTACTCCCACTGCTTCAGACATCTCCACAGGCCACATTTCAACAGGACAATGCCCGGCCACATATTGCCAGGAATGTACAAGCCTTCTTCGAAGAGTGACGGTACCATTGCTTCCCGGGCCTGCACGTTCGCCTAACATATCGTCCATCGAACATGTCTGCGATATAGTTGATCGTCACCTGGTGCGTCACGGTCCTCCAGTAACCAGTGTAACGGACTTGTGGGCTCAAATACAAACTGCGTGGAGGGAGATCCCTCAGGAACTTATTCAGAACCTTTTTGATTCAATGCCACGGCGTATAGCAGCTCTAATTGCAGCGCATGGAGGCCACACCAAATACTCAATATTAGGGCTCAAAGGTCATGTATAGATTTCAAAAGTTTTTCATTTGTTACTGGTCATGTACCTAACCTGTGGTATTAAGTTCATGCGTTTCCTTCTTGATGTTGCAATTTTCACAAACGGCAGTGGATTTACTTCATGATAATAAAGATACAGAAATAGTTTCATTTAGATACAAGAAAGCAGGAAACTAAATCTATATGCAGATATTTAAAAACAGGACGCTATATGCTGGCCTTAAAATTCCATGACATCGCCAGGAACAACTGAACTGAAACTGAAGTATTGAAAAATAAAATCCAACAATATCACATATCTCGGTAATGACTAATGCCAGAAAACAATTACTGGAAACAAACTATGTTTTAAAGAGATATTCATTTTTTGTGTATTACGTTTTTGTGTACATCTTATGGTTTACCAGTTACACAAAATCCTTTCCAAAGGAAGAGCAGGCTATTCAGAAAATTCATCACATAAATCTTGTTTGTAACACAAGTATCTTAAACGTAAAGCACGTAATCACAATCGTTAGTGTCAGCTTTGAGAAAATAAAAACAACGAAGCATTTTCCATGTAAAGGGTAGTTTAGTGCGGGTGGGGGGTTCTTGAAAAGCTTTGTGTCGCGTGCTTTAAAACTAATACCTAAATACCATCTTTGGTATTTTCCCAACATTTCGTTTTTAAGATATGATATTCGTAGACAGACACTCACACAACGCATATGCAGAACTTTTTCTAAAAATGATTTTCTTTTTTGGCGTCTCAAAATAGTGGAATCTCAGTATCATTATTACTTTCTCTACTACGTAGGTATAGTAAGTAGGGGAAGTATTGTATTCCACCCAAAAATTCGATACCGAGATTTCACAGGAAATACATGTTTTGAGGTGCACTGAATGCATATAAAGTATTTTTGGAAACATGTCGGTTTGTGTGTGTCTGTGAACAGCATAACTCAGAAACGAACAGTCGGATAAACACCAAACTTGGTATTTACGTTCAGTATCTACCAGAGATGCGACACGAAGGTTTTCAAGAAAATCCCCCCACCCAGACTACCATATACATGGAACATGTTTCGAAAATTTTAATTTTCTCAAAAATGGCTCTAACGATTTTGATTAAAATATCATATGTTTAAGATAGTTTCATGACAAATAAAATGTATTCCTTGAATTTTCTGGGAATGTCTCCAAAAGTATTCTTCATTGTGAAGACTTTTGCATAACTGGTAAACCATAAGAGATAGACAAAATTTTACTACACAAAAAATGTAGATCGCGTTAAAATACACAATTTTTTGTTGTCATATTAATTTTTGTTGTTGAGTGAACCATTTTCGAGATATTGCTTGTTATTCCCTTAAATTTTTCAATACTTATTTTCTCAAATGGGAATTCGTTATTCAATTTTTTGTCTTGGATATGCAAAGAGTATTAATCTGTGGCAAAGAGAATGGTGCTGCACATAGCAACCAGCTATTAAGAGATATGTCTACGCTTAAAGGCTACTGTATTTCTATATTCCCCTTGTAAATACAAAACAAGGGGAACATAGTACGCCTTAAGCGATAGTCAAATATTTTTATAATCTAGTTTAGTTTAAAACGTACGTTCAGTCAATTTCGGCAATTAGTAGTCATGCTAATGACTACTAAAACAAGAACAACCAATAATAATAATAATAATAATAATAATAATAATAATAATAATAATAATAATAATAATCTAATCGTAATAGAGAATTCACGCTATTTTGTGAAACACTAATGTATGGGAATTTGTGGATCATTTAAAAAGTTCTAAATTCAATTTTTAAAATCTAGTATACCCAGAACACAGTATCAAACTACGGCACTGTTATATAGCCACTAACAAAGATAGAAGTTAGAGAAAGTCATGTGAATGTATCACATCAGATTTTTTACTGAAAAATAGCTTTTATGATTTTGATTAAAATACTATATTGTGAAGTTGCGCGCGAAGATACCGGCAGGTGGCCGGTGAGCGCATACCGGCCCGGCCGTAACGTATCCAAAAAATTATTAGCGTGGGGGTTATGTATAGGGATTCATTTTTAAACAATTTGTATCTATTCAACTGGCAAATATTTATTAATTCTGAGTCGAAATATTTAAATACATCGATGTTATATCCATGTTAAGGTGCAGCAATTGGAATATAGGATAGGATGTTTTGAAAGTGTTGTGGCGTAAGAATTAATGACTACCGCTGCAGCACATTCTATTTCACTACAAAACAGGTTTTATAGCTATATTCTAAACTGAGAGATATTGCGCTCATTTGGAAACACTCAAATTTAGCACCAGAACGAAAACATGCTCCTGATATCTTAACGTGGTTGAACCAGTGCCATTTAAAGTAGTTTATGTTGCTGTCACCTTTGGCGATATTGTCTAACACATGCGGCGTAAATATTAGTTACCAGTGATATGATTAGCAAGTATCTCCTTCCCACCAACCTAGAAAGCTGCTAATATTTTAAAAAAGCTATTTTTCTTAGTAATTTTTACATTTTTTCTAGCAAGGGAGGTTCCAAACCACAACCCCCCCCCCCGGCTACGCCTCTGTTGGCCGCCCCTTCAGAACAACAGCGCAGCAAACCCATTAAGCGCCGTTTACCCGCAACTTGGGTAATTACTGCTTCAGAAGATTGCTTTCAGCCGTTTCTAGTAGCTTCTCCTTCCTTAACATACCGCTTTGTACTCGGGGCATACACAAGGGTTGGTCTTGCCCGGACAGAAGTTAGTCAATAAGTTACGAAGTGAAAAGTAGACAGCACCAAGTGCAGTTGAGTTGTGTGTTGTGATCCGATTTGACGGATAAGTTGTGTTCTGTTCTGAGTGTGTATCAACACTGCCTCAAGTGTAACATGCTGAGCACCTAAGTCACAAATAAAGTGGGTTTAGCAACATGTGATGTTCTCACTTCTTACAATATGTTTAAGCTAATACTTTCTCTACTACATACATAGTAGGTAGAGAAGATATTGCATTCCACCCAAAAATTCGATACCGAGATTTCACCGGGAATACATGTTTTGAGGCCCCTTAATCCAAAAAAGCATTTTTAGAAAAATGTGCATATGTGTGTCTGTGAATAGCATAACTCAAAAACAAAAAGTTGGATACATACCAAACTTGGTATTTAGGTTCAGTACCTTCCAAAGATGTGACAGGAAGATTTTCAAGAAAATCCCCCACCCCAAGCTACCCTCTATATGGAACATTTTTTAAATTTTTTATTTTTGAAAAAAAATGGCTGTAACGATTAAAATACCATATATTAAAGATATTTACATGACAAATGAAATATATACCTTGAATTTTCTGTGAATAGCTTATTAAGTCCTCTTCTTTCAAAAGGAATTGTGTATAATCCTGTATAACTGGTAAATGTTAAGCGATGGACATAAATGTGGATGTCTTAAAACACACTAATTATTTCAAGTAAGTTTTTTGTAGCATTAGCCATTTTTGAAATAATTATTTGAATTGTTCATTACTTGACCATTCTTTTGAAGTCCTGTCAACATTCAGCTGTT
Source organism: Deroplatys truncata (assembly GCA_030765065.1). Classification (NCBI taxonomy): domain Eukaryota; kingdom Metazoa; phylum Arthropoda; class Insecta; order Mantodea; family Mantidae; genus Deroplatys; species Deroplatys truncata. The sequence goes on along the minus strand of CM060975.1, from coordinate 18,287,646 downwards.
TCTCGGGATGTCATGGAAACAGTATGGAATTTTAAGGCCAGCATATATCGTCCAGTTCTTAAACATTTGACTATCGCTGTTTTCTTTTTATCTATAACAAAATGTGTAATGTAGCTAACTAGCTATTTTTACAAAGGTTTATTTGGATTAAATGTAGTATGTAGACACAAAAATAAGTTTTAGTATGAACAGTTTATATATCCAGTAATAAAGACAGAGCGTAGAGAAAGTCATGTAAATGTATCATGTCAGATTTTTTCACAAATAATGCACATGCAAGTTTGACGATAGGTCTAGATTTAAAAAACGCAATAATTGCCTACTGAAAAAATAATATTAACCTTAAAATTTAACTACATCTATAAAAAGGGCTTTGCTATAATTGAGAATAATATAGTTAAGGTTATGTTTTAAATGTAACACATACATTGGAAAATCAACTGGGCATCCAGGAATATAGATTTACATGGTTTTGGAAAATAATAATCTTTGTTTGGTTAGCTGGTTTCTTATTATACTAAAAAATAAACATAGAAAATGGGTGCATTACCTACACATATCAATACATTACAAACATTGCTACTCAAAAACAAACTACATAAACAGTACTCTGTTAAGCATGAGCAATTTGACAGTAATTAGGTTATGTTTGTATGCACATCTACATTTTGAATATTAAAGAAAATATTAGTGGACTTGTCTCTGAGTTTCTGGTAGACAAAAAATTCTACCTTTTAATAGGTTTTAATCACTGTTCCTTCAAATGTTCATCCTTTGAGAATTTAAACACATAGACTTTGCTGCTATTTTTATAATTCCCCATTTAACTTTCAGCAAATTCCATAAAAGCTGCAAAATTTGTCTTGCATACATAGCGTAGCTACAATGACCATTTTGTTTCTTACAAAAGCAGTGTTCAAGCCTTCTTCTCTAGATAGTACTGCTTGTACTTACAATGAGAGGTATAATGATAAAATTTTTGCAAATGCTTATCTCAATTAATGTGAAGTAGATAGAAAAATAACTTTCTATAAAAAGAGTTTGTAGAAGAGCTATGAAAATTGGCTCCCAATGAGCCAACATGCAGCTGGCAAGAAAATTCTAGCAGTGTGTGATGTAGCACCATCTTGCTGGAACCATGTTGGCCATTTTCTTCTAGACGTTAAAGGCAATATTCACAAAGAAATCAATGATAAGTTGAAATGTTATAAAATTGTTTGACAATATCAATCGCAGCCTGGAAATTATGAATCACAGAAATGGAGGCAATTTGCGCAACATAATTTTCAAGAAATTAAATTGTTTTCCTGTGTTGTATAAAATTCACCTTATTGCCCTGATTCTTATATATATATTTTAATTTACACAATTAATATAACTAACATTTACAACCAATTACAAAAGTAGGTATAGCTTGATTAAATAATCCTATAGTTGAAAATGTTCTACAGATGCTATTACAATTTCCTCTGTTGTTTATGTGAACAAGTGACATTGTATTGAATAAAACTTTGTACAGTTGGGAATGCAAGCCAACCCCATATATGGAAGTAGCGGGGATTACCCTGAGATAGTCAAAGAGCGGGTTGGGAATCACAGTGCTCAACAAGGATACAAGAGGTCACGTCTTATCCCCCTCACAACTGAGGATATCAACCTCATCAAAGGTAAGCAACGCCCTTGATTGATGATTTTTTTTTAACTTTCTCTGTTACTTATCTATAAAATAAATAAAAATACAAATGATCTGTGTGTGGCTTTGTCTGTGTACAACACAACCCAAAAACAAAAAGTTGGTTAAATACCAAACTTCAAGAAAATCCCCCTACCTAAAACTACCCTTTAATGAAAAAAAATTTCATTTTCTCAAAAATGGATGTAACAATTTTGATTAAAATACAATATATTTAAGATATCTGCATGACAAATAAAGTGTATAGCTTGAATTTTCAGCAAATAGGCTGTGAAGTCCTCTTCATTCTGAATGACTTTCATATAACTGGTAAACCGTAAGAGATAGACAGATATAAATGTTGATATGTTAAAGTACACAATTTATTTCAAATAACTTTTTTGTGGCATCAGCCATTTCCAAGATATACATTATTAATGACTTGAATTGTTAAATACTCATCATTATTTTCAAGTCCTGTCGATTTTCAGTTGTTTCTCGCGATGTCATGGAAACAGTATGGAATTTTAAGGCCAGCATATAGCGTCCAGTTGTTAAACATTTGACTATCGCTGTTCTCTTTGTATCTATAACGAAAATGTGTAATGCAGTGTTTCTGTAGAGGTTTATCTTGATCAAAATGAAGTAGACAGAAAAATAAGCTTTCATAAGAATAGTTTGTATACCAAATAATAAATGACAGAGGGTAGAGAAAGCCATGTGAATGTATCACATAAGACTTTTTAAAAATCTGACTGGCTTTAGCCTACTGTATTCTTCTTACAGTAATACAGAACGTGTAAATGTATGAAGGCGGATAGAAAAGTAACGCACAATAATTTTTTTCGGCCTTGGTATTGCAGCTGGAATGTTGCAATTTCACACAGATATAGTTCGAAATTTTCACTACAGAGGGTATTTTTTGTTTCATGTGCAGCTCTAGCTAGAGAAGCGTGAACTACGCAACAAAGATGGCGCGCATGTTATTGTCGTCCACGTATGAAGAGCAGACAGGTGTGGTTCGATATTTGTGGGCCAAAGGGCATAAACCGAGTGATATTTACAGGGACATGCGTGGCGTGTATATGGGGATGATTGTATGGACTGTAGCAATGTCCCCAGGTGGTGTGAATTCTTCCTAGAGGGCCGTGTGAACCTTAGTGATTTGCCACGCTCTGGGAGGCCGGTAACAGCTGCAACCCCGCAGAATGTCAGAAGCAATGAGGCGGCAGTTTTGAACGACCGGCATGTGCAACTACGCACCTTTCGCAACATTTCCTATGGTGCAGTCTACGATATTGTTCATGCCACGTTGAAATTTCGTAAAGTTAGTGCTCGGAGTGCCTAAGAGCCTGACAGACAACCACAAGGGCCAGTGAATGATGACGAGCTTGGATCACCTAACGCGGTACACCGCAGAAGGGCATGACTTTCTGAAAGGAATCGTCACTGGTGATGAGTCGTGGGCATACCACTACATGCCCGAAACCAAGCAGACAAGTATGGAGTGGAAACATGCTGGTTCCCCAATGTGACTCAATCTGCTAGGAAAGTGCTTGTGACGGTGTTATGGGATATGCACGGTGTTGTATTGGTGGACTTTGCTGAACGCGGGACCTCTGTGAATGCTGCAGCCTACATGGAAACTTTCGTGAACTTGCGTCGTGCCCTTCGTGACAAACGCCACAACATGAATGCTGACGATGTCAAAGTTCTTCATGACAATGCTCGCCCCCATGTTGCTGCTTCTGTTCATCAGAAAATCACCAAATTTGGTAGGGAGGTGCTTCAGCATCCACCATACAGTCCGGACCTCGCACCGTCGGACTTTCATCTGTTTGGTCCCATGAAGAAATTCCTGGCCAGCCAACACTTTGCGACAGATGCGGAAGTGAAATCAGCAGTCCGCAGATGGCTATACTCCAAGGAAACGGACTTCTACGAACAGAGCATATTGAAACTGGTATCACGATGGGAGAAATGTGTTGAGAAATTTGGTGACTATGTCGAAAAGTAGGTAAAAGGTGTAAGTTCATTAATTTGTGATTTTTATTTGTTTTAATTATTAAACTTTTTTGTAAAAAAATTATTGTGCGTTACTTTTCAATCCGCCTTCGTATAATGAAAGTTTATCTAAATTAATGAGAAGTAGATAGAATAATAAACTTTTGTAAGAACAGTGTGTAGAGAAGGTCATGTGAATACATTTCCTTCTGTCACAGGATCATCTGACTTCTTTGGTGTGAGTTACTTCACCACCAAGTTGGTCCAGGACAGAAAAACCAACAGTATTGATGACCTGCAAGTGACATTCACTGCCAACTGCTCCTGGCCTTCATCAGCTGTTGAGGACATCAAGGTAACAGTGCATACTTCGTTTCTTGAAGCTGTCTGAATCTTCCAAACACTTGGGTATAGATCTGTGTGACAATCAGTCATCAGGCCTGTGTTCTGCTGCATATTGGGAGTTTAAATTTGTATTCTTCTATTGTTAATCAAAACAAATGTTTGCACAAATGGTTTCATTGTAGGTGTAAAATGATAAAATGAGCTGAGGTGATATTCAAAGTTTTTAAAAGCAGATCACTACGTGATGACTTCGAAATTACATGCTCTTTGCATGCCACTCACCATTTGAAAAAAGTATGAGTATTTGAAACTAAGTTGAATAATGAGTCTTCAACTAATAAGAAAGAATATCTCAGAAATGGTTAACATCACAACAAATTTATTTCACATAAATTGGGTGCTTTGTGTAGTAAGATTCTGTCTATCTCTTACAATTTATCAATTATACAAAAGTCATTCAGAATGAAGAGGACTTCACACAAAATTTAAGATAAACATTTTATTTCTCATGTAATTATCTTAAATATATACATTTTGATCAAAATCGTACATCCATTTCAGCCATTTTTGAGAAAATAAAAAACATTGAAAAAGATTGCATATAAAGGGTAGTTTGGAATGGGGAGGGGCATCTTTGAAAGATAGAAAGTTAAATAGCAACTTAATATTTGTCAGACTTTTTATTTTTGTTTTATGTTGTTCATATGTACGCACATGCACACACGTGCACACAACCACACACAGGGACCTTTTCCTAAAAAGTTTATGTGATACATTCTCATGACTTTTTCTACCCTCTATTGTTTATTACAGCATATACAAACTATTCTTACTGAAGCCTATTTTTGCCGTCTACTACACTTTAATCCAAATAAATCTTTACAGAAACAGCCACATTACACATTTCGTTATAGAGAACAGCGATAGTCAAATGTTTAACAACTGGACGCTATATGCTCCATACTGTTTCCATGACATTGCGAGAAACAACTGAATGTTGACAGGTCTAAGAGAATGACCAAAAAATTAACAATTCGAACCTTTAATAACGGATATCTCAGAAATGGCTTATGCCACAAAAAAGCTTATTTTAAATAAATTGTGCGCTTTAAAGAGACCTACATTTTTTGTTTAGTACGTTTTCGTGTATCGCTTCACGTTTACCAATTAAACAAAATTTCTTCCGAATGAAGAGAACTTCACAGGCTATTCTCAGAAAATTTAAGATGTACATTTTATTTGTCATGTAAATATCTTTAATATATGGTATTTTAATACAAATCATTGGAACTATATTTTAGAAAATAAAAAAATTTCGAAAAATATTCCATGTAAAGTGTAGTATGGAGTGGGAGCGATTTTCCTGAAAATTTTCATATTGCATCTTTGGAAGATATTCAACTTAAATACCAAGTGTGGTATTTATCCAGTTTTCATTTTTGAGTTATGCTGTTCATAGGCACAAACCTGTTTACTTTCTCCACTATGTACGCATTAGGTAGAACAAGTATTGCATTCCATCCCAAAATTCAATGCCCAGATTTCACTGGAAATACACGTTTTGAGGCACCTTGAATAAAAAAATGTTAAGAAAAACATGTGAATGCGTATATATCTGTGAACAGCAAGCATAATTCAAAAATGAAAAGTCGGATAAATACGAAAATTGGTATTTTGGGTTCAGTATCTTCCAAAATGCAAGATGAAGATTTTGAAGGAAATTCCCACACCTAACTACCCCTTACATGAAACATTTTTTTAAAATTTTAATTTTCTAAAAAATGACTCTAATAATGATTTTGATTAAAATACCATATATTGAAGATATTTACATGACAAATAAAATGTATAACTTGAATTTTCTGGGAATTGCCTCTGAAGTCCTCTTCATGTGGAAGGAATTTTGTATAATCTTGTATAACTGGTAAACGTTAAGTGATAGATGGAAACATATTACACAAAAAATGTAGATCTGTTTAAAACACACAATTTATTTCAAATAACTTTTTTTTTTGGCATCAGCCATTTCTGAGATATCCGTTATTAATGCTTTGATTTGTTGAATACTTAGCCATTCTTTTGAAGTCCTGTCAACATTGTTGTTTCTCGCGATGTCATGGAAACAGTATGGAATTTTAAGGCCAGCATATAGCGTTCAGTTGTTAAACATTTGACTATCGCTGTTCTCTTTGTATCTATAACGAAATGTGTAATGTAGCTACTTCTGCAAAAATTTATTTTTATTAAAATGAAGTAGATATAAAAATAAACTTTAGTAAGAATAGTTTGTATACCCACTAATAAACAATAGGGGAAGAGACATTTATGTGAATGTTGTTATTGTTGTTGTTCACCAATGGCACTGGGAATTAATTGATCTGCATCATTTTCCCTCTGGCTTCCCAATATAAAGTCTGTAAGTTATCACTTTTAAGGCCTTTGCATTTGGCAAGATGTTGTTTGTTCAGGATGACACTTGAGTGTAGGTAGGCATCGTATCTTGTAGAGGTGTTCTGTAACGCAATCATGGCCAGTTGCCATCCTAAATAAGGCCACTGCAGTCTTCCTTGGCATTTTTTGTATATCAACTCTATCTTTAATATTCTTATAATCTTTATCTTTTAATTTATCTTCTTCATCAAGTCTCTGCTGTGTTTTGAAATGCTGTTTAATGCTATTTAATTGTTTATTTATTTCTATTTGTCTTACAGGTTTTATTTGTTGTATTGCACCTTTCTTTGCTAATTGATCTGCATGTTCATTGCCCAAAAGTCTGACGTGAGCTGGGATCTATTGTAGAGTGACATGATTTCTCAACTGTTTTGATTAGGCTTCTTATTTCTTTAATATTTGTTGTTGTTTTATTATTGTAATTTACCATTCCATCTATGGCTGATTTTGAGTCTGATAAGATGAGTATTTTTTGTTTTATGTATGGTCTATATAAAATGTTCTGTAATGCTGCTTTTATAGCTGTTAATTCTCCATCATAGTGGTTTGACCTTTCATCTAATGTTAGATACTGTGCAAAATGTTTACAGTATACTCCTGCACCAGCATTTTTTTTATTGATGAGGGATCCATCTGTATATATTCGAAGCCATTCTTTTTCTGGGTATTTTTTATTTTCCGTAGCTATTGCTATGGCTCTCATTTCATCTGGTATATTGTATATATCAGGTCATTCTGATATTGTATATCAATATATTCTATTGGACTCGTTACCTCTGTTGCAATTATATTTGTTGTAATTATATTCTTGTATTTTAAATTATTAATGTATGTTCTGAACCTTATTTGAGTTTTTAAATTACTTATAGTATCTGCTGTGTGGTACCACTTGTATCTGTTTCTATTGACTTGCAGTTTTTGTGCTAGAGTAATTGCTTTCAACTCATGTTCCAATTCTATAGCCATGTTTTTTGTGAAGCTTTGTAGTACTGTAATTGGTGTTGTTTTTACAGCTCCTTAGTGAATTATTTTGTGAAATTTCTAGTTTACTTTTAAGTCTCTTGTTTACCGTTGCTAGTAGTTCTCCTCCATACAAATAGGTTAGGTTTTTTGTATGTTTTATATGTATTATTAAGGAGGTCCATGTTTCCACCCCATTTTATTCCTGCTGAACGTTTTAAAATGTTGTTCTTTTTGTTGATTTTATTTTATGTGAATGTAAGACTTTAGATTTTTCTAAAAACGCTTCTTTTGGGTTCAGGGGACCTCAAAACATATATTTCTGGTGAAAATTCTTTGGTGGAATACAAGACGTACTTTCCCTACTTACTATACATATTAGAGAAGGTAAAAATATTATTTTTTGGATTTAGGAAGCCTCAAATCATATATTTTGGGTGAAATCTTCATATTACATTTTTTAGTACAATACAATATTGTAATTACATAGTAAAGAAATTGAAAAGCAAGTTACTGGCTTTGAAATTCCATATACTCTTTACATGACTACAAGAATCTAAAGAATGGTGCCTTAGCACTTAAAAAAATATAGAATATTTGAGAATTAAAACCAATAGCAATGAATATCTTAGAAATGCTGAATACCATATAGAAATGTACACTGGTGGGGAAAAAAAATGCAACACCATTAAAGATTGCTTATTTTTAATGAGGCATTAAGTGAAAGGTAATAAATCTGATAGCATCGTATGATAAGAAAACCAGTGAAATGCAAGCAGACACGTGTCCCAATAGCCACATCAATATGTAGTGTGCCTCCCTCGAGGAGCAATGCAAGTAGATGGCATCCTGCACCTGTCGCAATGACTGTGGAGACCCAGGCACCCCATGGTCGGGGAACCATGCAGTTGTCTTACAGCATGAAGAGCACGTTGGGTTGTAGCAGCCATATGAGGACGTGTGTGCACATCGCCCTCCTGTTGAGAAAATGGCAGCAACACAGGATTGATAAGTGCTGGATGTAACTGACACTGGTTTCACGTCCCTGCACAAACACCAAAGACGAACATGATGGCACCCCAGACCATGAAGCCAGAGTTGGGTGAATGCACTCTAGATGATCACACTCATCAGGTCTAGGTGATACATGTGCGTGACCATCACTTGCATACAGGCAGAACCTATTCTCATCACTAACGCCAGTCCATTGTCTAATTGACCTTTTCTTAACTCCAGAGGAGACGTACATGGAGGTACCCTGGCTAAAGGCACACATGATTTGAGTCCTGCTGCAAGAAGACGACTTCCAATAGTCTGTCCAGGTGCTAAATGTGCCCAGATTGCTTCCCTGGATTCTGTTCGGTCACCCACCAATACCCGTAACATGTGTCAATGCAGACATACGTCGGTACAATGCGACTGTCCAGAATCTGGCCTACAGGTATGGCAATGTTCCATAGACCATTGCTGAAAACACCCCACATCATGAGAAGAAAGTATTTTCTTCAACTGTTGTTACATAATAAAAATATGTAACTTATTTTATCTGCCCTGCAATTAGAAGCCAACTTGTAGTAGTTGTTTTCTTCTACTGTTGAAGTTTTACTGTTGTTAGCTACACACTTGGAAGCTAACTTGAAGTGTGTTGTTACGTAATATATGTTTATGTAAACTTGAAGAATTGTTTTTATGTAATAATAGTTGCTTTATGTAGTTTGTAACACACTTTGGGTGTAGGTTTGAATTCAATGGTTATGTAATATTTGAATTTGCCTCAGCTGCGTCAGTCTTACTTTAGAGTCTTGTATCTTGGGTAGGGCGCGGTTTGACAATAATTGTAGACATCACAGAATTAAATTTTTAAATTAACTTCTTTTATTTAAATTCTTGCACATATTTATAAACCACTACACTTTTTAAAGAACTGTGAGAAACTTTTATACATTCACTTAACGCATATATTTGTTTTTACTAATCACCCGTAGAGAACACATTTTCCCATCTATACTCTACCAAGTCTCACCAGCAACTGAGTAACTTCAACAGTCAAAACCTGTAAACTTCGGTATTGCAAGTCTCTGATTGGCTAATTCTAGTCCAATAGAATATCTGCATTTAACTTAAAACTTTTCTCTGCTGTTGATTGGCTAATTTTAAAACTGTTACACATTTCACGTCATCGTCGCTCTAATCATGACCAGTACATTTCAAACTGTAAACACATTATTGCCACAATTACCACATTATTACTCATTGTTAGCAACTTAAAACTTACTATTCTCACAGTTCTTGCATTATTAAAGTATGTAATGTATTCACATAACATTATTAAAATATGTTTACAATAAAAATAAGCATTTGCAATGACCGTTACATACAATTTAAATAATTATTACATACATATTGTTTCAAGGTGGGCTGTTATAGAATTTACCTATTATAAAATACAATTGAAATTATTCAGGTATTAAAATACTGCCTCACATGATACATTGTGTCCAACATGTGCAGCAATTTGTCCATCCAGGCCAACAATTTGACCCCATAGCTCTGCAATGGGAGCAGTGGCATGGGTGTACCCTAGAGTGTCTCTGTCCAGTGCCATCTGTTGTCCGCTGGTTGCAACACATCAATCCCAATACTATAACACCTCAGTATCCAGCTACTATGTCCATGTTTCAATGAACACAATCCTTAGTGGTGTTGCTTTTTTTTCTTTCTACCAGTGTATTTGATAAATTACACGTTTTAATGAGATCGAAATTTTTTGTGCAGCAAGTTTCCATTGAACTCTTGCGGTTTACCAGTTATATGAGAGTATACAAAATTTATTCAAAATGAGTAGGACTTCACATTCAGGAAATTTTATACATGCCCTTTATTACACATACAAGTATCATAAATGTGGGGTATTTTAATCAAAGCCGTTAGAGCCATGTTTGAAAAAATAAAAACAATAACAAAACACTGTCCAAGTATAATTTAGGGTGGGAAATTTTCTCAAAAACCGTTTTATTGCATCCTTGGAGAATGCTGAACTTAAATAAGAAGTTTGGTAATTATGTGATGCTTTGTTTATGTGAAACAAACACATGCACATGCAGAGGTTTTTCTAAAAATGCTTGTTTTGGTTTAAAGGAGCATCAAAACATATATTTCTGGTAAAATATTTGGATGAATTACCACACTTCCTCTACTTATTATAAGTAATGGAGAAACTAAAAAGAAACTTTGTGCATGCGTGTGTGTTTAAAATCTTGGAAACTCAACCAATTTTGGTAATTCTTTCAGCACTGAACACTGTCGTGCATGACAAACATAGGCTATAAGACAGCTTGTAATTTCTATTCTGAAAAGGATTTAGATATTAGAATATGAACATGTTAGAGTTATAAAATAACAGACGTGCTAAGATTTTTTGATACCACATAACCTCAATTATAAGTTTTCAAAGGGAGACTTTATAAATGAGAAAATGTCAATTTCTTATGGGACTGAAACTGTTTTATTACAGCATTGCTGAAACTAATTATGTATTACCTGATAGCAATAAACAAAACAGACACATAAATAATAAACATAACGCACTATTTAGAGTACTGGTGCTTTATATTGCTTTAAAAAATTGTCAATTTTTCTTTGCTGCTTTGATTTTTACACACTAGTCACTAATCACAGAGATACTGTCATTATAAGTCTTTGTGATGATAGAAATTGTTGTGTAAGTTCTAGAACTTGATTTGCTTCATACACACTTGGAACACTTTCTTTTTCACCATGATCATCAATTGGGGAAGGATGACCTTACCTGACTGTATTGTTAACATGAAAATATTGATGCCTCACCCAACATGCCTACTGTTTTGTGCTGACAGCAAGCATGCAGTGTACCACTCATTACTGAACCTGGAATTTATTTATTTTAATTATAAATGTTATAATTCATTACTAATGAAGATATTGCAATGAAATTTGAAGATGACTTACCTCATTCTGTGAGAAATAAGGTGACATCATAACAGATTCTGGAAGTGGCCACTATTTGCATCCAGACAAGATTGAATTCACTGGACCATATTATCGGATGTCTTTACTAGGATGTCCATGCTTATTGCCTGGATCTCTGTTTCAATGTTTTCTTTCAAAGGATTTGTAGTTCGTGATTTGTTCTTATAAATTTTCCCTTTCGGATGTAGATGTCCCCACACAAAAAATCAAGTTGGGCGACCCAGTCGCCAAAAAAGGACCATTTCAGCCATGTTGGCAACTGATGTATAGCATGATACACCACCTTGTTTGAAATATCATATGGAGAGTTCCTGGTTGTCCACTTGATTTACAAATGTATTGAATATTAATTGCGATGGTTGTATTGAAGAAGATGGGACCAATTATTTGCCACCAAACACCCATTTTTTCTGAATGAAGGGTTGCTTCAAGTAAAATATGGAGGTTTTCACTTCCCTAAATATGGGAATTTTGTTTATTTATGTATTCTGATAGGTGAAACCATGCCTCATCAATTAACCAAGTGTAGTCCAAAATGGTCGGATTATTTTGAATAAATGTTTGAAACATATACCACAGTGAAATGGTATGTGACGCTTTGCTTTTTTCGCAGTATGTTGGCAAGTGCTTTTGGACATTCCTGTTGCTTGCGAAAGTCGGTAGAGTGATTTAGAGGGAGACTCCAGTAGCCTATCCTTCACTTCTTGATTGTTTCCTGTGCCATTTGTTCTCTACCTCCTGCATGTCTGTCCAGTTCCCTGTGTTTAGAGTTTTTTCGATACGGCCCAAATTGTGGACTTACTTACTGGATGTCACTGTCTCTACAAACTGGTCGTGATATGCCTGTATTGAGTCTGTTTTCCAATACACTTGAATTACGAATAAACACAATCAAACATCGATGATTACACACGCAATGGAGCAATCAGAATAAACCAGCAGAAAGTGCATTGTTGCTATTCCAAGTGGCACCACACAACAGTGATCAATGTCTGTGTTCGGTAGCGAGTGGGGGACACTTAACATAATGTATAAATAAGTAAGTAAATTAATATACTTAGTACATGGGGCCCAGAAAAACATGATGTATTAATGAGTAAATGTAGGATAATTGAGCTAAATATTAATATACATATCTGTGAAAAACATATAAGTAAGGGGATTCAACTGTACAATTGTAAACACTTGGTTTAATGTGCAATTGCTTAGGTGTGAAATAATACACTGCATCTATAAATATAAGGGTTGAATGAAAAGTAATGCCTTCACCCTCATAACCTGGGTTTCAGTGGGAATTATTTAATAAACCAAACACATAAATAACTCTTGGAATGTGCTCTTTAATTACATATACTCACTTTTCCACGTAATTACCAGACAACTGAATACACTTCTGCCAACGATGAACAAGTTTTTGAAACTGTCACAGAAGAAGCCAACACTCTGTTTCCAGAACCAGCCTCTCACAGTTCTCTCAACTTCTTCATTGGATGCCTAGTGAAGTCCCTGCAGATCTTATTTCATTACCGGGAAAAGATGGAAGTCAGACAGTGCCAAATCTGGAGTGTATACAAGATGCCATACACTGGTAAGTTTCAATCTCTGAAACTCTGCTGTGGTGGCATGCGAAGTGTGTGGTCTGCCATTGTAATGCTGCAGGAAAACATTTCCCAATGCTTTTTGGACCCTTGTAAGTCATCATTTAAAAGTTTGCAGCATTGTGATGTAATGCTCTCAATTGATTGTTGTTGCACGTTCAAGGAAATCAACATGGGTAACACCACCTGCATCATTTGCCACAATTTTTCTAGCTGAGGGCTGTGTGGGGGCGAGTCTTTGTGTCAATATTCCATAGACTGATGTTTCATTTCCGGGTCTTAGTGGTGTACCCACATTTCATCTATCACAATTGCATGCAGAAAGGTGTCACCTTCATTCTTGTAATGTGAGAGGAGTTCCTGGCAAATTTCAAGTCTATGCACTTTCATAGCCTTTCAATGTTCACAGATCTTCTGATGAGCAAGCAAAACAATAATGTGACCTACACATTCTTTTGAAATGCCAATTTCTCTCTGAGTGATACAACAATCGTCCTGAATCAGTCTGTCAACCTGCTGTCACAGGACATCCAACTCTTTCTTGTCAAGCAAGTCAGATGTTCCCGCCACGCCATCTTTAAACCTACTGATCCAATGACGCACAGTGCTCACAGTAATGCAATCACCATAAATGGCTTGTATTTTCTGATGAATGTCCTTTGGGGACGCTTTCTGCTGTCAAGAATTCAATGATAGCATACTGCTTAACTTGCATTGACCAACCACCTGCACAGAGTTCCATTATTTATGCTGTAACAATACAACCATTCACTGCTAAGGCTTCCTGCCAAATGGAGCTGAACAGGAGAGTATACTAAACAGTCCAGTACCTACCACATACCAGTGCTGCCATCTGCTGAGAAGTTATAAAGGCAGAGGAATTATTTTTCATTCAAAACTTGTATTACATATATTCAGTTTCGTCCACAAATGGTTTTGGGTTACCTATTGTAATTAAAATTTCAGAATGATGATATCATATGCAGCGTATTTTCCAGGTTGTACCCTGGGGACTGAACAAGCTGTTGAAGTGGATAAAACAGGAATACAACAACCCACCAGTCTTCATAACTGCAAATGGTTATCCTGACGATGGGACTACGAAGGACATCAATAGATTGTACTACCTAGCTGTAAGTAATACTTTCAAATGTATGTTAATATTATAAAGAGAGAAAGTTTGTGTATGTAGGGTAATCTCAAAAACCACTCAACTAATTTTGATAATTCTTTCACCATTCAAAAGATGAAGTCTTTCTGACAGACATAGTCTATATAACATCTTCTAATGTCATGATGTGATGATAACTGAGTGGCCTCTTAAACAGGCCATGCACGCAGGTTCTGAAGCCCATTGTGCCTCATATTTTAGGCATTACTCAAGTTCAATGGTCCATATAAAATGGACCACGTCCTTAATATCTGCCCTTTTCATCTCTTCAGTTTCAAAAAGAAGGACCATATGGATATATACTATATAGCGAAGCCTTTGCATTCACATTATATATGCAGTAAGGTTTCAAACTCCCTCACATATTTCTGACATAAAGGGTCAAGTGTAAGTCCCATTATGTATAGATGTCTACGCATATGTTGTGACCCCACAGCCCCTCTGAGCTTAAATCTGGTCAAATTCAGGAGAAACCTGCTCACTTTCCAGTCAGACTCTGATATTAGATCATGAGGCTGTATACTTACTAGCTGTCACTTCACAGAAGGACTCAGGCCCAATAAAATCAAGCCCCAATCCCCTCTTTGCAAGAGTTCATGTAATACCAGCATGTCCAGGAACCCAAAGAAGTGTAACCGGGCAGCTCATACAGAGTCTTTCCAACATCCTCTGACATTACCACACCAATGTGGATATAGTTTTAACTGCCCTAAGCGGTTTCAAAGCTGCATACTATCCGAGTAGATGTACACATCCACTTGTCTGCATAGCACAGGGTAAGATCACATAGACCTCAGCGTGGAAAACTGTGGCAACTCGACCACGAGGAACCTAGTTCTAGGGCCCAGCCCCTGCCTTTGGGAGAGACCTGGTCTCTGGGTCTCACTCCTCCCTGGAAAATATGAGGGCAGATCGAAAAGTAACATAGAATAATTTTTTTACAAAGAAGTTTAATAGTTAAAACAACAAAAAAATCAACAAATGAACTTACAGCTTTTACCTACTTTTTGACATAGTCACCAAGTTTCTCAACACATTTCTCCCATTGTGATACCAGTTTCAATATGCCCTGTTTCCTTGGAGTATAGCCATCTGCTGACTGCTGATTTCACTTCCGCGCTCTGTCACAAAGCATTGGCCGGCTAGGAATTTCTTCATGGGACCAAACAGATAGAAGTCCAACTGTGCAAGGTCCGGACTGTATGGTGGATGCTGGAGCACCACCCAACCAAATTTGGTGATTTTCTGGCGAACAGCAGCAGCAACATGGGGGAGAGCATTGCCGCATCGTCAGCATTCATGTTGTGGTGTTTATTACAAAGGGCACAATGCAACTTCACCAAAGTTTTCATGTAGGCTACAGCATTCACAGTGGTCCTGTGTTCAGCAAAGTCCACCAATACAACACCATGCATATCCCAGAACACCATCACAAGCACTTTCCTAGCAGATTGAGCCACACTGGGAATCAGCATGTTTCCGCTCCATACTTGCCTGCTTGGTTTCGGGCGTGTAGTGGTATGCCCACGACTCATCACCAGTGACGATTCCTTTCAGAAAGTCATGCCCTTCTGCGGTGATCCAAGCTCGTCATCATTTGCTGGTCCTTGTGATTGTCTATCAGGTTCTTAGGCACCCAGTGAGCACTAATTTTACAAAATTTCAACGTGTCATGAACAATATCGTACACTGCACCATAGGAAATGTTGAACTGTTGCGATAAGGCTCGCAGTTGCACATGCCGGTCGTTCAAAATTGCCACCTCAATGCCTCTGACATTCTGCCAGGTTGCAGCTGTTACTGGTCTCCCGGAGCATGGCAAATCACTAAGGTTCACACAGCCGTCTAGGAAGAATGCACACACCTGGAGACATTGCTACAGTCCATACAATCATCTCTATACACACAGTTGCAGTTCTCACAGCATTTGTTTTTAATAGTGTTCTCACGTGACTTACCTACTGCAAAACAGTGGTCATTATTATTATTGCATGTCAGTTCTTCTCTCAAATGCCTTCAAAGATTTCACCATAAATACATGATTTGATGTCCCGTGAATCCAATTAAAACAAACCATCAAAGTCTTCAGGGAAAGATGTATGTGTACTTGCTATAAGTCCAGTATCCTCCAACCAAAACTAACCTTTGTATAAAAAACAGTTTTGTTACTTTAATTTTCTCAAAAATGGCACTCAAGATTTTGATTAAAATATCATATATTTAAGATATAGGCATGACAAATAAAATATATATCAAGAATTTCCTGAAGATAGCTTGTGAAGCCCTCTTAATTCTGAATGAACTTTGTATAGCTGGTGAACCACAAGGTGTAGACACACAATTTTAATCTTTACCCACAACCTTTAAAACACACAATTATTATGCCAAATTTATTTCTTTTCTTTTTTGTGTCATTAACAATTAGCTTGCTCTTAGTTTAAATTTTTCAATACTTTATATTTTTTGGAAAGTTAACTCACTATTCTTTTGTAAAGATATAATTAGACTGAAAAATTCAATGCCATAGCTTGAATTTTAGCTGCAAATCCTCGACTTTTGGTGCTGTTGCTCTACCAACTGCGGTACCTTGGCAACATGTCGGCACTACCTAATACTGGTTAACTATAAAGCCCAGAACTTAAAAGTATTACAGATTGTAAGCTGCCATTGGGTATGTTATCTAAAACAATACATTCACATGACTTTGTCTACCCTCTACCATTCATTACTGGATATACAAACTATTCTTACTAAAGCTTATTTATCTGTCTACTCCATTTTACTCCAAATAAACCTTTACAGACATAGCTACATTACACATCTCGTTATAGATACAAAGAGAACAGCAATAGTCAAATGTTTAACAACTGGACGCTATATGTTGGCCTTAAAATTCCATGACATCGCGAGAAACAACTGAATGTTGACAGAACTAAGAGAATGACCACCAAGAAATGAACAAAGAAAGGCTTATGTCACAAAAAAATGTATATGAAATAAATTGTGTGTTTTATGGAAATCTACATTCTTTGTGTAGTATGCTTTTGTCTATTGCTTAATGTTTACCAGTTACACAAGATTATACAAAATTTCTTCCAAATGAAGTGGGCTTCACAGGCTATTCCCCCATAATTAAAGATGTACATTTTATTTGGCATGTAAATATCTTTAATATGTTGTATTTTAATCAAAATCGTTATAGGCAGTTTTTAGAAAATAAAAAATGTCCAAAAATCTTTGTTGTAAAGGATAGTCTTGGGTGGAGGGATTTTCTTGAACATCTTCATCTCACATTTTTGGAAGGCACTGAACCTAAATACCAAATTTGGCATTTATCTAAATTTTCATTTTTTAAGTTATGTTGTCCACAGACACATTGAGGCAGTATTTTAATACTTGAATAATTTCAATTGTATTTTATAATAAGTAAATTCAATAACAGCCCGCCTGGAAACAATATGTATGTAATAATTATTTTTAAATGTATGTAACAGTCATTGCATATGCTTATTATTATTATTGTAAACACGTTTAATAATGTTATGTGAATACATTACATACTTTAATAATGCAAGAGCTGTGAGAATAATAAGTTTTAAGTTGCTAACGATGAGGTAACCCTGTAGCAATAATGAGTTAGAGAGTTTGAATGTTACTAGTCATGATTAGAGCAACGATAATGTAATTTCTGTAACAGTTTAAAATTAGCCAATCAACAGCAAAGAAAAGCTTTAAGTAAAATGCAGATATTCTATTGGACTAGAATTAGCCAATCAGAGATTTGAAATACCGAAGCTTAAGGGTTTAACGGTTGAAACATGTTCAGTTGCTGGCAAACCTTGGTAGTGACCAGATGGAAGATGTGTTCCCTACAGAAATATTACATGTGAATCGTAATATATGTCTACGCGTTAGCTAAGTGAAAGTATTAAAGAATCTCACAGCTCTTAAAAAGTGTAGTGCTTTATTAAAATGTGCAAAGGATAAATAAAAGAAGTGAGTTTTAAAAAACTTAAAAATCTGTGTAAGTCTAAATTCTTGTTGCACCACACCCTGCCTAAGATATACATGACTCTACAAACATTACTGACGCAGCCGAGGCAAAATTCAAACAAATAATATATATAGAAGCAGTTCTTAATAACAAAGTTAAATATTATAGTATAAAACTTGGAGTGTAACAACAAGAACACATCTTTAAACCAGCTTCTCATATGTAGCAGCATATTGCATAACAACAGTAACTATTACGTAATCAACAACTTCAAACCGACGCCCAAAGCGTGTTGCAAACTTCTTAAACAAAGTAACTCCAAGAACAATACTTCTTCAAGTTAGCTTCCCAAGCGTGACGCTAAATAATTTTACGTAAAAAAATATTACGTAACAAAACACCACCTACTTCAACATGAAGACATATACATGGACCTTTTTCTAAAAATTCTTTTTTTATATTCAGGGGCCTCAAAACATGTATTTCTGGTGAAATCTTGGTATGAAATTTTTGGGTGGAATGCAATACCTTCCCTACCTACTATGTACATAGCAGAGAAAGTAAAAATTAATCACCATTCTTTTGTTTTTAGCAGTCTTGGAAAGAGTGTGATATTATCAAAGTCAGCATATATGAGGGCAGTCCTAGAAGTACCCAACCTAACATATTTATAGCAGTTGTTGTTTCAAACAAATGACTATGGTAGAAAGTACCACCTTTTATAAATCATAAGTTTGAAGTTTGACGATGCTACGTTGTTTAGTAATTGTTTGGCAGCAATCAATAGTGAACTCTCTCAGCAAATTTGTAAACATGGATAAAACTGGCCGTTGTTATGTGATACGATACTTTCATTTGAAAGGCCTTAGTCCAACTAATATTAAAGCTGAGCTACATTCTACTCTGGGGGAGTCTGCTCCTTCATTTACAACAGTAAAATATTGGTTGGTAGAATTTAAGCGAGGCCATACGAGATGCCAAGACGAACATCGCAGTGGTAGACCAAATGAGGTGACCATGTCAGAAATAGTGAAGAAAATCCACAAAATGATATTGGATGACCGTCTACTGAAAGTGCGCGAGTTAGCGGACATCATTGGTGTTTCAAAAAGTGCTGAACATCGCACACTAACTGAAAATTTACACATGAGAAATCTATGCGCAAGATGGGGGCCACGGTTACTCACAATGGAACAAAAGCAACATTGTGAGGATGTTTTAGTGGAGTGTTTGGCGATGTTTTGCTGCAATAAAGCCGAGTTTTTGCATTGATTCATAACCACGGATGAAACATGGGCCCATCACTTCACACCTGAGATGAAGGAATAGTCAAAACAGTGGATTGAAAGGAGAGAATCAGCTCCAAAGAAGGCAAAGACAGTTCCATCTGCAAGCAAGGTCTTGGCGTCAGTTTTTTGGGATGTGCGTGGAATAATTTTCATTGATTATGTTCAAAAAGGAAAAGCAATCAATGGCGAGTATTATGCAAACTTATTGCAGCATTTAAATGATGAAATGAAGCAAAAACGGCCGCATTTAGCGAAAAAGAAAGTTCTGTTTCATCAAGACAATGCACCAGTTCACACATCCATTACCACCATGGCCAAAATCAATGAGTTAAAGTTTGAATTACTTCCTCATGCACCCTATTCGTCAGACTTAGCCCCCTCTGATTATTTCCTGTTTCCAAAGTTAGAGAAATGGCTTGGTGGTAAAAGATTTGCCAACAATGAAGAGGTGGAGTTTGCAGTTGATGGCTATTTTGCAGAACTTGATGGTTCTCACTATAAACAGGGTATCGAAGCTATTGAACATCGCTGGGAAAAGTGTATCGAGCTGAGGGGAGACTATGTAGAGAAATGAAGATGTTTTTTCCCAAAATTTTTGTGTTTTCTTTGGTAGGTCGAGTACTTCTGGGACAGCTCTCGTAACATCCTGTTTTATAAAGATTTGAGTGTCACTTCAGTCTCCTGTATCTTTATGACTCTAATTCTGCAAACATTCATCTCAATTAAGTAGGGAGAAAGATAACAATCGTATGTTGTTTCCAGAGCCATCTGTATGAGGCAGTGAAGGCCGTCCATGAACATGGTTGTAAAGTTATTGCCTACACCGTCTGGAGTCTTCTGGATAGCTTTGACTGGCAGTATGGATACACGTGAGTAACATATTCTATTCCAAATTAATGCAGTTGTGCGTTGGTTTGGTTAAGTTGCCTGGCTTGCCTTTTTCTGTCATACTGAATATAAGTTTTACAGCTCATTTATCATGTTGTCTTTTGATTATGACCCACTTTGTTAACTTTACTAAACATGGTCTCATAAGCAGCGTATGTAGGTTTCTTATTGCTTTCTCTACCACTTAACTAGTACCACCCAAAAATTTCATGTTGAGATTTTACTATAAATACATGTTTTGAGGCCCCCTGAGTCCAAAAAATTTGGATAAATACAACTTTGGTATTTATGTACAGTACCTTCCTAAGACGCAACACAAAGACTTTCAAGGAAATCCTTCCAAACTACACTTCACATGGAAAATGTTTCCTTATTTTTTATTTTCTCAAAAATGCTCTCAACGATTTTGATTACAATACCGTGTATTTAAGATATTTACATGACCAATAAAATGTGTATCTTGAATTTTCTTGGAGTAGCCTGTCAAGTACTCTTTATTCGGAAGGAATTTTACATAATTTTGTATAAGTGTTAAACTATAATGATAGCATCTCTTGCAAGTTTTTCACACCAGATTATATTCTTATACAATTTATTACTTTGATTCATTCCACCAGCATTCCAAAATAGCACTAAGAAGTGCTCTTCTTTTAACTTTTTTGGCTTGGGAAACATGTCTGTGTTGCAGTCCATTTAGCGTTACCGAGGGAACACCATGTGGAGGCAGAAAGTAGGGGACACAACACAAGTTGTGTCAGACTTTTGGGCAATAAACATGCAGATCAATTAGCAAAGAAAGGTGCAATACAACAAATAAAACCCGTAGGACAAATAGAAATAAATAAACAATTAAATAACATTAAACAACATTTCAAAAGACAACAGAGACTTGATGAAGAAGAGAAATTAAAAGATAAAGATTATAAGAATATTAAAGTTGATATACAAAAAATGCCAAGGAAGACTGCAGTGGCGTTATTTAGGAAGGCAACTGGCCACGATTGCCTCACAGAACACCTCTATAAAATATTGCCTACCTACACCCAAGTGCACTCTCTGTGAAGAAGATGTCATCCTGAACAAACAACATCTTGCCAAATGCAAAGGCTTAAAAGTGATAACTTACAGACTTTATATTGGGAAGCCAGAAGGAAAATGATGCAGATCAATTAATCCCCAGTGCCATTGGTGAATAACAACAACAATTTATACTAGACATGAACAATTTAAAGGTTATCTGCGACATTTTCTTCTAATCACCAGATATTTTTATTCAAAAAACTGTGAACTGTCAGAAGAAACAGTATTTTTACCTGTTGTTTCAGGACGATCCATAAATGAGAAGATACATCCTATTAGGATGTCTCTACCATTTTAAAATCAATTATTCACAACCAATAACAAAATTATTCAATAAATCATGTTGCACCTCTGCTTTTATATCCTTTATTTTTGGCATTTAAACACTCATTTGATTATTTGTAATAAGTTAATTTGTTATTTCATTCTTATATATGTATATTTATAACCCTAACATGTCATTTGTACAATAGCATCCAAATACTCGTTGAAGTAGTAGTAGTAATAAACCATAATATGCATTGAAGCTATTTCTACGTAGGTTTCATTTCAATTATAAGTAAATACATACAATAATTACTTTTCATAAGAATAGTTTGTAAAAGTTACATCAAAATAAATGATAGTGGGTAGAGAAAGTCATGTAAATGTAACACTTCAGAATTTTTTTTTCAAGCGGTATGTTACTATTGTTTTCTTGCACTTTTTCTGCTATGTACACAGTAGGGAAACAAGATATTGCATTCCACCCAAAAATTCGATACCAAGATTTCAACAGAAATATATGTTTTGGGGATTCCTGAATCCAAAAGAGCATTTTTAGAAAAAGGTCCGTCTGTGAACAGCATAACTCCAAAAATGAAAAGTTGGATAAATACCAAATTTGGTATATAGGTTCAGTACCTTCCAAAGATGCTACACAAAGATTTTAAAGACAATCCCCCACCCCAAAATACCCTTTACATGGAAAATCAAAATGTTTGATTTTCTAAAAAAAATGGTTCTAACAGTTTTGATTAAAATACGATATATAAAAGATATTTACATGACAAATGAAATGTATATCTTAAATTTTCTGGGAATAGCCTATCAAGTCCTGTTCATTTAAAAGGAATTTTGTGTAATTTTGTTTAATTGATAAACATTAAGTGATAGACAAAAATGTATTACACAAAAAATGTACATCTCTTTAAAAAACCAATTTATATCAAATAAGATTTTTCTTGGCATCAGCATTTCTGAGATATCCATTATTAATGCTTTGAATTATTCATTTCTTGATCATTCTCTTAAAGTCCTATCAACATTCAGTTGTTTCTCGTGATGTCATGGAAACAGTATGGAATTTTAAGGCCAGCATATAGCGTCCAGTTGTTAAACATTTGACTATCGCTGTTCTCTTTGTATCTATAACGAAATGTGTAATGTAGCTGTTTCTGTAAACGTTTATTTGGATTAAAATGTAGTAGATAGAAAAATAAGCTTTAGTAAGAATAGTTTGTATACTCACTAATATGATAGAGGGTAGAGGAAGTCATGTAAATGTAACACATCAGATTTTTTTTTTCTTGTTGTGGAGCGAAGAGTAATAGCCATCAGATAGCAACCCGCTTTTTAAACATCCAACGTATTGCTTAGGCCTATTGTATCCTTTTCATACCTGCAATAAAATGTGTAATAAATGCTTATCTAAGAATAGTTTATAGAAGAGTGAATCAGAAACTTATGTGAATGCAATGCATCCATATTTTTGTTAGAAGTGCTATCACTATGCAGCTGCTTCTCATGATCTCATTACAATGTTGGCTAACAGAGAACAAACTTTTATTGAATATAGAAAAAACAATATATCTGTATTTCCATAACCAATCAAAAACCAGTAATTTAGACATATATAAATCAAAGTCCCATCATTGAAAAATGCATAGCAAATTTTCTGAGAATCTGGATTGATAACAAATTCTCATGGGAAACCCATATACTACAAGTAAGTGTCAAACTGAACAAATTATGTTATGCTGTTTGTAAATTGGCTAATGTGTGCTTCAAAGTAACACTAAAGATAGTGTATCACAGCTGTGTTGAGTCCCAAATTAGCTATGGCATCCCCTTTTGGGGTTCCTCTCCAAAAGCAACACATATTCTTACAATACAAAAAAGAATTTTAAAGGCAATTCTGAAGGTACCCATAAAAACACCAAGTAGATACATATTCAATGAACTTAAAGTTTTGCCTATCCCATGCCTATATAATCTTGAAACCTTAAACTTCATTCATAATAATATAAGTATATTTCAAAAGAACTCAGAATATCATAACTACAACATAAGAAATCTCAATAACTTACACTTAGATAGCCACAGGCTTACAAAAAGCCTAGCAAGCATTTCCCATCTGGGCATTCTTAATGTATAACAAACTAGATACTTCAATAAAGAATCTTTTAAAGGTAAACTAAGAAAGCTACTTCTAAAAAGGCAATATTTACATATAAATGAGTATTTAAATGAACCATGTTTTGCATAATACACATAATTAAAGTACATAGATTATTTAATTTTGTTATTCGTGACAGTATTTTTGTAAAGAAACTAACATGTAATTATTTTAGTATTACTTGCTGTAATGTAAAATTTCTACATATCCAATCCTGATATGTGGAAAAACAACGTAAGTTGTTCTCAAAGGATGAAATAAATAAAAAAATTAATAAATTCAAATTCAATGACTATATGCCAAAAAAGTTGTCTTCCGTGGTTTAGGGGTACCATGCTAACCTCTAGTTCCAGAGATCACGGGTAAAACCCAGCGGAGGGCAATGGATTTTATCATGCATAAAAATCCTTCGTAAGGGAAGTAAAGATGGTGGTCTCATGTTATAGTTTTGCGGCACATAAAAGAACCTCAAGGCTGATAAAGAGCAAAATCTCTAGTCTTTCACATCCAATATAGAATGGAATGCTAACAAGCCCAGTAGTTAAAGCGTGTCCATAAATAAAACTCAGTTTATTTTAATGTAGCAACCAGTTTTCAAACATTTGTTTCAGTTTCCTATATCCCCCTTGTACCTACTACGAAATGAGCAAGAAAAATATTTCTGCAAAGTCAATCAACTTGAAGTAGAGATAAAAATAAGCTTTTGTAAAAGTGATTTCTAGAAGTTATATAAAAGTAAATGATAGTGGGTAGAGAAGGCATGTGAATGTAACATATCAGATCTGCATGGCAGAATGTCTTCTCTGTAATAATGCACTCTGCACACTCACATTGCTCTCGGACTTCCAGCCAGGTCTTCAAGCGATTCATCATCTTCGTCTTCAGGAAAACTGAACTGAGGGAAGAATTCTACTCCTATTTATAAGTGTCCTGGGGGTGGTGCCAACCAAGAGTTGAAGTGTGATTGTGATGTAGTTCATCCCTGATACAGACCTTATAGAAAACTTCACACAACTTTTCTTTTTCTTTCTTTGTTTTCCCTTTTTGGGCACCACCCCCAGGACCCTTATAAACAGATGTGGAATTCTTCCTCCTCAGTTCAGTTTCCCTGAAGACGAAGATGTAGCAAGCCTTTGAATTGGAATTACAACACTTGATGACTAGGAGCAATTTGAAGTAAATATTTGCCAGGAAAAAGTCAGTTTTTAGTGGAATATACTATTTGCTCATGTTAGTAAACAACACATCTGAGTTCTATGGACAATGTTTCAGGGTGAAGTATGGCCTGTATTATGTGAACTATACCGTCCCCAGCAGAGCCCGCCAGCCCAAGATGTCAGCACAGGTTTATAAGGACATAGCTACAACACGACAGCTGCCTATCACCATCCTGGAGACTATAGGAGAGATCACCACGACGACGACAACAACACCACCACCACCAGTGACGCACGCACACCAACAATCTGCAGCATCACCCTCTACTGGCAGCATCTCTGTAGTAATGGTTGTTCTTGTTGTGTTATTGCGCTAGTGTGTGTGTCTAATGACATTCTTGTTCTTGCTTCCTTATATTTAAGTGGTAAAAAAGCATCACATCCATCTTTGGAGCAGAAGGGGGCAAATCGATGATGTATTCCAATTTTGTGTAGGTGTTTTTTAAAGAATCATGTCCTGCGACTAGAGCTGATTTGTAGGGAACGTCATTTTCCATTGAGTATTCTTATTACTTTTGATATATATGGTTGGTATTTCTTTTAATGATGTATTTTATTGATTCTTGTAAGAAATGTTGTTTGTTTGATTTTGTTATATTTTTTTGCTAACATATGGCTACTGCATTGTCAGTCTTCCCACAATTTGTGGAATCCATTGTAATGCATTGTTTTCTGAGATTTTGAATGATTTATATGTATATATTTACCATTTTTTGGTATTTAGTGTTTGTTTTAGTTTGAATACCACTTTGGAGAGGTGTGCAGAAAAAGCACACACACTGACAACCAACAGTCTAATTTACAGATTGGTAAACAAAAGGTGTATGAGAAAGAATACAGGTACATGTTAAACACTGCTGAACATAATGGATTCAAAACTGAATTAGTTGAGAGGAAAGTTAAAAAGTTCAAAAACCACTCAAAGAAATAACAACACCAGTCCCCAATAAGGTTAAACCCAAATTTAAGAAGTTTACACACCAGCTCTGGATATTTCACAAATTCCAAAAGGTCTTTAAAGAGTTCAACATAGTCCTAGAGCCGCAAAATAAAAACATGCTGAAATCAGAACACATAGACAGAATCCCATCAGAATAAAAACCAGGCATATATAAAATACACTGTTTAGATTGGAACAAAGCAACAGAAAAACCAAGAGAAATATAGGCAGAAGACTAAACAAACACCTCAGAAATATCAGATACAAACAGATATAGCCTGGGAAGAAAATCACAATATAGTACAAAATGTCAAACTGTAAAAATCAGTACATAATCGTGTAGAACTGAGCTTATGGAAAAGATCATCTATCAAAATTTTGAATATTCAATTATGAACTTTGAAAATCCAGCAGACAGTAGTTTAATCTCTAACTTCACCAGATGATGCTATCCAGGAAAGATCAGGAAATCACCAGTTAGTCAACCAGCAGCCCAGAATGGGGACAATAGGTGATCGAAACATATTCTGTCAGTCGAGTAATAAGAGTACTTAACGTCAATTCATTTTCTATATTTTAATTATTTGCTTCACTGTCTGTAAGTCCCACTAATTTTAAATCTAACTTGCAGGTCCATTTATACAGCTTCAAAATAGAAGTCCTCCAGTATTAACAATATTTATATAACCAGTTCGCAAAATAACACTCTGATTATTAGGAGTATGTTGTTTACAATACAACAGTTAAAAGTATGTATTTGATGTGAGACATTACAAATGCCTCTGCTTCCAAGTTCCAATACAGGACAATGAGCAATAAAAAATCCTATGGCCAATGAAGTTTAATTATGGTATTGAGCTCTTGCAACACACTTGAGCAAGACAATTACTTGTGATGCTATTTTGTAACATATAACGATTGGCGCCATGGAAACTGATACAAGATACTTACTGCAATGATAATGGACGTGAATTACTTTAATGTGAGCACTGGTTATATGTACAGCACATTGTGAATGAATGATTGCTGCTTGGCATCATGATGAACGGAAAGAACCTGAATCTGTCAGGTAAAAGTGGACCAAAAGTCTTGGTGATGTGCGGTTATGCTCAAACTTGACTGCTACTTTAGAACATAGTATTTTTTGGAACTTCAAATTGTCAAAGCTGTTACTGAAACATTAGCTCTGAAATCTGAAAATATTATAAAATTATTGCATTTATTTATCCTGTTAAACATATTTTGAATGGATGTATATATTATAGCTTCTATTTCACCATAAAAAATTATATTTTCTCCTGCACTTTTATAGAAAGAAAATAAATTGCTTCGCCAAATGTAAATATGAGTCATTCCACATCAAACCAAACATCACTTTCTCTGAAATTTAGTTTACACGTTCCACACATAAAATAAATGGACACGTATTTTATATTTTGCAGAAAATCAGATTATTTTGGGATTTACATTCTTCTTATATGTGCACAACATTACATCAAAGAATTTATTCTCGGAATACAGAATGGTCAGGCATAAGAACAATGTGTCATCTTGTAGATAAAAAAATTTGCGGTTTTGTTTATTCAAAATAGATTTATTCGGTACAAAAAAGCAATCAGTTTTTTAAGTATGAATATTTTAAACTGCAATATTAAAATCTGGAAAAAACACGAATGTGATAGGCTATGTTCAGTGTAACTTAGCAACTGGAATCTGATATTCTATGAAGCCTCTCTCTGCTGTTTCATTTTAAATGTTACTTTGTGTTCAGCTTTTTGCATTAAAAGTTTATTTTTATCTCTATGGTTTCTGAAAGTACATACTCAGTAAACTGAAGAAATGTAGCTATGACTACTGCTTCAATCCATTTAATGTTTCCAAGCATAATACAGGGTATAAATCATAAGCTTAGTTGCCTGCAATATGCTTACAAAATTAAAAATGGAAAACTTAACTTTGTCACCAAAACTAAAACTATGTGATGTATGTCGAAAAAAAAATTTCCCAAAGTACCACCCACTGATAACAGTGATTGTTTGCTACAAAGTACCAATGCTGTGAATAATCCAGAAGTGGTTTTGAACATAGTGACCATTTTGAGGTAACATACTGCAATGTGAAAGTGATCCCTATTGTCGTCCTCTGTGGTGTAGTGGTTACCATGCTAGCCTCTAGTTCCTGAGACCACGGGTTTAAACACGGCGGAGGGTGATGGATTTTTTCAGGTGTAAAATCCTTAGTGTGGCTTCCTTCGGAAGGAAAGTAAAGCTGGTGGTCCTGTGTCGTAGATTTACAGCACGTAAAAGAACCTCAAGCCTGATAAAGAGGCCTCTGAGCAAAATCTCCAATCTTTCACACCCAATTTAGAATGGGACGCTAAGAACCATAGCAGTTAAAGAGCATCCATAAATAAAACTCAATTTAAGCGATCCCTGGTACCTTAGAGCTAAATTAATTTATTCCATTAACCAGTAATTCAATAATAACCAGATGGTATTCCCGTGGGCCTGAAGGGGGAAAAAGTGCACATTTAAATTGCAGTTAAGTTGCCTCCCATAGGATAAGATTGAAAGTTTGAATGTTACTCAACTGTATGCTAAGTTTAAGCTACATGTGAACAAAGTAGTGAAACTAAAGTGCTGTGAACAATTGCCAAGGCATCCAATGACAGACTGCTGCTGCTACTCTCCAGCCGCACCGCACTGGATTTCTGCTACACACAGCTTTTTAAGTTATTTTATTTAAAATTAACTATTCAGGATCCCTTTGTTTTATGCAAATATATACAAAAAACTACAAGGAATTTATTTATAATTTTTATAGAAATTTAAAAAGTGGATTAATAGGGACGTATATTTTTTAAATGTTTGGATTTTAAAAATTGATGTAATTAATTATATCAATTATAATAAATATTAAGTAAAAAATTACATATAGATTTTGCATTGCACTTTATAATATTATTTTATCACTTATCACCTGTGAGATATTCTAATTTAAAGATAGAGAGGTGTGCCGCTTTTCACAAGTTGGATTGCGCAATATTTTTTAATATATTGCGATTTAAAAAAATAAGAATTTAAATCATAATTCACTTTGTTTTGTTAATCCATGGACAAAATTTGAAATGAATCAGAGTTATGATGGCCAAATGTTGTGAAAATTTGTGCGAAAAATTAAATTGAGTTTTATTTATGGATGCTCTTTAACTGCTGTGGTCCTTAGCATCCCATTCTATATTGGGCGTGGAAGACTGATAATTGACTAATTTTGAAGATTTAGAAGCTAGTAACAGTGATGTGTCATAATTTAAAATAAAGAGAGTTGAGGGTTGTTACACTTCATCACTAAAATATTCTTACTTGAACGCGTTTCGGGAGACGGCTTGTTCCCATCGTCAGCTTACGATGGGAACAAGCCGTCTCCCGAAACGCGTTCAAGTAAGAATATTTTAGTGATGTAGTGTAACAACCCTCAACTCTCTTTATTTTAAAAAAGACTGATAATTTTGCTCAGAGGCATCTTTATCAGCTTTGAGGCTCTTTTACGTGCTGAAATCTATGATATGGGACCACCAGCATTACTTCCCTTCCAAAGGAAGCCATGCTAAGGATTTTTACACCCGAAAAAATCCATCGCCCTCCGCCGAGTTTGAAGCCATGACCTCGGGAACTAGAGGCAAGCATGGTAACCACTACACTACGGAGGACGTCTAAATTTGTGCGACTTGATGTAGAATGACTCAAGTATGTTCCAGTAATTTATGGGATATTTTGTGTGCAAAGCTTCTGCTTGCTGTTTCTAGACTTGTGTCTGTTTTATTTAGCTGCAAAAAATTATTTTATTTCAATATCTCCTGATGGTTTAAATTATTTCTCTATGGGTAAGTGTAGCATTTCTTTTGGTTTTGTTTATAAGCCCAGTTTGGGTTTGTTGTTTAAATATTCATTCAAATTGGTAGTCTTCCTAGTTTTGTATACATTTACAGCTCTTTGATTAGTTGTTATATGTAACAGTTTTTAAGGCATCTATTGGACAATTTTTAACTGCTCCAGTCATTAGTTGCAGGTAAACCTCTGAGGTTTATTCTGAGATATTTGTTACTTTTATTTTCCTACACCACATCCTGGAAGAGTGAATAACTGGAAGGGCTGTCATCATAAAACACTGAAAATATTTAACTTTCATAGATGTGTACGTACACCTTTCTGTTGCA
The DNA here is from genome assembly GCA_030765065.1 of Deroplatys truncata. Taxonomy (NCBI): domain Eukaryota; kingdom Metazoa; phylum Arthropoda; class Insecta; order Mantodea; family Mantidae; genus Deroplatys; species Deroplatys truncata. The sequence continues at coordinate 18,257,376 of CM060975.1, read as the reverse complement.
TATGAGTCAGAAAATTTGCACTGGATTGTACTAATGTTTAAATCCAAAGATAGTTCTTTTATGTATTTACAATGAAATATTCACATTGATATGTAAACACTCTAAAAAATAAAACTTTTTTAAGTTGATTCAGATAAGTATGACTAAACATAATGAAGGCTTTATTTAATGTAAGATACAATGACCTAGCTTCATTGTATTTTTTCATTTAAAAGAAAAAAAAATAAAGGTGCTAAAGCAAACTTCTTTGTTCATACACTAGAACCCTAATTAACCATTATAATGGAAGGGATGGGGTTGAGAGTTAACCAAAAATGACAGATAATATATTTTACTTAATATAAACTATGTCCTTTTGACCGCAGCACATCGTCTTCATGGTTGTGTGAAGCTTCCACTTTATAAATAGTTTCTTGAAAATTACAACTGTGCTCTGAAAGCTCACTTCCTTTATGCTAAACCACAATAACACAAAGTATAGTTAAATTATAAAAAAATACAGTTTATTAAATTTCTAACAAAAATAATTCATATGGCGCGTGCAACTGGGTTGCTAAGAAGGAATGCCGCGGAAACAGTTTGAAAGTTAATATGGCTGAACAAGTTAACATTAGACAGCATAAACTTAATATTTTTATTACTCTAGCTTCAGTTTTTCATGAGAACCTACTGGGGCATATTTTGGAAACTACTATCTCCATTATCAGCCTGGATTTACTGCCGTGCATCCTCTTGTGACTAGTAGATGTTTGAATGTACTGTGTAATGAGATACCTTTCACATGGGACACCAAAGTTTAATATATTGTGCTTCTTCTTATGAATGAATGGTTATGATGAATCAAACAACACAGAAACGTCTGATCTGGAGGATATCGAACCCATGTCCCGCTCAGATTAATGAAATATGATCACGTAAATAGCTATTAATTTCTATATCTATGTGCCACGTGTTATTTCCACATACAATCAAATAAATGTGCCTTGTGGAAAAAACACATTTTATACATTAGTTGTCATTCTCTGAAGTGTAGGGGTACCGTGCTAACCTCTAGTTCCTGAGGCTATGGGTTCAAACCCGGCAAACAGCAATGGATTTTTTCGGGCCTAAAAATCCTTAGCATGGCTTGCTTTGGAAGGGAAGTAAAGCCGGTGGTCCCATGTCGTAGATTTATGGCACGTAAAAGAACCTCAAGGTCTCTGAGCAAAATTACCAGTCTTTCACACTCAATATACGAGAATGGGACGCTAAGGACCACAGCAGTTAAAAAGCACCCATAAATAAAAAAACAAAAGGGGGAAGGCTTTATATGTAGGGCTTTCACTACATAAAGGCATTTCAGAATATTAAATTATATAGGTTTCGCTGTTAACACACTCTGTGTAGTGTGAATAAAGTTATTAATAAATGCTTACATTTAGAATGAAACCTCCACAAACAAACAAAAAATGGAAAGCCTATGTTAAGCACTTAGGATTCACCATTAATATAGTCTTGTAGATTAATGAGAAAATATGTTGGCTGATTTTGGAGCATTAACTTACCATATTTACGTCAATGTAATTTGCACCCCTCATTTCAAACTTAAAATTATGAAGAAAGAAAAAAAAACAAAAGGGTTTGTATCGAATGTAAAGTGTATCAATGACAGAAAATAAGTAATAGGTATTTTATTTAAATTTATTTAATACAATAGATTTATCATATATATAAATCATCAGATTATAGAACTGAAAGTGCCCTATTGTTAGGTGACTCATTGTTAAAGAAGAAAATTAGTGAACATGAAATAAGGAAAGTACACATTCAAAATGAATTTATTGATACAATACTGTAAATTACAAGCATGAATCACCATTATTCACTGATGCTTTCATCACTGGAATCCTTGGAAGTGTCCACAACAGAAACAGGCTCATTTCCTCTCTCCCATCATCCTTGTCGTTCCAGATGCGACGGTAATTGATGTTACATAGTTGTGTTTAACATTATTATATATAGCGCCACGTTTGGAAGCCAATTTGCGACGGTAATTGATGTTACATAGTTGTGTTTAACATTATTATATATAGCGCCACATTTGGAAGCCAATTTGCGACGGTAATTGATGTTACATAGTTGTGTTTAACATTATTATATATAGCGCCACGTTTGGAAGCCAATTTGCGACGGTAATTGATGTTACATAGTTGTGTTTAACATTATTATATATAGCGCCACATTTGGAAGCCAATTTGCGACGGTAATTGATGTTACATAGTTGTGTAGTTGTGTTTAACATTATTATATATAGCGCCACATTTGGAAGCCAATTTGCGACGGTAATTGATGTTACATAGTTGTGTTTAACATTATTATATATAGCGCCACGTTTGGAAGCCAATTTGCGACGGTAATTGATGTTACATAGTTGTGTTTAACATTATTATATATAGCGCCACATTTGGAAGCCAATTTGCGACGGTAATTGATGTTACATAGTTGTGTTTAACATTATTATATATAGCGCCACATTTGGAAGCCAATTTGCGACGGTAATTGATGTTACATAGTTGTGTTTAACATTATTATATATAGCGCCACGTTTGGAAGCCAATTTGCGACGGTAATTGATGTTACATAGTTGTGTTTAACATTATTATATATAGCGCCACATTTGGAAGCCAATTTGCGACGGTAATTGATGTTACATAGTTGTGTTTAACATTATTATATATAGCGCCACGTTTGGAAGCCAATTTGCGACGGTAATTGATGTTACATAGTTGTGTTTAACATTATTATATATAGCACCACATTTGGAAGCCAATTTGCGACGGTAATTGATGTTACATAGTTGTGTTTAACATTATTATATATAGCGCCACGTTTGGAAGCCAATTTGCGACGGTAATTGATGTTACATAGTTGTGTTTAACATTATTATATATAGCGCCACGTTTGGAAGCCAATTTGCGACGGTAATTGATGTTACATAGTTGTGTTTAACATTATTATATATAGCGCCACGTTTGGAAGCCAATTTGCGACGGTAATTGATGTTACATAGTTGTGTTTAACATTATTATATATAGCGCCACATTTGGAAGCCAATTTTATGCGGTATTAAGGTTGTGTGACTTCATGTGTTGCCATCTTGTGACGTCACTCCTTGTTTGGTTCGTAGCTCCCTCTGGCATAGCAATTTGTATCAGTTTTGAAATAATTTATTTTAAATGTCCTCCGGCTAGCTGTTTAGGTCGACATTTAACTCTTGCAGGGTGTGAATCGGAAAGGAATCTTTTATCCAGAAATTATACTGACGAAGAAATTGGTTTTATAATTTTTATTGCCGAACACGTTCACTAACACTTTTTACATATTAATCTGGATACTCGCCAAACTGAAACTGTTTGTAATAACTTCTTATTTATCACTTTTAACTCGCATACTTCAACTTTATGTAATTTTTTAAATGTATAATACTTTATAATAATTCTCGTAATTCTGCTGCGTGTAACTTGGCGAAATGAATGAACTGAGAGACCGACGTGTAGAGTATTGAGAATTCTGTTGAACTGGGGGACAAGCTATCTCGAACCTACCCTATTTATAGGCCTGCATCAAGATACGCCTAAAGATTATAAATGAACTGCTATTGGCTAAGAAAACGCGCCAACATTAGCGTCTATTTTAATATCCAATGAAAACCACTAATACATATTGCTTTAGGAAATGTTCTAGAAGCTTCTACCGAAAGCGCGCGAAATATTACGTAACTTCCTGGTTCCCGGTAATGATAAACAACTCACCCCATTGCTGCATTATTGCGTTATTGTTGACAGTTTCAGTAAAGCTGTATATTATTATTTACCAATAATAATTACAATTAATAAACCTCTGAAATCAATGTCACATAAGAATACATATTCATATTACAATCCTTATTTACATTTAAGTAATTTGTGATACAAATTACCGTATCATATGCCCCACTAGAAACATAATTATAAATATTTATAACTTGTTTTAGAAATTTTATAATTGTGTTTTTAGTCTCCTAAATCTTGGAACACACGCTATCACTTTCACTTTACACTTCACACGCATTTAACACACGACATATGTTTTCTTTATTATCTCGCCACTACTTACTGGCTTTGGTTTAATTAATTTAGATATTAATCTGACATCACAAAATTTTTTTTTTTTTTTATAGCAAATACTTTACCCTAAATTATTTAATCACTGTTTCAAAATTGTTTACTCTCTTACATTGTTGACAAAAATTTATACATTTAAGATTTTTGTAATTATTACACATATTTACCAAAATATTCACCCTCTACACAAATATTTACATCTCTTAAATCTAGGCACTGTTTCACATGTTCTATTTACTGCATAAATATTTGTTTTTAATTATATTTACCAATTTTTGTGATTTTGTACTTTATCTTAACAATACTCTTGTAATAGTATTTATATACTTTACTTTAATATCATATTAAGTTTAAATCTTTACATTCTTAATTTTCAAATACTGTTACAATTAATAAAAATGTTTTTTTTTTTTTTTTTTTTTTTATAATTTAAACATTTCTCTTTTTCTTTTTTTATTTCTCTTTTCAAATGACATATATAAATAATTAACCCTCTTACGTTCCAATACATTTCTCTGCAAGTCATCTTTACCTATCCAGCATTTACTTTACATCTCATTGCTATTTACCCTCCTGGATCAAATTGTGTGTGGCTAAACATTACTCGTAGCCGTATCCTAACCTTCAAATTTTTGTTCATGAATAACCTCTTGTATTCATCTGATATTTCATCACATGATAACATTTGAAAACAATCTACAGCTTCCTGAACAATACATCTTTTACCAACTTTCATTTTCAATTCTTCTGCTATCTTTTTAATCTGAGAATACTCTGACAAGTCTGTACTAAACTGTACTGGACTGGGGTTTTCATTTTGAAAAGCTTGGTACAATTTATTTCTTTGCATTACTGTCTCACTCTGTATTTCTGATATTTCCCCTCTGAAATTAACTTGCGCCTCATTTACATCTACATTCCTAACCTCTTTTATCTCTCTTAACTCACTTGAAATACTACTCATTTGACTTCCTAACTCTATACATTCTACATTAACCTCACTTTTAGTATTAACCTCACTTTCTTTGTTACCTATTTCCTTGCTCATGTCCAACATTTTCTTTGAAATTTCTCCTGTCTCACTTGCTATTACTTCCTCATTTTTATCTATCATTTTTGGCATACTACTATCTAGCTTCATAACTTTCTTTTCAATTTCTCCACTTCTTTGATCTACTTTTTGCTCTAATATCTCATTCCTCCTACCAATACTTTCCCTAAATTCCCTATGATCTTTGTTTATAGCTTCTCTCAATTCCCTATGATCTTTGTTTATAGCTTCTCTCAATTCCCTATGACTCTTTTGCATATATTCCCTGTTTTGTTTTATTTTCTCACCAATATTTCTCAGCAATTCCATCATTTCCTTCATCATACCAGCATCAATAGTAATATTTCCTGCTATTCTATTCTTACTTTCTGCACTAACATTTCCTCCCTCCAATACTATATAGTTTGAGCTTTTTTTTGTAACCTGTATTGAATTACAGCTAACTGTTACACTATCCCCCTTCATCATTGTTTCTTCAATATTACTAGTAGCCATTGTTTTCGTTTTCTAAAAAAAATTACTATACTCTGACCTTTTGTGATGCTGTCTGTTGATGTAGCTTTGATGTCCAGCGTTCTGCCCCATTCTCCTAGATTTGTATGTCGCTTCTGCGTTGTGTTGTGATGAATCTACGTCGTTTCGATGTTTTTTTTTATCCACTTATCCGCGCCGTTTGTCGCTCCTCTAGTTGTTTCTTGAATCTGCGTCTTGTAGATCATTTCACCGCTTCATTCCTAGTCATCGTGTTCCTTTCCTGGTCACTTCGCCCCACGTTCTGGTTGCCAATTTGCGACGGTAATTGATGTTACATATGTTTAACATTATTATAGCACCACGTTTGGAAGCCAATTTGCGACGGTAATTGATGTTACATAGTTGTGTTTAACATTATTATATATAGCACCACGTTTGGAAGCCAATTTGCGACGGTAATTGATGTTACATAGTTGTGTAGTTGTGTTTAACATTATTATATATAGCGCCACATTTGGAAGCCAATTTGCGACGGTAATTGATGTTACATAGTTGTGTTTAACATTATTATATATAGCGCCACGTTTGGAAGCCAATTTGCGACGGTAATTGATGTTACATAGTTGTGTTTAACATTATTATATATAGCGCCACGTTTGGAAGCCAATTTGCGACGGTAATTGATGTTACATAGTTGTGTTTAACATTATTATATATAGCGCCACGTTTGAAAGCCAATTTGCGACGGTAATTGATGTTACATAGTTGTGTTTAACATTATTATATATAGCGCCACATTTGGAAGCCAATTTTATGCGGTATTAAGGTTGTGTGACTTCATGTGTTGCCATCTTGTGACGTCACTCCTTGTTTGGTTCGTAGCTCCCTCTGGCATAGCAATTTGTATCAGTTTTGAAATAATTTATTTTAAATGTCCTCCGGCTAGCTGTTTAGGTCGACATTTAACTCTTGCAGGGTGTGAATCGGAAAGGAATCTTTTATCCAGAAATTATACTGACGAAGAAATTGGTTTTATAATTTTTATTGCCGAACACGTTCACTAACACTTTTTACATATTAATCTGGATACTCGCCAAACTGAAACTGTTTGTAATAACTTCTTATTTATCACTTTTAACTCGCATACTTCAACTTTATGTAATTTTTTAAATGTATAATACTTTATAATAATTCTCGTAATTCTGCTGCGTGTAACTTGGCGAAATGAATGAACTGAGAGACCGACGTGTAGAGTATTGAGAATTCTGTTGAACTGGGGGACAAGCTATCTCGAACCTACCCTATTTATAGGCCTGCATCAAGATACGCCTAAAGATTATAAATGAACTGCTATTGGCTAAGAAAACGCGCCAACATTAGCATCTATTTTAATATCCAATGAAAACCACTAATACATATTGCTTTAGGAAATGTTCTAGAAGCTTCTACCGAAAGCGCGCGAAATATTACGTAACTTCCTGGTTCCCGGTAATGATAAACAACTCACCCCATTGCTGCATTATTGCGTTATTATTGACAGTTTCAGTAAAGCTGTATATTATTATTTACCAATAATAATTACAATTAATAAACATCTGAAATCAATGTCACATAAAAATACATATTCATATTACAATCCTTATTTACATTTAAGTAATTTGTGATACAAATTACCGTATCACAGAGCACATCATCCTCGCTGTCATCCAAAGCATTTCTTGAATGACTTGACAATCAATGGTGCTTCAACACTTTTCCTGGCAGCAGAAACCCAATTTGCAACGGTATCAGCATGCTTAACTTTCCTTGTTGGGATCCATTCATGGTTTGGTTCACAAAACTCTTTTTTTAATACTCCTTCTGAACAGAACCCTTAAAAGGTTTATTTATACTAACGTCCAGGGACTGTAATATAGATGTCATCCCTCCAGGAATAATAAGATCACTGCCTAGGCTATGTACCTTCTTTTTTACATCGTTGGTGAGATGACCACAAAATGCATCCAGGCAAAGCATTGATGGTGGATTGGAAAGTCCATCAGGACGGTGTCCCACACGTTTCGGATCCAATCATGCATCAATGATTCGATCATCCATTCCTTCACCTGGTTTTGAATAATGACATCATCAGGAAACAGTTTTTCATTCTTAGGGGTTTTGGGACACGTTTTTCCTCTTTGAAGATTAAGAAAGGGGGAAGTTTGCACCCATGCGCTGTGATTGCCAGTATTACTGTTAGACGCTGTTTTTTGCATCCTGTTTGTTTTGATGATAACTTCCTTTGTCCCCTTCTCAGTAATAGTGTAGTTCCGCGGCATATAAAACCAAATTGGCATCTCATCAGCGTTGCGTATTTGCCCTATGGAATTTTTTTTTCTCCCCAAAGTGAAATGACATACCGCTGAAGCGTTTGTAGTTTGTCCTCAAAATCTGCAGGAAGCTTCTGGTACATTGTTGTACAGTGTCTTAGAGATAAAACCGTCCGCTGCATGACAACGATCCACCTATCCATGGCTAGCTTTAAACTCTTGCTTTGGAATACTAAGAACTTCAGCCTCCTCTTTAGCTTTCTTTTGTATAGTGTCACCAGTCACAGGTTGCCCATTCTTCCTCCTTTCACGCACAAATTCCAGCACCTTTTCTTCAACTTCAGGATGTCTTCCTTTGCAAGGTCCCATAAATTTCTTCCTACTTGCTCTAGTAGCAAATAATGCCAATTCTGTTTTCGCCACAAGCGAACGTTGCTCTCTGCTACATTGTGAACTCCCTTCTTAGCTTTCTATTACCATTTTTTTCAGCATAAAGGATTACTTTACGCTTTAAAGAAACATCATAAGACGTTCTCTGTTTGCCCTTGCCCTCTATATCGTAACTATAATTGCTCAATAATAGAACAATGATAAATGAGTGACTAGCTTGTCACGAGTTTCCGGATGCAAGTTAACTCCAGTAATCCATTGTGACGTAATAAACGAAAAAATTGAATGAAGTTACTGGTATTCTATGGAACGGATTTGCACTTGAATCTAATGCACCAGCGAATCTAATGCGCGCCACGAGTTTCAGTACTACATTTGGTCAAAAAAGGTGTGCATTAGATTCGTGTAAATACGGTATACAGATTTTTGTTTTTGGATTCCTATAGATTAGTAAGAAAATAGGATCTTTTGGAATGTAAGGTTAAGTTCGCTATTATTTCATAAGGTTACTTGCAAATTAGGTTAAACACATGAGTATTGGGTTAGTATGAGTTACATTATGTATTTAAACAAACATTACTGACATTCACATTAAAAAAAATCTGATGTGTTACACTCACATGACTTTCTCTACTCTTGTACAAACTATTTTTACAAACGCTTATTCCCCATCTACTTCATGTTAATCGAGATAAACATTTGCAGACTCTATCTTATTGATAATTTTCTTGTAGATGTAAGGGGATAATATATTTACAAGGGCAATATAGAAATACAGTAGCCTTTAAGCATATACATATCTCTTAATAGGTGGTTGCTAGGTGCAGCACCATTCCCTTTGCCACAGATTAATACTCTTTGCATATCCAAGACAAAAAAATCTGATGTGTTACACTCACATGACTTTCTCTACTCTTGTATAATCTAATTTTACAAACGCTTATTCTCCATATGCTTCATGTTAATTGAAATATCGAGATGTCAATCTTATTGGTAATTTTCTTGTAGATGCAAGGGAAATATGGTAGGTTTTAAGCGATAGTCAAATATTTTAACGCTGGTTGCTATGTGGCGCATTCCATTCTCTTTGCATGTCCAGGACATAAAAAATATGAATAACGAATTTGAGAAAAAGTATAAGTATTGTAAAATTTAAGGAAATAACAAGCAATATCTCGAAAACGTTCACTCAACAAAAGAAATGTATATGACATAAGTTGTGTATTTTAATGCGATCTACATTTTTTGTGTAGTAAAATTTTGTCTATCTCTTATGGTTTACCTGTTATGCAAAAGTCGTTCACAATGAAGAATACTTTTGGAGACATTCCCAGAAAATTCAAGATATACATTTCATTTCTCATGACATTATCTTAAACATATGATATTTTCATCAAAATCGTTAGAGCCATTTTTGAGAAAATTAAAATTTTCGAAAAATTTTCCATGTAAAGGGTAGTCTGGGGTGGGGAGATTTTCTTGAAAACCTTCATGTCGCATCTCTGGAAGATACTGTGCCTAAATACCAAGTTTGGTGCTTATCCGACTTCGTTTTTGAGTTATGCTGTTCACAGACACACACACACACATACAGACACACACACACAGACACACACACGGACATGTTTCCAAAAATGCTTTTTTTGAATTCAGGAGGTCTCAAAACATGTATTTCCGGTGAAATCTCGGTATCGAATTTTTGGGTGGAATGCAATACTTCCCCTACTTACTATACGTAGTAGAGAAAGTAAAAATGAATAACGAATTCCGATTTAAGAAAATAAGTATTGAAAAATTTAAGAGAATAACAAGCAATATCTCAAAAATGGTTCACTCAACAAAAAAAATGTATATGACATGAATTGTATATTTTAATGTGATCTACATTTTTTGTGTAGTAAAATTTTCTCTATCTCTTATGGTTTACTGGTTATGCAAAAGTCGTTCACAATGAAGAACACTTTTGGAGACATTCCCAGAAAATTCAAGATATACGTTTTATTTGTCATGAAAATATCTTAAACATATGATATTTTAATCAAAATTGTTAGAGCCGTTTTTGAGAAAATTATAATTTTCGAAAAATCTTCCATGTAAAGGTTAGTCTGGGGTGGGGGGATTTTGTTGAAAACCTTTGTGTCACATCCCTGGAAGATACTGAACCTAAATACCAAGTTTGGTGTTTCTCCGACTTCGTTTCTGAGTTATGCTGTTCACAGACACACACACAGACAGATACACAGATACACAGACACACACACAGACATGTTTCCAAAAATGCTTTTTTCGGATTCAGGGGGTCTCAAAACATATATTTCCGGTGAAATCTCGGTATCGAATTTTTGGGTGGAATACAATACTTCCCCTACTTACTATACGTAGTAGAGAAAGTAATAAAATAAAACAATATGCAAACTATGTCTAACAAGGTACATTCATGAAGTGTCGCATGGACACTGAACTCATGTTTTGTACATAGGTATAACCGATCCACTAGATGTCAGTAACGCACATTTTAGCTGCCCATTCTAAGTGATTCGTAACAGAACGTCAGTTGCAGGTAATCTGTGCACGAGGCATCATGTGCCTTGGCAGTGCAAGAGAAGTATATTCTAACTGTATAGTAGATATTTGTGTGCGAGTGATATAGTCAACTGCAAGTGGACATTTTGTATTTGTGTTTGTATCGTGCCCAATAAGAATTGACACACACAAGGTGTTACAGGTTTTATACAAGACAAGTGCATGAAGAGCAAAGAGACACTGCAAACACTATCTTTGGTTTGATCAAAAAACTTGAAGATGCCACTATCATTAAAATCCTGAAGAATTGGTGCAAATGCCTTCTGAGGACATTACCGATATCAAACCAATTTATGAGCATTTTACTGATCATGTTGCTAATGGCTATATTCCTTTCAATTAGTCAAGAAGGTATTTGAAGCAAAAAATAAAGGCTGGTTATTGAAAACAATTATGCATCACTTCAGAAGCATCAAAGACAGGGACTATCTATCCCATTATCAGAGAACAAGGAAGAAGAAAATGTGAGAAATTCAAGGTCATATCAGAGTACATTTGGTCTACTTTTCAAGAGACAAGGGCTAATTTCATGGCTGTGTTGTATGATGTTGATATAAGGCGGTGGGCATGCACAGAAGCTAGAGCGCTTGGACTGACAGATTTCAAAGCTGGATCTAACTGGTGTGGAATTTTAAGGCAGTTCACAAGATTGTGAGTTGCAAAGTTATGCAGTTTGTAACATACAAACATGCTCAAGCACAAAAAGAGATAGAGAACTGTGCAATTGCATTTGGTATTCAATTCATGGACACTATCGTTCCTAATTATTCAGCAGCTGAAATTCTAAATACTGACCAATCTGAATTTAATTATGACATTCACAAAGACCGCACACTATCTAGCAGGAATGAACGAGACACGATTCTTAGTGTGAAATCAGCGTCTGGAATATCACATTCGTGGACAAGCGTATTCTTGAACAATGGCGGGATAACTGTCTCTTTCCCAATGTTGGAACAAAATGTTGTCTGGTTCTGGATTCATTTTCACTCTATCAACAGAATCTGTTTGTAATTCCAGATAAACACATACAGGTAACAACCATTCCACCTGGCACAACATCCCTTGTTCAACCGCTGGATGTATATTTGCCAGTAGAAAAAGTTCGCTAAACGTATTTATGAGCGAGTTTTACTTGACAAAACTAATATTGAGCTCCACAGTAGTAACGCTATCATCAACCTTCATACGCTTATTGATAATCGGTTCAGTGCCCCCATATTCAACAACACAATCAAGAATGCCTGGAAGAAACCTACATTTCCAGTTGAATGTGATGCTCCAGATAATGTCATCTGGAATACGAAAGATTCAAGTTGCTCAACACCCAATTGCATCATTTATCCAATATTGTCGTTGTATTTGTGTTTAACAGATTTCTACACCAAGACCCACAAACACACTTAATAATAATTACATACAGCTAGCTAAATGGAGCAGAATAATCATTATGTAATACCGTGTTTCCTGTCCTCTCATTATTACACCACTATCTATAAGGCTCACCAACATGTATAATTGCCACTATGGGCCACTAAACTTAGTGCAGTAAGCATTGATTACACCTGACGTTTCCATTGCAATTAATTTTATTTTGATACCAGTGAGACACTTCACGAATGTACCTTGTAAGAATAATGCTGGAGGTATTACGCAGCAGAACTTAAAGGAACCAGTGCAACTTTCAACAGTCTAATAACAGTTACGAAATTCACCGTCATCACAAACCTAGAAATTACTCTTTCAGAAGTCTATTTTGGGTTTCCTCCTGTTATATAAATATTGCTCTAATATTTCACCTTGGAATCACTATCAAGTATCAATCGAGGCAGAAGATATGCCATTTTTGTTTGGTTACCTCCGAGTTAGTACCCTAGCTGCTACCTGAGATGGGGTTAGTTTATCATTAAGAATAACTAATTGCCAGTTACCTGTGAACTGAAGATGGTAATATGAAAATTTCCCCTCACTTCCATTTAATTTCTAACTGGAACCTTAACCGGAGATCATACAACAGGCCCTCAAAGAGCATTCAAATGTCTAGTCATAACAACAGGATGGGTTGTTGTGATGAAAAGGAAATATAAGAACTGTACACTTTTAATTATGTGTATGTGAATATGCAGTGCAGATCCTGGTAGATATATTGTTAAAATACTATCGCCATTCAATTGTTTCTCAAGACGTCATGGAATTCTTAGGCCAGCATATAGCAGCCAAATTCTTAAACATGATTATCGATTTAGGTTTTTCTATCCTCCTTGTACCTCTAATGAAATTACACTAGTTTTGAATAACATCAAATAGATAGAAAAATATGCTTTTGTAAGAATAATTTGTAGAAGCTTAATAAAAATATACCATAATGGGTAGAGAAACATAGAATTCTTACAAGAGCCTAGGTTTATGTAAATAATCAGTTATTTCTTAATTTGAAATCATTCCTAAGCAGAAATATGTTGTCAGTACCGTATCATGAATAGAAGAATCATGTTTTAAATCAATACTGGGTATATGTGAATTTGAAATTGGTAGAGAAAGTACTGTGAGCATATCACATCACATTTTCATTTTGTCTTCCCAAACGGATCACTCTATATAGTGTGGAAACTTGTATGTTGCAATGAAGCGAGGAAAAACAATTGGAAGCATTTGGATGTGGCTATGGAGAACACTGCACAAGTTAAATGTTGAGGGTGTTTTAGGGAGAACGCTGAAATTGATCAGAAAGAGGAAAAGAAGTTGGGGAAGAAGGAACTGTTTGCTAAGGTGCTGGAAGGAATGGCAAATTGGAAAAAGGTTTGGGGCAGAAAAGCATAGTAGATGGTTTGACATTAAGATCAATAGTTCATATAGGACATGAGGAAACAATGGAGGAGGATGGGGAGGGTAATCTGCCTTACAATAACTGAGAACAGAAACCAGAATGAGAACGACAAAAATCCATTGTTATAATGTGAGTGTTGACAATTAATGGGGAGCTTTCCCTGGGAACAGTCAAGTTTTAACTTTCTTGTGCTTAGGCACATTAAACTCTTCTCCTGACTCCCTTGGATTCATCGAGCATTGGTTCTTCTAGTGAAAGTGTCATCTGTAGTTTGTTTATAACTGGCTATTGCCTAAAAAACAATAGTGTCCAGTTTCAACATACACTATTAATAAAGGAAAGAAGCTTGATACAGAATTGGAAATAGTAATGGATCTCCATTTAGAAAATGTTTACTCTATCAAATTTTGACATTGGCTAGTAGCAGTTGAAAAAATACTGAGATGCAGCAACTTTGGAACAAGGTCAGCAATAATGACCGCTCACCAACCTCAACACCAGGCTCATTATTGGCAGATAACTACAACCTTCTAGAGCTTCTTCCCCCGTCCTCCAAGAAGTGCCAAAATAGTTCTAGAACATCTGAGAACCTTCTGGAAAGATTCCACTGCCTATATAAGCAAGCATTCTACAGGCAGTGAGTGCAATTCCCTAAGTGAGTTGGTGATGATTGTTCTGATGTGCAGAGTGACGAGTTGTGGAGATCTTGTTCAACTCCTGAGTGAAGAGGCTACTTCACAATGCAAGTGAAGTGACAGAGAATTGAATCAGTTCACCATAATGAAGTGAAAGTGTGAACGAAGTGAACTAGATAAAACAAAACAGTGACAGATAAGAACTTAGAACAGTGACAGTTGAAAAAATGGACAAAGTTACAATATCACTGCTCAGGTACAAACAAATGGCATCCCAATACTGCTCAAAATCAAGTTTGCACTTTCTATTGTTGCAATCAATTTCATCTGTCACTTCTGAAAATTCTCAATGTCACTTCATTAGTTTTTATCTAGCTCAACTTTCATTGAGACTTTACTCATTTCACTAAGATGAACCAGTCCACTTCCTTCGTGACGTAACCTCTTCTTCTCGATGGTTCACTTGCTGGGGAGTCGAACACAATACCTCCAACATGTCTTGCTCTGCAGCATGCCATAGCAGTTGCCACAAACTCACTCAGAGAATGGCACCTTTCGTAACACTGAGAACACTCACTTATATAAGCAATAGAATCTTCTGTAGAACATTTTAGAACTATCTCGATACATGTTCTGGAGGATAGGGAAAGAAACTTCCAGAAAACTCTAGTTATCTGCCAATAGCACTCCTGGTGTTTACGCTGGGGAGCACTACTTATCACAGTTTATTCCGGCTGTCGATGCTGATCCCCCAATAACCTTAGGCCATTGCTGCTGCATCACAATATACATTCCCATTCTTACAATTTTGTGTGCTGTTCTGCTTTCTGTTCTCGGGTCATTGTAAACCTGCCCTTGGGCAGAAAAGTGTATGTACACTCTACAGAACACACAACAAGGTTTAAAACATGACACAATAAAAACTGTGGTTATACTGGAAAGGAACAATGTGAGTTGAGAACATACTTGAAGACCAGTTACCTTTATATTACTCTGAATGGAAACTTGGGAAAAAGGCATGAAGAAGACGTTTCATTTAAATAAAAAATATTTACGAATATTTATTTGTCAAATGTTCACAATTTACAGTGTTTTACATATAATTTCTGTACAAACCTTATGTATGTTTGCACACACCTGTTGATGAAGCATGTGATAAAAACAAGAATTCACATAAAATATGTGATGTTTGTCTGCGTGAGTGTGTAAATAGTTTAGAAATCTGCCACTTTAACCAAATGTCACTTTCTAATATCAACACATCAAGACAGTTCCTCACACACAAACACTTAAGTTTTCTCCCTGTTATTCTTAAATGCAAAATGTTTTGGTTTTTGGAACCATTTCAACATTTCTGTAAATGTAACCTTTTATTCTTTGTGACAGAAAATATGCTTCTCCTCATTATAGAATGTATCAACCTTGAGAGAGAGAGAAAGTAGGGTTATGGGCACTCAACTATAAATGGCCATAAGTGCCTGAATCAGTCTGCTCATTATATATGAGTGAAGTGTAAATACTGAGACAGGAGGATGCAAAATGGTACATATAACCATTCAGTGCTTGTGTTTTGTTTGATTTTGATTTGTTACATAAACAGTTTGACAGATTCTGTTTACATAGGAATGACTTTAGCTGCAACATTGTCCATTCATCGCAGGATTTCATCTCACGCCAGAGAATCAATTACACCATTCTACAGCACTGCCTCAGTTTCATGTCAAAAACCCTTGGTTCAACTACGGCCGCCTCTTATTGCCATCTGTTGCTGGATTCTGGTACACGCGGAGCTGCGTATAAGTGCCATTGGTTGTTGGACCTGCATTGACCCCTGGTCTCGGCAATGGTCCAGATTTGTTTGCTGGGGAGAGGCAGCGAGGCTTCAAAAAGCAGTGATACACAATAAAGTATACTGTTGCCACCACAGCAGCTGCTACAGCACCAACTCGGTACAGAGGCATAAAGGTGCCACCATTTTCTGTAGAGAAAACCATTCAATTAACTTGGATGCCATATAAATTAGTATAAATGCAGTTTATTCTGAGAAACTTTGGATTAGTTAAGCATCGAACTATCAGAACCCTAAAGAAGTATTGATATTCTTTTAACACCTCAATAGCTTTCTCGTTTCTTCAAACTGTGTAATCATGTCAGATAATCTGTTGAACAATCAACAACCAGTAGTTTTGATATAAAAATATCAGTATGTATCATATTTAAACTTTTTTTTTACATTCTCTTATTGTAAAACGTTTAAGTTTTACGACTTTGAGATTAAACCAATTGGACTGATGTGGATTGATTTTTTTAAACAACAGAATTTATACTGAAAATAATACATGGTATACTTATCAATGGATGCGTCTAGGCAAAGCAAAAATGACGTTATCAAGCACTACAAATATGTGATTATTAAACCTTATGGTGTAGGCTTTTCCACAATATTACAGTAAGCTAAGGTGCCCTACGGCAGTGTCACCAACCAATGTTAAAGTTATTTAATGTTGAAGTTAATGGAAATTCTATGTTAGCTTTAACATTATCTAAGTTAACATTGCCATACCCTCGTGTTAAGGGGTTTTTGAATGCTGTTCCAACATAATGAATTTGAAAACCTGCAAAAATAGTAATTTTTAAAATGACACAGACTATCTTAAGTGGTTGTGAGCAGGTTTGTAGAAAATCCGAGAGAGATTAGAATACTGCCAACAGAAACATGCCTCTTTCTCGTATGCTAAAAAAGTTAATTACTCTCAGATTTTATGCTGCTGGCACTTTTCATTTAATGGTAGATAATAATGATGGAATTTACAAACCTATTGCTTGTGGATATATCTGAAAGTTTTCCAAAGAGTTTGAATGTAGTGTTGAACACTAGTTTTAAACTGTTCTAAATACTCTTTGCACCTGGAGTTTATGGTACTGTGTTTTATGTTAGCGTAAAATTGTCGCAGTTCTTACTGGACCTGGGAGAAATGCATGCATTGCAACTAAATTCTTCACAGAATTTCTACCACGCTGCAGCCTTCTGCTTTAATTTTTGCACTCAATAATTCTTCTATACTTAGTAACTAGTTCTATAATTAGTAAAACATTAGTTCCTTTTCACCTAGATTTTTCAACTGACATCATCTCAAACAGTAAAATCACATGCTTACTATCTAGGACATAGTTGTCTACTGCTAAAACAGAGAGCACTGTGAGGTATAGACAAAAGTGCATTGGAACGTGTTAAGAAGCCATGTAGTTTGGTCACTGCTGTTGTTTGCAGTGGTCTTTGACATTAAAAAGATGTTAAGAGTATTTTTAATATCGGTGGGTGAAACCAGCCCTTACAGCACTAATTTTGAGTTGGGGTTTGACATGTTAGCGGCCAAACTCTGAACTACAGGATCATGTACGCATACGTATTGTCGCCTGTTGTTTTCACAAGTGTAGAAATAAAATAATGAAAAAAAAGCTATTTATTCAATAATTTCCAAAGTGCATACAATAATTTGGGATGCACAGGTTTGTTATTCAATAAATAATGTTTTAAAGAAAAGCTACAAATTAAACGCTGGATTGGTAAGTTTCATTTTTAATTAAAGCTTAAGAAGAAACAGATGTATTTTACATGCAGAAAGTGTCATGTTAGCAACCTTGGTTAGGAAAGGCCTACTTGTGCTGCAACTGATAAATTGGTACCACTGGTGCATAACAGTTCAAGAATGTGCATTGCATTCATGCCAGCACACCATCATCACATGGATAACATCTGCAATATTTGAAACTTGCATGGGTATAAGAAACAGAAAAACTGCACCGTTTTATCCTTAGCTTGAAATGAAACAAAATAAACCTAATCATGCACATCAGGGCTCTTGTTGGGCTCAATAGTTTACGCAATTTGATAGGTCATATATGGAAATATTAACACACTATTGAAGAATACAAATTGGGGATTGAAGAAAAATGACATTAACAGAAAAAGAATTACTGTTAGCAATTCCCTGCTGATGACATGCTGCAGTATGACCAATGTTGCACTCAATCAGTCCATTGCTTGTGAAATTAACATCTGAAGCAAGGTGCATCTTTAGCAATAGTAAAACATAAAAAAGGCAAACGTACTGCATTCAGATCTTGAGAGTGGGTTGCCACTTCCAGAATGTGATTAATGGAACCATGTAAGTAGTTTTATACCAGAAAGTTTTGCATTACCCTAATTGATAACAGCAGCAGGTCTAATCACTTCCTGTGGAAGGTTGGCACAACCTCTACCAGAACATATCCACATGTACAGCAGAGTTGTAAAGCCAAAATAACTGATCACTGTGTGACAGGTCCAACAAATGTATCAAATTTCACAAATGTAAAGATCAATTTCCTCCTGACAAACTGCACGTGTAAGCTACAGCTGCTAGATCAAGGTGTAATCAGTACAGGAAGCAAATGTTATGTGGCAATTGCTTCATATAACGTGGACAGGGCATGGTTTCAGCGCTGGATGACATTTGGTTGATTGGAGAGAGAGGTGCTCTCAGCTTATTGCACTGTCCAGAATTCCTTTAGGATGCAAAACTGAAATTTTGAAATCTCTAGAATTCTATTCTGGTCTTCAGTGAAACTGAGAAAGCAAAGTCGTTACTTTTGATTTAATTCTACTCTGCTGTTTCCTCAGGAATTTCTTACCTCAGCAAGTAGTAGCTGTCTGTGCAATAGAGTTTCAAGTTTGACATGTTAGGACACAACTGGAAGAGACAACAGGCTTAGTTGCACACCAGCAAATTGAACCCTTCTGCGGAAAAATCCAAGTACTGACCACAGAAAGGGCAGGATACAGTTGGCTGCACCAGAATCGAAAATGAGAAAAATCAAGATACCTTACATTTCATTAATGCAGCCTGAGATTCTGTGTATGAAGGTATCATTCCAGACCCTTCCTCAGGTGCTCATTGATGATTTCGTGCCAACAGATGAATTTTCTGAGTGTACTAAATAGTAAGAAATGTCTCTTTTGAAATGTATATCAACGATAATGAGGCTCTTCCAGTGCAAACCTCTAATGACATAAATATTTTAATAACAAAAGGTAGAAGCACCAGTACAGGATGAAAGCAAACACAAGTCGGATCCTACAGTACCATGATGGAGGCAATGACATTGACCACATTAATAACTAAGATCGACAGTGCAATTTTAAAACTAAAAGCAACCAAGCAGTTACACATGGATATGTAGGGTAAATTGCCTTTCTTGGGCCCGCATTAGCGACGCAAGTGATGTCTTACATGTCCAACAGATGTCACTGTATGTCATTCTCTAGCTCTAATGTAATGCTGGCAACATATGAATAACTAATGCCGCCAAAGCCGGTAAGATACTCAGCCTCAAGGTGTAGCCAAGGGATTGAGGGCCCTCAGCCTCAAAGCATAGCTGAGGGATGTTTTTTAGAAGAAGAGGAGTGTAGCAAGGCCGCAACTGCGAAGCCATGACAGGGCATACCGAGGGATCTGCGCGTCTAAAACTCAAATTATTCACGTTTGCAGAAATTCCTTACTTTGCGGATTTCACTTCTTATTTTGGTTGGCACTTCCCATTCAGCGTCTGTTTTAGCGGGAAGATGGCTACATTTGTTGTGTTCATATCGCAATTTTCCTATAAAAGTAAAACACCTAAAACAGGAGGGTAGGTGGGTACCAGGTGTTGGAAAGATCACATCTACTTCTACAACGTAATTCATTCCATTATTTCTTACTTCCTTCAGCATTTTCTAGGTGGGCCCAAGAAAGGCAATTTAGCCGATATTTATTTTCTACTTGACTGTAACATAAGATTTATTATGAGATTCATATCATTTTTAACCCTTTATTGGCCTGGTTTCCCTTTCACCAGCACCACAACCGAAGTGATTCGAATAGCTGTGATCGTTAAAGGAAGATGAAATCGACTGGCAATCCATTCAGAACCAAACATCACACACTTGAGTTCCAAGTAAATGTGATCAAATGTACCTGTGGTAAAGAATGGGATAGGCCCAAGTAAAATAATCAGTGTGGTCACACTTACATGCTGATGGTGTTACATTTGACTGTAGTTGCATGAATTTTGTTATTATTAAAAAAAAACCTAGTTTTATTTTTAAAAAAAAAATTTACAATACATTTCTTGAAGGTTAATATACTACATTAGAAAAAAAGGCCAAAAAAAAAAACCACTGTTGTACCAAATATGGTACACCAGGCTAAGAGGGAATAATATTAATATATTTCTGCTATCACATTTTCGCATCTATGATGTCAAAATCTTTGGGTTCCTGCAAAACCATACTAACAAGATTCCATGATACTTATACTGGTTCATATTGGTTAGAAAAACTAAAATGAAAATAACAATATCAACTGAAAATGAAAATTTTGCACTTAAGAGAGGTTATTAACAAAACGTTTCAAATAATATTTTTTGTAAGATCTATTATATTGTTTATGATGATTAAAAGCTATAGAAATAAAATATGTTCCTTTTGTAATACAATGTGAAAACCTATACTGAACTTGCTTGTAACCTAAAAACAAAATGTGTATTTTCTTAGATAAATTTTAAGCCAGACATGTCGTTATTGAACCCAATGAGACTTGATGGATACCCTAACCATGAGAGTTACCTGAACTGCTGGGGGAGATTGCTCCTCCAATCATGGCACCAATACATCGTCCAATACAGAAATGAGCAGCAACAGCCAGTCCTTGTCCAGTGGCTGTAAGATGTCGAGGCACAAGGTGGCGCAGGTACAGAATGGCAGCAAGCCATGCCAGGCTTAGTGTCAGCAGTTCCAATGCCTCACTACACAACAGCAACCACCACGGGCTCCACAGTGCCGACAGTCCTAGTTACAATATAGAGAAACTCTCACATAACATTCACTGTCCACTACATCAATTTGCAGGTACACCTAACATACTTTAGTATTCATGTAGAAGCACTCAGACATATAACAAATATTTTGGAAGTGTGTAATCACACAACAAAACTATATATTACATTCACAAGATACTCTCTAACTACATTTCTACAAACTATTGTTAAAAAAAAGGTTATTCTAACTGCTACATGTTAATCAAGATAAAGATTTGTACAGTACACTTAGGTGGTAGTCAAATCTTTTAAAAGAGGTTGGTAATTGACGGTTTTGAAATTCTGTTTTCTCTGCATGACCATCAATAGTGACTTCAATTGAAAGTAAGTACTCGACAATTCAAACCAATAATAAAGAATATCTCAGATATGGCCAATGCCAAAAATAGATCTGACATAAATTTTATTGTATTGTGACGCAGCGGCTACAGCCCAAGGTTATCAGGAGATATGTGCCAGGCAGAGATAAACAAAGATAAGTAGCACTCTCACCCAGCATAAACATTGGAAGCAATATTGGCAGATAACCAGAATTTTCTGGAAGTTTCTTTCCCCCTGCCTCCAGAACAATTATCCAGATAGTTCTAGAATGTTCTGTGGAAGATTCCATTGGCTATATAAGCAAGCATTATTGTAAGAGGAATCAGAGAGAGGTGAGTCAGTTAGTTAATGAGTGAGTGCATTTCTGGTTTGACATAAAGTGTGGTTCTAGAAGCAAGTTGGTAACAACTGCTGTGACGGGTAGCGAGGGGTTGTAAAAGTCTTGTGTTCAACTCCCCAGCAAGTGAACCCCCCGGAAGAAGTGTCTTTGTCGTGCATATTGCATTATCCCGCTATGCCAAGTAGATTACTTCAATGCAGTGACAGCAATAACATTAATGAAGTGACGCTGTGTGAGGGTATATAGCATGGGAGGTAATGTGGACATGGAATTTGCAGGAATGGTCCTGGGTTCGATGTTAGCTCAGGTTCTCATATGGATCTTGGGTTGATGCCTGTTTATTCCCCGTCACCTTTTTAAAATCTGACTCCTGGTAGAACCTCACATGCATTTCTTTACTGCTGTACTTCATATTATTGCGCCTACCTGCCGACACATTTTTTACTTTCTCTACTACGTATAGAAACATATATTTCACTGGAAATACATGTTTTGAGACCCCCTGAATAAAAAAAAACATCTTTGGAAACATGTCTGTGTATGTGTGAACAACATAACTCAGAAACGAACAATCGGATAAACACCACACTTGGTATTTAGGTTCAGTATCTTCCAGAGATGCGACACAAAGGTTTTCAAGAAAATCCCCCCACCCCAGATTACCCTTTACATGGAACATTTTTTGAAAATTTTAATTTTCCCAAAAATGGCTTTAACGATTTTGATTAAAATATCATATGTTTAAGATATTTTATAAAATGTATATCTTGAATTTTCAGGAAATGTCTCCAAAAGTATTCTTCAATGTGAACAACTTTTGCATAACTGGTAAACCATAAGCGATAGACAAACTTTTACTACACAAAAAATGTAGATCGCGTTAAAATACACAATTTATTTCATATACATTTTTTTTGATGAGTGAACCATTTTCGAGATATTGCTTGTTATTCCCTTAAATTTTTCAATACTTATTTTCTCAAATGGGAATTCGTTATTCATTTTTTTGTCTTGGATATGCAGAGAGTATTAATCTGTGGGAAAGAGAATGGTGCTGCACCTAGCAACCAGCTATTAAGAGATATGTCGATGCTTAAAGGCTACTGTATTTCTATATTGCCGTTGCAAATACAAAACAAGGGGATCATAGTATGCCTTAAGCGATAGTCAGATATTTTTAGAACTGGTCCTATGTGTAAAATGTAATTCCCTTTGCATGTCAAAAGGTCGTTTCTGCAAATGTTTATCTCGATTAACATGAAATAAATGGAGAATAAGAGTTTGTAAAAATAGTTTGTACAAGAGTAGAGAAAGTCATGTGAGTGTAACACATCAGACTTTTTTTTAGAACAACCTCCAAGGAAATACCACGAACAAGTGTTTTTCAAAATTCTCCTGTTTCTTTATTTTGAATTTTCCTATCCCCCATTTTGCTATCACATGATTTCTACCTTCTTCCTTATTGGTTGCCTATGTTAAGTTTCCCGATGAACTCATATGCTTCAGCTATCAGAGCACTGACCTTCCTTTCTACACATCTGTGTTTCAGGCGACCTAGCGGTACACAAACAAAAGCGTATTCTGCCCTCACTTGGCTACAATGCGGATAAACCAACCCTGTTTCCTGCCTGTTGCTTGTGCTGTCTCTTCAACCCATATTCATCTTTACAAGTAACATTCATGTCCCAATCTTATTTAATAATATTATTCCTGCCATTACTAACATTTACTTTCACATTATTATGCTTATCATTTATATTTAGCTATGCAGAATGTACTGTCTCAGTGAAAGTTGAACTAGATTAAAACAGTGGTAGTGAAAACTACTGAAGTGACAGTTTAAAAACTGACAGAGACACAATATGCTTTAACAAGACCTCATTTTTTGTGTAGTAAGATTTAGTATACCAGTTATATACTTTTGAGTTCACTCTCTCTCATGTGGACCTTTTTATTTTCTCTACTACTTACCTACAAAAAGTAGAGGAAGTATGCATTTCACCCAAAAATTCACTATTGAGATTTCACCAGAAATGCATGTTTTGAGGCTCCCTAAATCTATGTGTGTCTCTCTGTGAACAGCATAACTTGAAATCAAAAAGTTGGTTAAATATCGAATTTTGGTATTTAAGTTCAGCATCTTCCAAAAATGTGACAAGAAGATGTTTAACAATCATCCCAACACAAAGGGTTACTTTACAAGGAAAATTCTTCATGATTTCTTTTTTCCTAAAAAATGACTCTTAGTGATTTTGATTAAAATACAATATGTTTAAAATATTTGCATGACAAATAAAATGTATATCTTGAATTTTCTGTGAAGTCATCTTTATTCTGAATAACTTTTATATAACTGGATCCGTAAGAAGTAGACAAAATCTTACTATACAAAACATTTAGATCTCGTTAATGCATACAATTTATGTCAAATAAAAATGTTTCTAGCATTATCCATTTCCGAGATATTCTTTGTTGTTGGTTTGAACTTCTCAATACTTATACTTTTTTCAAGTGGTAAGTTACTATTAATTTTTTCTCATGGTCATGCAAACAGCATGGAATTTCAGTCATCATGTAGGAATCCACTTGTGCTAACCTTGTTATAAGTGGTGTTTATCTGCATTGATACATTCCCCCGCATCACAGGATTGTAATTCATGAACAATAGTCACTCTGTAAGGTTTCAATTTAGTTTAGCAATTGTATGAATCACCCACTTGCTGTGCAATACATCTTAGAGACTTCTTTAGAGAGCATTTGAATGATGCATCAATTTTGTCAATTTTTCCTCTGTTAGAACATGTCTTTTTTGCTTCATAGGCTTAACATTTAGCAATCCCATTGTCCTAAATTTATTAACCAGATATCTGACAGTATCTCTATTTGGAAATGGAATACCAGGAAATGTCTCCTGAAATTGTGCACACACCTGTCTCATGGTTGACTTCTACGTATGGGTCATACATAAAAATTCTTTGCTCAAACATTAAATTTTTTGTACGCTAATACGAAGAACAGCAACAATAATAAGAATACTGTAAAAGTAATTCACACACAACACAGATGTTTGAATACACTTTCACTTTTAACATGCACAATGAACAAACTCTGGTCTTTGCCACATGAACAGAAGGGAGCAACTGACAATTAACATTCAGCATAGCCTTGAGTGGATCATTCACTGTAAGTGAACTAGCAGAGCAATACCAAGGTCACTGCAGTGCAAGTGAATCACGTATACACGTGATTGTGGCTGGCCGCAGAACGACTGCTCTGTAGATAGAAGAATTTGCTTCTATAAGACTACTTTTCATTTTTCTTTTCAGATCAATGTATTTTCAGTGAAATCTCGATATCAAATTTAAGAAGGAATACAATACTTACTCTATGTACGTTAGTAACTGATAGAGACAATAGCAAAGTATTACACGAGTGATTTATTGATATGCAGAGATCCAATGAACCGGCTGGGTGGCATTTTTCCGGTTTGTAATGGCGGTGTGCATTGCCATCTGTGGCTATCATAGAGTGACGCTGATGCAAGCATACAAAAGTTTCCTTAGCTATGTTTAAAAGCTTTACATACCACTATTATAAAAGGAGGTGCTGAAACTGGCCACTGTTGTTGCCATACATTTCTTTAAGAAATTATCCATTACTTACAATAATTTATGTTGCAAAATACTGACAAATCCGTAGTGAATATTTTGTTTTAATTCTTCCAGGGTATATAATACGTTTTAATTTACCCCAGAGATAAAAGTCGCAGGGGGCCACAAATCTCATTAATAATTCTGTCTTCCTCAAACACATTTTCAATTGTTCTTATCAAAATATTGAGCTGTATGGACTATGGTAGTCCTGTGGAAAACAGACAAACATATCTGATGTGTTACACTCACATGACTTTCTCTACTCTTGTACAAACTATTTTTACAAACTCTTATTTTCCATCTATTTCATATTAATTGAGATAAATATTTGCAGAAACGATCTTTTGACATGTAAAGAAAATTACATTTTAAACATGGTGACTATTTCTAAGAATATTTGACTATGACTTAAGGCCTACTAAGTTCTCCTTGTTTTGTATTTACAAGGGCAATACAGAAATACAGTAGCCTTTAAGCACATACATATCTCTTAACAGCTGGTTGCTAGGTGCAGCACCATTCCCTTTCCCACAGATTAATACTCTTTGCATATCCAAGACAAAAAAATCTGATGTGTTACACTCACATGACTTTCTCTACTCTTGTACAAACTATTTTTACAAACACTTATTCTCCATCTACTTCATGTTAATCGAGATAAACATTTGCAGACTCTATCTTATTGCTAATTTTCTTGTAGATGTAAGGGGATAATATATTTAAAGGGCAATTTGGAAATACAGTAGCCTTTAAGCACATACATATCTCTTAATAGCTGGTTGCTAGGTGCAGCACCATTCCCTTTCCCACAGATTAATACTCTTTGCATATCAAAGACAAACAAATGAATAACGAATTCCCATTTAAGAAAATAAGTATTGAAAAATATAAGAGAATAACAAGCAATATCTCGAAAATGGTTCACTCAACAACAAAAATGTATATGACATGAATTGTGTATTTTAACGCGATCTATATTTTTTGTGTAGTTAAATTTTCTCTATCTCTTATGGTTTACCGGTTATGTAACTGTCGTTCACAATGAAGAACACTTTTGGAGACATTCCCAGAAAATTCAAGATATGTGTTTTATTTGTCATGACAATATATTAAACCTGTGATATTTTAATCAAAATCGTTAGAGCCATTTTTGAGAAAATTAAAATTTTCGAAAAATCTTCCATGTAAAGGGTATCCTGGGGTGGGGGGATTTTGTTGAAAACCTTCGTGTCGCATCCCTGGAAGATATTGAACCTAAATACCAAGTTTGGTGTTTATCCGACTGTTCGTTTCTGAGTTATGCTGTTCACAGACACACACACGGACAGTTTCCAAAAATGCTTTTTTTGGATTCAGGGGGTCTCAAAACATGTATTTCCGGTGAAATCTCGTTATCGAATTTTTGGATGGAATACAATACTTCCCCTACTTACTATACGTAGTAGAGAAAGTAAAAAAGGGAGCAAAACTGTATTCACATATGTGAGGGCATTCAATGGTTGACTCAAAAAAAATGGGCCCTATAATTTGTCCTCCACTCATGGCGCAACAATTTTTTTGTCATGGAAGGGTATTTTATGAACAATATTGGGATTGTCAGAGCTCCAATAATGATATTTTGTGTACACATATCCATGAGGGTAGAACCAGGCCTCATCTGAGAAAAATCATTAAATATGGGTATAGTTCGCCATTGTGTGCCTATGTGCAGGATCACCTGGTTGAAGAGCATGTGCCATAGTTATTTTATGTGGTTTTAAGTTCAACAATTTAGTAGCTCTTTGCACAGAGCCAAAAGAAATGCCTGCCTGTTGTGAAAGATACCTAAGTGATTTCTTGGGGGAAGTCTACAAACAATGACCGATGTCTAATGTTTCTTCGGTAAGAATGTTACACTGTCTGTTATGTTTTCTAGACTGAACACTACCTGTGGCCTGAAATTTATTATACAGATTATAGATTGTTGTATGGCCTAGAACCTTTACACTCATTGGAAAGGTATAATCAGATGACTGAAAAATTCAATGCCATAGCTGGGATTTGAACCACGGATCTCAAATCCCGGCTATGGCATTGAATTTTTCAGCCATCTGATTATACCTTTCCAACCCTGTCCAACACATGGCTTGTGTGAAAGAACAATTAATTCCTTTACACTCATTGTTCAAATGATATTTGCAGTTGACGAGCTGACTGTGTTAACACATGTGAATCAACATAAATACTGTTGTGCAATAGTAAACATATACTCAGCCATAACTGTGACTAAATACAGGACACAGCAGTAAATAACTTGTAACAACTGAACTATACTGCATCATGCTGAACACAATACTGTAGAGGAGAGCCAGAGTCGGGAGCGTGACCTTGATTGCAGCTGTGGTGAGTAACACGTGTCCACAAGCCAAGTGGCTCATAGTTCATCGGATCTCTTGTTACTTCTGAATATATACGATACTGGATAGAGAGTCATCTGACTGTTACACTTTAGTATACCTTACATACTACTGGAAAGCTGAGTAAATTCAATGCCATGCCAGGATTTGAATAATGGACCTTCCGCTTTGTGCCTGGTTACTCTAATCAACTGAGTTACCATGACAACATTAAATTCCCCAACTGACTTGCGTTTCCCAACAATCCACACTCAAAATTCATTTTAAGATATTCCAATGTCATAAGCATTTTAAGTCCCGGACTTCATAGTTTAACCAACCTTTCCAACGTTGTCTACACATGGCTAATGTGAAAGAATAATTAATTTACATCTACATATCAATAAGAGTTCAGAGTTATATACCTGTGTATCGTATGATGTAGAAGATGAAGGCGATGATGAGCAGGTTGGTGTGGCCGCAGTAGTCGACAATGTGTTCAGAGTACCACATGAAGGGAATAGCAGGCAGGGCCCCAGCAGTAAGAGTGAGAGCAATCAGCACGTCTGAACCTTGTAGCTCAGTCAGATGCCTGTACACAAACAAGATAAAGCAATAGGTTTGTATGTTGCTTATAGGCTCCTCCAACCTTGCACCAACTTCAACCAAATTTAGCATACATATTCTTTATGACAAGAGTAAAACTACTGTGGGGGTGCTATCATAAGAAACCAACACTAACAAAAGAGGGGACCAAAACTGTTTGGTAGAAAGAAATTTTTAGGTTATTTTGGCATAAATGGGCCTGTTTTCTTAATACTTTTGTAAAACAAAACAACTATTTATGTTCTCTTCATTGTTTTAAGATTGTTGTAACATCCATCAATGGGGTAGAAAATGTTCGGTGGTTGACAATTTTAATGATATTTGGCATGAATGGGCCTGTTTTCTTAATAATAACAGGATAAATGTTGGTGTCTTCATTCTTTTAGGGTTAGTAAGACAACAAACAACCCCTAATGGAGGATAAAATTTTGTATGGGAGACAATTTTAAGATTTTCAGCATGAAAGGAAAATTTAGTAAAATGAAGGTAAAGTAATGAAATTAAAAAACAAATGAATATCAGCAATGTTCTAATTGAATAGATGCTCACAAAGATACGCTAACCATCAGTTTAAAAGGAAAATTAGTTACATGCTTTGATCTACTGCAGAAAGTGCAATACATGTGCTCTGAGTTCAACTAACCTTAAGGAAATTACGTGTGAGGAGTAAACCTCAGGTTTTGGGTTAAATAAACCAAAATTAGTCTACATCTTCATGTTTTACTTAAAATATTAATGTATGGAAGGGATTTTGTGGTGACTAAAATTCGTAATTGATCACTAACACCCATTTTAACATTTCAGAGCCTAAAAGTGATTATTTTAACAATGAGAAAGTATTGATATAATGTGCATGGTTTAATTCAAAGACTTCTTAATACGAATGTTGTAAGAATGAATCTTTTTCCTGGTTTATTCAGGACTTTAACTGGTAGATTCAATCATTTTTAGAAAGAGAAACAGAATACTTGCTCCCTCTAGATCTCTTGGTACTGGTCGGTGACTGCAGTACAACAGAAATCCCTTCCAAAGAGCAAGCAGGTTCAGTGGCAGATTTTCCAGTGTTAACGATTCACATACCTCATCCCCTTCATTATCAAATGCTCCAAGTTGATTTCCTTGGAGAGCTTTCCAAAAAACTAATCCCCTTTCTTAAACCATCAGGTTTCCTAGCAAAAAATGTGAATCTCACTTCCATGACTTTTGCTGGCCACAATTTTTAACAGCCTCACCCACTCCTACGTAACGTCTGGCGCCCCATATTTCCAAGTTTAAACTTTTTTCTGCACACTATACAGTAGGCTTCAAATTCATTGCCCAGTACATCATTAAGCCATTCTACAAACTCAAGATTAAGCAATGGAGGAGGGGGAGACCAAAGTCTTATGATGGAATCTGAAACTGCAGTTACGAAAAGATGAATGACTTTATCTCTATATTACATGTGAAAGCATTTATATACATATCAGCTCTAGAGGTTTTAGGTCACGATGATACATGAGTACATTTCCACCGTCACCTATTCAGGAAGTTCTGAGTGTGTCTTTTTTCAACTTCATAAGCTTACATTATGTATTAGCAACCTTAAATTAACAATTTAAGACATAATTAAAATGCTTTTGACCATTATAATTTATTAAATTTACTGTTTGTGTATGTTTTAATGCATGCTAATTAATTGCACTTTTAAATTTATTTGATTTTAGAAAGTGAAAAATATTTTAGATACATAAAATCAAACATTTATCTTGTGGGAACTGTATTTTTAGGTGCCTAAAACTGTACCTTTAGTGCGCATTTTATTCATTTTAGAGCCTATTTTAGGTGCCTAAAAACCTGGTCTAGTGATGAATAAAGATGAGGGGTTTGTGTGCAGCACAAAATACACATTGACTCAACAGCAAGCATACATGGAAATACAGGTAAACAACTAAGGGTAGTGCACCCAAAAGAAGTTGCAAATATCCAAGGGCATAACAGTAATAGAAGAGGTGTCAGAAAGCACCTCCACGACCTTGCACAAAATCATCAGACGATAGCATAGTGGCCATTAACCTCCTGCGATGTTGAAAGAAGCTTCTCACAGTTAAAAAAACTGTTTAAGTGATCAACACCAACTTAGACATTCAATATTTAAGAATGTCTATAGTAGTGCAGTGCAATTCAGGTTGTGATGGCTCTGAAGCTATGGATGAATCAAAGTTTCTTCTTCTAACTTTACTAATGTTTTAACATATCCCTCATATTTGTATACTGACATCTCCTAGACCTTGCATTTTCACACTGGTTTGTATATGTCAGAAGTCAACACGGACACTGCGCATACAGCTGTATAACGTCTAAGCACATGCACCCTTCATCTTTAGTGATGAGATACAAAGTTAGAAATTTGAAAACATGCTACAGTAAAACCTGCTTTTAACGGACCCCTTGTTACACGGAAATCTGTCTTAAACGGAAATAAAATATTTCATGGTCGCATGAATTTTGGGGTGAAAAACATGCTAAATTCCCTTTATTAAACGGAAACTGTTTTACGCAGACAACAGAAACTTTCCAGTTCCGGAATGCAGAGTTTAGAAAATATTCAGGCACCCTCTGAAAGTCTACATTGTCTGCTCTGATGTTTAAGTTGAAATGTGACCATTTTGCTGCTACCTGACCAGTCTAGGAAGGGGTGCGCTAATGACAGTCCAAATATTGAGAAACCTTCACACTCATCCATTAGTTAAGTTAACAATAAGCACGGCTGATTGTCTTTTATTGTCTCTTCCCTTCCCATTTCCTGCTCTAATGATTTGTCAGACAGCATAGAATACAGCTCTTAACAGTACACCTCTAAACTTACTATACAAAGGTGATGATTTAGTTCAACAGTAGTCACCACGGCTTCGAAAACAAGAGTTGTGTTAGATCTTAACACGACAGTGAAAGTGATTTATGCTAAGGAACGCCATAAATTGAGTGTAAAGCGGATGATGGTGTTCAACATAGGCAAAACTCAAGTTTATGAGATTCTAAAGAAGAAAACAGAAATTCTGAAGTGGTGGGAAAATTGTGCTAATGGAAAAATAAACAGAAAACTGAAAACCAGGACGTTAATGAAATAGTGTGGGAGTGGTTCGTTAGTTTTAGGGCAAACAGTCACTGCATTTCGAGGCCTATGTTACAGGAATATGCTAAAAAGGTAGCTGAAAAACTGGTTAAGACTGAATATAAAGCATCTAATGGATGGTTGGAGAGTTTCCGCAAAAGGCATCACATAGTTTTTAACAAACTTTGTGGTGAATTGAATCAAGTTAATATTGAAACCATTGCTGATTGGACTGCTAAATTACCTTCAATAATCAAAGGATACGAACTTGAAAACATAGCAAATGGTGACGAGACGGGACTTTTCTTCTGTGCGTTACCAAATAAATCATTGTGTTTAAAAGTAACCTATCTAAACGGAAAACCTATCTTTAACAGAAATGTTCAAGAGACCCATTCAATTCCACTGAAGACAGGTTTTTACTGTATTTTGTTTTGTTATAACAAAATTAGGCTCACTTGGCACTTTAGAGGCCATGTACATGGCACAACTGTGTAAGATGGCTGTATTGCTTCCTAAATATGGTAGAATCTGTGGGTGATTTCTTTTTGTCATTTACAAAGGTTGACTTTTCTTTGTTCTGATAGAATGATGGTTAGTTCATTTTTGTATTTAAGCATTAAACCAAATGGAAAATTGAATGCTTTATTCAAAACCTTCAAAGCCTTGAAAAAAAACTGGCTGCTAGGTAATAATTAACACCTGTGTTATGATATAAGAATTGTCAGGAGTATTTTCCTTTTTATTATTACACTTGTATGCAACCTTTAACATCTAAGGTCAAATCTCCGATGGACAATTCTTTGTAATTAAAATATTTATTTAAAAACAGTCCATGAAAATGAATTACATATGAGATCTATCTAGATCAATTTCCCACCCTACGTGTGCCGGGAATAGCACATTGAATTTATATTGTGACTATGAATTAAAAACACTGCTATAGCTCTCTAATTGCAAACTTAGAAAACAAAATGAAACGAATAAATAACTCTAAACAGCACAGGCTAACAAAATTTAATGTTCATCATTAATTAGAAACATATTAGAATGATGGTTTTGTAAGAGGAATGAAATATAAGGATAATCCCAAATGCACACATAAACTTTCCTAGTTTCTAGGAAACCAGCTATTAGTCACTTAGCACTATAGAATGGAGTTTACTTGTCTGCACTTACCATGACAGATATGAGTCCAGGGCACTCCAGAATATACCCAACAAAACAAGAACCACTGTCAGTGCCAGCAGCTCACAGCCATGTCGACGGACAATGAGCCCTGTTGAACCACGAGCATGCCACCACCAGCTGAGTGGACCAATAGGCAGATTACTTGCGAACAGTGTCACGGCAGAGGCACAAAACAGCAGCAGGGCACAGAAGGCAAACTGCGGCCAATATGCAGGTCCTCCCAGTTCCATGGATGAAATAGCTGCAGCAATGGGGCTGAATATGGCCAGGCCCAACCAACCAAATGCCAGCTGTCGTCCCACATCTCCTCGGCCCAGATTTGTTTCCCAAGTTGCTATCACAGTAGCCGCAGCAAGGAGAGCAATGCCTGCCGTGGGGAACATGTCGGCTACGGAGCGAACCTGGCAATCAGAATGTTCTTTACATTATCACATATTAAAATTAAGGTTTTTAATTTGATTCAAACCAAAACAAGAATGGAGGAGGTTTAAAACACAACACAAGAGAAAGACAAACCAAACATCAACACACGTTTCTATTTAAATTAGAACATCTAGAACTGGTTTCACCAACTGATGTTGAAAACACTAACATCTTGTTTGCTAACATTATGTTAAATCTCTCCTGCTTTATCAAGCTTTTACACAGAATTGTTACCTAACATCTTGTTAATGTCAAAGACAACTGCAAATAACAGCTTCTGGGAAGGTGGTGACCGAACTAGATGGCTTATCAATGCGCTCCAATGCACTTTTTCTAAGGATCACGGCACTCTCTGTGTCAGTAGCAGAAATAGTTACATTCATAGACAATTGCTATGTGATTTCCCTGACTGTTTAAGGTTAGAATCGCAATGTCAACTGAAATATAAGTGCAGAGGAACTAATGAATGTTTCAGTGTTTGAAAACGTGTGTGTTATTATAGAACTGGTTGAGAAATTATTGAGTGTTAGTATCTTAAGCGATAAGAATGCAGCTTAGAAGAAAATCTGCAAGGAATTTAATTGCAGCGCATGCATTTCTCCCAGGTCCAGTAAACAAGTGTGGCGCTTTTATGCTAACATAAAACACAGCAACAAAACAGCCAGGTACAAAAAGCATTTAGAATGGTTTAAAACCACACTGAAACCAAACTGCGTAAAAATGTGCTATCACGGATTAAGGATCAAGGAAACACCAACAAAAATACTGTTTTCTTCACAAATGTTCCAGATAAATCCACAAATGGTAGCTTTGGAAATGACAACACTAACAGCTACCATTAAATGAAAGGTGCCAGTAGCTTAAAATCTCAGAGGAATTACACTTGTACCATAGGAGAAAGAGGCATGTTTCTGTTGGTGGTATTCTAACCTCTTTCATGTTTTGTATAAAATAAGCTCACAACCAGTTTGAACAGCCTGTATTGCTTTAAACATTCCTCCTTTTGCAGGTTTTCAAATTTATTATGATGCACGGCTCTTCTTCGGTTAGGAATGGCATTGAAAAATGCCAAACACAGCAAACTCGCATCAATGGTTTGGGGCAGCCATTTTCCAACTCCTAACTTTTGCTAAAGCGTATGGCAATGTTAGCTAAACATTGAGTTTAGCCAATATTAAAGCTAACATTATACAATTGAAACAGAATTTGCATTAACTTCAATGTTAAAATTTACAAGGTGTCTTTCCTACTGCCTTGAACGTTTAAAATTCCAGTATAAGTTTTGATAAAATTGCAATACTGCATCAAGTCATATTGCAATAAAAATACAGCAGTATTCAAATGCATGTTGTGGCTAGCTTAACTTTTTTACTGATTTTATTTGTTTCCACACACATAATATAAACCTGTCTTTATTATTAGTTGCTGTACCTGATGTTGCATGGGTGGGTTTTTAAATCTCTAATGGTGTATATATTAAATGTACGCTCTGTATTCTTTATAAATTATTGTACAATGATCTGAAGGTTTTTTTATGCTGATTTCTCCCCATTACTCTTAGAGCAGTAATTTCATAAAACTAATAATGGACCAAATATTCACTAATATTGTCATGGCTACCCCTACAGTGGCAGGGGTGGTGAGTTGTGCATCGGGTCCTGCCGTGAGCCAGACCCAGGCACTGCTGTACTCTTGCATTTTTGGGGGTAAGGGGGCTCCTTGCTGAGTCAACGGCTGTCTGCTAGCATGTCCTCTGCCCTTGGCGCTGTTAGAGAAACAGCAAGGGGTTCACAGGGAAACTTGAATACACTTACTCTATGGGAGGATACAGGACAGGGATGCAAGTATGACTGAGAGAACCCAGACTAAAGCATCCTAAGCCTCACTGCTAAGATGTGAGAAAGAGTTTACTAACAAACATGGCTCTGGGCCAAAGGAAGTTACAAATTAATTAAAAGATGTAAGAACACACCTGGGCTGAAGGGTGGTGGAGCATGGTGATTGGCAAATATCAGCAATAAAAGAAATTTTTTAACACATGGATTTTCAAGAAACCAAGCGATGCAGGCTCCGGTGCAGCACAAGATAGAATCCCCCCAAGTGACCAAAACTGATGGTTTTTAAAGCAAAATTCAATCACTCATGCAATACATCACTCGATAGGTTAGCGTACTGACCGCCACTCAGTGATCTTCTGATCATTACCCTAAGTCTGACACAACAATTTCTGTGCCTCGCCAGTTGACTACCATATGGTAGCTTTATGTTCTGGGTTTAACAATTTAGGATTGTCTGGCCAAAAGTTATACATTAATTACTATAATAATGCTACTGCCAAATGCACCGTGACAATATTCACATAAATGGGAGTGAAATATCAGCAGATTCTGTATTTATCTTAGCCTCCCACCACAGCTATCTTCAAAACTCTGAAAATGTTAGGGGTGAAAGAGTATCAAAAAATATGAGTCATTTTATATAAAATGAAAACTTATGAAACAATAGATATCATGAAAAACAATGATGTTCAAAACCTACTTATTTGATTAACAAGATCTTCCAAGAATCAATGACCCGAAAATTTAACCTATAATCAGTGTTACATTGATATTTCATCCAATTTTTTCAGTATATAATCACAAATTACAGTATTTTCAGTATCAGCAGACACCCTGATTTAACATCAGTTGCTGAAACCAGCCCTAAATGTGAAAGTCACATTTTTATAGATTAACTTAATAAAGTTAAATAACGACTAAACATGAAATACATGGAGAAAAAAATAATGCGCAGAGAAAGTGATGTGAATGATTTTCATTACACTTGCACACAAATGTTCACTTACAACAAGGTAGGACCAGAAGGTGAGCACAGGATCTCCCTTGATCTGCTGACACTGGTTGTCACCCAGCAAGTATTTAGGGCTGTTTGTCTGCTCCACGTTGCACTGAATCCTGCATGTTGATGGAAGTGTGGACGGGATACGACACGAGAAGTGTTTGCCACCGCTGTATAGAGCATACTGACACATCTCACCCCGGGGGTTCTCCCCATCGTTGCTGTCCAGACTTGCGTTCAACACAATCCCTGTACTGAACTTGGTATACACCTCGCACATCACGTTACCATTCTGATGAGTGTAACACAGGTGTGGTAGATCAGACTCTACTGTCTGGCGTCTCTTACGCTTGGCAGGGCTGCCATCCCCTGATGTTTCATCCTGAAAATGTACATGCTTTATTAGTATACAACAAAGCTCTGCTTAAATTACTGTGGTAGATATTCACCTCCGTCTCTCCCACTCTTTCCCTCATTCAACCCTTCCTTTGACTACCTTCATTTACATTTTCTCCCTCTCCTCTCTGTGCAACTTACACATCATGTGATGTTTAGAAAACTGATAATAAAAGTGCTTGAGAATATCAATCTTGGACAGCAACAAAAAGTGCTATAAACATGGTTAATGAAGTGCCTAAGAAGGAGAGTAAGGAAGACTCGTAGAGAAATGACAGAAGAATTGCAACTTCCAGCCATAAGCAAGAGGATAGAAGATAAGAAGCAACTGATATGGTTTGGACATGTAAAGAGGATGCTTGCTATATAGTTTATGGAAAGGAACCTAGGACCACATAAGAAGAGGGAATTGCAGATTGCAGCTACACCTTTTTCGCTATAAGCTGAAAGGAGAAGTAAACAAAACTTAAATGTATCACTCTGCCAAGCACATGGCGGCAGCACCACGTGGAGGATGACATAGCTTGGGGATCATTCGCTTTTAAACATTGTACGTCTTATTCCTATATTTTGCCTTACGTCCTAAACACATAAGTAGATAAATAAAAGTTGTATCTGAAGAGTTCTGCTCTTAACTTCAGGCTTTAAAAATCATTCATTTAATGATAATATCAGTACACCACTATTGCTTTAACCTTTTATAGTCAACAAGTTAAGAAAACGATCAGCACTATTGGTTAGAAAACAAATGCGAACCAAGCAACAATTCTGCATCACTAACAAAGAAGTTCAATTATTTCTAAATAATGGCCAACCATATTCATTGCAGATTAAAGGTGGGTGGGTACTTTTCACAGAATTTGTTAAAAGCAATTTAACACAATTGCCTTCTTTCCATTCCTGCATTTGTTTTTCACAGTGGCAGAGCACCACATTGCAAAAGAACACTGACGGCTTATCCAGAAACCGGAAATTAATTGCAGGCACGTGCGCATAACCTCTTAAACCCTCTGCTATAACGCTTCATGTAGTTATAGGTGAATCTGAACAAACACATTTAGTTTCATAAATTGAACTGTTACAATAATGAGTGTTTTAAATTTCTCTGCACGAGAATAACCACAAAATGTTACAATCTGAACCGAACTGTTTTTGTAGAGGAAGAGACGACGTGCTAAGTGGGAAATGTTGTACTTTGCCCACCACCACTTGTCACGTGGGTTTGTTTACTTCTCCTTTCAGCTTATAGTGAAACCACTTTAGTAAATGAAAAACATTGAACCAAGTAAGCAGAGTGACAGAATTAAAAAGATACATCCGAGGCAGTCCAAAATTAAGTTGAGTTTTATTTATGGACGCTCTTTAACTGCTGTGGTTCTTACCGTCCCATTCTATATTGGGCGTGAAAGACT
Source organism: Deroplatys truncata (assembly GCA_030765065.1). Lineage (NCBI taxonomy): Eukaryota > Metazoa > Arthropoda > Insecta > Mantodea > Mantidae > Deroplatys > Deroplatys truncata. The sequence continues at coordinate 18,219,419 of CM060975.1, read as the reverse complement.
GGTAATTTTGCTCAGAGGCCTCTTTATCTGCCTTGAGGTTCTTTTATGTGCCATATATCTACGACACAGGACCACCGGCTTTCCTTCCCTTCTGGAGGAAGCCATGCTAAGGATTTTTATGCCCGAAAAACTCCATCGCCCTCTGGCAGGTTTGAACCCATGACCTCGGGAACTAGAGGCTAGCACGGTAACCACTACACCATGGAAGACAACCCTGAGGCAGTCCCCTAACACCACAACGGTGGTAATAGGGAACATGAAGAAGAAGAAGAAGAAGAAGAAGAAGAAGAAGAAGAAGAAGAAGAAGAAGAAGAAGAAGAAGAAGAAGAAGAAGAAGAAGAAGAAGAAGAAGAAGAAGAAGAAGAAGAAGAAGAAGAAGAAGAAGAAGAAGAAGAAGAGAATATTAGTCCAAAACACTAGCCTTGAGCAGTTAAAATAGTTTAGTTTGCTCTGTACATGCCATAATAAAATATGGCCAAATATTTTGGGGTATTTCATCAGAAGCTAAGACAGTAAACACAACATTTTATGAGAAATACTAATAATATGCACTTAATTTCCACCTGAACAAATCTCTATAAAAAGGAGTTCAATATTCCACTATAGAAATTCATAATTCCCTTACAAATTCTATAAGAGCTACAGAAAATTATAATATATTTAAATCAACCTTTTTTTGCTAGACCACTGCTTTTACTCATTTGATGAGTATTTAGAATTTAATAAATTTCCATTTTTATGTTTATTACAATATAATTATGTTTCAATTTCTACATTTGTATCATCTTATGTAAATTATTATTAACTAAATAGCATATATAAATTAATAACATTAATATTTACACACCTTGTATATATTATTGATAAATTTTACTAAAACAGCCTTGACGACTTTGATTAAAATGTCATATGTTTGACATAATGGCATGAAGAATAAAATGTATATCTTGAATTTTCATTGAATAGCCTCTCAAGTGCAGTTTATTTGACTGAATTTTCTATAACTGGTAAACCATAAACAATAGACAGAATCTACTACAGTAAAAATGTACAACTACTTAAAATATATCAAATATATTTTTTCATAGTGTCACCTGTTTTTAAAAATATTACATATTATAAGTTTACACTCTTCCTATGTATGAGTGTGCTATCTGAGATACGTAAAAAGTTTGTGATTCTTTCCTTTCTCTCCATCACAACAGCTTTCGTCTCCTAGCCTGCAGTCATAGGAAACTATACTTGCTATACAACAATCATACAAGCATCACTAGATAAATGTTGAGATGTGAAACATTGGTCACCTGTAGGTAAAGCATTGTTGCTGAGAGTTGTAATGGTAGCAGGCAGATCTTTGTTGTGTCATTCATGTTCCTGCATTTTATGTTTTATGTCTACAACGTGTAAACATCCTTGTAAGTGCAATGGAGATTCAGAGAGAGCATTTTCTTGCAAAGAACTTGTATGATTTCAAATGTGACTTAAATGAAATAGTCACTTGAGCATTTGAGGAAAGCTTTAGGGGACTTTTCTCCTTCACGTGCTACTGTGTTCGGCTGGTTTGGAGAATTTAAGAGGGGAGGCAATCTCTTAAAGATGAACAGATGAGTGACAGACCAACAACAGCAGTGATTGAGAAGAAGGTCACTTCTATGGAAACAATGATCAGGGAAGATCCAACACTAACCTACAAGGAGATTGACCTTCACCAAGTGTTTCAAACATCATTCATGTAAAGATGGGTGTGCCCCATAATTTGTCTGAAGTACAGAAGCTCCACAGAGTGGACTGGTGCCAAGAAATGCTGCACAGTCTCGCTATGTTTCAGATATTATTGCAAGTGATGATATATCAGTTTGATCCAGAAATAAAATGCCAGTCCTCCAGTTTGGTTTTCCCTGAATGTCAAACCACCTGTCAAGTCAAGGAATGTGGGAAAGAAAATGTTGCCTCTTTCTTCTTCACAAGTGGTTATGTGGCAACAGTTGTGTTACAAAATCAGAGAATGGTACAAAGAAGTTTGCCTTCCAAAAGTGTTTCAGAGAATGTGCAAGGAATTAAGACATCCACCCTATAGTCCCGACCTGGCACCTTGTGATTTCTCCCTGACTTTGAGGTTACTGGTTTTCTAGCCCCAAGCGCATGGGGAGCTATGTTCAGTGCAGGAAATTGAGTGGCGTAGCTGCATACAGTGCCAGGGAGGATACTTCGAGAAACTAGCATAAACAAAATGTTTCTAGTACTCATTATTTGTTTTCTCAACAATTATCAATTATCTCTTTGGCCACCAAAAAACAATTACACCATCAAAAACCTACTAAACTCCAAACTAAAAGATGACATCCCACAGGAGAACAAACCAGGAATATACCAGATCAGCTGCAATGACTGCGAAAAAATCTACATTGGGCAAACCAAGAGAAATATAAAAACAAGAACAAAATAACACTTCAGTTACATAAAACAAAACCAGGAAAATAAATCAGCAGTAGCTTGGCACTTTTGAAGAGACAAACACACCATAGACAGAAACCCAAAAATACTTAAAAACATCTCAAGAAAAGCAGAACTTACAACTTGGGTAAACATTTATATTTGGAAAAACAGAAACCGCACTTATAATTTTGAAACCCCGCCAGGAGACTTACTTTTGAAGAAGTTCTTCTAACCGCCACCAGAAACCAAGCTAATAACCAAGATGAAGGGGGCGGGCAGTCGACAAGGAACTGAGGATGGGAGCAATTAGCTCTGAAACATGTATTCATTATAATAACAAGTAAATGATGTAGTGTTACAATCGACTCAATAATTACTAATTATCTAGTGACCATATAAGGAAAACAAAACAACATCAACAAACATTATTAAAAGCGTGTACTCACAATTATTCCACTACCACCTTCCCCGTCATCATCTTCATCTTCCTCATTGTTCTCTGTCGGCTCTTCTTCCTCTTCTTCCTTTAGCTTAACGTTCTGAGATCTTTCTGTCTCTTCTTCCTCTTCCTCTTCTTCGAAAACTGGGTCATTTTCTGGTGGAGGTAAGTATGATGACTCCTCCTCCTTGGGTCCATCAACACTTGGCGATGGTTCTGGTTTGTCAATAGTAACGCTGCCACAGCTGTAGAAGCAGTCACTCAGGTTTACCAACCCTATCTGCAAAACATAGCCATTATTTTAGTATTATTATACTCTCTGTGCTTTTACTCAGACTACCACTTAAGTATATTATGTAAGCAAGTATTGTATTCCACCCAAGAACTTGATATCAAGATTTTATTGAAACACATCTTTTGAAGCCCCCTCAAAAATTAATACATAAACATAAATTACAAAAGAAACTTTTTATGTGTCTGTGGACAGCATAAATAAGAAAAAATCTGATGTGTTACACTCGCATGACTTTCTCTACTCTTGTACAATCTATTTTTACAAACGCCTATTCTCCATATGCTTCATATTAATCGAGATATCGAGATGTCAATCTTATTGGTAATTTTCTTGTAGATGCAAGGGGAATATGGTAGCTTTTAAGCGATAGTCAAATATTTTATCGCTGGTTGCTATGTGGCGCATTCCATTCTCTTTGCATGACCAGGACATAAAAAAAAGGAATAACGAATTTGAGAAAAAGTATAAGTATTGGAAAATTTAAGGAAATAACAAGCAATATCTCGAAAACGGTTCACTCAACAAAAAAAATGTATATGATATAAGTTGTGTATTTTAACGCGATCTACATTTTTTGTGTAGTAACATTTTGTCTATCTCTTATGGTTTACCAGTTATGCAAAAGTCGTTCATAATGAAGAATACTTTTGGAGACATTCCCAGAAAATTCGAGATATACATTTCATTTCTCATGACATTATCTTAAACATATGATATTTTCATCAAAATCGTTAGAGCCATTTTTGAGAAAATTAAAATTTTCGAAAAATGTTCCATGTAAAGGGTAGTCTGGGGTGGGGGGATTTTCTTGAAAATCTTCGTGTCGCATCTCTGGAAGATACTGAACGTAAATCCCAAGTTTGGTGTTTATTCGACTGTTAGTTTTTGAGTTATGCTGTTCACAGACACACACACACTCACACACACACACACACACACACACACACACAGACACACACACAGACACACACACGGACATGTTTCCAAAAATGCTTTTCTTGGATTCAGGAGGTCTCAAAACATGTATTTCCGGTGAAATCTCGGTATCGAATTTTTGGGTGGAATGCAATACTTCCCCTACTTACTATACGTAGTAGAGAAAGTAATTAAATGTTGGGAGTGTCTACTACCAACTTGGTCCACAACCTGGGCTCTCTTGAGTGGCCTAACAGCCTGTAAGCTCTAAAGCTGGACCTTGGTTGTGTACCAAACGTGGTGGATGACCAGAACCTGACCCGCAGTGTTGGCTGACTACCAACACACTGATCAGGCCTGTCTCCAAATAAAAAACCAACTCCCCAACCCTAAGATGTTAAGCAACCCATGCTAATGGGTACATGGGAGATGTGCCGTTAACAGAGCCTCTGAGATCCTTACGACCTCTCAGAGTAACCTAGGGATATGGGGCTCTTCTGGATGGATCTGAGAAATCCCTAGCTAATCATGGGAACCATAGAAGATCTGTTAAACCAGAGGTCTCCTTATCAAGAGACTGCGAGAAATCTGTGATTAAACCTGATGTGGCTGGACCCGCAAAAGCGGACCCCCCCATCACCAAGACTAAAGTGAAGGAGACAGGAACTGCCACTCCTGGAGATATGGAGAAGCAGGTCTTGCATCCAAAACCGGAAGTCCCGTACAGGGATACTGAAAGTATTACAATTAAAAGTGCTCAAAAGGGCAGGTTAAGCTATGGTGATTTCATTCATTCAGGCAAACCTGCAACACAGCATTACCGCCTCACGAGTTCTCTCGAGTAATGTAACAAGGTATGATTTACATGTTGCCATGATACAAGTAGGGTCTTATCATGTGGCTAAATATAAAAGGTTTTACTATTTTCAGTGCTTCGTCTGAGGTAAAACCTAGGGCGTGTGTCCTTAGAAGGCTCAGTTACACCTGGGCTCTGTCGGGCAGTCCTAGTGAGGTATGAGGAGGGCAGAGTGCCACGTCAGATAGTACTACCACATGACTCCGAGGAATCACCCCCCTCCTCAGGAGCTCACAGATCTTGTGCTGTATTGCAGAGGTAGAAACTTCAACTGTTGATTGGCTGTGACTCCAATGCCCATCATAGCATTAGGGGTAGTACAGACATCAATGGGAGGGAGGAGAAGCTCCTCAAGTATTTGTGTTCAACAGGTCTCAAGATTGTGAATCAAGGGGAGCTCCAGTTTTTGTTAAAGAGAGGAGGTCATAGACTTGTCACTAGTGATACTAGAGGAGATTGCAACCTTCCATGTCTCACCATACACACATATGCTGTGGTCTTGAGGGAAAAGTAAAGGACCGCCTGTACAGGAACCCTAGGAGGACCAATTGGGACTCCTTTAGAAAGGACCTGCATGGACCGAAGATCAAGTTAAGAAATGTGGAGGATCTGGAGGGGTACGTGGGGTTTTTCACTAACACCCTGGTGTCTTCCTATTTAAGAAACTGTCTCCTCGTACATGAACTTTGGGTTAAAGACAAATTCAGATGAAACTTTTTTAAGGTCCATCAACACGAAAGTTGATCTCCTATAAGGAGTCCCAAAGAATCTACAAAAAGGAAATTAGGAAGACCTCTGAGGAAACTTGGAGGCTCTTCTGCGATAAAATACAAAAACACTCAAGCATTGCTCGCTTGCAGAAATTCCTGGTCTCTGGAGGTAGGGCCAGGTTGGCCTTATTGGAGGACCACTCTGGTGCTATGACAGTTGGAGGGGGAGACCTAAGGCTATTGCTTGAGTCCTGTTTTCCAGAGACAGAATCATAGATCAAGAACCAAACTCAGTTAAGGAATGCAGGACTTCATGAGAAGGCTGGCAAGTGGTCTCCTAGCTTGTAACATTTCTAAAAGTTAAATGGACTTTTTTTTCTTCTGAGCCATATAAAAGCACAGGTGATGATGGGGTTTTTCCAGCTCTTCTGCAGGAGGGTTGGGAGTGCATCTCACACCACCTCGTGAGGATATTTTAGAGCCTGTCACCTCTTGTAGGGGGTTCCAACCCCTTCAGCTGCCGTAGTGTGGGCACTGCGGACCCTGAGCTGAACATTCGAGCCCCTCCCGATGGGGAGGTGTTCGGATTGGGTTGGACTCGGTGGGGCAGTGTTTCCTGATATCCATGGGTGATTGGGTATGTCTGGCTGGTTTTTCCGCCCAGGCGGGGTTGTGAGACGCCCCGATGTTCTCCGGCACCAACCATGAGTGAGAGTTGGTAGACAGCATGCTAGATTACTGTCGGCCCTACCAAGGTTTTCGGTAGTCACCCTACTTAGGGTGACGCGCATAAGTGGCGTATCCACTTCCAATCCCGCTAAAGCGAGAGGGCCTTTTTAGGAAACAGGGTATTGGCCTCATGGGAAACCCCTATGGTTTGAGAGCTGCTCAGATGGCACTGACCCTGGGTTGTTAGGAGAGGGCTTGGGCTTAGGCTCTTGCCCGGGTAGACCTTCGAATAAAAAAAAAATGTCTGTCTATGAGGCATGTTTGTTGCCTCTGGAGGCAGGCCAAAGTAGTGTTTATATACCTAAGCAGGGTAGACATTCTTACCTACATGTCAGTGTAACTTCCTTTTTGTTGAAGGCTCTGGAAAGATACTGGTAGATAGACATTTGAGGGATGGGGTGCTGGTGACATTCACCATCATCAGTATGCCTACTGGCTGGGTAAATCCATGGCACTCCATCAGCTCTGTTGAGACTGGAGATGGTGCTGGACTGTGGAGAGCTCAGTATGGCAGTGTTCCTGGACACTGAAGGTGCCTTTAATCATATGACTTTAGGCAGCATTAGGAAATCTCCGTAGAGGAGGGTCCGGTTGTTATGGACTGGATCATGCGTTCCTTGGAAGCCGTCAGGCAGTGACAACACTGGGGAAAGACTCTGTGAGGGCAAGAGTGCCCTCAAGGGAGAGTTTTGTCACCTACCCTGTGATGTCTGAACTACTGACCACATTCAAAGGACAGGAATTCATGCCAATACCTTGTAGCAAATGGAAAATTCCCAAGTACTGTTTTGGAGCTCATACAGGGCTCCAGAGGAACGGTGCAGGGAAACAGATTTGTCCATCAATCCAGACAAGACTCAAATAATGATCTTTACAAAGAGGAGGAGGTGGCCAGTTTTGGCAGAGCCCCATCTGTTTGGAGAGAAGTTAAATATCCAGGGTGTTTTTTGGATGCTGGGCTGAGCATGTTGATTATAAAGTAAAGAAGGCCTGCAATGTTTTGTGAGCCTGCCTGAGACCTAAGGTGGTCAAATTGTTATACACCTCAGTTATAAGACCGTCAATTACTTATACAGCACTGGTTTGGTAGCGTGCCTCTCTTGTGAAGGCATGTATGATGGTAACAGGGGCGGTGTGGACAACTCCTCAGTCCACCTTAAGATCTCGGTGGACCTTCTCTCTTTGCACTTGTTTGTGAAAGAGGTAGCCAGGACGAGTGCCACTGCCTCTGGACTGTAGGGGGGTGGTGTTTTAAGCTACCCCATAAAGGGCACTCACTGATCCTTTCTGGACTTCGGGAGACATGTCCTATAATCCAGATGATAGGGGACTAGTATAACATAAGTCCATTCTATATGATGGCAATACCTTCCAGGGAGGAGTGGATCCAGAGACAGGATCTCTTCGAAGGCAGGGGGCAGGACGTGATTTACAGACAGTTTCCGCCTCGAGGCTGGGGTCTGGAACCCTAGAACCAGGCTTGCCATTTCCCTTGGTCATGCTGTCACCATTTTTCAGGCTGAGGTCTATGTAGTCTTAGCCTGTGTAATGCACATTTACAGTATGCCATGTGACAGATAGTATGACAGCTTTGAGAGCCCTTAGAGCGCTTACAACTACATTAAGATTGGTGTGGCTGTGCCAGAGGATGTAGACAGACTCTGTACCAGATACCTGGTTACACTTTTTTCGGTTCCTCAGCATACTGGTATTAAAGGAAATGAAATGGCAGGGACTCTCGTAAAGAGGGGGTCATGGCTCAATTTTAGTGGGCCTGAGCCTTTCTGCAGTATGTCGAGTAGAATTGTCAAGTATGCAATAAAAATTAAATTGAGTTTTATGTATGGATGCTCTTAACTACTATGGTTCTCAGCACCCCATTCTATATTGAGCGTGAAAGACTAGAAATTTTGTTCAGAGGTCTCTTTATCACGCTTGAAGTTCTTTTATATACATAAATCTATGACATAGGAATACCAGTTTTAGTTCTCTTCCGAAGGAAGCCATGCTAAGGATTTTATGCCCAAAAAAACCCATTGCCCTCCACTTGGTTTGAACCCGTGACCTCGGGAACTAGAGGCTAACATGGTACCCCTAGACCACAAAGATGACATCAAGTATGAGACAAACCAGCTTACAGTGAGGGCTCATCTTGAAATCTGGAGTAAGTGAGCCCATACTTTGATATCAGGGCCTGACCAAAAAGGGAGTGAGTGAGTTTCTCCTGAATTTGAAAGAGCTATTAATCATTTTAACAAACTTTATAAAATCACAATTAAATCAACTTTCAAATTACTTTACAATAATTATTCATAATAAATGTAATTTATTGTAGTCCATTAAAATCTGAATATTCATAACCTCAATAGCATTGGTGTCCAATTGTTTTTAAGGATTTATATTTTCATCAATTAGGCTCAGAGGTTACCACAACACTCTGTGCAGAAATTTATACATAATGGGCCTTACACAAGAAATGCGTGAGTGATTCTGAGACTTCACAGCATACACTAAGTGAATGGTTTTTCTATGCAAAAATATATGCGCAGTAAAACCTGCCTTCAACGGACCCCTTGTTAAACGGAAATATTTCATGGTACCATGAATTTTGGGGTGAAAAAGATGCTAGATTCCCTTTATTAAACAGAAACTGTCTTACGCAGACAATGGAAATCAAAGTACGTCTTTTAATGGAAACTTTCCAGTTCCAGAATGCAGAGTTTAGAAAATGTGAAAGTCTGCGTTGTCTGCTCTGAGTACATGATGTTTAACTTGAAACATGACCATTTTGCTGCTACCTGACTAATCTAGGAGGGGGTGGTGTGCTAATGACAGTCCAAATATTGAGAAACCTTCACACTTATCCCTTACTTAAGTTAACAATAAGCACGGCTGATTCTTGTCTCTTCCCTTCCCATTTCCTACTCTAATGATTTGTCAGACAGCATAGAATACAGCTCTTTAACAGTACACCTCTAAACTTACTATACAAAGGTGATGATTTAGTTCAGCAGTAGTCACACGGCTTCGAAAACAAGAGTTGTGTTAGATCTTAACACGAGAGTGAAAGTGATTTATGCTAGTGAACGCCATAAATTGAGTGTAAAGCAGATCATGGTGTTCAACATAGGCAAAACTCAGGTTTACAAGATTCTAAAGAAGAAAACAGAAATTCTGAGGTGGTGGGAAAATTGTGCTAATGGAAAAATAAACAGAAAACTTAAGAAAACTGAAAACCAGGACATTAATGAAATAGTGTGGGAGTGGTTCGTTAGTGTTAGGGCAAACAATCACTGCATATCAAGGCCTATGTTACAGGAATATGCTGAAAAACTGGGTAAGACTGGATATAAAGCATGGTTGGAGAGTTTCCTCAAAAGATGTGGTGAATCAATTGACGTTAATATTGAAACCATCGCTGAATTGGGCTGCTAAACTACCTTCATAATCAAAGGATACGAACTTGAAAACATAGCAAACGGTGACAATTCAGGACTATTCTTCTGTGCGTTACCGAATAAATCATTGTGTTCAAAAGGAACCTTTGTTAAATGGAAACCTATCTTTAACAGAAATGTTCGAGAGCTCCATTCAATTCTGCTGAAGACAGGTTTTACTGTACTAGGATCATTATTTTTGGAACCTAGGAGATAAGAAAGGCAGATATCTAGGATGTGGTCCATTTTATATGGACCATTAAACTTGAGTAATGCCAAGCATATGAGAGACAAAGGGCTCTAATAGCCTATGTACAGGCTTCTGTAAGAGGCCACTCAGTGACGATGATGATCCAAGAACATGTATTGATGATTTTTAAGAAATTTCCCCCCGTTAAAACTAACCATTACATTTTATCAAAAATGACTAACATTTGGAAGATCCCAGGTTCATTTCCCATTGGACCAGCCGTCCTGAAATTAGGTTTTTTTTGTGGTTTAGGTCAATCCTGGTGTGATTTTATACTACTACATATTTTCCTGTCCATCATTTCCTCCATAGAACGCAAACAAAATAAACAATTTAATGGAGTAGAGTTTACAATTCATGTCAACCACTGCTGAATGTTCGAACCCATTTACTGCTAATCTAGTTTTTAATATAAAAGTGTTAAATGAGCACACTAGATATTTTGTTGCAGCCCAGTGAACAGCGACTATGATCATGATGAAGCAGAGCCATACAAATAAGCTCAGCCAATCTCAGCACTGTATACCATTCAGTCTGTAATCTTATGCAAAATACAGGAAGAGCCAAAAGACTATGAACTGGCTGCACAGTGTTTTTCCTGTACGCATCCACGGCGCTTGTTGCCATCTGCCGTTATCATAGAAAGGCGTGATAGAAAGCATACAACATTTTTAAAACTACTTTAAAGGCTTTACTTACCAACTTTATGAAAAGAGGTGCTGAAACTGGCCACCATCGTTGTCCATACATTTTTGGCACCTCTTTAGGAAACTATCCATCACTTGCCGTAGTTCACATTGAGAAATGCTGGCAATTTCCTGGCAGATATTTTCTTTTAATTCTTCCAGGGTGTGTGGGTTTGTCTAGTACACTTTGTTTTTAAGTTACCCCAGAGAGTTCGAAATTGCAGGGGGGTTAGGTCAGGCGACCAAGGGGGCCACAAATCTCTACTAATAATTCTGTCCTAAAATGCACTTTCAATTGTTCATATCGAAATATTGGCTGTATGAGCTGTTGCAGAGTCTTGTTGAAAAAAGGCAAAATCATGCTCCCTGTCTGTTAATTCTCTAAAAACAGGGGGGGGGGGGGAAATTGTATTCCCGTATGCATGGGCTTCAACTATTGATTCGAAAAAAATTGGCCGTGAATCAACATGAACTACGGTGAGTGATGGATAGTTACCTAAAGAGGTGCCAAAAATGTATAGATGATGACGGTGGCCAGTTCCAGCATCTCCTTTCATAAAGTTGGTAAGTAAGTAAAGCCTTTAAAAGTAGTTTTAAAAATGTTGTATGGTTTCATCTGCACCTTTCTAAGATAGCGGCAGACAGCAATGAGCGCAAAGGACGTGGACAGGAAAAAGACCACACAGCCAGTTTGTAGTTTTTTGGCTCTCTCTGTAGAATTTAATGCTTTGTCACTTTCAATCTCCCATAAAGCCACATTTGCTGTAAAGCTATAATGCCTTCTCTCCCATACATTTTATGGCAAACCTTCTATTGTGACTCCAACATGTTCATTTTCTAATACCTAGGCCTTGTAAATTGGAATTAGTAGCCTATGTCTGTTGGGAAGAACAGAGCTTTTCAATGATACACACACAAAACACAAATGTTGTCTCTTTATTCTTGTCATTAACAGTTGCTGCCTTGATAGACACAAGGTGACACTCACATGACTAGGTTCCCAGGTGTGGCATGGTGGGTCAACACATCGCTCGTGTTGCAGCACGGCTCCTTGTGGCCCGCAGTACATTGTGACGTCCGGCTTGCGTTCAGGGTCAAGTCGAGTCACTGTTGGGATACACATAAGCAGTGCATAGCACGCGGAACCGAGCAGCATTATCACTGTCAACAGCATACGTAGTCCACGTCCATTGTTGGCTCGAGAGGTACCACATACTCGATCTGCAAGGGGGCAGGCCAGTAGTGGACCCAGTATCGCAACTGAAACAACAGATTTCACTCATTATCAGTACAAACTGATTATTAATAATTAAAACAATTCTGTATTGAATGTGAATTAAACCAACAACTATAAATGTTTTTACTTTCTCTCACATGTATGTAATAGGTAGAGAAAGTATTGCATTCCAGCCAAAAATTTGATATGGAGATTTCACCAAATACATGTTACAAGGTTCACTCAATAAAAAAAAAAAACATTTTTGGAAAAAGGTCCATGTATGTGGCTGTGAACAGCATAATTAAAAAACGATAAGTTGAATCGTTGATAAGGTCATCTTGAAGGTAAGGACTTTAACACAATGACGAAGATGAATCAGAAGTGAACCAGAAGTCGGTCCTATGCCCATAAGTGCTGTTCACTTCTGATTGATCTTCATCACAGTGTGATGACCTTTGAGTTAGGGGAACATGTGAAAATAACTTGGGAAAAGATCTGGTGAATATGGAGGATGCGAGAAAACTTCCCAGTTGAATCTTCTGAGCTCCACCTGGGTCAAGATTCAACTTGGAAGCTTTCTCGCATCCTCCGTATTCACCAGAGCTTGCCCCAAGTGATTTTCACATGTTCCTCCAACTCAAAGGTAAGCACTTTTAACACCGATGATGAAGTCAAATCAGTGAACAGCTGATTGCGAGCACAGGACCTGACCTGGTACAACACTGGCTTGAAAACACTTGTGTCACATCCCTAAAAATGCTTGGAAAAACATGTTGACTATGTAGAAAAGTAACAGAAGAATTGTACAATATAAATAAAATTAATTCAACATGATCAATTGTGTATAATGGTTTTTATAAAATAGGGAAACTTACTTATTGGACGCCCCTCATATTTCTGCAATGTTTATCTGGAGTAAAATGAAGTAGATAGGAAAATAAACTTTCATAAAAATAGTTTGTATACCCAGTAATAAACAATAGAGGGTAGAGAAAGTCATGTGAATGTAACTCCTCAGATTTTTGGATAAACATACTGTGTATGGATGGAATTCTTTAAAGCTGAGAGAGGTCTCAACAAGTACATTGGAAAACTTTATGAGCATTTTTATTTTCTCTACCAAGTACATACTACATAGAGAAGGTATTGCATTCCACTCAAAAATTCAATACCAAGATTTCACGAAAATACATGTTTTGAGGCCCATCGAATCCCAAAAAACGATTCGAGTTTGTGTGTGAACAGCATAACTCAAAAATGAAAAGTTGTATACATACCAAACTTGGTATTTAGATCAGTATCTTCCACAGATGTGGCACAAAGATTTTCAAGAAAATCCATCCACCCCAAACTACACTTTACTTGGAACATTTTGAAATTTTTTAAAAAATGGCTATAAAGATTTTCATTAAAATACTATTTATTAAAGATATTTACATGAGAAATAAAATGTCTATCTTGAATTTTCTGGGAATAGCCTTGAAGTTCTCTTCATTCAGTAGCAATTTTGTATAATCTTCTACAATTTGTAAACGTTAAGCAATAAACGAAAACGTACTACAGAAAAAACATTTAGATCCCTTTAAAGCACACAGTTTATTTCAAATAACTTTTCAAGATGTTGGTTATTAATGGTTTGAATTGTTCAATACTTAATCATTGTTTTAAAGTGCTGCCAATTTTCAGTTTTTTCTCGCGATGTCATGGAAACAGTATTGAATTTTAAGGCAGCATATGGCATGCAGTTGTTAAACATTTGATTATCACTGTTCTCTTTGTATCTATAATAAATGTGTAATGTAGCTATTTCCAGAAAGGTTTATCTCGATTAAAACATAGTAGATAGGAAAATAAACTTTCATAAAAATAATTTGTATACCCACTAATAAGTGATACAGGGTAGAGAATGTCATGCGAATGTAGCACAGATTTTTTTCCCTATGTTCTTATCTATTCGACATCACTGAAATCAAATATGTTTAGTCATATTTCTCCAACACGTATCATTTTTGGGGCAAGTACCTCCAAATTGTAAAAAAGTGTATTTTTGGTTCATTTTATTAGCAATTTGTCTCTATGATTTTTGTTTTAATGTAAAATACAATTGTGAGTAATAATTTAATTGTTAGATAGGATTACAAAACCTTCAAAATGATGCTTGGATGAATACCTTGACATGCAATGGAAACTTAGAAAACGCGACCCTCCGAGATCTGTCTGATCACAAACAGGAAGCGTATTATTGGTGACATACATCCATCAATACCTCTCATACATTCAGTTAACATGAAAAAAAACATATGCAACATCTTTTACATAAAATAAACTACAAAGATTATCAGTGGAACATATGAGTTGACGAGACTACAACAGGGGTACACAAAGCTCAACTGCTCCATGTGTGAATGGGACAAACACTATATTGTATAAAAATGGCCACTCTGAGGTAAAAAAAAATGTGGCCCCTTGAAACATGTTAGTCAACACGACAAAAATTATATTGTCTCCTCTTCACATTAAGATTGGTTTAATGAAACAACTTGTGAAGGCAATGGGTAAAGAAGGTTCAGAATGCGCTTACTTGAACGAAAAGTTTCCACGAATTACTGAGGGCAAAATAAAAGAAGGGATTTTTGTTGGACCTCAAACAAACCAACTATTTCAGGATGTCGTATTGAAAGACAAATTGGATTTAACCACGAGAAGAGCTTGGAATGCATGCTGGTTGCAACTTTCTGGGAAACAAGAAATCTAAAAATTGTAATTCTTATTTGGACTGTTTCCCCACAACAGTCTGATGAGTACAGTGATAGATATCACCAAGATATAGCTGAAAGGGAAAGAGACACAGCAGAAAATGGAATGAAAACATGTTAACTGTTGGACACTTGTGCGAGAGACATCTGAACAACTATAATAAGTTTTGCATTAAAGTGGAAATTTTCTTAAAGTGTAATAGTGTTATTATTATGATGGTGACAAATTATGATTAGGGTTTAAAATAAAAACAGATAAATTACGTGTACATATGTTTTACTAAATTTATGTAGTGGTGTTCAAATGTACAACATGTTTATTTATTTTAACCACAACGTTCTTAACTGACATAATTCAGTTCATCATTGCTTCCAGTATTGTGAGGGTTATTTGACTATTTTGCTTAATTTATTTGTAACGATTGCATGACATTAGTAGTAGATTCTTTCTGCATGCAAGTAATGTGGATTTTGGCAATAAAAGTGAAATTAGCTCTATTTATGCATATTTGGGATGCACGTATATTTGTTTACTTACAATATTATTATTCGTCATTACTTACCCAATAGTAGATAAAAACAAAGCATTAGGCAAAGTTTCAAATGCACAGAAAAAAATATTAATTTTGTTTGTATAAATTTATAGTTTTTTTACAAATGGTACATGGCAGAGCAATGTTATGAATTCAGGTTCAGCATCATGAAAACCATAAGAATGACCCTTATTTTTCTCTCAAGAGGTCTTTGCTGCCAACCGGTGTAATAACCTGATGCAAAGTAAGAATCTTCAAGCATTACTCCAACACTGACACTTACTTAACGGAGCTACGGCAGATACAACTCTTGCTTCAAATGCAGTGAGTCCAACTTTTACCATATGCAGAGGCAAGAAAGGGAAGAGGCATCCAATACCTGAAAATAAAACAAATACAACAAAAATTAGCGGTTTCTGAAAATTTGAAAAACAAATATACAATTCTAGTACTCATATAAAAAGTGATTCTTCTGTAGTTATTATGTTATATTATACTTCTGTACAAAAGATTATAGAGGAAATAAGTATGGCGAATGTATGGAGAGAGAGAGAATTATTAGAAGGGAGGTTCTGGAAAGAAATCAGATGAGAGTTGAGGATATCAATATACAAGATATTTTTAGCAGTAATAGGGATAAGAGAACCTTCGTAACAATGAGGTTAAGGGGAATGACAAGGGGAGTGGCTCCACAGAAGTGTCCATTATGTGAGTATATGGAGAATGACCTACATTTTATTTTAGATTGCAATGAAACTAAACTATGGAGAGATCAATGGTTGAAATTACCAAGACCAATAATTAAAATGAGAATTGGAAAGCTCAAGAATACAGAAGAGATTATAAAACTGTGCAGACTATTAGGAATGCCTAAAGAAAAATCTGTTGTGTTACACTCACATGACTTTCTCTACTCTTGTACAAACTATTTTTACAAATGCTTATTCTCCATCTACTTCATGTTAATCGAGATAAACATTTGCAGAAACTATCTTATTGCTAATTTTCTTGTAGATGCAAGGGGAATATGGTAGGCTTTAAGTGATAGTCAAATATTTTAATAGCTGGTTGCTATGTGGAGTATTGCATTCTCTTTGTATGTCCAGGACATAAAAAAATAAAGCATTTTTGGAAACATATCCGAGTGAGAGAGAGAGAGTGCGTGTGTGCGCGTGCGTGTGTGTGTGTGTGTACAGCATAACTGAAAAACAAAAAGTCGAATAAACACCAAACTTGGTATTTAGGTTCAATATGTTCCAGGGATGCGACATGAAAGTTTTCAAGAAAATCCCCCCACCCCAAACCAACTCTTACAAGGAACATTTTACAAAAATTTTTATTTTCTCAAAAGCAGCTCTAACGATTTTGATTAAAGTATCATAAGTTTAAGATATTTTTATGGCAAATAAAATGTATATCTTGAATTTTCTGGGGATGTCACCAAAAGTCCTCTTCATTCTGAACGACTTTTGCATAACTGGTAAACCGCAAGAGATAGACAAAATTTTACTGCATAAAAAATGTAGATCGTGTTAAAATACACAATATATGTGAAACATTTTTTTTGTAAAGTGAACCATTTTTTAAATATTCCTTGTTATTTCTTTTAATTTCCCAATACTTACACTTTTTCTCAACCGAGAATTTGTTGTCCTTTTTTTATGTTCTTGACATACAAAGAGAATTACGTTTTACACATAGCAACCAGTTCTAAAAATATTTGACTATCGCTTAAGGCGTACTATGTTCCCCTTGTTTTGTATTTACAAGGGCAATATAGAAATACAGTAACCTTTAAGCATAGACATATCTCTTAATAGCTGGTTGCTATGTGCAGCACCATTCCCTTTGCCACAGATTAATACTTTTTGCACATACAAGACAAAAAAATTAATAACGAATTCATATTTGAGAAAAACTTTAGAGAGGTTTACACCTCGCTGTAACAGAATGGAATCGCAATAACGGTCAACAAGGAGAATGGGATTTTGGAATTGTGAAGGCCAAATCGGCTGCTTCACAATTTCACAATTCTGGACTGTACCATCTTTTGAGAAAGATATATAAATATACAAACATAGAAATTATAATAATGGGGACCTTAACATAAGAATAGGGGAAAGAGATAAGCAGAGAACGTAACTAAAATTACTAGAGAAAATAATGTGAGTAAAATAAGGAAGAGATAAAACTTAAAAAAAAAAAAAAAAAAAAAAAAACCATGAACATGAACATAAATCTAATGTAGATCAAAAGGGTGGGGAAAGAGAAGATATATATTATATTTGAATGCAAAGAAATAGAGATTAGGAGAAAAGAAAGTTCATGGTATGGAATGAATAGGATATGGATGGTTAAAAGAAGAAAATAATGTAAATGCAAATAAATATAAGAATTACTAATTGTATTAACATGTAATAGTAATCCGAGAAGGCATTTAATATGTAATAACTTAATGCTCAATAGATTAATACACCATTATTATAACTAAAGGAGGGGAGATGGCCAGGGCCAGAAGCAGTCACTCTCAACATGATTGTAATTATTTTGGCACTCAATAAATATTACATTACATTACATTATTTGAGAAAAAGTATAAGTTATTCCCTTAAATTTGGAAAATTTAAGGGAATAACAAGCAATATCTCGAAAATGGTTCACTCAACAAAAAAATGTATATGACATAAATTGTGTATTTTAACGCGATCTACGTTTTTTGTGTAGTAAAATTTTGTCTATATCTTATGGTTTACCAGTTATGCAAAAGTTGTTCACAATGAAGAATACTTTTGGAGACATTCCCAGAAAATTTGAGATATACATTTCATTTGTCACGAAAATATCTTAAACATATGATATTTTAATCAAAATCGTTAAGAGTCGTTTTTGAGAAAATAAAAATTTTCGAAAAATGTTCCATGTAAAGGGTAATCTGGGGTGGGGGGATTTTCTTGAAAACCTTTGTGTCGCATCTCTGGAAGATACTGAACCTAAATACCAAGTTTGGTGTTTATCCAACTGTTCGTTTCTGAGTTATGCTGTTCACAGACACACACACACGGACATGTTTCCAAAAATGTTTTTTTTATTCAGGGGGCCTCAAAACATGTATTTTCGGTGAAATCTCGGTGTCGAATTTTTGGGTGGAATACAATACTTCCCCTACTTACTATACGTAGTAGAGAAAGTAAAAATATAAGAGAGGAATTTCAAAATTATAAATCTGTATATTTTGCAAGGATGCCTATCAAGTAATTTCATATATTTAATTTATAAGTGAGTATTTCAAGTAGGTAGTTAGTGAACCTGGTGTATAATGTATTAATAACCACAGTGTTTACTATATTTCCACAGGTGCAATTCCAGTATATATTTTGTATATTAGAAAGGAAGAGTTGGTATATGTATATGTAATAAATATAGCTCTAAAGAGTTAATAGCTCATGTATTATGGAAGTGAAATAAATTCATTCATATTATATTTTTACCTAGGCATGATTTTAAATTAAACAATGAATGCTTACTAACACACAACATATGCAAACAACATTCAAATGTTTAGCCATTGTAACAAGCTCTTGTAATTGAAAGAGAAATTGCAAACTTTCAAGCAACTGAATTATATGACATGGTTCAGAAAGTGTACACGTGGAACATGAAGTATTTTGAAAATGGCTAATGCTACAAAAAAGCTTTATTTGTCAGTTTTGAACCTCTCCAAGCTCTCAAATGTCCAGAGCTACCAGTAATAACTTGCCTCAAAATTGCTCATTATAAATTCATCCACTTTTTCATTTTAAATAAGGAACCTCCAACAACATGCACCTCAATGTAGAACATATTCTAGTGCATTGCCCCAAGTACATCAAATGGAAACTACAGACTGGCATCAGCGATCTATCAAATACTCTCAACAATAAACATACATTAACCTATCTTATAAACATTTATAACCTAATTTAATTTAATCTTGAGTTGGTGGATACCAAAGCCTTCCAATTGCTGTTCAAGACCTGGTTCAGATATGTAGATGATATTTTTGCCAAAAGTCACAGATGATGCTGTAAAACTTCTCAACGTACAAACAGCTCTATACAGTTCATACCTGAAATAGAGAAAGATGGGTTCCTTCCATATTTGGATTTAAAGATCTTAAGGAAACAAAACACCTTTCATTTGGCATTTTTAGAAAACCCACACATACAGAGTAACAATTTCAATCCAAAATATCATCACCACTCCATTTTCAACAGCCTTGCCCACCTTCCCCTCAGCAAAGAAGAATATGAACATGAATGCATCTACATCCTCCACATAGCAGAAGTAAATGGCTACAACACCAATATAGTCCACAACAAAGTAAAAAAGTTCCAGAAACAAAACAACATTATAGAAAATACAACCCTCTGTACGCAGGAACCAAAGAGACAATTAAAAATATTCGTATACCATGCTCAGTTTAATCACAAACTTAATAAAATCATCAAAAAATTTCAACATATCATTGACACCACAGAATAAACACACAATTCAGAACCTACTAGCTTCCTCCATAAAAGACAAAATTTCACAAGAACAAAATTCTGGGACCTACCTAATTAACTGTGAAACTTGTGACTTGGTGTGTGTTGGTAAAGCAAAAAGAAACGTTGAAACCAGAAGGAAAGAACACTTCAGATATATATCCAACAAACAGATGGACAAATCTGCCATAACAAACCATATGTCGTCTTCCGTGGTTACCATGCTAGCCTCTAGTTCCCAAGGTAATGGGTTCAAACCCGGCAGAGGGCGATGGATTCTTTTTGGGCATAAAAATCCTTAGCATGGCTTCCTTCGGAAGGGAAGTAAAGCCAGTGGTCCCGTGTCGTAGATTTACAGCACGTAAAAGAACCTCAGGCCTGATAAAGAGGTCTCTGAGCAAAATTAC
This sequence comes from Deroplatys truncata, assembly GCA_030765065.1. Classification (NCBI taxonomy): domain Eukaryota; kingdom Metazoa; phylum Arthropoda; class Insecta; order Mantodea; family Mantidae; genus Deroplatys; species Deroplatys truncata. The sequence goes on along the minus strand of CM060975.1, from coordinate 18,199,228 downwards.
TGGTCTTTCATGCCCAATATAGAATGGGACGCTAAGGACCACAGCAGTTAAAGAGCATCCATAAATAAAAAAAACAACTCTTAACAGCAAGGTACCCTTTTCTGACTTGCGTTCTGTCATATCAAGTCGTGATTATTCGTTCTGGTATAGAAACGTAATGGTCTCTTCACCAAGCGAGATGGCTCTACAGTAACGCATTCGGGAGATCCCACTCTCAACTTGAGTTTTCCGTGGTTTTCTCTGATCGATAGGTGAATGTTGGGGTGGTTTATCATCTACCAAGATTCCCTTTCCTTCTCATGTTTCGTGGTGTATGGCGGTGTGGCTGTTTACTCAAAGGAAAAAGACTGCTTGAGCAGAGTTTCTGTGGCCTTGTAGCCACAATTGATCCTCCTTCGTTGTACAACCTTATACCTAATGGTCTCTTCCCTATGGACGAATACTTAAAGCACTGTTAAGGGGATGTACCACAGAAATTGCTATTTTCTAAACTATCCATCCAATCTGGCTGAAATTTTAACATGTTCATATAACCATTATATGAATTTCAACCCCAAATCTTCGTTACTTTTAAAGCAATTAATTTTCAAAATATAAAATTATGCATATATGCAAAATGCTCCACATGATGCAATTTTCAAAAAAAAAATATTTTTAAAAATTAATGTTGCTTTTATGTCAGGGAACTAAACATTTGTCATTTTTTTTTTTTTATTTTTTTACATTCTACTTATTCTCTACCTGCTTACCCTCCCGTTGGAGGTCTTAGGACTTACAAGCCTGGGGTCAGACGCCTCTAGGGGAGCAGAGAGACTATGGATCAGAGTGGGTGATCAGTCCAAATCTGGGAGCGAGGAAGGAGATGGTATGAGATGAATCATAGGAAGGATATGATGGAGCAATTGGCGAGGAAACCGGAGGATCCGGAGAAAACCCACCTTGGCGCCACAATTCCCACATGCAGGTCCCTGGGACCGAACCCGGACCGCTACTCGGCCAGAGCACCGCCCTGACATTCTTACTTCAAGAGAAAACAATTTTGAAGTTTTGTAATTGGATTTTTTCATTTTTGTATACATTATTTTAAAAAATTAGTAATGCAATAACTATTTATTGCACAAAACACTATATGACAGTTTTATTTATTTACTTGGGTTTTTGAAATAAGCATAAACATTTTCAATATGATTGGATGAAAACTGCATCGTGTGGAACAGTTTGAATATGCACAAATGCTGAAAAAAATGCCTTAAATTAAGTTTTAAAAACATAAAGAGCTAGCAACCAAGCGTGCGAGGACATTTAAAAAGTCTCATAACGATCCTGAAACGCCCACTAGGTCAAAAATAAAAGTGGATTCTAAAGCTACAAACAATAGAGAATTTTTGTGAACATATTTTTTTTTGGGGGGGGGGGTTAATTTAGGTGGTGTGTTCTCTTATCAACAATACGTCTGTAATATACTCACTGTTCACGTAATTCACGTTCATCATAGTATCATTTTTCATGACGCGGTATGTTCCAAAACGGCATCTCATGTATGTGTATAGCCAGAGCTAGATAGCATAATTAAATCAGATTGTCTGGAAGATTTCTAGTGGGCAGTGCCCTCTAATGGAACTTGGAACAGGGTTAGCTCTTTATTTGTTACACAACATACCTACTCTCTACATCAGAGCCGGCTCCGCACGAGGCTCGCATTCGGGAGGTTCTGGGTTCGATTCTTGGGGCCGAGCCGGCCACTCTGAATATAGGTTTTTCGTGGTTTTCCCTGGTTGGCATTGAAAATGCTGGGTGGTTCCTTTTCTACCACATATTTGCATTTCGCTTCCCGTTTCAAGTAGACTTAGCGGCTGTGTAGTGTCGCTTGTTGGAAAGTTCTTCTCGGTCCTGCCAGATGACAGTCTTCCCCCCGGTTCCGACAGTGGGAAGCCTTCTCTGAACAGCCCCCCGGTGTGACTGCATCAAACTTGGAATCGTTACGGACCCTTGCGCGTCTCTGTCGACCGGCCTATGAACTATTTCAGAAGTCACGAAACCGCAGTCCTATAACCTCTCCATTTGCAAATATTTATATAATGTAGATTCTATATTCTTATTGAAAAAAGGTGTAATACACGTCCGAACACTGGCGGCCGGTGTATAACACAAGGCAACGTGAACACCTTGCCGATTTATTGGTTATTTTTCTTTGAATGTTATTAAACTTAATGCATATCGGTAATTTAAAATCTACCCGGCACATCTTGACTGGTGGTCGTTTTAAGGAGCTTCTGCGCATGCGCAGCTGGTATGACGTAATTACTGCATGGGGCCAAATATATCTGGGTAGCGCACTAGCGCGCAGAGTTTTCCCGCACTCTGTTTCCAGGACTACAATTTTACGTCAATGCCACTAGGTGGTAGCACACTACGGCTGAAGTTACAGTCACTGTACCAGAAGTAAGTAGTATGCACAGGCGCGGAAACTTCTTCCGCTTTCTCCATGCCATCCATTAATTACAATTTAATTTACGAATTACTTGTTCTTGCCCTAGAACGCTGTACTTAATTATGTATACAACAAACCTCCACGAGAAAACCCTTTTTTGTCAGACAAGTTATGCATTATTAATATTATTGTTGGGGGCGACTGCAGTTGTATAAGTTTGTTAATATAATAATAATAATAATAATAATAATAATAATAATAATAATAATAATAATAATGACTATTATACAGCAGATGCTATTTCACATTTTCAGGACTGTCTGACTAAAACTTTGTGTACACCCAAAAAGTATACTCAAGAACTAGTATTGCATGATGTTTTTATTTCCCTCCTTCGCCTTCTGCTTGAGAAACAGACCTGATAAAAAAAAGTCGCAACTTCACGATCTATTATAATAAACGACATTAGTTGAGTGTGTTCTAAAAGTGTTGCTCTCACGTAAGCTGCAGGCTGCAGTTATACAACATAATTCCTAAGAAAACACCATTAAAATCCTCGTGTGAAGCAGTGGTTATCCAATTTCGGTCTGTAGTAAGTATAAACACGCGTTTAGATTTTTTTCTTGCTGTTCCAACCCAAGCAAACAACAATAATTGAAGTCTATTTATATGCAGTTGTCTGTGCCAACATTTTTGTGCACTCTCGAAACGTCCTTGATGACGTACAACATACGAGATGCACCTCAGTTACTTCCTCTTCAACAAGCACTGCCAAGATTCAATTAATTGGTACATACACCTTGCTAGTCGATTGTACGGTTTTTGCGTTCGCAGCAGGGATGTAAACAGGCAAGTTGTTTGGATCCCTGGCCACTAAATCATTCCAGAAGTGACAGTGGACAAATTGGCAAAAGCTGCAAGAGATTCAGAATCATTTCCAACATCCAGTTACCTAATCACAGCAACAATGTTATTCCATGGTTTAAATACGTCGAGATCCATTGTTAGACAAGATTTATCTGTATTTACAAGAGTGAGGTTGGGAATTGTACATGCACCTCGTTTTCTGCATAGATCTCTAAAAGAGACTCTGCACTGTATGATTATGGCAGCTATGGTAACTGAGATCATTATCTCTTTGGATGTATCAACTACAATACTCTAAATCTTCAACTATTACAGTCGCTGTACAAAATAGGTCTTCCTGTTCCTATCAAAATTAGTAATGTTATAAGATATGATCCAGCTATATTACAGCATGTTGAAATATCAGGTTACTTACTCATTTCTGGGTACTTAGTTTAAATGTTTCTTCCAAGTAAAATCAGACATTAATGGAATGTTTTGATTCAGGGCATCTTTAAACAAACAACAATAAACACGCAGTTCTCATGTGGTCCGAAGTAATGTATCATTATTGTGCTGCGCTATGTTCCGCGGCGAGATGTCCCTATAATTTTTGGAGTTGGACTGATACAACTATTTTGCTTCAATGTATCAATAAATAAATGCATATAAATCTTAATATGTTATTCAGTTTTTGTATCAATGTTTTTTTTCTCCGATTTATCGCAGACTTTGTGCAATTTAACCTCCAAAATGTCATTATAACGCAAATAATTAACCATTTTAATTTTATTTACTTTTCTTTAGTAACGTAACTTATGCTGTGATATATGGATATTAATAGCCGACGTTTATTTTGAAATTTAATGAACGTACGGAATTAGTATTTGTAATTTGCGTCGAAGTCAACAGAAATACGGCAGTCATAAAATGAGTTAAGCAAATTCCTCTCCCCTCTCTGCAATTGAAGCTAATATACCTACTTATTTGCTCAGTCCTTCATATCTATAAATGCTTGTATCCTGCGATTACCGGTGAATATATTAAACTGTGCATGAAATTGTGAATTGAAAATCTCATCTGGTGACAGTACTGTCTGCATACTGGCGAATGGTTTTAAAGTTATCTGCATGGGTAAGTGCATTATTCATTGTTTCAGACATCGCTAGTAAGCACTGTAGGTGGCAGGGCCGTAACAAACGAATGAAAACTATCGCTTTGGAGCACGATAAACATCGAATGCTGATGGAAAATACGGAATAATTCAATTTTTGCTTCGATACTTATTCACATTGCCCAACATTGGCATTGAAATTGTGCAGTTGTCGCCCTGTTAAGCAACAACTGGTGTTCGCAAAAGCTTCCATATTCCAGAGTTACGGTTTCCTATGAGATGCTAGTTATATTCAGAAATCTTAGATACTTTAAAGAACAAAGTTCTGTTTAAAACGGCATTTGTGATGAATCTGCTTTAACAAACCTAATATTTCATTCCACGGTTGCTGGTGGAGGTGCAAGGATACACAAAAGCAGTTAATTTCCGTTCATACATATACATTAACAAAGCCCTTGACCTGAGTGCATTGTTGGCGATGCGTGGCGCTGTTTCCTGCGGACAAACCGCAGAAACTAGACCCTCCCCCCAGTATTTCTATATTAAACTCACCTCCAAAGAAAAAGAAAAGGAGAATCTTGAGGGAGACCAAATTCTCGCTGGGAGCCTTCATTGTGCTGCTGTAATGTCCACGCGGTCAATGAGGTGATGTCTGGACTGTATGGCACATGCTGGCGTTGCTCACTCTCTGCAAAAACACAAATAAATTGCATTTATAGTTCTATAATAATAATAATAATAATAATAATAATAATAATAATAATAATAATAAACGTAAAACTCAACGTTTGATAATTTATTTGTGTGCTTATATTGAATACAGATCCACAATCTTGATTCGTGTCCAAACAAATTTTACAGGTTATACTTGGCACAAGGCGAAAAGATTGTCTAACTCGGAAATTTATAATTCGCCCCGCAACATTATTGTTATTCCCTGCACCCTTTCTTCTCTCTCTCTCTCTCTCTCTCTCTCTCTCTCTCTGTCTTTCTCTCATACGTTTGCATAAATATTTTCCCATTAAGAGTGAGCGAAAGCAAAGCCATCTGCATCTATCTCAAGTAATAGTTCAATAAAACAGTTGACAAAGGAATACTCTCCTCCTCTTTTGCTGTGTACTGAAATTAAATTAAATTGAGTTTTATTTATGGACGCTCTTTAACTGCTGTGGTCCTTAGCGTCCCATTCTATATTGGGCGTGAAAAGCCAGTAATTTTGCTCAGAGACCTCTTTATCAAGCTTGAGGTTCTTTTACGTGCCGTAAATCTACGACACGGGACCACTGGCTTTACTTCCCTTCCGAAGGAAGCCATGCATCGACCTCCGCCGGGTTTGGGCCCGCGACCTCGGGAACTAGAGGCTAGCATCTGTGTACTGAAATGATAGGTTTGTTCCAACAGTCCCATACTGCATTTAAGCGTTCCAACAAACTTGTGATCGCGTCAAGGGTCCGCCGTGTGCACGGAAACCTACCAATGCTTCTAGTGTTTTTCTTTACTTAATGTTGGCGGAATCTTCTTGTAGTCCACAATAGCCCCGGGTACATTAATATCTTATTGGTTTGCAACACGTGCATTAGCCTATGAACAAACGTGAGGCGAGTACAGAGGCGTTTCACCTGAGTGGCTGGAAGGCATGCTTCGCAAGACCAACCCGTCTTGAATCGGTTTGATATCAAGGCACTCACACAGTAAGGGGCGGTTTACTATTTACTTACCAACATAAACCACTGCACTCAATGTATACTGAAAGGAATGCAGTTGTTTATGTTGGTGCTGACAAGTCTAGCCCCTCCTCCTGTTTATAGAACATAATTCTAGCAGCTGGGTGGACAACATTACAACTTACAGCTTGTATTTTCATGCTACACTACCGTTTTATTAATATCGGTTTGATTTTCTTATTTCCGTTCGAAGGCGGCAATAACTTTAACCTTGGCCTCCACGTCGCTGATGAAAGCTCTCATAAAATGCCGTTCAGTTTAACGAGACATGCAAATAGCTTCACCTCTGTTATACTGGTTTAGCCGTTCCTTGGGTACCAATCGTAGTGAAACAGAGGCGGTATCTAAACTGCACCCGATTATAACATCGTTCATTGGTCCATGAATTGTGCTTCAGGCTACTCAATGATAGCGGCTGGTTACTTGAAGGTGGAAATCTTACGTAGGGAAAAACACTATTCCAATCTAAGGGAATGGGCCACGTTTTATGCAAGTCAATGCACATAGCAAAGGGCACACACAGATTCTGAGCCGCAAGCGGTGCCAAACCAATTTATTTACTTATTTAGGAAAACGTTACCAACATAAGACTCGGATAACATTGCAGTTTCTCCGTTAAGTTTACGAATGTTTGAATCCTTTGAGTTGTTTTATTTCAATATAGGATTATTCTTCATCCCTCTCTGAACGAGTTTATTTCTATTTTTCTTCATACCTTAATGTTTATTAACATTCCAAGTTTACCGAGCGGAATGGTAACGCGTGAGGCTCACATTCGAGGTCCCCGGTTCGATTACCATCGATCTGTGACCTACGGTTTTTCGTGGTTTTCCTTGGTCAATAGGAGAATGCTGGGTAGTTTCTCATCCTTTCCATCGTTTTCCGTTCATTCCCTTTCCTTCTCATGTCTCAGGTGTGCTTGTAAGTTCCGTGGTGTGCCGCACAGATGGCGCGGATGCCTGTTTCCAAGGAAAGAGTGGTCACTAGAGGGCTGCTTGGTTGACGGGTCGTTGACCTCCCTCTGGGCAGCTCCAGTAATGAAACGGGTCTTCGAGCCATGGACCTCTGCGCCTCCCTGTGGGCTGTCTGCCAGAAGCCTGTAGCTTCCTGTAGTTTCTTCACTTCATCCCTTTCTCCTGCAGGCTGGTACGCACAATAATCTGCCGTAGATCGCAGTGCTGTATACCCCAACACCCCAGTTTTATTACTGGTTGTCAAAACATCACGATATAAGCAGAGAATGAAATGGAGGCGAAGATGAGAAGAAAAAGGAGAGAGTAATCACCATGTCTACCGCTACAACGATTTATACACAACAGCTGTGCTATTCATTCCGTAGCCATCATTAACGCAGCATTCATGGTCGTCGTACAAATTAATGGCATGGCGATCAGTTTGGTAATACAACATAAGTCACTATGACAGGCGACGAACGCTCCGGTGCCATGCTACATCCTTACACCACACACCAAGTGTCCAGACATTGGGCAACAAGGCTGTACGACCTTGGCCCAAGGAATGCCGGCTGCCAGATACTACAATACGACGAAAAGAAATCTCAACTGAGTCCAGCTTCTCAAATTGCAACTGAGGTGGGAATTGACTCTTCTGCGGCAAATTTATAACTTCAAACCTGTTCTTAATTAGGAACTGAACAAAAATAAATATCTCTGAGGTTACAGCGCTGGTCGAGGCTAAGAGTAGCGGCCGTGTTATCAATGATAGTAAGCACGTCTTTCTATGCTGATTCTAGTATACACTGTCCATTTCCACCACACAAATTATTGTATTCCACCCACAAATTCGATGACGAGATTTCATCGGAAATGCATATTTTGGCACTCCCTGAATGCCACACCCCCAAAGGAGAAAATGGTCTGCATATGAAGGACATAACTCAAAAACGAAAAGTCTTTCAAACATACGACACGAAGATTTTAACAAAATCCCCCATCTTAAACTACACTCTGAATGGAACATTTATCCAATTTTTTTATTTTCTCAAAAATGGCCCTGATTAAAACACCATATATTTAGATTATTCGCATTAAATAAATACTGAATTGTTTGGGAATAGCCTATGAAGTCCTCTTCATTATAAAGTTACTATAAAAGGCATATATTCCCTTTTAAAATACAATTTATTCCAAATAACTTTTTACTGCTATCAGCCATTCCCGAGGTATGCGTTATTAAAGAAGTGTTGTCGCCATTATTTAGTTGTTTCTCGCGATATATTAGAATTTCAAGGCCAACATCTGAATATCGATCCAGTCTCCAGTATCGCTCTTGCATCTACTATGTAATGAAAGTATTTATCTCGATTAACATGAAGTAGATAAAACTTAAGCTTTTGTAACAGTAGTTTGCACAAGCTCTGTAAAAATTAAGAATAATGGGTAAAGAAAGTCATGTGAATGTAATGCATCAGATGTTTTCAAATGGTAAGTCGCTATTTGCGTGTTATAGTGCTCACACAAGGAGCCTGGGAATCCAAAGCCATCACATAGGGGGCCCCCTGACTTCAGAAACCTGACTCGCTTTAGCCTATTCTACAGAAGGTGCCGACCGATCGACCGGTTGCAAAGTTAAGTGTTCTCACCTAGCGTAAACACCAGCAAAGCTATCGAGAGCTAACACGAAATTTCTTTCTCTCCACCTCCCGAACATTCCAAAAATCTCTCGAAAACTTCAGCGACTATAAAAGCGAGCTAGTCCATGCGTTTCTGACGCGATATCAAGTGTTGTTCTACGAGTGAGGTTGTGACAGTGAGTGCTGTTACTGCGAGAGATTAGAAACGCCTTGTGTTCGGCTAGCTACTTCGTATTAAACTATGCCCTACGTCGCGAAGAAAAGTGAGGTAAAGAAGAAAACTGAACTAGATCAAATTAGTGAAGTGACACTGAGAACTAAGTGAGGTAACAGTGAAAATTGAACTAGATCAAGTTAGTGAAGTGGCAGTGAAGACTGAACTAGATGACATTAGTGAAGGGACAGTGAGAACTAAGCGAAGTGGCAGCGAAGACTGAACTAGATGAGAACTAGGATGTGACAGAATTAAACTAAATCACATTAGTAAAGTTACAGTGAAAACTGAACAGAGAAAATCATGTGAATACAACACATTGGATTTTCCATTTAATTAGTTTTCTAAGGTTTACAAAATTGAACTCATTTTCAGCTTTATAACTGTGAATGTGCTAATCTCGAGAATTCTGAATATTTCTAACGCCTGTTTTCAAGGGTTACGAATGGAAGATTAATGATAGTGCAGCGAAGGTAACTGAAATAAAAGAAACCTTGTGGGAAACGAACTGATCAAGGAAGAGTTGCCTGATCCCAAGATATGTTTAGACTCATTCGAAATGTTGCAATAACAAGTTTAACATTTGGATGCTGGCAGCTGTTTTCATCTCGTCAGCTTGTTTATTTAGAAGAGCTTATGTCAGAGAGGTCAAACGACAGATTCTGATTCCACTTTCTTGGACCTCTGGAATTCTGTCAGCGAGCCTGGATACCACAGTAAGAAATTGTGTCCATATATTTGCCTTTATTAACTAGTTAGGTAGTGGAAGTACGCACCGTACTCCACCCAAACATTCTATATCGACGACACGTCTTCATTGGAAACACGCTTTTAGAGCTCCACTGACCTCACATGCTATTTTCTGAAAAGTCAACATACCTATCTTACATGTTATTAATCATGCAATTTTCATCAAAATTAATATGTAGCCAATTTTGTGAAAATAAAACACGATGGAACTGTGTTGTATGACGTCTGGTATGCTTAAAGGGCGTCTGTGCATATTCGACAGCCCGCACTTATGTTTAATACGCTGAAAGAACAAACAATAATGCAGTTTACGTGTTTCAGTTTCTCTCATGATTGTTTTGAAATTGTACCAATGTTTCAACTTTTTCATGTCTGATGATTACACAATTATTTTACATATATTTAGTAAAGCAGTTGTTTTATGCAATAGCTGAGTGCCATCGACATGACATGATTTAAACCAGAGTTGCCACTGGAGGGAACACGAGGTTTACCAATCCCCCCGTTTTTGCTTCGGATTGCCTAACGACATGAATTTCTATTTTATTACCACTGTGTCGCCGTAAAGTCCGACCACTCCCGAGAAAGCAGCAGAATGACACACCGAGTGTCGCAAAGCGCACGCCTGGTGTAAACTGACAGACAAATAAATCTATGAAACCTAAAAACCGAGGCTTTAAGGGTATTTCGTACTGAAATCGCTAATTTCTAGACTTCACACAATTTAGATAGAAACTTGTTTAACCCAATACAACATTACTTTAGGTGGTTCTATGTACCCAACTTTCCATGAAATAACTTTCGAAATATTAAAGTGTCGTAACTATGGAATGCCCGTTTGATTATTAATTAAACATTTATATTGTGCACATTATTACTATTTATAATCAAAGATTTAGCTTTGCGTAACAGTAAAACTTTTCTGGGGGAAAAAAGTTATGTAACACTTAATTTCCTAAAAATCAGTCATGTATCAAATTATTAAAACATAAATAGTAAACTGCACTCAATAGGCTATTTAAATCCCTTCATCCATCTTCAAAGAATTCAACAAAAATTGCATGATAAAATAAAATGTAAGAAAACAACACTACGTAAAAAAAAAAAAACGTTTTAAAATTTCACGCGCTATTTGCACACACGTCAAATTAGATGTCAAAACCGAACTGGAACCTGATGCTACAACGTTTGGGGATCTTTTGCTATGACTTTCTTTGGAGGGGGATTTTGCTTAAAATTCAATATCGCGCACCCTTCATGAGACTTCAATATTTTTCCATCCTTTAATTGAAAACCTATTTTCATCGAATTTTCAGACATTATGACATTTTTCTCTAATCGAAAATAATAATAATAAAAAACACACAAGCTGTGATATCTTTTGTTCTTCCTGCATATTATAACGAGATTTTCTCTCCGTTAATCTGATGCTACAATTCTTACTTTCTCTACACTTACCTACCTATAGTAAGTAGTGTTGCATTCCACCCAAAAATTCTATGCCGAGCTGTGACCGAAAATGCATATTTTGGGGCTCCTTGAACCCCCAAAAAGAAACATTTTTAGCAAAAGGTATCTCTCCCTGTGTCTATGTAAACAGTATAACTCAAAAATGAAATGGTCAGGTAAACACCAAACTTGGTATTTCAGTTCAGCATCCTCCAAGGATGTGACACCCAAACTACCCTTTACATGGATAATCCTATTTTCTCAAAAAGACAGAATTTTTATTAAAATAGCACATGCTTAAGACATTTGCATACAAATAAAATGTATACCTTGAATTTTCTGGGAATAGCCTGTGAAGTCCTCTTCATTCGGAATGACTTTTTATAACTGGTAAACTGTAATATATTTATAAAAGCATTAACTATTTCCGAGATATTCCTTGTTATTGGTTTCAATGCTCAAATATACTTCTCTCAACTGGTAAGTCGTTATTCGTTTTTTTTTTCGTGGTTATGCAAAGAGCATATAATTTCAAAGCCACCACATGCCACACGCTCTTTAAAACTTTGAATTTAGCCTGGCGTAATCTTCTTATACAGGATGATTTAAAAGAACTGAAACATTTATTTCTTTAATTATTTTGTTCGAAATCAACTCACTGCCCCAATTTCAGCACCAAAGTAAGCGGAATGTTTTGGAGTTTCGATTGCCTGTCACTAGATGCGCAGATGTTCATGTTTTATTTGTAATTGTTAGTTTTACTGTCGGCAACTGTTTTTGAGATTCTGTTCTAGTCAACGTGAAAATGGAGTACACATTATATGAACGACTCTTCCTTGTAAAGCAATACTGGATTACGAATTCAATTACAGCTACTCAAAGGGCATACCAGAGAGAATTTGGTATTCGGAATCCTTCCCAAAGAAACACAACACTGGTACTGGTAAACAGATTGGTAACAACTGGATCTCTGGTGAGTAAAAAAGGCAAAACTCGTTCATCTAGGCTTCCCACGGTTGTTGTTGACGTAAGATCACCCAAAAATCATTAAGACGTTTGTCGCAACAGAAGGGTACAGCTACTCAATGTGTCAAAGAGCTGTAAAAAGTGCAGCCCTAAAGTCGTATAAGACTACGGTTGTCCAGCAGCTGTAGGAACCAGATAAGGATAGACGACTGAATTATTGTCGTAGGTTTCAGGGGTTCATTGTGCAAAATCCTGCCATATTATCCATCACATGGTTCAAGATGAAGCATGGTTCCATTTATCGGACTATGTGAACTCAAATAACTCACGCTATTGGGCCAGCGAAAATCCACATGTTATTCACCCGGTTAAAATCGCAGTTTGGTGCGCAATATCCGCACAGAGAATAGTGGGACCAATTTGTTTTAAAAACAATGTGAACACTGCAGAGTACCGACGGGTTTTCATGGAGTTTGCTGAGCAACTAGACGATGTAGAGCTGAGTCAAGGATATTTTCAGCAGGACGGCGTTACATGCCTCACATCAAATGAATACATGACACTAATTTTAAGTTTCTTTGGCGACCGGATAATTTCCAAGAACCTGTGGCCACCGAGATCTCCGGATTTGACATCGCCGAACTTCTTTCTGTGGGGTTACTTAAAAGACAGGGTTTATGCCACACGTCCCCAGACATTGGACGATCTGAAGCACAACATTACACAGGCTATTGACAACAGAGTCCTTCAACGAGTGGGCAGTAACATCGAACGACGTGTTGCAGGATGGGGGACATTTTCAACATTTGCTATAGAGGTAAATAATCTTCCAAAATTCTTCTCATTTCAGGTATAATGAGTTTCGCTAGCATAACTCCTTTTGAAACAACTAAAGAAGTAAATATGTCAGTTCTTCATAAATCATCCTGCATCTACAACGAAATGTGTAATGAAAGTTTATCTGTAGTAATGAGTATATACAGGAATAAGTTGTAAGAATACTCTGTAGAGTATGTAACGTAACACATCACATTTTTTTAAACTCGAGGCGAATAGTTATAGTTTCTCGCTACATGTTATTTCCAGTGGAATCTCCTATATGGAATTTTTGGTAGGGAAGATAAACTTAGCTCCTGTCCGTGCGTGTCCTACATAGGAATGTGTTTTAATTGGAAGCTACTTCAACACTGCCGTTAAGTAAGGATATTAATAAAGTGGCCTGGGTAGCTATACCCACGAAGATTACCAGTTTAGCTTTAGATAGTACAAATACACTCGGAGCTGGAGGTCACGTTACGTGAGGAACCGGTTCGTTATCGAGACCAGTTCTATCTGGGTCATCCGATACAAGGAAACGAGCGGCGTCTTTGAGTACGAGACAGACACATTTCCGATCACAGTTTTCATTTCCAACACATGGGCTCTAGAACGACAAACTAAGTGACACCAACATGTCTCAATAGTCATTTAAGTAAAAAGTGTGTATGATCCTTTAGGTTGAGCTACGAGTGAATTTTCACGAGTTGCATACAACTTTTTGCGATCATAGCGTTGTATATTAACAATAAATTACAAAATTAGACAATTAAATTACATTTACTTTTATGCTAGCAGAAAAAAATTATGGCATGGTTTCATAGCGACAGATAGAAACGTCCCTAGTTATTTACAGTTCAAACGTGTTTTGTTTGTCTAGTTAGCAAATAAATGAACGGAATAATAAATAGGTTGAAATGGAATATATTTCTTTAGAAGTATTGCAGTAAGCGAAGGACAACTAATTCCACAGAACTGAGACAATTGAGAAGAGCAAAACAAGCATGGTTAATTGATTATCATTAGTAAGCAGGAAGTCAACAACTTTTAAAATCATTCACTAACCTTTGCTTGTACTTCACGTTTGCAGCTTAACTAATAGTTTTCATTTTTTTTATTGGCACTCTTTAACTGCTATGGTTGTTAATGTCCCATTCTATGTCGGGCATTAAGACCGGAAATTTTGCTCAAAGGCCCCAACGAAACCTTTGCTTAAGAATAAATGAATAATCGGGACGAAAGTTAAATTTATAGTAACAGTTACTCATGTTAGCATATCGATTGTTAGTTTATATATGCATGACCTACTAAATACAACAGTAAGGCATTTGTTTGGTCTTTGAGGCAAAACGTAATCGTTCTAATTGCCAAATAAAATAAAAAATCTGATGTGTTACACTCACATGACTTTCTCTACTCTTGTATAATCTATTTTTACAAACGCCTATTCTCCATATGCATCACGTTAATCGAGATATCGAGATGTCCATCTTATTGGTAATTTTCTTGTAGATGCAAGGGAAACATGGTAGCTTTTAAGCGATAGTCAAATATTTTAACGCTGGTTGCTATGTGTTCAATTCCATTCTCTTTGCATGTCCAGGACAAAAAAAATGAATAACGAATTTGAGAAGTATAAGTATTGGAAAATTTAAGGAAATAACAAGCAATATCTCGAAAACGGTTCACTCAACAAAAGAAATGTATATGACATAAGTTGTGTATTTTAATGCGATCTACATTTTTTGTGTAGTAAAATTTTGTCTATCTCTTATGGTTTAACAGTTATGCAAAAGTCGTTCACAATGAAGAATACTTTTGGAGACATTCCCAGAAAATTCGAGATATACATTTCATTTCTCATGACATTATCTTAAACATATGATATTTTAATCAAAATCGTTAGAGCCATTTTTGAGAAAATTAAAATTTTCGAAAAATCTTCCATGTAAAGGGTAGTCTGGGGTGGGGGGATTTTCTTGAAAACCTTCGTGTCGCATCTCTGGAAGATACTGAACGTAAATACCAAGTTTGGTGTTTATCCGACTGTTAGTTTTTGAGTTATGCTGTTCACAGACACAGACACACACACACACACACACACACACACACACACACGGACATGTTTCCAAAAATGCTTTTTTTGGATTCAGGAGGTCTCAAAACATGTATTTCCGGTGAAATCTCGGTATCGAATTTTTGGGTGGAATGCAATACTTCCCCTACTTACTATACGTAGTAGAGAAACTAAAAATGTTATTACAGAAGACTTCAGAATGTTGCAGGTTAACAGGCAACTAGAATGGAATGCATTACAAAGGCATACGTTTCAAGAGATTTATCACACCATTGCTACTAAGCAACGGTCCCAGAAAGACGCAATTATGCGCCATTTTTGACCATCATAACAACGTGTTTGATGTTTGCAAGAAAATGTAAATGTTACCATTGGTATATCTACTGCTGTTGTTGTTTGTGTAAAGTTTGAAAGGTGAGGCATTATTTTTAACACTTAAATGATATCAGTCTAATTATATAATATATAAATTCAATAACAGCCCGCCTTAAAGCAATATGTGTATGTAACAATATATAAGAAGTGTATATTACAGTCATCGTATATGTTTACATTATTGTATACATGTGTAATAATGTTATGTGAATGTATTACGTAATTTAATAATGTAGAAGCTGTGAGAATAATAGGTTAAAAGTGGCTAACAATGAGGTAACAATGAGATAACCTTGAGGCAATAATGAATTAGAAAGTGTAAATGCTACTGGTAATTCTTGGAGCAACAATAATGTAATTTTTGTGACAGCTTATAAAATAGCCAATCAACAACCAGAAAAAGCTTTAGTTAAATGAAGGTATTCTATTGGACTAGGATTAGCCAATCAGAAACTAAAATGGAGCAAAATTTACAAATTCAGAAGTCAGTAGCTTGTAGACAGTGCTCCTAACCGTACGCGTTGCTTGTAGACAGCGCTTCTAACCGGACACGAGATGCGTCCTCGAGAAATTTAATACGTATTTTGTGTGAGACAAAAAATAGTTTACGTGTTAAAAAGTGCAAGTAATTAATAAAAAAATCTCACAGCTCTCTATATATCAGTGAAGTGTTATTTAAATCGTGTCAAGCATTAATAAAAGGAGTGAAGCAAAATTATAATCTGTGTAAGCCTACATTCTTCAGTCGCACCACTCCCTGCTAAGGCATTCATGTCTAAAAAATATAAATACTGACGCAGTCGAGGCAAACATAAATATATAATATTTAAAGAAACAGTCAAAACTACAAAGTTAATATTTTTTAAACATTTTTGGGGGGCAAAGGCCACCGGAAAGTACATTTAGGGCGAAGGCTAAGGGAAACATTTGACCATACGTGCGGTTGCAACTACTTCAAGTTCGGCTCCCCAACATCTTCTTCAAACTGGCTTTCCAAACGTAGCAGCAAAAAACCATCTACTTCAAAGGTTGCGATATGGCAATGGTGTTGAAGGACCCAGATAAATGCATCAAAAAAAATCTGATGTGTTACACTCACATAACTTTCTCTACTCTTGTAAACCTAATTTTACAAACGCCTATTCTCCATATGCTTCATGTTAATCGAGATATCGAGATGTCAATCTTATTGGTAATTTTCTTTTAGATGCAAGGAAAATATGGTAGCTTTTAAGCGATAGTCAAATATTTTAACGCTGGTTGCTATGTGACGCATTCCATTCTCTTTGCATGT
The DNA here is from genome assembly GCA_030765065.1 of Deroplatys truncata. Taxonomy (NCBI): domain Eukaryota; kingdom Metazoa; phylum Arthropoda; class Insecta; order Mantodea; family Mantidae; genus Deroplatys; species Deroplatys truncata. The sequence goes on along the minus strand of CM060975.1, from coordinate 18,182,579 downwards.
CCAGGACATAAAAAAAATGAATAACGAATTTGAGAAAAAGTATAAGTATTGGAAAATTTAAGGAAATAACAAGCAATATCTCGAAAACGGTTCACTCAACAAAAGAAATGTATATGACATAAGTTGTGTATTTTAACGCGATCTACATTTTTTGTGTAGTAAAATTTTGTCTATCTCTTATGGTTTATCAGTTATGCACAAGTCGTTCACAATGAAGAATACTTTTGGAGACATTCCCAGAAAATTCGAGATATACCTTTCATTTGTCATGACATTACCCTAAACATATGATATTTTCATCAAAATCGTTAGAGCCATTTTTGAGAAAATTAAAATTTTCGAAAAATCTTCCATGTAAAGGGTAGTCTGGGGTGGGGGGATTTTCTTGAAAACCTTCGTGTCGCATCTCTGGAAGATACCGAACCTAAATACCAAGTTTGGTGCTTATCCGATTGTTCGTTTTTGAGTTATGCTGTTCACAGACACACACACACAGTCACACACACACACACACACACACACACACAGACACACACACGGACATGTTTCCAAAAATGCTTTTTTTGGATTCAGGAGGTCTCAAAATGTGTATTTCCGGTGAAATCTTGGTATCGAATTTTTGGGTGGAATGCAATACTTCCCCTACTTACTATACGTAGTAGAGAAAGTAAAAAATCTGATGTGTTACACTCACATGACTTTCCCTACTCTTGTACACACTATTTTTACAAACGCCTATTCTCCATATGCTTCATGTTAATCGAGATATCGAGATTTCAATCTTATTGGTAATTTTCTTGTAGATGCAAGGGAAATATGGTAGGTTTTATGCGATAGTCAAATATTTTAACGCTGGTTGCTATGTGGCGCATTCCATTCTCTTTGCATGTCTAGGACATAAAAAAAATGAATAACGAATTTGAGAAAAAGTATAAGTATTGGAAAATTTAAGGAAATAACAAGCAATATCTCGAAAACGGTTCACTCAACAAAAGAAATGTATATGACATAAGTCGTGTATTTTAACGCGATCTACATTTTTTGTGTAGTAAAATTTTGTCTATCTCTTATGGTTTACCAGTTATGCAAAAGTCGTTCACAATGAAGAATACTTTTGGAGACATTCCCAGAAAATTCAAGATATACATTTCATTTCTCATGACATTATCTTAAACATATGATGTTTTCATCAAAATCGTTAGAGCCATTTTTGAGAAAATTAAAATTTTCGAAAAATCTTCCATGTAAAGGGTAGTCTGGGGTGGGGGATTTTCTTGAAAACCTTCGTGTTGCATCTCTGGAAGATACTGAACCTAAATACCAAGTTTGGTGTTTATCCGACTGTTAGTTTTTGAGTTATGCTGTTCACAGACACACACACACACACACACAGACACACACACACACACACACAGACACACACACACACACAGACACACACACGGACATGTTTCCAAAAATGCTTTTTTTGGATTCAGTGGGTCTCAAAACATATATTTCCGGTGAAATCTCGGTATCGAATTTTTGGGTGGAATGCAATACTTCCCCTACTTACTATACGTAGTAGAGAAAGTAAAAAAAAAAATCTGATGTGTTACACTCACATGACTTTCTCTACTCTTGTACAAACTATTTTTACAAACGCCTATTCTCCATATGCTTCATGTTAATCGAGATGTCAATCTTATTGGTAATTTTCTTGTAGATGCAAGGGGAATATGGTAGGTTTCAAGCGATAGTCAAATATTTTAACGCTGGTTGCTATGTGGCGCATTCCATTCTCTTTGCATGTCCAGGACATAAAAAAATGAATAACGAATTTGAGAAAAAGTATAAGTATTGCAAAATTTAAGGAAATAACAAGCAATATCTCGAAAACGGTTCACTCAACAAAAGAAATGTATATGACATAAGTTGTGTATTTTAACGGGATCTATATTTTTTGTGTAGTAAAATTTTGTCTATCTCTTATAGTTTACCAGTTATGCAAAAGTCGTTCAGAATGAAGAATACTTTTGGAGACATTCCCAGAAAATTCGAGATATACATTTCATTTCTCATGATATTATCTTAAACATATGATATTTTCATCAAAATCGTTAGAGCCATTTTTGAGAAAATTAAAATTTTCGAAAAATGTTCCATGTAAAGGGTAGTCTGGGGTGGGGGGATTTTCTTGAAAACCTTCGTGTCGCATCTCTGGAAGATACTGAACCTAAATACCAAGTTTGGTGTTTATCCGACTGTTCGTTTTTGAGTTATGCTGTTCACACACACACAGACACACAGACACACACACACACAGACACACACACACAGACACACACACGGACATGTTTCCAAAAATGCTTTTTTTGGATTCAGGAGGTCTCAAAACATGTATTTCCGGTGAAATCTCGGTATCGAATTTTTGGGTGGAATGCAATACTTCCCCTACTTACTGTACGTAGTAGAGAAAGTAAAAATCTGATGTGTTACACTCACATGACTTTCTCTACTCTTGTACAATCTATTTTTACAAACGCCTATTCTCCATATGCTTCATGTTAATCGAGATATCGAGATGTCAATCTTATTGGTAATTTTCATGTAGATGAAAGGGGAATATGGTAGCTTTTAAGCGATAGTCAAATATTTTAACGCTGGTTGCTATGCGGCGCATTCCATTCTCTTTGCAAGTCCAAGACATAAAAAAATCTGATGTGTTACACTCACATGACTTTCTCTACTCTTGTACAATCTATTTTTACAAAGGCCTATTCTCCATATGCTTCATATTAATCGAGATATCGAGATGTCAATCTTATTTGTAATTTTCTTGTAGATGCAAGGGGAATATGGTAGCTTTTAAGCGATAGTCAAATATTTTATCGCTGGTTGCTATGTGGCGCATTCCATTCTCTTTGCATGTCCAGGACATAAAAAAATGAATAACGAATTTGAGAAAAAGTATAAGTATTGGAAAATTTAAGGGAATAACAAGCAATATCTCGAAAACGGTTCACTCAACAAAAGAAATGTATATGACATAAGTTGTGTATTTTAATGCGATCTACATTTTTTGTGTAGTAAAATTTTGTCTATCTCTTATGGTTTACCAGTTATGCAAAAGTCGTTCACAATGAAGAATACTTTTGGAGACATTCCCAGAAAATTCGAGATATACGTTTCATTACTCATAACATTATCTTAAACATATGATATTTTAATCAAAATCGTTAGAGCCATTTTTGAGAAAATTAAAATTTTCGAAAAATGTTCCATGTAAAGGGTAGTCTGGGGTGAGAGGATTTTCTTGAATACCTTCGTGTCGCATCTCTGGAAGATACTGAACCTAAATACCAAGTTTGGTGTTTATCCGACTGTTCGTTTTTGAGTTATGCTGTTCACAGACACACACACACACACACAGACACACACACACACACACAGACACACACACACACACACAGACACACACACGGACATGTTTCCAAAAATGCTTTTTTTGGATTCAGGAGGTCTCAAAACATGTATTTCCGGTGAAATCTCGGTATCGAATTTTTGGGTGGAATGCAATACTTCCCCTACTTACTATACGTAGTAGAGAAAGTAAAAATGAATAACGAATTTGAGAAAAAGTATAAGTATTGGAAAATTTAAGAGAATAACAAGCAATATCTCGAAAACGGTTCACTCAACAAAAGAAATGTATATGACATAAGTTGTGTATTTTAACGCGATCTACATTTTTTGTGTAGTAAAATTTTGTCTATCTCTTATGGTTTACCAGTTATGCAAAAGTCGTTCACAATGAAGAATACTTTTGGAGACATTCCCAGAAAATTCGAGATATACATTTCATTTCTCATGACATTATCTTAAACATATGATATTTTAATCAAAATCGTTAGAGCCATTTTTGAGAAAATTAAAATTTTCGAAAAATGTTCCATGTAAAGGGTAGTCTGGGGTGGGGGGATTTTCTTGAAAACCTTCGTGTCGCATCTCTGGAAGACACTGAACCTAAATATCAAGTTTGGTGTTTATCCGACTGTTCGTTTTTGAGTTATGCTGTTCACACACACACAGACACACAGACACACACACACACAGACACACACACACACAGACACACACACGGACATGTTTCCAAAAATGCTTTTTTTGGATTCAGGAGGTCTCAAAACATGTATTTCCGGTGAAATCTCGGTATCGAATTTTTGGGTGGAATGCAATACTTCCCCTACTTACTATACGTAGTAGAGAAAGTAAAAAAGAGAGAGAAAAAAACAGTGTTTACAATGTTATGATTGCATAAAAGTAGTTTTCAGTCACTTTTCGAGAAATAGAGCTTAGAATGCTTGAAAGTTGAGTAATAATAATAATAATAATAATAATAATAATAATAATACAAGAACACAAACAAGTTTAGTTCGATTTTCAAACAGATTTATTTCCTCATTTCTATTAATTAGCACTGTTAGTATCGCAACTGTATTTTCATAGCTAGTTTACAAATGTTTCCTACGAAGTTTAAGTTTTATTTTTAATTTCTGTACTACGTTCCCACAGTGCAGAATCGCTCAGACGGCTGTCCGTGGCCCGCATTCAGGTCGTGGATTCGATTCCCGTGGCCGACCATTTTGGGGGGTTTCCCCGGGTCGTGAGGCGAATGCTCGGAAGGATCATTGCATCCCCTGAATTTCCTGTCCCTCCATTTCATCCCATTAATCACTTAATTCATCTTTCGCTCCGTTTATTTGTTTCAGGGTTCGAAAGTATCGGCGGTGGAGTTTCTGTCAACCTTCTTCGGCTGATTGCCGGGGTATAAGGACCTCCCCCGGCGGGGGCGTTGGACTCCATGTGGGGCGATGTCCCGGTCTGCCTATCCGTCTGCCGGGGCGTTTATATCTGGAAACTTTAGGGAACCTGTCATTGCTGTGCCGTCGCTCCTGGTTCCGGCCGCCCGGAGGCGCCTCCCTCATGGCGGCGTACGGTACGATGTCCGGACTCCCTGAATCAGTGCCGCATCCCCTCCCCTTCTCATTCCATTCTATTGTATTCCACCCAAACTGTGATAAGGGGATTTCGCCGAAAATGCATGTTTTGAGGCCCCTGGACAAAAAAAAAGCATTTTCGGAAAAAAGGCTCGTCTGCGGTAGCGTAACTCAAAAGCGTTAAGTCTGATAATGATACCAAACTTGGTATTTTAAGTTCTGTGCCTTCCAAAGGTGCGTCCCCAAGCTTAATTACCATTTATATGGAACACTTTTCATTATTTTCTCAAAAATGGCGTCAACCATTTTTATCAACATAAAACGTAATATATGTTTCATTTCTGGTAATAGCGTGTGAGGTCCTCGTCATTCTGAAGCAATTTTGTATAGCTGGTAAACTATAATACATAGACAGAAACGTATGCACAGAAAATGTAGATATTGTCAGCTTTTAAAGTGGTGTCGCTATTCAGTTGTTTTCTCACAATGTTACAGAAAGAGTATGGAATTTCAAAGCCAGCATAATATAGAGACTAGCTTATAAACATCTGACTCGATTCGGTTTCGTCTCTCGCTCTCATACCCCACAACGAAATGTGTAAGCAAACTATCTCTGCAAAGGTTTACCTCGATTAATGTGAAGTAGACAGAAAAGAAGTTGTGATGTGTTACATATACTTGAATGTCTCTAACCATGCTTCAACAAACTAAACGTAGAGAACCTTATTCTTCTATGTCAATGTACAAAAGCGTTTGTATAACTGGCGCAAAACTTCTGGAATCGTGACCTTGATTGCCACCCCAGCTGCCGAGCCTAGGAATGGTTTATGTTTAGCTTAATCAACGAAAGCGATATAATACCTTTGCTTACTCACAGTGCGTAACACATACAGTCTGCATAAAAAGTGTCAGCATCTTGTAATTTCAAAGAGAGCAGTACGTAAATAGTGCTTATTTTATATTTGTGATATTTATAACCATGGCTCCTACGATTTCAAAGTTAAATGGTAAGGTATTACGTTTTCAAAGCAGGGAAATAATTGCAAATGTCCTCGACTTCATGAAGCAAGAAGCAGAGATGAAGGAAGAAAATATATGAAATTAATTGTTCTTTCACACAAGCCGTGTGTTGGACAGGGTTGGAAAGGTAGAATCAGATGACTGAAAAATTCAACGCCATAGCCGGGATTTGAACCACGGATCTCCCGGTCTCCGTCCGGTTGCTCTAACCACTGAGCTACCATGGCAACATGCCGACACGACATTAAGTCGCCATTGGGGTATGGCATCTCAATACAATTTGAGATCTCCTTGTGGTTTACCGGGAAAAATGCGAATCAGCTGGAGAATTTAATGTCGTGTCGGCATGTTGCCATGGTAGCTCAGTGGTTAGAGCAACCGGACGGAGACCGGGAGATCCGTGGTTCAAATCCCGGCTATGGCATTGAATTTTTCAGTCATCTGAAGAAAATATATGTTTGCCAGAGTTCCACGAAAGCCTTAAGAGAGTGAAAGAAAGAGTAGCCAAAGCAACTGGTGTTTCACTGAGTTCCGTTTCCAGAGTTCTCAAAGATGAGAAAAACCATATGGATGAAACAGTACCATTTGACACACCTGTGAAGAAACATAAGGTCCCTAAACGTATTACAGAAATAGACGCTTTCGACAAATGCGTCATTCGGCGAACGATTCACAATTTCTATGTGGAAGAAAAAACTGTGCCAACAATTAGCAGATTGCTCATCAATCTGAAAGTTGTCATAAATGTTCAAGGTGGTGCTACAAGTCTCAAATCCCGGCTATGGCACTGAATTTTGCAGTCTGATTCTAACTTTCCAAATGACTATAATTTATATGTACTTATATCAGCATAAATTTTCAAGATGCTGCTACAAATCTCAGAAAAACTAAAAGATTTAGGGTTTAAGTGGAAGAAAACGAAACCAAATAGGAGAGTTCTAATAGAAAAACACGACATACGATCTCAGCTGGAAGAGTACCTTAATCAGAGGTACAAATTAGAGGGTCAAACTATAGTGTATGAAGATGAGTCGTACATACACAGCAGTCATACAACATCTAAAAGTTGAAGTGGCGATAGCGAATTAGGTTTTTAGGCACCTGTTGCCAAAGGGCAAATATTTATTATCGTTCATGCTGTTCGTTCCAAATGCCCTTCTTTTACAAGTCGCAACAAAAAACAGGAGATTTTCATCAAGAAATGAATACAGAAAATTACATGAAGTGAATCAACACCATGTTGATACCTATTATGCCTGCTGGGTCTATTCTGGTTATCGACAATGCTTCACAATGTGGCAACACTCAAATTGGCAAACAACCTATCTCAAATTCCTTGAAAGAAGAAATAAAAACCTGGTTGCTTAGGCATAATATAGCTTTTGATGATATAACTTAGTTAAAGCCAAGAAATCCCTTCAGAAGTCATAACTCATAATACTTGGCCAGATATTAATACAACATCCCCATAATGTACCTACTTAGGCTGCCACCATATCACCCAGATCTAAACCCAATCGAATTAATCTGGACTGATGTCAAAAACTGCGTGGCCTGCAGAAATATCACTTTTAAACTAAAAGATGTGGAGCGATTTGCAGAAATTGGAAGGCCAGAATGGGAAAATGTATGTCGACATGTTGAATTAATTGAGAATCATTAGTTCAAAAAATACGGAATTGCAGAAAATCAATTAGAAAAAATTTTCATCCAGGATAATGGTGCAGAAAGTAGCGACAGCAGTGATGGCGGCAATGATGTGAGTGATTCCATAGAAGAGGAAGGGCTGTCAGGTGTGGAAGAACTGGAGGCAGATGGTTGACAGTGTTTTTATATTAAGGGCATTTTACAGCGGTGTATTTAAATATACTGTATATAACTATAAGTTTATCGTGTAGTGCAGTGCATAATCGGTGTGCGGATATTTGACAATGACTGTCCCACGCACTCCTGCAGCATGCAGACGACCGGTCACCTCCTGATCTGGTATGTAACTCGCTTCATAGGCTCATAGCTATCATTAAGATTTTCACATGTCTAGAACTGTTGCGCCAGTTATACAAATGCTTTTATTACATTACCAGTAGGTCGCTATGTGAAGGCCTTAAAATTCGCTGTCTTTGCATGATCAAAAGAGAACAATCTTGCGTGGTCTAGTGGTGTCTTGCTAGCCTCTAGTTCCCGAGATCGCAGGTTCATCCCTCGGCGGAGGGCGATGGACTTTTTCGGGCGTAAAAATCCTTAGCATGGCTTCCTTGGGAAGGGAAGTAAAGTCGGTGATCCCGTGTCGTAGATTTACGGCACGTAAAAGAACCTCAAGCCTGATAAAGAAGCCTCTGAGCAAAATTACCGGTCTTTCACGTACCAATATAGAATGGGACACTAAGAACCATAGTAGTTAAAGAGCGTCCATAAATAAAACTCAATTTAGGAAGAAATCTGATGTGTAACATTCACATGACATATAACATTCAAATATTTTTTATCCACTATTCGTTTACAAACTATTCTTACTAAAACTTATTTTCCTATCTACTTCATTTTAACCCAAATAAATCTTTTCAGAAACAGCTACATTACACATTTCGTTATAGATACAAAGAGAACAGCGATAGTCAAATGTTTAACTGAACGCTATTTGCTGGCTTTAAACCTCCATACTGTTTCCATGACATCGCGAGAAACAACTGAAAATCGACAGGAGTAATAATGACAAAAGTGTTGAACATTAATAGCGCATATGTCGGAAATAACTTCTGCCAGAGGAAAAATTATTTTAAATAAATTGTGTGCTTATGAGAGACTTTTTTTTTTTGTTTGTTTTGTTTTTGGTAGTACGTTTGCATCTATTGCTTAAGGTTTGCAAGTTAAAAGGCCCTTTCAAATGACGAGGCTATTCCCAGAAAATTCAAAATGGACATTTTTTCATGTAAATTTCTTTAATATAAGGTTATTGTAATCAAAATCGTTACAGCCTTTTAGAGAAAATAAGTAATTTCGAAAAATATTCCATGTAAAGTTTAGTTGGGGTGGGGGTTTTCTTGAAAATCTTCGTGTCGTACGTTTGGAAGATACTGAACTTAATTTTGGTATTTCTCCAGGTTTTCCTTTTTGAGTTATGTTGTTCACACACAGGAGTGGACTTTTTCTTCTAAAAAGGGTTTTTTAAATGCAGGGGCCTCAAAACATGCATTTCCTGTGAAATCACGGTACGCAATTTGTTAGTGGAATGCAACAGTTTCCCTACTTACTATGATAAAGTAAAAATGCCGTATTTTTGTCGTTCTTTGTCAGTCTTGAAACTAAGGGTAACGTTGAATGAAAATTGATAAAATCTTTCATAATAACGTAAGTGATTGCTAGACAGAATATAACGGCGCATGACCTTCAAACTTCGCCAGACCATTAAGATATCGCTGCCCTTCTCAGAACTGTCCGCCTGCACTTATAAGGTAGCGGTGTAGCAGTCATCTGTCTAAATTAATACATGACTCACTTTATCGCCTACCACTATGAGCTTCACCATCATATTCTATTTCATTATTCTTGTTACACCCACTTCAAGTTTGCAGAAACTGACCATAACTTCATCGCGCTGGTGTTACGTTCCTGGCTATGTCAATCCACAGTACTTTATTTTGATATACTTTTTAAAACAAGTTTATTTACTTGTCTACCACGTACGTATTAAGTAGGGAAGGTATTGTATTCCACCCAAAAATTCAATACCGAATTTCACCAGAAATACATGTTTAGAGGCCCCCTGCATCCAAATAAAGCATTTTTGGAAACATCTCCATGTGGTGTGTGTGTCTGTGAACATCATAACTCAAAAACGAAAAGTTGGATAGATACCAAACCTGGTATTTAGGTTCAGTACCTTCCAAGGATGCGACACGAAGATTTTCAAGAAAGTCGCCCACCTTCAACTTCCTATTACATGGAACATTAGAAATTTTCGATTAAAATACCATATGAAAGATATTTACATGATAAAGAAAATGTATATCTTGAAATTTCTGGGAATTTTCTGTGAGGACCACTTCATTCGGAAGGAGTTGTGTATAAACTTGTATAACTGGCAAACGTTACGTGATAGACAAAGCGTACAACAAAATAATAATAAACTGATGTGTTACACTCACAAGACTTTCTCTACTCTTTACAAACTATTTCTACAACGCTTATTCTCCATCTACTTTATGTTAATCGAGACAAACATTTGCATAAACTATCTTATTGCTAATTTTCTTGTAGGTGCAAGGGGAATATGGTAGACTTTAAGCGATAGTCAAATGTTTTAAGAGCTGGTTGCTATGTGAAGTATTCCATTCTCTTTGCATTACCAGGACAAAAAAATGAATAACGAATTCTCATTTGAGAAAAAGTATAAGTATTATAAAAAATTCAAAAAAATAGCAAGGAATATCTCGGAAATAGTTCACTCGACCAAAAAAACAGCCTATGTAATGTAATTGTGTGATATAACAAGATTTACAGTTTGTGTGTAGAAAAAAATTGTGTCTATCTCTTACGGTTTACAGTTATGCAAAATTTATTCAGAATGAACACGACTTTGGGGACATTTCCAGAAAATTCAAGATATAGATTTCATTTACCACGAAAGTATCTTAAACATACGATATTTTAATTAAAATCATTTTTGAAAAAATATAAGATGTTCTAAAAATATTCCATGTAAAGGATAGTCTGGGGTGGGGGAATTTTCTTGAAAATCTTCCTGTCGCATCTTAGAAAGATACTGAACCTAAATACCAAGTTTCGTATTTATACCACATTTCGTTTTTGAGTTATGTTGTTTACAGACGCACACAGAGACCTTTTTCTACAAATGATTTTTTTTTATTCGGAGGCCTGAAAATATGTATTTCCGATGAAATTTCGGTATCGAATTTTTGGGTGGAATGCAATACTTCCCCTACTTACTGTACGCAGTAGAGAAAGTCAAAAACCAAAAAAAAACTTTTTTGTGGCATCATCCATTTCCGAGTTATTCGTTATTTATGGTTCGAATTGTTCAATACTTAACCATTTTCTTAAAGTCCTGTCAACATTCAGTTGTTTCTCGCGATGTCATGGAAACAGTATGGAGTTTTAAGGGCAGCATATAGCGTCCAGTTAAACATTTGACTATCGCTGTTCTCTTTGTATCTATAACGAAATGTGGAATGTAGCTGTTTCTGTAAAGATTAATCTCAATTAAAATGAAGTAGATAGGAAAATAAGCTTTCGTAACAATAATTTGTAAACCCACTAATAAGCGCTAAAGGGTAGATAAAGTCATGTAAATGTATCACATGAGATTTTTTTTAGAAAAAAGTCCCTCTGTGTGTGTTTGTGTGTGTGAACAGCATAACTCAGAAACGAACAGTCGGATAAACACCAAACTTGGTATTTAGGTTCAGTATCCTTCAGAGATGCGACACGAAGGTTTTTAAGAAAATCCCCCACCCCAGTTTACCCTTTACATAGAACATTTTTCGAAAATTTTAATTTTCTCAAAAATGGCTCTAACGATTATGATAAAAATTTCATATGTTTAAGATATTTTCATGACAAATGAAATGTATATCTCGAATTTTCTGGGAATGTCTCCAAAAGTATTCTTCATTGTGAGCGACTTTTGCATAATTGGTGAACCATAAGAGATAGACAAAATTTTACTGCACAAAAAATGTAGATCGCGTTAAAATACACAATTTATGTCATATACATTTTTTTTTAGTGAACTATTTTCGAGATATTGCTTGTTATTCCCTTAAATTTTCCAATACTTATACTTTTTCTCAAATTCGTTATACATTTTTTTTGTCCTGGTAATGCAAAGAGAATGGAATGCGCAACATAGTAACCAGCGTTAAAATATTTGACTATCGCTTAAAACCTAGCATATTCCCCTTGCATCTACATGAAAATGAGCAATAAGATTAACATCTCGATATCTCGATTAACATGAAGCATATGGAGAATAAGCGTTTGTAAAAATAGTTTGTACAAGAGTAGAGAAAGCCATGTGAGTGTAACACATCAGATTTTTTCTCGTAGTCACGGAATTTGAGATGTGTCACATAGCGACCCGCTTTTTAGACACACCAGATTACATTTCCTGCATGAACATTTTGAACAGTTCCGCTCGAATTGGCAGATGACAACAGCTCGATGGTGAACTATGCACCCAACCCAGCGCGTGCCTGTGATGTCATGCAACGAAACTATTGTTACATTTGACGTCATATGGCTTGCAGCAGAATGTGTCAACCGACTATGTATAGCTGCTGCGCTGCAGGAGATTATAATAATAATCAACAGCAGAAGAGAGATTGCTTCCTGCCATCATCATCAGGATCAGAACGGGCACATTATGCTGGCCTGGAGGCTCATGTTTGGCCCTCTGGGTTCACAGAAAGAGAGAGCATTGGTTCACACCCACCGACCATGTCGGCCTTAACCTCCTTGCGACGTCCTGACGTCGAGGACCTAGGCTTGCCAACTTTTCCTACCATATTCTGGTCAAAACCTGTGCATTGCTATATGTGTTAAAGAAAATTATTTTCCTTTAAGAGAAATATATTTACAAACGAGTCCCAGGCGAGGGAGTGCCATGTTGAAGTATTTTTGTTCTTCAACTGTTGTAGTTTATTGTTGTTGAACACTTTGGGCGTTAATTTGAAGTAATTGTTTCTGTTACGTAATATTTTTGCTACGCATGAGAAGCCGATTTTTGAAGATGTATTTTTGTTGTTACGCTCCAAGTTTAAAAATATTATATTAACTTTGTTATTAAACTGCTTCTATAGATAATATTTATGTTTATGTTTGCCTCGGCTGCGTCAGTATTGTTTTAGAGTCACGTATCTCTTAGACAGGGCGTGGTACGATAAGAATGTAGGCTTACACAGATTTCAAGTTTTAAATTAACTTCCTTTTATTAATCCTTGACACAAATTAAATAGTACTACACTGATATTAAGAGCTATGAGATTCTTTAATTTAATACTTGTGCTTTATTATCACGTATACTTAATTTTCGTTACACACGAATACGTAATATTTCTTTAGAGAACACATCTTCCATCCGGTCACTACCAAAGTCTGCAGGCAACTGAACATATTTCAACCGTCAAAACCCGTAAGCTTCTGTATTTCAAGTCTCTGATTGGCTATCCTAGTCCAATAGAATACCTGCATTTTACTAAAGCTTTTTCTAGCTGTTGATTGGCTATTTTTAAACTGTCACGGAATTTACATTATCGTTGCTCTAATCATGACTAGTAGTATTTAAACTCTCAAACTCATTATTGCCTCAAGGTTACCTCATTGTTAGCAACTTTAAACTTATTATTCTCACAGCTCTTACATTATTAAATTACATAATGTATTTACATAACATTATTGAACATGTTTACAATAATATAAGCATATGCAATGACTGTTACATACATTTTTATAAATTATTACATACATATTGTTTCAAGGCGGGCTGTTATTGAATTTATATATTATATAATTCAATTAAAACTATTCAAGTATTAAAATACTGCCTCAATGTTTCTAAAAACAAGTTAAATTTGTTTATATTTGACAGACACTTTCTAAAGTTTTGCGTGTTGATTGCCGTGTAGTTTGTTCGATTTGCTTTAATAGTTTGTTAATTATCATCATTTAAACATTTCTGTTCGCCCTAAAATGGATTAGACTAGAGAACATTTAAATCTTTATCAAACCCTAAACAATGTTAAGATCGGCTTACAAATGTATTTGGCAAAGAAATTAAATTAAATTGAATTTTATTTATGGACGTTCTTTAACTGCTGTGGTCCTTAGCGTCCCATTCTATATTGGGCATGAAAGACCGGTAATTTTGCTCAGAGGCCTCTTTATCAGGCTTGAGGTTATTTTACGTGCCGTAAATCTACGACACGGGACCACCGGCTTTATTTCCCTTCCAAAAAATGCATCGCCCTCCGCCGGGTTTGAACTCGGGAACTAGAGGCTAGCATGTTAACCACTACACCACGGAGGGCGACATCTGGCAAAGAAGCCCCAACTAAAGCAACAATTTATAATAGGTACAACGAATTTAAAAGAGGTCGGCTTTTTTCTTAGTGATGAATTTCGTGAAGGACGTCCATAATTTTGCTGTTACTGATGAAAATATTGCCGCTGTTGGAGCAATGCTTGTAGAAGAAAGACGTCTTATGCATTTATTCGGGCGACATGGGCATTGGTATGAGCCAAATTCAAAACATTTTGCATCAAGAGTTAGACGTGAGAAAACTTTGTCGTCGATGGATTCTACATAAACTGACTTCCGATCAAAAAACAACGTACTGATTGGTGCAGAAAATTTTGCAAAAATTCGCAGGCGGTACTTCAAATTTGGTTTGAAATATCGTTACTGGTGATGAATTTTGGATTTACTGTTATGATCCTGATAAGAAAAGTTAGTCGGCTCAATGCGTCTTTCGAAAAGAACCTAAGCCTACAAAAGTCCGACGAATTCGCAGAGCTGGTAAGAAGATGGTTGCCAGTATTTTTTTTTTCTAAAACGGGTCATATTGCTAGTACCTATAGCATTGTAAGATACACGTGCCGTTACCGCCGATTGGCACACAAATGTCCGTTTGCCTCAAATGCTTTAAAAAGTTCGTGAAAAAAGCCCAATAGGAAAAGCAATGTTTCAACATGAAAACGTAGCCTACAGCAAAACTGAGTACCTTGATGCCTTAAAGGTCAGCAGCCTCGACCCTCCGCCAAACATCCCTGATCTAGCACTTTGTGATATCTTTTTGTTTCAAAAAATTAAAGATAAAATGCCTGGAATCATTTTTTGTCATCAGTTGAAGCAGTGGAACATTATAAAACCTGTTTCTGAAGTGTCTCAGGAAGAGTGGCATCATTGCTTTAAGGACTGCTTTCATCGAATGCAAAAGTGTATTGATGTTAAAGGGGAATATTTTGAAAAACAATACAAGCATTTAATTTTTTTATAACTAGCCCTTGTTTGATTTTCTAAAAATGTTCAGTGTCGCCCTCGTAAAAGCAAGGCAATGACATGCGCAATATATTTTATTTTAAACTATTCCAATTAATCAACGTTCAAGATTCCGGCAGAAAACATCAATGTCGCGTTCTTTCATTTTCTTCTCCTCCCCTTTTTGCTTTTTCTACTACTTACCTATAGTAAACTCGATGCCTAAATTTCACCGCAAATACGCGTTTTGAGAGTTCCTGTATATAAAAAAAACATTTTTAGAAAATGGTCCGTTTATGTTTGAACAGCATAACTCAACAACGAAAAGTTAGCTAAATGCCAAATTTGGTATATAAAATCAGCATCTTCCAAGAATGCGATACGAAAATTATGAAGAAAATTCCCCCGCCCCAAACCACCCTTTACAAGGAAAATGTTTCGACAATTTTGATTTTCTCAAATTTGACTCTAACGATTTTGATTAAAATATTATATACCTAAAACATTTCCATGGCAAATAAAAGGTGTATGTGGAATTTTCTGAAAATAGTCTGTGAAGTCCTCTTCATTCTGAATGACCTTTAAACCGTAAGAGATAAGACAAAAACGTAGTACACAAAATATGTAGAGCTCTTTATAATAATAAGAATTTGTCTCTCATAATTTTTTTGTGATATAAGGCATTTCCGAAACATCCGTTATTATTGACATTCTTCTAAACACAAAAATCTGGTTTGATACATTCACATGACTTTCTCTACGCTCTATCGTTTATTAGTGGGTATACAAACTATCCTTACTAAATCTTATTTTTCTATCTACTACATTTTAATCCAAATAAATCTTTGCAGAAACAGCTACATTACACATTTCGTTATAGAGAACAGCGATAGTCAAATGTTTAACAACTGGACGCTATATGCTGACTTAAAATTCCATACTGTTCCATGAGAGACAAGTGAATGTCGAAAGCGCTTTAAACATGACAAAGTATTAAAAAATTCATAAGAATAGTAACGGACATATCGAAATGGTTGATGCCTCTATATATATAATATATATATATATATATATATATATATATATATATATATATATATAAAATGCACGTTATAAAGAGATCACGTTATTTGTTTAGTAAGATTTTTGTCTATCTCTTACGGTTTACCAGTTGTACAAAAGTCGCTCAGAATGAAGAGGACTTCAGAGGTTAATCCCAGAAAATTTAAGATATGCATTTTGTCATGTAAATATTTTAAATAATATGGCATTTAAATGAAAATCGTTAGAGCCATTTTTGTGGAAATCAAAAATAACGAAACATTTTCCGTGTAAAGGGTTTGCGGTGTAGGGATTTTATTGAAAATCCCCATGTCGCATCCTTGGAAGATACTGACATTAAATACCAAGATTAATGAACGTTTCGTTTTTGAGTTATGCCGTTCACAGACACACGCGCGCGCATCTTTTCTAAAAATGCAAATTTTTATTCAGGGAGTCTCAAAACGTGTATTTCCAATGAAATCTCGGTATTGAATTTTCGGGTGGAATCCACTACTTCATCTAATTACTATAGATAGGTAGTACAGAAAGTAAAAATAAGTTTTCTTACTGGTTTTGAAAACCATGTAGTTTTTAAGTTGCACAGAAAGAGATAGAATGAGCAAGGGATAGAGAGGGAAAGACAAGAATCGCTGCATTTGACGCAATATCGTGAGTAGAAGGGTCGGTTTTGCTAAGTTAGTGACTTAAACATAGTGTCACACTAGGTCGCTCTTTGGCATCAAGTGAAACAATCTGGTAACTCCAAAATAAACACAATGCATGCAATGCGATTTTATGCTTCGATTCGTATTTGCATTCTGTTTACCGACATATACTAGAAGGAGTCCATTACTGGAATAATTAAGATTAAAACTGTATAATAAATACCTCACAAAAATGAAACTTTATATTACAGAAACTTATTTATCATATAGTATGAAGCACTTTAACGTGTTGTGTTTTTGGTTATGGCAAACGAGACATTTTCGTTTATCGTACATAACCTAATTTTCAAAGCCTGCTAAAACCAACTCCAAGCGCAACATTCAGATGTTTATTGGTTACGCCAACATCTCCAGCATGAATTTCCAATAAGAAACGCAATTTCGACTAGTTCAGGGAGAATAGTAATCTATGGTGTAAGAGATTAAAACATTTATGTCCGAGGCTTGTCGAGGGGATAATTTTAAAACATTTTAAATATATTTTAATCCCGTGTGGCATACAATATTTTATCCGCTACTAAAACGTAAAGTTTCAAACAGAAATTTTAGTATTCAACTCAGAAACTTATTACCTTCTTGGGAAAAAAAATCGTATTTCTATTTGTTGCTTAGTGTGGAAAGGGTTGCTTATGGATGGCTATTGTCAGGGAAGCAGGCATTCATGTCTCAAACTAGGGATGAGACCGATCAGTTTTCCCTTTTTAGCTTTAGCGAGTGCTGTTGAGTCGACTTCATTCGCAATGAATTTTGTATAATCTGATAACTCGAAATTGTTACTGCTACAGTTTTGTGTAACACCTTTCTCTTCAGATTCTGCAAACAAGCACATGGAACAAATATATTGATACGGTAATTTGTATCACAAATTACTCAGATGTAATTAATGATTGTAATATGAATATGTATTTTTATGTGACATTGATTTCAGAGGTTTATTAATTGTAATTATTATTGGTAAATAATAATATACGGCTTTACTGAAACTGTCAACAATAACGCAATAATGCAGCGATGGGGTGAGTTGTTTATCATTACCGGGAACCAGGAAGTTACGTAATGTTTCGCGCGGTTTCGGTAGAAGCTTCTAGAACATTTCCTAAAGCATATGTATTAGTGGTTTTCATTGGATATTAAAATAGACGCTAATGTTGGCGCGTTTTATTAGCCAATAGCAGTTCATTTATAATCTTTAGGCGTATCTTGATGCAGGCCTATAAATAGTGTAGGTTCAAGGGAGCTTGTCCCCCAGTTCAACAGAATTCTCAGTACTCTACACGTCGGTCTCTCAGTTTATTTATTTCGCCAAGTTACACGCAGCAGAATTACGAGAATTATTATAAAGTATTATACATTTAAAAAAATTACATAAAGTTGAAGTATGCGAGTTAAAAGTGATAAATAAGAAGTTATTACAAACAGTTTCAGTTTGGCGAGTATCCAGATCCATATGTAAAAGTGTTTGTGAACGTGTTCGACAATAAAAGTTATAAAACCAATTTCTTCATTAAGTATAATTTCTGGATAAAAGATTCCTTTCCGATTCACACCCTGCAAGAGTTAAATGTCGACCTAAATAGCTAGCCGGAGAACATTTAAAGTGAATTATTTCAAAACTGATACAAATTGCTACGCCAGAGGGAGCTACGAACCAACCAACGAATGACGTCACAAGATGGCAACGCGTGAAGTAAAGCAGCACAACATATGATCTACAAGTTCTAATAACTTACGCTATAAATATTACGTAAGAAACATTTCCGTCGCAATATATTTTTAATTAATGTTCTAAACTGTCTCAGCGTTATTCTTATGCTTTTTCTGCTTATAACAGTTACACCCAACAATAAATTAATCCGTTACTTTCTGTACACTAATTTTAATAAATTAAATAAGTGTGTTTACGTAATTTTTTTTCTGATTGTTCTCATTTTATGCAGGCTCTGGTTAGCACTTTTATTAGAAGTTACTTGATTCACGTTTCACTAATTTAACATTACACAGCTTTAGTGAATTCCACGAATAAACTTACTGACGTCAGGAGTTTTGAAATGCTGATAATGTTCCTTCGGGATGCTGATAGCTTGAGGAATGTAAAATGTGATTTGAGTGTTTCCTGGTGATGATCTCACTCCAACATTTCCTGTCCTTTACTAGTTACTGAGTTTTTCTTTTGGAAAGATGAATGTCAATAATTTGAGGTGTAACAGTCACGGAGATAACGCTTGTGCTAATCATGGCAACTACCTTTCTTGACGAGAACAGGTAGCTGAGTATATGACCAGGGAACACTTCGCACCCCGACCCAACGTGTACTTACCACGGATGAGTGGAGGAGGCTATGTGCCGACTGACAGAGGAACGCAGACGTCCCTAACGATTCCAAGCTTGATGACCTAGAGGGCTGCTCAGAGGCTTCCCTCTGGCGGAACCGGGGAGAACCTG
Source organism: Deroplatys truncata (assembly GCA_030765065.1). NCBI lineage: Eukaryota > Metazoa > Arthropoda > Insecta > Mantodea > Mantidae > Deroplatys > Deroplatys truncata. The sequence continues at coordinate 18,163,374 of CM060975.1, read as the reverse complement.
ACCCACCTGAGGGGCTCAGAGAAGGCTACCATCTGTGCGACACTGCACAGCCCCTAAACTACGTGAAAGGGAAAGAGAAATGATAGGAAATTCATAGTGGAAGAGAAACTACACAAGCATTCGTCTTGCCGATCAGAGATAACCATGAAAAACGCATAGTCAGTGTGGCCGGCTCCAGAAATCGAACCGTATGCGAGCATCGTACGTTACCGCGGAGCGATCTCGCTAGGCAAAAGGTAGTTCTCGTATGTCCCCTACTGTAAAACTATTTTCTTATTCAATTTGAATACTTTATTACCTGCACTGAAGAGTTGGACCAAAATACTGCTCACCTATCGTAAATATTGCATTCCACCAAAAAATTTGATACCCAGAATTCACCGGAAATACATGTTTTGAGGTCCCTGAATCCAAAAATACGCTGTGTATGTGAACAGCATAGCTTAAAAACAAAAAGTCGGTTAAATGCAAACGTGGCAATTGAATTCAGCACCTTCCAGAGATACGCCACGAAGATTTTCACGAAAATCTCCCCATCCCAAACTGCCCTTTACATCGAAAATGTTTAGAAAAATATTGATTTTGTTAATGGTTTTAATAACGATTTTTATTAAAATACCATATGACGTATGATCAGGAGCGGGGAGGGGGAACTTAACACTTCCACCTAAGGACATATTTTGTGTCTAGGCCCCTAACAAGGCGCTCCCAGAAGGGGTGGGGTGGGGTGAGGTGGGACAGAGAGCGGCCGGATCAGGAGACATGGTAGAGCAGAGGGCAGGCTCCCTACATTTTGCAAGTTGAAACTCCTGGATGGCAGCTGGTATAGTCGGCTCCTCTTTCCCCTGCAGGCTTGCAAATTCCACTGGGGGCCCCGGGAATCGGAGACCGCCCCCAATTCCAGGGGACGAAGTGTTACAGAGTTATTTAGTCTGGGTTTTATTCAGTTATATATTTAAATATGGTTGTTGTAAGTGATGACGAGAAAAGCTGTTGCTCAAAGTTATATATTCATAGAACTGTGCATATAGAACAGGGCGCCACTGCATGCGCGAACATCCTCTTTGCTATAGATACATACTCCACCTGTGAAGGCCAGTAGAATGCCTCCCGAAGCTGCGGTAAGGGCATAAATGGAAACGAGTGTACAACGAAATGTGTTTAGCTCTATATACAAGAGAATAAATAAGCTTTTGTAGGAACAGTTTATAGAAGGGTGAGCAGAGAAAGACACATTAGAAGATGGGAATTCCTTTGTTACCCTGGCACCCCACTGGTAGTAGTGAAGTAAACAAGTCTTTACTACCAACCTCGGCTCACGTACACGTAATTCAAATCTGGAATCATCATCCACACAAACAACAGGCCAGAGGTCTGCCTGGCTTGAAAATAAAGACGAAGGAAAATTAATTCACCACATAAACATATATTATTTTGATCAAAATCATTAGCGCCATTTTTGAGAAAATCAAAAATAACGAAAACTTTTCGCGTAAGACAAAAAATTTACTTAACACACTTTTGGTCCGCGATGTTGGGGTTCCTAGAACAGCACACATCCCAGACATACGTAGTAGTAGTATTACCAAGTAGGGAGGTCCCGGGTTCGATCTCCGGCGACCGCCTCCACTCTGAACCATCGGTTTTTCGTGGTTTCCTCGGGTCGATAGCAAATGCTGGGATGGTTCCTCTTCTACCACGGCTGTCATCTGGTTCAGGTTTGTAGGACCGGCGGGTTGCGGCTGGGCGCTTTGTAGAAGTTTCTTCTCTGGCGTCGTTGCGGGAGTGGATCCGTCGAGTAGGCTTGTGGGCGGCGTCGGATGCGTTCGAAATGGAAACGTTGGGGACCCCGTCCATGCTTGCGCCCGTAGTCATCGGGATCTGGTCGCCCTGCCGCCCAGGCGTCACGTTAGAAGCGAAAAAGGGCACTCTGGCCTACCTCCAGTGCTCTGCCCCAGTTTTGGGCACTACTCCGTGATATGTACTCCTACTCCTACACTAAATAAATCAAGTTAATTTAAATGTTTAAAAGCGGGTCGCTATATGCTGCCTAAATTCCATACTCTTCCCATGACATCGCGAGAAACAACTGAATGTTCGCAGATCTTAAAAAAATGACAAAATCATTTGAAAATTCAAACCAATAAAAAGGAATATCTCAGAATGATATGGTATTTAAAACAAATTGTGTGCTTTAAAGAGATGCACGTGTTTGTCTACTACCAGTTATACAAAATTCCTTCAGAATGAAGAGAACTTCATAAGCTATTCCCAAAAAAATTCAAAATACACCGTGGCCAGTTGCAGCATCTCCTTTCATAAAGTTGGTAAGTAAAGCCTTTAAAAGTAGTTTTACAAATGTTGTATGGTTTCATCCGCGCCTTTCTATGATAGCGGCAGACGGCAACGAGCGCCGAGGACGCGGACAGGAAAAACACCGCGCAGGCGGTTCGGAGTCTTTTGACTCACCCCTGTATATGTACATTAATGTTATGGGCAATAACCCTGCGTTACACTATGCTATCGCAATGTAAATGTCGTCCTCCGTGGACTAGTGGTACCGTGCTAGCCTCTGGTTCCCAAGGTCGCGGGTTCAAACCCGGCGGAGGGCGATGGATTTTTTCGGGCGTAAAAATCGTTAGCACGGCTTCCTTCGGAAGGGAAGTAGAGCCGGTGGTCCCGTGTCGTAGATTTACGGCACGTAAAAGAACCTCAAGCCTGATAAAGAGGCCTCTGAGCAAAATTACCGGTGTTTCACGCCCAATATAGAATGGGACGCTAAGAACCATAGTAGTTAAAGAGCGTCCATAAATAAAAAAAAAAAAAAAAAAAAAACGCAATGTAAATGACCATAAATGCTGACTACATTGTGACGCTGAATTCTAGTTTTATGGACAAAGCCCTTTATAACTACTGTCAGTTGTTTTTAGTTTTACATCATACAGCAATGAAAGTTTGCAGTCCGTTCGTGCAGTATCTACTGGCACAAGCTGAACGTGATTGTTAAAGTACACGCTCGTAACCATGGAAACACATACTACGTGCACGGTGCTTTCCTTAGCATAATGTAGATAAGAAATCTTTTCCTAAATGGCTGTTATTAGTTTAAAAAAATCTCAGACGTTGGAATCACACGACTTTCCCGATCCTAAAAAGCATTCTTTTATCCGCTTCTTGTTAATCGTTAAACATGTTTTCAGTATACAGTTTGTTATAGAAGCATAAAGGATGATGGTACGAAGTCAAATGTTTAAAAAGAAGCTCGCATATGTATGCTGGACTTGATATTTTCAGTACTCTCACCTGTGAAGGAACAAAAGAATGTATATGTCATGACATTTCAGAAAACTGTACCATTCAGGAGGCTGGCGTTTTTTAGTTTCTCTACCACGTTCCTAAGGTAGAGAACGTATGGCATTCCACCCAAAAATTCGATACAGAGATTTCAACGGAATTACATGTTTAAAGGTATCATAAAAAAATTTTAGAACAAGATCATATGGTGTTTGTGAACAGTATAACCAAAAAATGAAAAGTCATTAAATACTAAACTTGCTATTTAACTTCAGTATGTTCCAAAGATGCGACAAAAACATTTTTCAAGAAAATTCCTCCACTGCAGAGTACCCTTTATATGTAACATTTTTCGAAATTTTCGATTTTCTAAAAAATGGCTCTAACGATTTTGATTAAAATGCCACATATTAAAGATATTTACAAGACAAATAAAATACATGTTTTCAATTTTCTGGGAATAGCCAATGAAGTCCTCTTCATTCGGAAGGAGTTTTGTATAATCTTGTATATAACTGCTAAATGTTAAACGACAGACGAAAACGTACTAAGTAAAAATGTAAATCACTTTAAAACACACAGTTTATTTCAAATGAATTTATTGTGCCATCAGCAACATCCAAGATATCAGTTATTAATGGTTCGAATTGTTCAACAGCCATTCTTTTAAAGTCCTGTCGATTTTCATCTGTTTCCCACGATGTCATGGAAACAGTAAGGAATTTTAAGGCCAGCATATAGCGTCCAGTTGTTAAACATTTGACTATCGCTCTTCTCTTTGTAGCTATAACGAAATGTGTAATGTAACTATTTCCGGAAAGGTTTATCTCGATTAAAACGAAGTAGATAGGAAAATAAACTTTTGTAAGAATAATTTGTGTATCCGCTAATAAACATAGGGGGTAGAGAAAGTCATGTGAATGTTACACATCCGATTTTTTAAAAGTGGTTTTCTCAGTTGCGAAGTAAACACCGAAATGGATATTTAATACCACGACACAAGTTCCCACTACAATAGAAATATAGATGGTGCAGTAAGCTGACTACGCAACTAAGGCCATCTATCAGCAAGTTCCTCAAGCAGATGGTACAGCAGGTGATTGATACACACTGACGCAGGTGAACCAACATACCTACACGATCGTCGCGATATGACCAAGAAGAGTTGAACACAAAATAACAACAGTAGAGACATGGTAAATTGCTAACGTTACATAACTGATTTAAAACAGGCTGTGTATTTACATTTTTTTCTGGCTTAAGTTTCTCCACAGTGACATAAACCTGAATGAAAATAAAGAGGGCTTCGCAGGCTACTTCTTATAGGAAATTCGAGATTTTTTCATTCTTCGTGTCAATGAGTCAAACATTTGGTATTTTAATCAAATTCGTTAAGTCATTTTTTGAGAATGTGAATAACTAATTAGGTATAAGTAGTTTCTGGTGGGAGGGATATTTTCTTGAAAATGTTCGCATCCTTGGAAGAGCTGGGCTTAAATACCAAGTTATATATTAATTCTTTTCCTTCTTGAGTTATGCTGTTCACACACACACGTGGAGCTTTTTCTAAAAGTGCTTCTTTGGGATTGTGAACATAAAATGTACATTTTCCATGTCGAATTTTGGGTGGAGCAAAATACTCCCGCACATAATGGTACAGAAATAAAAAACCTCTCTATGAGGCTATATATTCCCATAAGACATTGATATTACGTCTAATTTCACGATCTGCACGAGTCCTTTTGTTATTAGATGACGTTCTTGGTTCTGTTCTGCAATGTTTTGTCGTCCTCAGTGCTTACCATGTTAGCCTCTAGTTCCCGAGATCGCGGGTTCAAACCCGGCGGAGGGCAATGGATTTTTTCGGGCGTAAAAATCTTTAGCATGGCTTCCTTGGGAAGGGAAGTAAACCCGTTGGTCCCGTGTCGTGGATTTACGGCACGTAAAAGAACCTCAAGCCTGATAAAGAGGCCTCTGAGCAAAATTACCGGTCTTTCACGCTCAATATACAGGGTGAGTTATGAAAAACTGACACATTTCTTTCTTTAATTATTCTGTTCGAAATTCACTCAATGCCCCAATTTTAGCACCAAATTAAACAGAATGTTCTGGAGTTTCGATCGCCTGTCACTAGATGCGCAGATGTTCATGTTTTATTCGTAATTGTTAGTTTTATTGTCGGCAACTGTTTTTAAGATTTTGTTATAGTCAACTTGAAAATCGAGTACACATTAAATGAACGACTCTTCCATGTAAAGCAATACTCGATTACGAATTCAATTACAGCTACTCAAAGGGCATACCAGAGAGAATTTAGTGTTCGGAGTCCTCCCCTAAGAAACACAATACTGGGACTGGTAAACAAATTGGAAATAACTGGATCTGGATCTCTAGTGAGTGATAAAGACAAAACACGTTCTTCTAGGCTTCCCACGGTTGTTGTTGACGTAAGAGCATGACTGGATCAGTCATCCAAAAAAATCATTAAAACGTTTGTCGCAGGAGACAGGATGTGTCAGAGAGCTGTGAAAAGTGCAGGCCTAAAGTCGTATAGGATTACGGTTGTCCATCAGTTACAGGAACCACATAAGGATAGACGACTGAATTATTGCCGTTGGTTTCAGGCGTTCATTGTGCAAAATTCTGCCATATTGTCCATCACATGGTTAACAGATGAAGCATGGTTCCATTTATCCGGCTATGTGAACTCAAATAACTCACGCTATTGGACCAGCGAAAACCCACATGTTATTCATGAAGCACCTATACACTCGGTTAAAATCGGAGTTTGGTGCGCAATATCTGCACAGAGAATAGTGGGACCAATATGTTTTAAAAACAATGTGATCACTGCAGAGTACACACGGATTTTAATGGAGTTTGCTGAGCAACTAGACGATCTAGAGCTGAATCAAGGATATTTTCAGCAGGACGGCGCTACATGTCATACATCAAATGAATCCATGGTACTAATTGCAAGTTTCTTTAACGATCGGATAATTTCCAAGAACCTGTGGCCACCGAGATCTCCGGATTTGACATCGCCGATCTTCTTTCTATAGGGTTACTTAAAAGACAGGGTTTATGCCACACGCCCCCAGACATTGGACGATCTGAAGCACAACATTACACAGGAGATTCAAGTTATTGACAACAGAGTCCTCCAACGAGTGGCCAGTAACATGGAACGTGTTGAGTGTGCCTTATGGATGGAGGACATTTTCAACAGTTGCTATAGAGGTAAATAATCTCACAAAATTACTCTGCATTTCAGGTATAATAAGTTGTCGCTAGCATAACTCGTTTTGAAACAATTAAAGAAATAAATGTGTCAGTTCTTCATAAATAATCCTGTAGAATGGGACACTAAGGAGCACAGCAGTTAAAGAACGTCTATAAATAAAACTGGATTTAATTTAATTTATAGTCGCGGTCTATCAGCCTTCTGCCACTGTTTTCAAAAACCTTCGAAAGGCTACGTCTTTCACAGCTTCTCAAGGTCATACACACATCATTCCTGACTCTCAGTTTGGCTTTAGAACTTCTCACTCTTGTCCTCAACTTAATCGTCTTGTAGACACAATACTCGATAGTTTTGAAGAAAACGTTATCTGCTTTGGACTATTTGTGGACACACAAAAGGTTTTTGATAAAGTCTGGCATCAGGCTTAAATTAAAACCCTTTTGAGCGATACATTGTTCCTAACACTCAAAGCATATCTTATAAACATATACTTTTCTATTAAACGTCTTAATTACCAAGTTCAATCCCGAAATACACGAGCTGGGTACCACAAGGGAGTGTGTTTGCCCCTTTCTGTATATGGTTTATGTCTCAGACTTACTGTCACATGAAAACATTACAACAGCGCAATTTGCAGTCGACATTGCAATCCTTTGCAAAGACACAGACCACAACAGTTTGCTGATATAGTACACAAATGGTGTTCAAAATGGAGAATCCATATGAACCCCCCCCCCCAAAAGCTGTAAGATTCACACACAAACACATTCATATATATCAAGTTTGGAAATGAAATACCACAAGCCAAGACAGTCAGATATTTAGGTTTCACACTGGACGTCAAGCTCACCTGGAACACTCAAAAAGACTGAGGACAGAATTCACCAGTTAAAATATCTCATTAAAGAATCGTCTCTGCTATCTTACATCTCATTAATAACACCACTCTGGATGTATGCATGTTCGATATACATTCTAACAAGCCTCCTGAAGGCCCATTCACAATGAAATGTAAGCGCAGATGTAGCATAAGCGCACGACTTTGCATTCATGTTATTTAATGGAAGCATTCACATAGAGTCAAGCAACGCAAGAGTTTACAAATTTCAAAACTTTATTCTTGCGTTGCGTGCATAGAGGAAGAATTCTGTATTTCTTTCTCTTTTGCATTGCCTGCTGTTCAACAGCAGACGATCGCGATGCGAGACTTTAGCCGCCTAATGTACATACGTATACTATTCCATCAGGCTGTGCCCCACAAATTGTGGGTCACCATCTCTCGAGAGGTTATGGTAGTCTCCTTACTGAATCCTCTTTCATTTAGTGGATGAACCCGGCATCTGTGCCTAGATTTCCTGTCTCAGGCGCAAAGAGATAATGAACACTGCATTAATATAACTTGTGCAGCTGTATCATCACTTGCTGCCGTTTCCGGACATTATTCCGTATGCGGGAAGGAGGTATAAAATTACGGAATCGGGCTTTTTAATACGCAGAGTTGATTGTGTAGTATCCTGGGTTCTTAAATTCTGTAGGAGTTGTTGCTTTATCGAAAATATTGAGCCCTTCTTAGCGGGCGCTTAGCTTTTGCGGAAATCTTGTCAAGATATTGCGTACGTGATGAAAAAAAGGTATGGCTAACGGAATGTCACGAAGTAAGGAAAATGTAACTAAAGTGGATCATTCGAGTTTAGACGCGCGGATCCTACGGCTACGTCCTGTCGTCGCCCCTCTCCTAAAAACCATTCCTCGGCTACGCCTTACGGCTTAGGGCCCTCGATGTTGGCAGCAGAATGCCGACGACAGCAACGCTAACATGATGGAAGTGCGTGTGTTCGAAATTGCTCACTACCCACATACGGAATAATGGCCCTGTTTCCATAGCATTTACACAACTACTTTCAATGTTTTGGTCAAACAGTCGTGATGTCACTAACGCTACGGGCCGCTGTTAGGCATACGCAATTTTTACTTTCTCTACTACGTATAGTAAGTAGGGGAAGTATTGTATTCCACCCAAAATTTCGATACCGAGATTTCACCGCAAATACATGTTTTGAGGCCCCCTGAATCCAAAAAAACATTTTTGGAAACATGTCTGTGTGTGTGTGTGTGTGTGAACAGCATAACTCAGAAACGAACAGTCGGATAAACACCAAACTTGGTATTTAGGCTCAGTATCTTCCAGAGATGCGACACGAAGGTTTTCAAGAAACCCCCCCCCAGATTACCCTTTGCATGGAACATTTTTCGAAAATTTTAATTTTCTCAAAAATGGCTCTAACGATTTTGATTAAAATATCATATGTTTAAGATATTTTCATGACAAATGAAATGTATATCTCGAATTTTCTGGGAATGCTCCAAAAGTATTCTTCATTGTGAACGACTTTTGCATAACTGGTAAACCATAAGGGATAGACAAAATTTTACTACGCAAAAAATGTAGATCGCGTTAAAATACACTATTTATGTCATATACATTTTTTGTTGTTGAGTGAACCATTTTCGAGATATTGCTTCTTATTTCCTTAAATTTTCCAATACTTATACTTTTTCTCAAATTCGTTATTCAATTTTTTTTGTCCTGGTAATGCAAAGAAAATGGAATACTCCACATAGCAACCAGCTCTTAAAATATTTGACTATCGCTTAAAGCCTACCAATTCCCCCTTGCATCTACAATAAAATTAGCAATTAACATCTCGATTAACATGAAGCATATGGAGAATAAGCGTTTGTAAACATAGTTTGTACAAGAGTAGAGAAAGTCATGTGAGTGTAACACAGAATTTTTTTTTGTGATCTACTTATTTATAAAATATTGAGTGAACTTTCTTATTTGGTATTGTTGGTTATATTATTCAATCTGAAACTTGTGGTACACTCGGAACATTTCCACAGTTAGTTTAAGGATCTACAAGCCCGTGCGTTACGCCTACAGCTGCATTGTGAATGGTGTTCCCTCACGCCTGCTGCATTACGTTAGCGCTTACATTTCATTGTGAATGAAGCCTAAACCGATTCCTCTGCACCACAATAACATCGAAGATTAAAAAGAAAATGCCGTACCGAAGATGGCGAAGAAAATAAATCTGAGGACTATTAATGAATTGTAACCTCAAGAAGTGTCATCTGTATCCCAAGTATAATACACAATGTGTAATAAATGAAACCAAAATTACGTAACTTCGTTAATTCTATTCTGATGTTCCTATTTACCTACTCAAATTCATCAAAAATAGCAGCAGAGCATCAGCGCTCCAATGAGCTGGTCCCGAACCAAGCCTTTTATAAACACAAAGTTTAACGATAGTTGTGAATTACTTGGAATGTTGATGGCCAGCATGTCTTGCAATATGCCGTGGAGCCCCAACAACAATGTAAAGAATTCCACGGCCTGCCGCTCAGGTAGACACGTTACATGCATGACCGCCTTTACTTGAAAGGTAGCCGAACACCTGTTGAGTGCCGTCATTATAAGGCAGAGATGATCGCATGGAAATTAGTCACGAGAATCCGGTCGATAACAATATCAGCAGACAACATTCCTGCAGTATCGGGTTACTGTCGACTCCGCCGACACTTTTTCCCACACACTTCTAAATCATCACAACTTACGAGTCACATACACATGCCTGAGTAACATTTTACTTTCTACGGTTGGTAAAAATTCCATCGCAAATGTATTTCATTAGAAGTTCTGCTTTCTCTACTAATTACCTTGGAAGTATAGCACCACTAAAAAATTCGATACCACGATTTCACCAGAAATACAGGTTTTGGGACCCCTGAATCCCCCAAAACGAAACTATTAAAAAAAATCTGTGTGACACTCACATGACTTTCTCTACTCTTGTACAAACTATTTTTACTAACGCTTATTCTCCATATGCTTCATGCCAATCGAGATGTTAATCTTATTGCTAATTTTCTTGTAGATGCAAGGGGAATTGGTAGGCTTTAAGCGATAGTCAAATATTTTAAGAGCAGGTTGCTATGTGCAGTATTCCATTCTCTTTGCATTACCAGGACCAAAAAAATGAATAACGAATTTCCATTTGAGAAAAAGTATAAATATTGGAAAATTTAAGGGAATAACAAGCAATATATCGAAAATGGTTCACGCAACAAAACAAAATGTATATGACATAAATAGTGTATTTTAACGCGATCTACATTTTTTTTGTGTAGTAAAATTTTGTCTATCTCTTATAGTTTACCAGTTATGCAAAAGTCGTTCACAATGAAGAATACTTTTGGAAACATTCCCAGAAAAATCGAGATATACATTTCATTTGTCATTAAAATATCTTAAACATATGATATTTTAATCAAAGTCGTTAGAGCCATTTTTGAGAAAATTAAAATTTTCGAAAAATGTTCCATGTATAAGGTAATGTGGGGTGGGGGGATTTTCTTGAAAACCTTCGTGTCGCATCTCTGGAAGATACTGAACCTAAATACCAAGTTTGGTGTTTATCCGACTGTTCGTTTCTGAGTTGTGCTGTGCTGTCCACACAACACAGGCAGGTTTCCAAAAATACTTTTTTGGATTCAGGAGGCCTTAAAACATGTATTTCCGGTGAAATCTCGGTATCGAATTTTGGGGTGGAATGCAATACTTCCGCTACTTACTATACGTAGTAGAGAAAGTAAAGTAAAAAAAATAAAGAGAGATATCGTTGTTAAATAAATAAATAAATATTATGTCCGAGGTATCCTTAATTATTGGTTTGGAATGCCAAATGCTTTACATTTTTCCAAATGCTATATCGCTATTCGTACCACGCCCTAGTAGTCATGCAAAGGGAATGGAATTTCAATGACATCACCGAGTGACCCGCTTTTTAACGATTTTACCATTGCTTTACCTACAACGAACTCTATTAACAAGAAGTACATAAAAGAATGAGCTTTTTTATGAATAGTTTGTAGAAGAGTAGAGAAAGCCACGTGAATTGAACACATCTGATTCTTCATTGTCAAATAGGAACTTGATTTTTAGAAATAGGTGCATGTGTGCAAGGCCAGCAAAATCCCCACACCCAGAACAACAGAAAAATGCTGTTTCATTACGTTTTATTTTCTGTAAGCATTAGCCATTTACAAATATTCGCTGTTGTAAGCTCTTCCTAGGTTGAAGCCGTGTTTAGTCGCTATCTATTAAAGTTTAAAAATAAGCCATTTCCATCTTTTTTTCACGCCAGGTCACAAACAAAATCCCACTTGTGATGTTTCCTTCCGCAACATGCATGTTGGTAAGTCCATGTATTGTCTAATATGAAAATGTTTATATACCTTAAATATCAAGATTTGCTGTTTATATAATATGTATAATCAACAATCTCTCTAGCATTTTAAAGTTGGGGTGAGGGCAGTAAAGAATATGACAGAAAGCATGCATTATTTACAATTTCAAATTAAAACACTCATATCAGTCTAATGATTCTTTATATATTAAAAGGGTAAAATCAAATATAATACACAAGTTATTTTTTTAAAATCTGTAGAAAATACACACCAATAAAATATATATACCAGGTGAGTCAGCTGCCCCTAGGTATTCGTATCTATGCAACCCGCAGTTCACAGTCTAATGTGAAAACATTGACCCTTTTAGCAAACAGACTGTTATTGTAGCTCTGCCCTTCTATTCGGTACTATACGTAGCTAGCATTAATGATTAAAGGCCTGAATGAGAACCAAGGAGCTGCGAAAGGATTAAAAAAAAGCGGTTCTTCATAGATATAATGCTTGCAAGGAGGTAGAGGAATGTTCCCCCAAAGAGCGGGAGAGAGTGAGTTAGCCGAGTGGGTTAGCTGCCGGAGCATGGTAAAGCAAAGGCTAGCTTTGGAGGTTCGAATCTAATACAAGCATCAAATTGTTTTGGTTCTTTTTTTCTTTCTCCTTGTTTATTTTCTGTATTTTAGTATAATAATTTGTTTATTTTTGTTATTTGCTCTTCTGTGAGCCAAAAGACACAAAAATTACAATATCAGGATTACCCTAATAATCTGTACCATATCTTGTTGTAAACCGTGTTACATAGTTAGCTTTCATTCTTTTGGGCAGATATCGACGATATTAAATCTAACAGTTTTTTGTTTCATGTTTAAACTCTATGTTTCACTTTTACTGACAAAGGAGTTGTAACTGTGCTAAGTTCACGGGTAAACAGAATAATAAATTGTTAAAGAGCGTGGTTTACATTAACGAATTAAATGATCAAAATGATGACCCCCTTCATCAATGGACATTTGTGTACTTTGTCGGAGAGCCTTCTTGCATGCTGTAACATGAGCCGTGTAATCTGCCTGCATTATTCACGTATGAGTGCCCATAGACGATTTGGGCTTTGCGGTGGAAAATATGGCGATTATTCTATTTTGTAGACACCTATGTTACCAAAATGTTATTTGTATCATAATATCAAATTATAGGCCCAAAGAGATAAAACAAAAAGTAATAAAAATTTGAATTCAACACGAAAGATTTGAACCCGAACAGATGTGGCATAGTGTTTAAGCAACCATGATAATACCATTCGGCTAATGCTACCTTGCGAGCTTAGGTTCCTATAAGAATTGGTAATCGCAGAACTAGACCCCACCTCGAATCTTTAAACGCTTTTCGCAGCTTCATACAGTGTTTGGAGCTTGGTTTGGTAGTTTTAGCTCAAATAAACTGCATCAGTCATTACAGTTACTGTATGAACTGAAATATGTCATAGTTTGTGACGGAAGAGAAATTATCTACTTAATGCTTAGCATTTTTTGACAAGGCTGTATAACATGGACTAACGGCTTAAATTCAATTGGTCGCACTGCGTAGATCTGCCATTTTGTTTTCAAAGCGGTGCATGAATGTATGCTAAGAATAAAAGTTTCTAAAATTGGCTAAAATTGTACTGCAGCTCCCAGTGTCAGGGGGGATGCTTTTTGTATCGACATACATAGCGATTGCATTCTGTCCTGTAAAATACGCACTGAGTTATCTATCCTTCCTCCAAAAAATGTTATGCGAATCAGCCATTGCAAGGCATTCAAGAAAGGCGTAAGTTACACATGTCGCTTAGCACGTTGTATAAATTAAAAAATAAATAGGCGCAGCTGGCTCACCTGGTATATATATTGTTTATATCTGCCAAACTATTCCTAATAATGGAACATACCATTAATGCAGAAATGTGTTATTAAACAAAACCTAAAACACCCGCCAGAGATGTCCAGAGTGTGATACCTATAAGGAATACACAATGAAGAAAGTTGCAGATATAATTTTTAAAGAATAATAGCGTTTCTAGTTTTTTATCAATATTTTAAATGAGTTGTTTGCAATAAATCAATTACTGAAATGCGGTATTACTGGTAAAATGCCACTTTCGGCAATACATTCCCCGACTGTTAGGCAATACCGGCATTTATCTGCTTGTATTTTGTCTGCAATTCAGGGAAGTATCAACAGAAGTTGGCAGACGGTCGGGAGTCAGCGAGGATTTGTAATTAGCAAACACACTTCAGTTCTTATTCCAGTTCACGACGCTTTCGTCAGTGGTTTATAATAAACACAGAAAATAACTAAAGACCTGCTCTGGTAAAATAAATTTAATACAAAGCAGCAAATGGACATCTATTAATTACACATTTATGGATATATTGTATATAATTAGCAAATTAAGCATTAGATAAATAAAATACTTGTGCCTAAGTTTCTCGCCTTATCAATAATTAAAAAAAGTTTAAAAACAATAAACCTCATTGTTTTAACATGTTAACAGTATTGCTTAACACAAATCTTGACCTCAGCCTTTGACCTTTAACCCTACTTCTAGAAAAGTGTCTGTGGCAATCAATCGTCCTTAAGTTGTTGCCTTCACTGCCCCGATGTGTTTCACACATCATCTATAGAAGGCAAAACACTATAAATTCAACACTACATATGTCGAAATTATTAACACCAAATAAACTACTGATAAAGGAATGGGATGCTTAAAGTTACAATAATCATGTATTATTCAGAATGAGAAATTACTGTGTGCATTTTTACAATTCTTTAAGATCTAACATTTAAATGCCAGAAGTATTATTAAGAATAAAAACTGTGGACATTCCGTATTTACGAAACTAAATGGACTGCCCAAAATGCAGTTTTTCTCCACAGATCCATAAATAGAGGTCAATGGTTACACAGAAACGCAACCACGCTGAAATGCTGTTCCAAAAATAGATATGTGCCGCATGTCAAGGTTATGTTGTGCAATTTAACCCCAATGATCTCACCATTGTGCCATCCGTGCCTATTGGGAGCACCTTTTAAAAATGTAAGAATCTGTTGCTTGTCATGATACCAGATATAAAACGGGTGACACGCGTGCATGTCCGATGGAAGTAGGCTTAAAAAAAAACCACCGCTCCACAAAAGAATTTTTTTTGCAAGATTCACTGAGTCATGCCTCTATAAGGCTCGAACAGGAGACGCCAACCTGTCGCATGCAACAAGTCTGCTTTTATTAGCAGTTACATTTTATATTATACACTTTTATTAAAATATTACTACATTTAGAAGCAACCGATTCTTTCAGCATAAAAGCAAATTAGTTTTACAACCACTTTATCCTTACACCACCACTTTCCCTAATAAGGAATTAAATTCTGCGCAATGCCAATGACGTGTTCTATGAGGGCATATTCATCCCGCCTTTATTGCGCTGTGGGTCTGGTACCCAAAAGACATTTTAATATTGAAGTCGATATTCATTTGTTACGGTTAATTAACATTGTTTATATTAGGTACTACCAATTTAGATGAAGGATTATTTTAATAAAACACTATCTACTATTACAAATTATGTGACACACGTCAGCTAACATTTATTTATTTGAATCAGGTCCCAAGGAGGCCTTGGGCTCATTTATTTACTTATTAAATTAACATTACATTATTTACTTGAGGAGAGAGATTTTAACTTTTAAGCATACAGTTGCAGAAATACACAATTTTTGCAATTTATGGTCAGCAATACCGAAGCGCATATTTTAACAAAATTTAGTATTACTATTTACATGCAAATTAACGAGTAAAATGAACCAACTTGCCTGTGCTGGCAGGT
Source organism: Deroplatys truncata (assembly GCA_030765065.1). NCBI lineage: Eukaryota > Metazoa > Arthropoda > Insecta > Mantodea > Mantidae > Deroplatys > Deroplatys truncata. The sequence continues at coordinate 18,147,724 of CM060975.1, read as the reverse complement.
CAGCGACATGTAGACACACGTGAACACATCCGCAAATTTAATTATAATACCATGAACCACTTTCTTGAACGAGAGGCGCACTGAAGGAAATACAACTGGCGGCAAGGCACTTCAACAACCCGGTTCGTCGAGCGTGCTGCTCGAGGGTGGGGGGAGAACAGGAAACAAGACACGACCACGCAGAATAATAAAAGATCACGTGGCAATTTTCCTAATTCCCTATTGGTCAGTTGATGAGTTTCCTCCGAATGCAGTTTCGCCAGGTGAACTCAACAGGTGCTAGAAATGAGAACAAAAGACCCGCACCAAACAACAGTTACTAATATGACGGAGAACGCATTTCCTTTGTTTGTTAACTGGCCCGCGTTATGTACTCGTAATATAACACCGACTCCGAGCTGATTAAAAAAACTGCACAAAAACAGAATAGCAGAGGCATTTTTGTCTTCTCGCATTTCAACTTAATTTTCTCCACTTTTTTTTAGAGTTTAAGTGCTACTAAGTCCATTTGACCCCACTGACCTTCGTAAGGCTGCGTGCGGAGAACAATTTTATCATATTGGGGCGCCTATTATCCTCCTAGGGGATGAATGTCAATCATTTTTACTTTCTCTTTTGTCTACCCATATGTAGGTAGACGAAGTATTTGTATTCCACAATGAAAGAAAAAAATCGATATCGGGAAATACATGTTATGATGTCCCCGGAATAGCTTAACTCAAAATGAAAAACCTAATAAACACAAAAGTTGTAATTAAAACCCGGCATCTTCCAGGGATGTGAAGATTTTGTCTTCAATATATATTTGACATGAGAAATAAAATGCAAATCTTAAGTTTTTCCTAAATAGCACTGAAGGCCTCTTCATTCTGTGTGAATTTTATACAATTATGAAACCACAGGAGATGTGCAAAAACTTACTTAAGAAAAAGTGTACACAATTTAATATTATGCAATCTGTTTAAATATCTCCTTTTTGTAGCTCTAGCCATTTACGAGATACTTTTTTCTGTGTTCGGAATGTTCAGGATTTTAAGCTACATATTTTTGAAAAGTTAAGCTCATTTTGTTTCTCACCCGGTCATGCAAAGAGTATTCAAAGTGTACATATAGCGAGCTTTTTAAACATTTGAGTGTTGTACTAGTGTCCTGTATATTTCTATGTAGCTACAACAAAATGTACGTTGAAACCACCATTTCAGAAAACGTTTATCATGATTAACAAGAAGTAAAGATTTAATTATCAAATTGCAGAACAGATATGAAAGTATGCTGGTGATAGTGTTACTAGTTCCAACTGAATAACAATCACTGTTTCTAAATTCTTTCATGCATAAGTGATGATTTATGATTTCTACATGCTTATTAATTCTTCTTAGATTAATGGACCACTCTCAATATTACTATGAGTTTCAACTCAGCTCGCATCCACTGCTGGATCCAGCTGAGGTAATTCTGGTGCTGGTTTTAGGAACTTCAAAGCTGGAATATCTTCTGGGATATTGTCAAAATTCATGAGTCCTTTTTCAATGTAAATTTTCTACCAAATGTACAACTTATTCGCAATGTTTTATTTCTTTCACAAAATATATTTACCTTTTTACGTTGCTTTGTTCGTCCCAAAAATAAGTATGACAAATTTATCTGCTTCATTTTTTTTTGGAAACTTTGTTACAGTAATCATTACAGATTGTCTAGTAACTCGAGCTTCATAATTATTAAACTGTGGAACTCCGCACATTGTAAAAACTGTTTCTCACAGATTATTATACTAACACTTTCAGTCACTGCTTTACCCTGTTGTTCAGCAGTTCACTACTCTCATGTTGACATATTCATTGATCATGCTTCTTGACAACCTTCTGATTCTCCTTCATAACCAAGTTAATTTTTCGGTCCTTGTGGAGATCATTTTGAATGTACCAAGGGGCATTGACAGTTCTCTGCAGGACTTTATTTTGAAAACCTTTTATCATCTTAATGTTTGATTTCTTGGTACACCCTGGAGCTGTAGGTCCAAACTGTTTTTAATATTTGAGTAAAATCTTATTATAGAAAGATAATTCAAGAGTTCCTCCCAAGTAACCAATATATTTTAAGGTATTTCAAGTTCAATTCATTTCTTTCGAAGTTTGGAATCAAGTGTCATTCCTAAGTAATCTGCTTCTTTGAATTTTAATTATCTTTCCTTCAATCTTGTATGTAAATTTCTTTTTGTCTTAGAAACGTACGTGTTGTTGCAATTTGCACACTTTATTTGATGGATTCCAGATTTCTCAATTGGTGGTACTTTATCAATTTTCTTGGAATGAATTTCTTTATGCTATTTATTTACTGACTACTGAAGCTAAGTATAGTTGGTTAACAGGGACTATTAAAAGGACACTATGTAAGAATGTACGTAAAGAAACAATTTTATCCAGTGCTGCTGTATAGAGCAGAATTATGTACCCTCACAAAAGATTTGAAACATCAGAGATGAAATTGCTGCGTCCAATGGCTGAGTCATCAAAGGAATGAAGATAAAGGGAAAAATTAGGAATTACAAATGTAGTAGAAACAATGGAAAATAAAAGATGAATGGTACATGCACCTTTTAGAATGGACTAATACTGTAGTCCTCTCCAAGTCTTAAATTACCATCCAAATGATAGAAGAAGTGTAGGAAGACCCAAAGAAGAGATCAGCTGTAACTCTGTGTAGCCAGAATGGATCTTAAGGTCCAAACCGTGTAGTTTATACTGATGATTTAAAGAAGCCAAAACAAAGTTATAATCTGCAAAAAGTTTTTGAATGATACACGCATTTCGTAAAAGTTGATTTTGTTTTTCCTGGGGTCAATGTTGTTTCCTTCTTTTAAATTGCTGAATTTTCTTCATCACTAGCTCTTTCTGGAAACAACTGTGGCAGGGGCAGGGCTCAAGGCCACCACCCCCCAAGATGCCCTAAACCATAACACCAAAGTACTACAGTGTCATATTTGTTTTATATTACATGTTTAGTTTGTGTTAATAAACAGATAAACAAAAATACTATATACATTAAAAGGGCGGAAAGTACTGGGTGATGATAGGAAATATAATCATTATTTTGGAAAATTAAATTGCATACATAGTTGGCAGCACTGATTAAACAGCTTGCTCCGCTTATTTTACTATCTGTATTTATTTGGACACAGGTAGAGCACCTCCTTTAGTAGCAGCGAAGTGAATGTTTCTCCATAGCCTAATGGTTAACACTTGGGAATGAGTCCTGGCTGCGGAGTTTAGTTCCTGTCTACTCTGGCCCCCCCCCTTTTGTGGTAATGTTTGATGCCCGTGGCACTACAAGCTGTGGACACTGGTGATACATGAAATGATACAATTATTGGGAAAGGAAATGTTCCAGACCTAACCTAAAACTTCACATGTCTGGGTTCTGCATAATGATATTGAAAACTGGAACAATGTACGACTTAGCATTCAGGATGTGCAGTGTATTTTTCACACCACTGTGGCTAGCCAGCATTCTTCAAGCAGTATCTCCTGCTGAAGCAGCTCATCAGTTTCAAAGGAATGTGTAGTTATCCAAGCTTTAAAATCACACTTCTTTCAGCTTGTCTCATTATTTACATATTTTCTTTTTTTCCACCATTTTCTCACAAAAATAATCAAACCGAGAGAAGTATTGACTTTCCACTTCCTGCTTATTAGGTTTAACTTCCTGGAATAAGTCAATATTACAATGAATGTCAGTATCTCCCGGTACAAATACTTGTATTCAAACTTGTGTACATTTACTTCAGTCATTATTTGTCTGTCTCCACTCGTCTTTTTCTCATACTTTTCACACAACAGCTCTTGGTGAAAAATTATGATCTTCTGCAGGTATCGTTGATCTGGCATAATACATGCCTAGAAATGAAAAATGTGTTCATTTTGGGACACAATTCAAATGTTTACTGTGGAAGATTCAAGGCTTCCTGTTGATGCAGTAATTTGTATCACAAATTACTTAAATGTAAATAATGATTGTAATATGAATATGCATTTTTATGTGACATTGATTTGAGATGTTTATTGATTGTAATTATTGTTGGGAAGTAAGTTTATACTGCCTTACTGAAACTGACAATAATAGCGCGCAATAATGCAGCGAGGGGGTGAGCTGTTTATCATTATTGGAAACGAGGAAGTTACGTAATGTTGGCGCGTTTTTTCCTTGAGAATCTTCTGGAACGTTTCCCTACAGCATATGTATTCATAATTTTCATTGGATATTAAAATAGACGCTAATGTTGGCGCATTTTATTAGCCAATTGCAGTTCAGTTATAATCTTTAGGCATATCGGTGTGTAGGAGTATAAATAGGGTAGGTTTGAGGTAAAGTCTGTCAGTTCATCAAAATTCTTTGTACACTACACGTCGCATTCAGTCAGTCAGTTCGTCGAAAGTATTTGTACGGCACACTTTGGATATCAATTTGTAGGTTACGCGTAACAGAGTTATGAAAAATCTCAAGTGTTATAAAGTTAATTATACAAAAAGTTGAAGTACGCGAATTAAGAATTATCAGTAATGAAGTTATTATAACAGTTTCAGTTTGGCGAGTGTCAAGATCAATGTGTAAATGTGATAGTTAACGTGTTCGATAATAAAAGTGTAAAACAAATTTCTTCATCAGTGTTATCTTTGGATAAAAGATTCCTTTCCATTTACACAACCTGTATATAGAGACGTGCTCGACTCAAAAGCTTGCCGGAGGACAAAGAACCAAAATTAAATAAAATAACTAGCATTTTTTTTTAAACAAAAAAACTAATACTGCCGGAAATTGCTAACACCAGATGGAGCTAACAAACCTAAAAAATGAATGACGTCACAAGATGGCTTCCACGCGTGAAGTAAACATAAATACACAAACATCAACAAATTAAATACCACTATCAAATTGGCTCCCATACGTGGGGCAGTTAAAATTATGTAACCAAACAAAACAAAAGCAGCACAACATAAGATCTTCAAGTTCTAATAATCTACGTAAAAACATATTACGTAAACATAAATATTATTACACTATATGATGAAAGATATTTATATGTGTATTGTCACTTAAAAATGTTGCATTCTTTGTGATACTGCACAATTCATTGCATTCTGTGAAATTCTTGCATAGGCAGTTTGTGTTTTTAACTTTTTTCTCACTCAGCACATGAATGAAATTTCTCAAAACTACCCAATTATGGACATTAGTAATGTGATTTAGGATTGATGTGAACTTTCCTTTAGAAGTACAGTCACTTTGACAAGTAGCGGATGCTCACCACACATGATTATAAATAGAAATGCTTCCATTCAGGAAGGACCAATGATGTTGGAATCTTATTAAACATTTTCATAAGTGATTTAGCAACATGCCACATATCAAAGCTCTCACAAATTTCAATCATTCATTGCAATTGCAAAATTATACACGTTGCCCAAGAAGAAAGGGATTGACATTTTGCGGAGAGAGAGAGGCGATGTTGCCACTTATCGCGACCACATGGAGAGCGTGTTAGAATTGTGTACGAAGGTGGCTGGGTTGCATCTGCAGTTTAGGGCGGATATTATTTATATTCGTATATGAAGACAATTATAAAAAATGTGCTTCATGTCAATCGAGACGTTAATCTTATTGCTAATTTTCTTGTAGATGCAAGGGAGTTGCTAGCCTTTAAGCGATAGTCAAATAATTTAAGAGCTGGTTGCTATGTGGAGTATTCCATTCTCTTTGCATTACCAGGACATAAAAAAATGAATAACGAATTTGAGAAAAAGTATAAGTATTGGAAAATTTAAGGGAATAACAAGCAATATCTCGAAAATGGTTCACCCAACAAAAAAAAATGTATATGACATAAATTGTGTATTTTAACGCGATCTACATTTTTTGTGTAGTAAAATTTTGTCTATCTCTTATGGTTTACCAGTTATGCAAAAGTCGTTCAGAATGAAGAACACTTTTGGAGACATTCAGAGAAAATTCGAGATATAAATTTTGTCATAAAAATATCTTAAACATATGATATTTTAATCAAAATCGCTAAGAGCCATTTTTGAGAAAATTAAAATTTTCGAAAAATGTTCCATGTGAAGGGTAATCTGGGGTGGGGGGGGGATTTTCTTGAAAACTTTGTGTCGCATCTCTGGAAGATACTGAACCTAAATACCAAGTTTGGTGTTTATCTGACTGTTCGTTTCTGAGTTATGCTGTTCACAGACACACACACGGACATGTTTCCAAAAATGTTTTTTTTTTTGCATTCAGGGGGTCTCAAAACATGTATTTCCTGTGAAATCTCGGTATCGAATTTTTGGGTGGAATACAATACTTCCCCTACTTACTATATGTAGTAGAGAAAGTAAAAATTAATCTGCATGCAAGAATATATCTGTGTAAAGATCTACATTAATAAGAGAGATATACCTGTGAAATATTGATACTTATTCTAACGGAAAAATGCTGCTGATTCTTCACAGAACACATTATTTCCCGCGCTTGTCCTTTAATTGGGATATCTTTACCAAATACATTTTATTCGGTTACTGAGTACGCTCAGTTTTTTGTTTGGTTTGCTGTCTTCATCACTATTTTTTTATATTGTTAAACATCCATTAAAAGTGTTAACAAAATTGCAAATGCTCAACACACGTAAACATCAAAGCAAATAACCATACAAATAGGATGATGCAAAATAACTTATCAGTACATAGGCAATCTCTAAACTGATGAAATACATTTAAGCTGTGGCTAAAGGAAGCATTGTTTATAACTGCAGCGACAGCAGAAGATAAGACATGCAGCTCATGTTGCTGCAATGGTCGCTCGCCAGGCACGTCATGCTAATCATGTGTTACAGTATCGACAACAAGGTTTTTGCATCTATCATAGCTATGGAAACGTCTTAGTCTAATTGGTTCTTCTAATCGTTGCTATGACGACCGCTATGACATATCCATCCCCTCCCATTCATTTAAAGCTTTCCGCCACGTGGTTAGTGGCTGTCAATCACCTTCTTGATTGGTGCCGAATATACTTTCTTTTTCTTTTAACCCGGTTTTGTGTACAGAAGGGAAAACAACATTTTTTTAACAGGTCTATAAAAATATGATTTGGAAAAAAATAATAGTTTTATTGCTTTTGACACTGCCAAGAAACAATTAAATGTCATTCTGCAAAGATACATTCCTGAAGTTATACACATATTACTATTATAATCTTCTTTATTTTGCCTTCCTCATCAGTCAAACTTTGGTTCCCATTGGCGCTGTTTATACCACTAAAAGTATTAGTTCCCAACTCACACTGTATTCAGCAAGTTCAGAAACATGTGGCTTCACTTTCTTACTGAGAATTGCTACTATCCACCAGCTGCAGGACTTGCTTTCTTATAATAAAATTTGAGTTTAGTTTTTGGTGAGGTATTTCTACTAGTCCTTCTAAATATTTTGAAGGCACATCTTACAGTCTAGGGCTTTTGAATTTCTCGTTCATTATTTTTATAACATCCGACTCATTAAAATTACTTGCTTTGAAATTAATTCCACATACGAGGGTGGTCTGAAAAGTTTCCGACCTAATAAAGATACAAGACATTTTTTCAGAATTTTTTTTTCTTTTATTTCCAACATAGTCTCTTTGTAACTCTACACACTTCTCCCAGCGATGCTCCCATCTCTGTAACCCGTCCAAATAGTACCCGGCATTTTTCTCTGCAAAATAATTGTTCACGAAGGTGATTGCCTCTTCATTTGATGAAAATCTCTGTCCTCCGAGCGCAATTTTCAGATGAGGGAACAAAAAGAAGTCGCTTGGGGCTAGATCTGGTGAGTAAGGTGGATGGTCAAGCAGTTCAAACCGTAATTCGTGGATTTTCACCATTGCAACCGCTGAGGAGTGAGAAGAAACAGGATTTTCTTTTTCTGCAAATGTGGCTGTGTTTCCGCAAGTTCTGCATTCAGCTTGTCAAGTAATGATGCGTAGTATGCTCCTGTAATGGTTTTTCCTTTTTGAAGATAATCGATTAAAATAACTTCATGACTATCCCAAAAAACAGTTGCCATCACTTTCCCAGCTGAAAAAACAGTTTTTGCTTTTTTGGAGCCGGTTCCCCCTTTGCAGTCCACTGTTTGGACTGTATTTTTGTTTCAGGAATATAATGGTGTATCCAAGTTTCATCTACAGTAATTAATCGGCGCCAAAACTCAGATTTATTGCACCTAAACTGCGCCAATACAGCGCTGGAAATGTTCATTCGAACACGTTTTTGGTCAAACGTGAGCAAACGTGGCACCCAACGCGCGGACAGCTTTCTCATGTCTAAATGTTGATTTAATATGTGACAAACACGTTCTTTTGACATGTTCATAGCCTCTGCTATTTCTCTCACTTTAATTCGGTGGTCGTCTAGCACCATTTGGTGAACTTTGGAGATGTTTTCATCGGTAGTTGCAATTTTTGGAGTCCCAAACGTTCATTGTCTCCCAAGCTCTTACGGCCACGTTTAAATTCAGCTGCCCAAAATTTCACTGTGGTAAATGATGGTGCAGAGTCCCCATACACAGAATCCAATTCATCTTTGATTTGCGCAGGCGTATTGCCTTTCAAAAACAAATATTTAATGACAGCTCGATACTCGATTTTGTCCATTTTCATAAAGACACTCACATCACCTCACTCAAACGACTGTTACATAACAACTGAGCGTCCAAAATGGCTGAAACTTTGGCGAGTGACTGTCAACAGATGAACAACGAAATTTACTAGCTTTTATTTACGAGTGCTGCCATCTTCATGTTGAGGTCGGAAACTTTTCAGACGACCCTCGTATGCTAGCATTTTTTGTTGGTACAAAGTTTTTGTGTTTCATAGCATTAGCCCACTTGTTGTATACATGTCGATTCTTATCTCTATCAGGGAATGAGTAATAACCAACATAATTTGCACAACCATAAGCACTGATACAGGCGCATCACAAAACAGAAGGAAAGAAAAACTGCCCTACAATCACAACATAACAGCAGGAATTAAATCCAACACAAGGCTAACTAATGCAATTGAGAATCAGTAGCATGGCATGACTTGTAACGCTCTGAGGTAAGCATTAAATATATAAGTGCTTCCAGAATGAAAACAAGAGGTTGTATAACAACAATGTGCTCAGAATTGTTTATATTTTATTGTTACAAGTCTTTAAACATTTAGTTCAGTCCCCCTTTAAGGTACCTCCTGGTATTTGCCAGTTATAAGGACTGAGAAAAACCTAACAGAAACCTCAGTGAGAGAGGTTGGTCCTCGTTCATTTGAAATGTAAATTAAATTAAACTGAGTTTTATTTATGCTCTTTAACTGCTGTGGTGCTTAGCGTCCCATTCTATATTTAGCATGAAAGACCGGTAATTTTGCTCAGAGGCCTCTTTATCAGGCTTCAGATTCTTTTACGTGAAGTAAATCTATGACACGGGACCACTGGTTTTACTTCTGAAGGAAACCATGCTAAGTATTTCTACACTCAAAAAAATCCATCACCCTCCACTGAGTATGAATCTGCGACCTTTGGAACTACAAGCTAGCATGATAACCACTACACCACAGAGGACAACATTTGAACTGTGGACTTCCCACTTACAAGTGCTTTCACAGGCTCGGCTATCCATATCATATTTTTACTTTCTCTACTACGTATAGTAAGTAGGGGAAGTATTGTATTCCACCCAAAAATTTGATACTGAGATTTCACCGGAAATACATGTTTTGAGACCCCCTGAAGCCAAAAAAAGCATTTTTGGAAACATGTCCATGTGTGTGTCTGTGTGTCTGTCTGTGTGTGTGTCTGTGAACAGCATAACTCAGAAACGAACAGTCAGATAAACACCAAACTTGCTATTTGGGTTCAGTATCTTCCAAGGATGCAACACGAAGGTTTTCAAGAAAATCCCCCACCCCAGAATACCCTTACATGGAAGATTTTTCGAAAATTTTAATTTTCTCAAAAATGGCTCTAACGATTTTGATTAAAATATCATATGTTTAAGATATTTTCATGACAAATAAAATGTATATCTTGAATTTCCTGGGAATGTCTCCAAAAGTATTCTTTATTGTGAACGACTTTTGCATAACTGGTAAACCATAAGAGATAGACAAAAGTTTACTACACAAAAAATGTAGATTGCGTTAAAATACACAATTTATGTCATATACATTTTTTTAGTTGAGTGAACCATCTTTGAGATATTGCTTGTTATTTCCTTAAATTTTACAATACTTATACTTTTTCTCAAATTCGTTATTCAATTTTTTATGTCCTGGATATGCAAACAGAATATAATGCGCCACATAGCAACCAGCGCTTAAAATATTTGACTATCGCTTATAACCTACCATGTTCCCCTTGCATCTACAAGAAAATTAGCAATAAGATTGATATCTCGAGTAACATGAAGCATATGGAGAATAAGCGTTTGTAAAAATAGTTTGTACAAGAGTAGAGAAAGTCATGTGAGTGTAACACATCATATTTTTTAAATTTAGTGGTAGGTTTTGGATATGTGAATTTTTTGGAAGTCAATTTTGTTTTTTCTGGGTGAAAGTTGCAATTTGCTTGATTTCTTTGCTTCTATCAATATGTTGAATCACTGTTGTTTTTGGAATCTATTGTCTGTGGCTGTTTTTACTATGAGAATTATTTTTCATATTCCACATTATGTTTTTCTAGTCTATATACCATTTTGTTTGCTGCATGTTTATGTGTTGAACTGTTTACTTTCCCATTCTAGAAAGGGGAGCATCTTGTTTTCTTTCTCCAGTGTAATTCTGATGTTGTTACACTGAATATTCAGCGGATTGAGTGCACATTTCATGGGCCTGTGTTTTACTATTGCAAATAAATTGTCCATGTAATGACACCAAATGTTTGAAAAAAAATTTCTGTATTGCATTCCCACGACTTTCTCTACTCACACTTCTACAAACTATTTTTATAAAAGCTTATTCTTTAATTCTTGTTAATACAGATAAACTTTTATTGCTCATTTATACATTTCATTGTAGGAATAAAAAAACTGAAACTAAAACGATAGTCAAATGCCGGTCACTATACGATGACTTTCAAATTCTGCTCTGTGCATGAAGAAGAGAGAGAGAAAAATAGTGATTTGCAGTTGGAAAAAAGTATAAAGAATTTGAAAATTTAAACCAATAACAAGGAACATCTTGAAAATGATTAACGCCACAGCAAATTTTATGACATAAATTGTGTAGTTTAATGAGATCTACACTTTTTGTGTAATAAGATTTTCCGTATCTCTTGTGGTTTACCAATCACAGCAGTCATTCAAAATAAAGAGGACTTTAGAGGCTGTTCCCAGAAAATTGAAGATAAACATTTCATTTGTTGTTAAAATAGTTTAAACAATGGTATTCTAATAAAAATTATTAGAGTCATTTTTGAGAAAATAAGAAAAATTCCATGTAAAGGGTAGTTTGGGGTGTGGGGATTTTCTTGAAAATCTTTGTGTTGCATCCTTGGAAGTTCCTGAACTTAAATAAAAGTTTCCCATTTAAACAACTTTTTGGTTTTGATTTATGACACACATGCACGCATGCATCCGCCCCCACACCCACACACACAGACCTTTTTCTAAAAACAGTTTTTTTAGTTCAAGGAGCCTCAAAGTGTATTTCTGTTGAAATCTTGACAACAAATTTTTGAGTACAATAAAATATTTTCTCTAGTTACTGTATGTAGTAGAGAAAGTAAAAGTGAGGTTATGATTTTGTAATAATGTATTTAAAAAAAAAGCTCATTTCTGCATGTACTGATTTATTTTGTTAAAGTTCCCATGTAATTTAATGCATCAATGTTTCCATTTCCTTATTAATGTCACACCCAGTTTCTGTGACACCTGCTTGTTCTGCCAATCTCTTCCAGACTTCCATTTGGGACTCTACAACAGCTTCTATTTTGATAAACTTCCCTTGTTTGAGAATACATATCCTGCTGTACCAACTGACCCCATCAATAAAAGGTGTGAACAAACACAACAACAATTATCTATCTCAGAGATTATGCTCTCTTTCACTGAGTGGTACACAAGATAACGGCTGGCACACCGGTACAAATGCCTACTTATCAATGAATTCTTACAAAAAAATTAATGTACATTGTCACCTGTATGGTTTATTGGCTGTGAATGTCAACTGTTCATGCTGTACAGATTAGAGTTTGTGCATTGTGCATCTCAAAAGTGAAAGCTTATTCTAACATCTGTGTTTGTCAATTACTTTAGAGTATTCTTATTATTCTTGCTGTTATTGTCTTGTTATTAGTCCACTAAACAAACAATTGTTAAGTGCGGTACATATGTAAAAACCTAATCATGAGACAGGTGTGTAAGACAATTTCCAAAGAGATACTGTCTGATGTCTGGTCTGGTTAATAAGTTTAGGACAACAGATCACAAAGTCAAAGAAGTGAAAAAGACATGTTCAAATGAAGGAAAAAACTGGAAAAATTAGTGTTTCATTCGAACGCTCTCCAAAGAAGCCTCCAAAATTTCTGTTCAAACAGCTATTTAACTTGTAAAAAATTGAAACTCTACAGAGTGACTATTGTTAACCCTCATGATGAGGAATGGCAGGAATGTCTCAATGAAGATGGACACCACTTACAACAAGGTTAGTACTAATCATAGTGTATGTTACTATCACTTGTGAGTAAATACTGCAGGAGTTTTAGAACGGAAAACCCCCTGGTGTAGTTGAAAGAGCTCGCAAAGCACACATACATGGGATCCAAGCTGGGTTATAAATTAACTGCTCTGCATTAATTTGAAGATTAAAAGTTGGGAACAGTGAAGTGAAGCAATAGATTGAGAGATTGTTGATCGGGTAACACTAATTTCACTTACTTAAAATTGGATTTGGAACACGTTTCAGAATTAATTCCTTCTATTTACAGTTTTAGTCTAACTGGCAACACTGGAGAAATTATAGTTGATGTTGGTTGTAGAGGTGGCGTCTTCAGTTTCCTTATGATGAAGCTGCTGATGTAATTTAAGGGCAGGATTTTAAAATTCATGACATCTTCTTTCCTCTTTGTGACGTGGATGTATTCCCAAACTTTTAATTCAGCAGACATACTGACGTTTTTAATAAAGCAACTTCTGGGCTAATGTCATGGTTGCTGGCCGTCCAAAATATTTGCTACAGCCGATTTGTCTAATTGCTTGTTGGTAATGCAACTAAAATATTCCTTTCTTCTGGTTTCAATGTTTGGTTTTGTTTTGGCCACATACACCAGGTTACAGTTAATTAAATACATGCCTGCAACTTGTGTAGGGTATTCATATTCTGTGGTGCTGAAATTATGTTGTATTTCTTAAAAATTTTGCTGAAGCTATAACTTAGACTATGTTGGTAACTGAATTTGACAAATTGCTGTTCTGATTCTTGTGTGCAAAGGGTAGTGTTCTTCCAGAGTGTTTGTTTTTTTGTTCTGGAATTTAGCGACCTTGTTATGTACTATATTGGGTTTGAAACCATACTATGGAAAGGAGTAGTTAGTTATATTCCTGCTGGTGTTCATTGCTGAGAGGAAAGTTGACCAATCTACATGCAAGACTATTGAATGCAGAGTGTTGGTGTCATTTTGGGTTGAAGCTTTTCTGTTTCAGAGGAAAATTTTAGTGGCAAACCAAAGGGTTTGATACCTCGGGATACCTCTTATTGCCGTTTTTGGTCAATTTGTACATGCGCTTTCTGGACTCATGTAACAGGAGCCTACATCACAATATTCACATGGCATAGATATGCCGATGATGTTTTTGCAATAAACAACAAGAAATTGGCCAAAGACACATTGAGGTTATAAAATCTAACTATACAATAAAATTCATAATAGAAAATTAAACCAACAACTGACTTCCATTTCTAGGGATTAAGATTTGGGATCTTCAGAAAAGAAACTAAAATAGATAACTTTATAAAGAAAACTGGTTTTAAACACCGGGGTACACCAACGTTCTGTGTTTAACAACCTGGCTTTCAGACACATAGTACAACAAAGACACACCACAAAAATAGCATACAAGAATGGCTTCCAAAAAAATTTTTGTCGAAATCCATGGAGTAGGGGTAGCCTGTGTACCTTAATTGAACAGATCCCAAGTTCAAATCTCAGTCAAAACCTGTAGAAGATTTTTTCCAGAGTTTACGCTTATCCTGAAAAGATGAATGTTCTAAGATCTAGGGACCCCATTTGAGCATCTTTCAACCATTTCGGTCATTCACTGTCCAATATGACCTACCAGGTTAAACGATGATAAACTTCAAAAAAGAAGAAAAAGAAAGATCTCATTGACAGAAAGTGCAGTTTGACAATGAGAAACTCACAAGTCAGTCCACACACAGCAGAAAATCAAAAAGAAGAAAATGTTAAAAAAAGTTTCACTCTACCCCTGGGCGCACAACAAATTTTAAAAAACTTTTGAAAAATATGATGTAGTTTTAGTACCGAACAAGCGGAGCATCAAAACTCTTATTGGAACAAACGTAAAGGACAAAATTCCTATTCAAAAAGTACCACGCATATCAAGATAAACTGCAAACACTGTGAAAAGAGTTATATTGGAAAAATCTGATGTGTTACATTCACATGACTTTCTCTACCCTCTATTGCTTTTAGTGGGTATATAAACTATTCTTACAATAGCTTATTTTCCTATCTACTACACTTTAACCGAGATAAACCTTTACAGAAACAGTTACTTTACACATTTCGTTATAGATACAAAGAGAACAGCGATAGTCAAATGTTTAACAACTGGACACTATATGCTGGCCTTAAAATTCCATACTGTTTCCATGACATCACGAGAAACAACGGACGTCAACAGGACTTTAAAAGAATGACACAGTACCGAACAATTTGAACCATTAATAACGGATCTCTCATAGATGGCTGATGCCATTATGAAAGTTATTTGAAATAAATTGTGTGTTTTAAAGATACCTAACTTTTGTGTAGTGTGTTTTCGTATATCACTTAATGTTTACCAGTCATACAAGATCATACAAAATTCCTGACGAATTCCTCTTCAAAATCAACCACTCCCAGAAAATTCAATATATATGTTTTATTTTTCATGTAAATATCTTTAATATATGGCATTTTTACCAAAATCATTAGAACCATTTTTGAGAAAAACGAAAATTTTGAAAAATATTCCATGTAAAGGGTAGTTGGGGTGGAGGGGATTTTCTTAAAAATCTCCATGTCATATCTTTGGAAGATACTGGACTTAAACAGCAAGTTTCGGTTTTCGTTTTTACAGACACACACACATAGACCTTTTACTAAATATGCTTTTTTATTTTTCAGGGGGCTCAAAGCATGTATTTCCAGTGAAATGTGATATCAAATTTTTTAATGGAATATAATACTTCCGCTACATACTATACATAGTAGAGAAAGTAAAAACAAAAAGCATTGGACTGGGGTTCAAAGAGCAGCAAAGAAACATTACATATAAAGAAATACAAAAATTGCAGTAGCATATCATTTCTTGGCAATGAACCACAATATACAAAAATCTGATGTGTGGTATTCATGTGATTTTCTCTACAAACTCTTCTACAAGCTTATTATTCTATCTACTTTATGTTGAATCAGCTCGCCGCTACATGTTGTCTTTGCATGAACATGAAAAAGAAAGAATAGCGATTCGTAGCTCAGAAAAAATATAAAGTATTTGAAAATTCAAACCAAAAACAAAGAATATCGCAGAAATGGTCAATGCCAGAAAAAATTTTGTTTCACATAAATTGTATGCTTTAACAAAATCTAAAATTTTTGTGTAGAAAGATTTTGCCTATCTCTTACAGTTTACAGTATTCATTCAGAATGAAGAGGACTTCACAGGCTATTCCTAGAAAATTCAGCATATACATTTCATTTGTCATGAAAATAATTTAAACAGATCTTATTTTAATCAAAATAATTACAGCCATTTTGGGGAAAAATGTCAAGAGTTAGTTAGGGGTGGGGGAATTTTCTTGATAATCTTTGTATTCCATCCTTGGAAGGTCCTGAACTTAAATACTCAGTTTCGTAGTTAACCGACTTTGTGTTTTAAAGTTTCGTTGTTTTCTCTACAAACACACCCCACCCACACACGAAGCTTTTTCTAAAAATATTGTTTTGAGGGTCAGATGTCCTCAAAACATGTATTTCCAGTGAAACTTGATATTGAATTTGTAGGTGCAATACAGTATTTCTTCTACTTATTGTAGATATGTGGTGAAAATCAGACAAAATTAATGAAAATAATCCACAATGTAATTGAGTTAACAGTTTGGAAAAAACTACTGGTACCATAAAAGAGGAACTGACTGACAAATTTCAGCTTCCCAAATGAGAATCATCTTATCTCCAAATACATCCCTCCTACTACAACACCTGCAGTGGATCACCACTGACGAAACATATGTTCGAAGGTAATTTTCCAAAATACACCGAACTTTAAGTATTACATACTTTCACTATGCTGATCCCAACAAGTTATGTGTGGATGGAATCCAAAGAAAAAATTATCTCTCAAAGTGGGGCAACATAAACAATGCTTTAAACTGTACATAAAACTTTTATTGGATATTACTACAGCGAGCTGGTGATCTTGCGACTCCTCATTTGCTTGAGCCACTTCTCCAGCATCTCTGGTCCAGTGAGAGGACGTGAATATGGATAGTAGTGTTCGGGGGGCTTACCCTCCTCCAGACGCACAAAGTAGTGACAGTGGAAATATTCCACTTTTCCCATCCTTACTCTTGCATGACGCCGTATTCCTTTGAACACTATTCCTTTTGACACAAATGACTCCGCTGCAATAAACAAAATATGGTGTTAGATTACGTACATCTGGGTAAAGGCTGGTTCACAAATGAGAATGGCAATGGGAACCACAAAGTACAAATACATGTATTTTAATGGGAGCATTCACAATCAGCGGGAAGCTTTCCCAGGCCACGGACAGAAGGCTTGGTCAAGTTTTAACTTTCTTGTTCTTGTTCCTAAACACGGCAGGTTAGAACCATATTAATGATATTAGGCTCTTCATTGTAGAGATTATTCTAGGCGGCTGTGACATGAAACAGCCACTAGAGCTCTCTATAGTCGCAAGCTAAAGAACTCTAGCATATGTGCGTCCTAACTTCACATCCAAAGCATTGGTTCTTTTAGTGAAAGGCCATCTGTAGTTAGTTTATGTGTAACTCAAATCTGCCTATTGCCTCAAAGACAATAGCAAAAATGGTACAAATCAACAAAGAACAATAAACAACTTTAATGTACGATATTAAAGGCAATAAAAGTTTGGTACGACTAGAGGAATCTGCATTTAGATAATGTTTATTCTATCAAATTTTAAAGTTGGGTAACGCAGATTCTCTTGGCTGAATTGAAAGCAGGTGAAAAATATCTGATGTGTTACACTCACATGACTTTCTCTACTCTTGTACAAACTATTTTTACAAACGCTTATTCTCCATATGCTTCATGTTAATCGAGATGTTAATCTTATTGCTAATTTTCTTGTAGATGCAAGAGGAATTGATAGGCTTTAAGCAATAGTCAAATGTTTTAAGAGCTGGTTGCTATGTGGAGTATTCCATTCTCTCTGCATTACCAGGACAAAAAAAAAATGAACAACAAATTTCAGAAAAAGTATAAGTATTGGAAAATTTAAGAGAATAACAAGCAATATCTCGAAAATGGTTCACTCAACAAAAAAAATGTATATGACATAAATTGTGTATTTTAACACGATCTACATTTTTTGTGTAGTAAAATTTTGTCTATCTCTTATGGTTTACCACTTATGCAAAAGACATTCACAATAAAGAACACTTTTAGAGACATTCACAGAAAATTTGAGATATACATTTCATTTCTCATCAAAATATCTTAACCATATCATATTTTAATCAAAATCATTAGAGCCATTTTTGATTAAATTAAAACTTTTGAAAAATGTTCCATGTAAAGTGTAATCTGGGGTGGGGGGGCTTTTCTTGAAAACCTTCATGTCGCATCTGTGGAAGATACTGAACCTAAATATCAAGTTTGGTGTTTATCCGACTGTTCGTTTCTGAGTTATGCTGTTCACAGACACACACACGGACATGTTTCCAAAAATGCTTTTTTTGGATTCAGTGGGTCTCAAAACATACATTTCCGATGAAATCTCGGTATCGAATTTTTGGGTGGAATAGAATACTTCCCCTACTTACTACACATAGAGAAAGTAAAAATCATTGTTCAGTTAAAAACAAATGAAATTCCTATGTGCAAAATCGACTTACCACTTTGTGCTTGATATGACCACTGATATGCACTCCCGTTCTTGTTACCGAGCTGTTGTAAACCAAAAACCAGAATGTTGCATTGCTTCCCAATTCTTGTTTCCGTTTTGGTTATTGTTCTCGGGCTATTGTAATCTAGCCTTAAGACTATAAGACATAAGAGATCAGAAAGTATTGCCTTCCATCCAAAAATCCAACACTGACATTTAAAAAATACATGTTTTGAGATCCTCTGAATGCAAAAGGAGGATTTTTAGAATAAAAGTTTGTATGTCTGCTGTGAACTGTGTCACTCAAAAACAAAATGTTACGTAAATATTAAACGTGGTATTTAAGTTCAGTATCTTCCAGAAATGCAATGTGAAGATTTTCAAGAAAATCCACCTAGCCCAAACTACTCTTTATATGGAAAATGTTTCAAATTTCAGATTTTCTCAAAAACACTGTAACACTTTTGATTACAACCCTGTATATTTACATGGAAAATAAAATGTATACCTTGAATTTTCTGAGAACGGCTTTGAAGTCCCTCTTCATTCAAAAGGAATTTTGTATTATTTTGTAAAATGGTAATCCATAAGAGATAGACAACAAGCTACTACATATAAAATCTGATGTGATACATTCACATAGCTTTCCATACCCTCTCATCTTTATTAGTGGGTACACAAATTATTCTTACTAAAGCTTATTTTTCTATATACTGCATTTTAACTCAAATAAATCTTTATAGAAATACCTGCATTACACATTTCGTTATAGATACAAAGAGAACAGCAATAGTGAAATGTTTAACAACTCGACGCTATATGCTGCCTTAAAATTCCATACTGTTTCCATGACATCGCGAGAAACAACTGGAAATCAACAGGACTTTAAAAAAACAAGTCTTGAACAACCTGAACCATTAATAATGGGTATCTCTGAAATGGCGTATTGCACAAAGGAAAGTTAAAGTTATTTGAAATAAATTGTGTGTTTTAAAGAGATCTACATTTTTTGTGTAGTATGCTTTCGTCTATAGCTTGATGTGCACCACTTATATAAAATTTCTTCCAAATGAAGTGGACTTCACAGACTATTCCCAGAAAATTCAAGATATACATTTTATTTGTCATATAAATGTCTTTCATATATGGTATTTTAATCAAAATCTTAAACATTTTTAGAGAATCAAAAATTTCAGAAAATATTCCATGCAAATGATAGTTGGGGGCGGGGGAATTTTCTTGAAAATCTTTGTCTTGCATCTTTGAACTTAAATACCAAGTTTGGTAATTATCCAACTTATTGCTTTTGAGTTATGCTGTTCTTTCTCTCACACACTCGCACGTGCGGACGTTTTTCTAAAAATGATTTTTTTGAATTCTTCTTTGAAACATAAGTAAAGTTTATCTTTAAAAAATTTCACATAATCTTACAATTATTTGTTACAGTTGGTGTAGCAAAAAGAAAGTACTGCAGTTAATTTAGAGAAAGTAACATCAATGGTATAGTAAGAATTTTGTCAAGGAAAGGTATGGAATTAAGTAAGGGTCTAATTCAATAACATGCTGGCTTAATACTAAATGGAGGACCCAAGGAGGGGGACCTCCTAACCCTTGTAGTTACGCCTCTGACATGCATAAAAACACAACTCCTTTTTCATTTTCTGACAAATGAGCTACAAACTCCTCCATTTCTCCAAGGCACTTTAAATGTTTCCCGAGTTGTGCGGCTATATTGTGACATTCACTACATGCACAACGGAATACACTTTATGCTTGAAAGTAGTGTCATAACATGTTCCTTTGTTTTCCCTCAATTTCCTGACTACCCACTAATTCAAAATTCACATTATATTTGCAATAGGCCAACGATATAACAAAAGTCAAGAATAACAACACTGCATTGTGACGTAAGATAGGTATAATAAATTTGAATGCCATTACCAGTGAAGTAAGGCAACTTTGCACTTGAATCTAATACACACCACAACATTAAATACCTACTGCATTTGAAGAAAAAAAGGTGAGCATTAGATTCACAAAAATATGATACAGTAAAACCTGCCTTCAATGGACTCCTTGTTAAATGGAAATATTTCATGGTCCCATGAATTTTGGAGTGAAAACCATGCTAAATTCCCTTTATTAAACGGAAACTGTCTTATGCGGACAACGGAAATCAGTGTATGCCTTTTAATGGAAACTTTCCAGTTTCGGAATGTAGAGCTTAGAAAATTTTCAGGCACCCTGTGAAAGTCTGCGTTGTCTGCTCTGAGTACATGATGTTTAACTTGAAACGTGACTATTTTGCTGCTACCTGACCAGTCTAGGCGGGGGTGCTCTAATGACAGTCCAAATATTGAGAAACCTTCACACTCATCCCTTACTTAAGTTAACAATAAGCACGGCTGATTCTTGTCTCTTCCCTTCCTATTTCCTGCTCTAATGATTTGTCAGACATCATAGAATACAACTCTAAACTTGCAAAGGTGATGATTTAGTTCAGCAGTAGTCACACGGCTTCAAAAACAACAGTTGTGTTAGATTTTAACACACGAGTGAAAGATTTATGCTAGTGTACGTGATAAATTCAGTGTAAAGCAGATGATGGTGTTCAACATAGGCAAAACTCAAGTTTACAAGATTCTAAAGAAGAAAACAGAAAACTTTAGAAAAATGAAAACAGGGCATTAATGAAATAGTGTGGGAGTGGTTCATTAGTATTAGGGCAAACAATCACTGCATATCAAGGCCTATGTTACAGGAATATGCTGAAAAACTGGGTAAGACTGAATATAAAGCATCTAATGGATGGTTGGAGAGTTTCCTCAAAAGACATCACATAGTTTTTAACGAACTTTGTGGTGAATCAAATGACGTTAATATTGAAACCATCGCTGATTGGACTGCTAAACTACCTTCATAATCAAAGGATACGAACTTGAAAACATAGCAAACAGCGACAACATGGGACTATTCTTCTGCACGTTACCGAATAAATCAGTGTTTAAAAGGAACCTTCGTTAAACAAAAACCTATCTTTAACAGAAATGTACGAGAGCCCCGTTCAATTCTGCTGAAGACAGGTTTTACTGTATAATAACAATTTTAAGCTTATGGCACCATCTTTATTTTAGCAGATAAACTTTTGGTCACATAGTTACCAACAATGTGATCAATGCATCAGTGATAAATAAACATTTCCTTCTGTTTGACTGCAACAAACATGAATTTAAACCAGACAATTTCTTGAAATCAACACATATTTTGTAAATATTTGGCAATTAACAAAGTAATTTTTTAAATTTTATATTCTTGCGACATTGTACAGACTGTGCAGTTTTGATTAGTGTGCTACACTTTTTCCAGACATGTGTAAATTCAGGCACATCTTCAAATTATACATATAGATTGGGCAGTCAATCTCACTAATGTGCTTCTGTACTGCCCAGCCAGCTTATCATCAGAGCAAGACACCATTTGAGCTATGGTGTTGCAATATATGGATGTCCCAGTATATGAACTCTCCCAACATTACTTCCCTATAATCAACACCCTTCTCCTTCCCTTGCCCACACTTACAAACAAACTTTGTACTATTCAGGACATATTATATCTCTAGCATTGTTTGCTTGCGGCCAATGTAAGAGCTATCCCTGTTGTGTATAGCAAGTACAGGCTACATGCATGTAAACACAATATAACAGCAACAACAAGCCAGCGCTATTGCTAAATGTCCTGAGTAATACGGATCCTGTTTTATGACTGCACATTCATAAATTTTAAGTCAGCACTTCAAGAATGATACTGCCACAAATATAAATAATACTTACCAACCCAAAGATTGCTACGGAACTCAACATTATGTTCCTCTACTGCTTTCTGTTGGGCTTCCAGTAGTGCCTCCTTTACATACTTGGCACCTTTCTTTGACACAAAGCTCAACTGCTTCAATGCCTCATTGACAGTCATGCCACGTATCATTACTGCTATGTACCACATTTTCCACGGACTGTACTTTATATTGGGCTTCACATGACACACATACTGAAACAGGGCGAACATATACATAATCAGTTTCCTTTTCTCGTATACCAATAACAAAAGTATTAACTAATTTGATGATCATTGTAAGCAATGCTATTGTGCAAAATGTGTCAATGTAGATATACATGAATAAATTTATAGTTCAACTTGTGTAGTAGTCATTCCTTTATCTCCATATTATATGAAAATCTGATTATTAAGTTATCACTGTGCACAAGTTTACTTACAGCTGGTCTGGGTTCCTCCTCTGGGGTTTGAGGTGGATATATTGTTTTATTATAGTTGAGAAATTTGTATGGCACTTTTGGTTTATTTGCCCATGCAGCTACTATTGCAGATGTGTTGATATCAGCCCTGCCTTGCTTTACAAGCTCTGGAAATTTTCCCAAAATAGAGAGAGTTCCCTGAGAATACATTCTGGGGATGGCGCATAGCTTCATCATTGTAACTGAAACAAAATATTATCTCTCATCTATATCTTAACTGTAATAAGAAATGGGCAAAATGATTCCGTGTATTAGACAAACAGGTTATGTTGTATAATAATGGCCAGACGACCAAACAAATTATACGCCCGATTTCAACTTCATGTTATACCAGCAAATAACATAGTTTGAGGTTAAGCTACATTCTTACTCACTTACTATGAATTAAGAAATATTGATTAGTTACTGCTGTTTTAAAGCATTGCGTAGCGAAATATAATACACACTCGCTGCTCGCTACTTAAATGTAAAAATAAGTAGTTATATTATACTTTGTAATAAAAACTTTCTTTTTCCGTATTCATTCAAATGATACCAACTGAACAATAAATACAATTGTATTGGTTGTGGTAACAATGATACGTGAACCGTATACTTAAATATTTTTGAATGTATGATCGATTTGGTTTCACCGTAACAGCATAATCATTAAACAATTAATGGCTTCCTGTACATTATTAAATGTTTTAACCTAGCGAAATAATAAAAAAAAAAAAAACACTTGTATGTGAATGAGCAAATAGACATAATGCACCAGCAGCAATTATTTCAACCTTAGTTTTAGTTAATATAAGCATTATAAAGTTATTAATAAAATGTAAATGTTATTTTCAAGCAGCGACGCACTAAACCTAGTTTCTCAAAGTTCAAACCGTGTCTAGAGAATAATGTTTCATTTTTGATTAGTATGCACACCACCCAGTTTATTCGTAAATTTATTTTAGTTATTTTCATTACTTAGGCAAACATACCATTTTCCAGCTCGTTATTTCCTCACATATACTCGTACAAAGCGTAGTTCCCATACTGTTTCATTTTTGCGAAATATGGAACTTTTCCATTTTACTTAATTATATGTCATCTCATTTTTGTTTGGTATTAAAATCAATTAAAATTCTTTGAAGCAACTTGTTTGTGTCTGGAAGAATGTGGTTTTTTGAGGAATTTTCTTTATATGTAATGCCAATAACTAAAGCTGTGATTTTAAATTCACCCTTTTTAAGAATAATACAAAGTACCTACTTACAGAATATTATGAGTAATATACTATTGTAAACATTCTAGATTCTAGTCTGCAATATGCTTGTCTTATCCTGTTAAATGATAATTTTGAAATGTGTTCATTCATTTGTCCTTATCTCTAGTCTCTTAGTTCTTGTCTAATTCCCAAGGTCGCGGGTTCAAACCCGGCGGAGGGCGATGGATTTTTTTTCGGGTGTAAAAATCCTTGGCATGGCTTCCTTCGGAAGGGAAGTAAAGCCGGTGGTCCCGTGTCGTAGATTTACGGCAGATAAAAGAACCTCAAGCCTGATAGGCCTCTGAGCAAAATTACCGGTCTTTCACGTCCAAAATAGAATGGGACGCTATGGACCATAGTAGTTAAAGAGCGTCCATAAATAAAACTCAATTTCTTGGTTCTTGTTATGTATTTTATTTATATCTTCCTTCCTTAAATATCGTATAGTTCCTTATCACTGCCATATAATTATAAAGTGATTGTCCCTGATATGACACCAAGGGCTACTTGGGACCTGTGTATTTAAATAAATAAATAAATAAATAAATAAATAAATAAATAAATAAATAAATAAATAAATAAATAAATAAATAGACGATGTGAAACTGAATTTGCCGGCTGGCAGGAGTTTCATGTTATATGGAACTGCTGACGGCGATGCTTGACTTGGACCGACAGTGTTGCGATTGTTTTCTTGTTCACAAATATTTTGGCATTCCAGAATATAAACATAACTCACCTTCTTTTTCTTGTCAATTAAAATTTAGCTTCGTTTTTTTATACATTTTCTTCTTTTTGTATATATTTTAATCGCAAATTCATAAATGTGTTCCATTTAACGCATACATTCACCACAAATGGCGGGAAGTCACCCCTTGCAGGTAAAATATTAAACATATTAATTTACATGTGTTCACCTTAACATAGAATATAAAACCGATTGAAAATAACTACGATATTTATTTTAAAATATGCTCTTTGGAAACTTTTTCTACTGCGTTTGAGAAATTGCAATACATATCACTTTTGTTAACTGACTTCTTCCCCTCCTTGTGGTAGATCCCAAACCGCGCGCATACAAACAGCGCACGCGCGCAGGCGTCTTCCTCATTAGTTTAGCGCCCGCCAAACTAAACAGGCGATTGCAGGTATGGTGAAGATTTTTTAGTGAAAAATGCTCGGTTTGGAATAATTAATATACTACGTAATTAAGTATTTAGCCCAATTTGAATACTTAACATTTAAATTATTTTAAAAGCCCGATTTTTATGTCAGTATTAACATTTTTTGCATTCGTTTCAGAATTCGCTGATAAAGAATCTAGAATCAATTAAAGTTAAAGTTTGATTAATTTGGTTTTATTATTGAAATAACTCTAAATTTATTAATGTTTCAAAATTAATCACAATTAAAATTATTAATCTGCTTCTTGAAGCTACAGCCAGTTTCTCTTACTTTTAACTGCTGTTTATCACAATTCTCCTGATTTACTTAAGTTATATACATTTAATATGCAATTCTGTGGTACAATTTGCAAGCATTATCTCGTCTTTGCAACATTTTGCAAGCAATCTAATGATCTAAATATCTTCTAATTTCAAAAACTCTTCATTTACATAACTTGTGTGTTAGTTCTTCTGCACATTATGTTTTATAGCATAACAATGCTTCTTCACCATTGCATCGAACTGATGCTTTTGCTTTCTAGTAGTTTCATTTTTATTACATTGCCATGAGTTTACCAGACTGCAGTGTCTTGCTTTACGTTATTTTTTTTCTTTTTTATGGGCTTTCTGTGTGTCTTTTCTGGTAGTGTTAACAGTAGTAGTAGTTGTAGTCATAGCAGTAGTTTTAGTGGTATTTAACTAACAAATAGCGAGTACTAATGAGTAGTAATAGTAGAAATGCACACAGAAGCTCCCTTATTTATTTAAGTTTCTTTTTAATTTTGCTCTGTCTTTCCTTGGCAAATATTGCAGTGGTATTCTATATGGTATATGGTAATTATGTGCTACCTGGTATATTTTGTCTCTGCACTAATCACAGTATAACAGCACTACAGTGTGTTTACAACAATTTCATTAGGTAACATCAGTAACATGATTTGTTACAAAGTTTATACATGTAATGTTTCTGGACT
This sequence comes from Deroplatys truncata, assembly GCA_030765065.1. Classification (NCBI taxonomy): domain Eukaryota; kingdom Metazoa; phylum Arthropoda; class Insecta; order Mantodea; family Mantidae; genus Deroplatys; species Deroplatys truncata. The sequence goes on along the minus strand of CM060975.1, from coordinate 18,121,666 downwards.
GCACTTGGTTTTCTTTGCTCCATATCCATAACGTTCTAAATGAACCCTTCTTGTTATGAGCAATGACTTTACAATCTGTTGGTTATGGCACAGCACAACAGATTCTTCAGGAAATGTATGAAAGGTGGTTTACTTTGATCATAAATGATTACCAACTGCTCCATTGCTGCCATCCTCTGGCACAGCTTCTATGAATCTTGCAGCAATACATAATTTAGCTATTTTTGGGGCATATCTTGAGGTATATTGTCTCTGTGATTCATTTGGAGATGGTTGCCACATAACCTCTTACTGTTACAAGTATATCAAGATGCCTTCACTTATAATATTTATGAGCTCCAACTGTTCATTTCTAGAAAACTGGGTCTCAACAGTATTTCAGATAAATTAGTTGTTTGGTTTATTCTTTTGGAAATTATCATTCCAGTGGCTATAGATATTTATGTTACTTTTCAGAAACTAATATTGTTTTAAATATACTTACCTTCTCCCATGTTAACATAAAGATGCTTTTATTTAAAGGTGAGTCGGAATTGTTACACTAACATCACTTAAGTTTACTCACTTAACCGTTTCCCGAAACATGTTAAGTGAGTAAACTTAAGTGATGTTAGTGTAACAATTCCGACTCACCTTTAAATAAATTCAATACACATCACTGTTTCTAGCTTCTTTTCATTACAATATCAACATAAAGATGCTTATACATTTTTTTTTTAATAGATGCAAAAAATGGAAAAGCTCTGTTTCTAAACTTTGATGATTCTCTCTTTTAAATATTTATTTAGGCACAAATTCTTTTTTATAAATTGTGCCAAATTCTTGGCATGATGGTCATTTTTTTGTTCATACAAGTAGAATTAGTAGCATCGAGAGTTAAATTCCTCAGTATAGTTCTCTACAATTGCTTACTTCTTATAATATACTTAAAACCAAATGTTTCTATGTAGTACCCTTTTATCTTTATTCATCCATTGAATCAAACTACATTGATAACTGGATCCAAACCTTGTTCTTTATGGTCACTTTGCAACATCAAAGCTTATTTTATTCTCTCTTTTTGTAATATTGATTTGATATAGATTTTATAAGTACCTATGTTTTATTGTAGGTATTTCACAAAAGTGATGTCAATTAATACTCTGGGTTTATTCACCGTATATCATTCCTTCAATTATTCAAATAAAGATCTATCTCCACACAATATTTCTTTTGATTATGAATGTTCTACAATTAAGTTTTATTGCATCTCTCCAATTTTGAGTTGCATCAGTTGTTGTTCTTCATTAAATGTTATATAATGGAGTCATCTCAACACTGAGTTATTTTCTATTTCTAAGACTGCTTTAATTCAGAAGAACTTGCAATGTCACATGGCTATAGTTTCAAGAGCATTTGATAATTACACTTTAAACTTTCATACCAAGAATGAGGTAGTATTTTAAGAATTCCAAGCCTCTAAGTGTTGTGCTTGTTGTGAACTGTGACAGAGGGCTTTTACAGGATATCTGGTTGAGATAGATTTATCACTGCATGAAGAAGGTATGGAATAGTTTTTTTATTGGTTTATTTATATACTTAATATCAGCACTGGCTGTTAAACTGTAACAATATCAGCACTATGTACATAATTTAGAACACATTGGAATTATATTACTCATCGTGTACCCATAATGCAAGGTCTAGCTTTCCACAGAAATATGACTGACGATTGTTCTTGTCTCTATGAACCATAGAGAGCTCTAATGAAGTTTTCTGTAAAGACGGTGTTCTAGTATCTGTTATTTATCATCAGAGTTCACAGTGGTGAGTGAAATGCTCATGTCTACTAGATGGCAGGACCTTTTTCCCAGGATATAAGGCTCTTTTGTATGCAAACAAGCATTACAATTGGCTTTATTTGCCTTTCAAAGGAAGGTAACTCAGGAAAGTAAATGCATATGACTTTAAAGTGTTGCATTGGTGAAATTTGCTAAAATGTTTGGATTTTTTATTATACTTATAACTTATACTTTCATGGTACACAATTGTGTGTTTTTTTTAATATCAACAGTTTTAAAGCCACAAATGGCTATTTAATTGGTTCTTTACCAGTTAAGTAAAGCACGCATTGAACTCCAATTTTCTCAATTTTTTTTTCAACATTTTTCATGACTCAAGTTGCTCTTTGGATCATTCTTTATAACTTATTTGCTTGAAATGTTCCAAATTGTGCATAAAAAGTATTATCTTAATAACAGTTTGGCATAGCTCATTAAAATTATGTGTACACTCCGTGTTTTATGTTCTGAGTGTGTGGTAAAAAAATTCAAAGCAATCAGAAGAAAACTGTAGATTTTTGGAGTTTGACAGATACATTGCTTTAAGAGGAGATGTGAATATTAAAAACACTGTAACCCACCCACCTGCCCATTTTAAGACACTTTTAAATAGTAAAACTTTGCAATGTCAAAAATGACTCCATTTTGTTAATACTGTGTATGTGCAGAGGAAAGTGAACTCAACTGTATTGGTGTAATACCAGTGTTAGAAGTGCAAATGTCCAGTATCATGCATATTATTTGAATCCAGTTCATATACACACAAACCTTGGGTAGGACCCTGTGGTTTGCCATAGTCTGATGCCCTATGCTCTCCTCATACTCGATCTACATGTCATTTCTATCTCACTATATTCATTCTTCAAATGTTGACAGCCCTTCAGGATGAACTCAATGAACTACAATAGTCACACAGTGAGCACTACTGTCCGAACAGTAAACTAATCACTGAAGGTAGGTATGGAAGTAAGTCAGGATTTTATTATCCCCAAAGAAAAATCCATCACCCTCTCCAGGTTTGAAGTCACAACCTCTGGTGTCAGAACTAGTGTGGTAACCATTACACTACAGAGGACACAGAAATGTTAGTACCATTTATTGTTAAATTTAGCACATATAGCCTAATTAATATGGGAATGTCATAAACACTTATCGAATCTTTCCTCCCATAATACTGTAGACTTGTGGTGGGTACCTGGACACACCTGTGTTGCGGAAAATGGAAAAGCTGACACCCTAGCATAGAAATGAACATCTCTCCCCTTTAGAGGACCAGAACCTGTCTGTAGAATGGATACTTTAGAAGCAAAAGCAGTAAAACATTGGGTTTGAAAGTAAACTCAAAGAAGTAGAAAATAATTCCCACAAACAAAATTTACAGGTATATACGAGGGGCATCCAATAAGTAAATTTCCCTATTTTATGAAAAACATTACACACAATTGATTGTGTTGAATTCATTTTATTTATATTGTACAACCCTTCTGTTACTTTTCTACACAGTCAACATGTTTTTCCAAGCATTTTTGGGGACGTGACACAAGTTTTTCCAAGCCAGTGTTGTACTGCGCTCATAACCAGCTGTTCACTGATTTGCCTTCATCATCGGTGTTAAAAGTGCTTATCTTTGAGTTGGAGGAACATGTGAAAATCACTTGGGGCAAGCTCCAGTGAATATGGAGGATACGAGAAAACCTCCAAGTTGAATCTTGACCCAGGCAGCACTTAGAAGATTCAACGGGAAGTTTTCTCGCATTCTCCATACTCACCAGATCTTTTCCCAAGTGATTTTCACATGTTCCTCCAACTCAAAGGTAAGCACTTTTAACACCGATGATGAAGTCAAATCAGTGAACAGCTGGTTGCGAGCACAGGACCTGACTTCTGGTATAACTCTTTCTCTCTCTCTCTCTCTCTCTCTCTCTCCTTTCTTTCTTTTGTTTGTAAAATGTTCTTTTCAAAATATTGTGACCATATGCACAAAGATGCTGATGGGCCATGCCACTTCATTGTTAGACCTGTGGCCAGCTCCTTTAGAACAAATGGAATTACCCAAGCAACAAACCCTTTAGTGCGCTCCATGCCCTTTTGGTGACAGTTTAGGAAGCTCTGAGGCCTGCTTGCTCGGAGGGTTGTTGAGTTCAGTCAGAGAGACAGTTGACAGCTAAGAGGGGTTCGAACACAGTGAGCGTCTAAGCAATGAATGAAGTTGTTCATCAGTAATTAGAGTCATTGTTTGTGACAACATTAAACTTGATGTGTCTAAGCATTTTTTTAAAAATGAGTTAATTTTAGTTTTATTTACATTAGTACTTATAAAAGATCCTGCATATTCCAAATACTAAGCTGCATGTCGTTGCCGTGATACAGTCAAGAATGAATCATTATACCCATGGATAAGCGAAGTCATGGCCCCTTTCAAAGTGGCTGTTCTCTCTCTGATATTTAAAGGACAAGATCTGTACCCCCACAATCAATGCACAAGTGAATGTTTGCTTGGCTAAAGCAGAGGCACAAATATAATATACATCTGTCTGAGCTTGTTACAGGAAAAGTAATGTAGTAACACTCAAGAAGATCAACTTCTAAATACGCTGAACAGGAACACAAAAATGAGCTACATTATCCTCAAACAAGCATTCTACAGGATTGTTCCAACAATAGTCAAGCAGAAAACTTCACTAGGTACCTTTTACTTTCTCTACTATGTACAGTAAGTAGGGGAAGTATTATATTCCACCCAAAACTTCTATGTTTAGATTTCACCGGAAATGTATATTTTGAGGCCCCCTGTATATGTGTTTGTGAATTCAAAAATGAAAAGTTAGATATATACCAAACTAGATATTTACGTTTGATAATTTTTGATAATTCATTTATTTGAGCCTTTAAGTATAAAATACAATTGGCTAAGTCATAAAACTTTAAATAAAACACAATATTCATAAAATGGAAACTTACCATTAGAACTTAGAAATAGTATTAAGACATTCTTGCATATTGTAAGCAAATTATATATGTTGATTGCATTAAGGGGAGGCATCGGTGAAATTGGGGCAAAAATAATGAAAAATCTGATTTTACGTTTTTTGCCTTAAAATTATGTTTATACTTTGTACTTTCAGAATCTATTGTAGTTTACGCCGCATCAGCATTTAAAAGGCCGTTACGTCATGATTTAAATGCCCATGTGCGGGTGGGCATGGCTCTTGAAATGCACTCATTACCCCATTGCAGACAGTATTAATGAGGTCAGACAATGCTGCAACTATCATGTGCTCAGATGGCCAAACGTGTTAAGGCATTGTGACATGATATGGTTAGGTTGCATAATCAGAGGTTCACGCCCTAAAGAAACAACAATTTATTTTATTTTTATTCTTACTCCTAGAAGAATTTACCTCACCTCATTGGGTATCCTTGAAGGATGTAGTGGTAGGCTTAAAGTTATGCAAAAAATGGGTATCAAAACTGGTCAAAATATGAAGACAGACCTAAGGGTAATGTAAGCTTATATAAAAAAAAACTAAACCTAACCTAACCTAACCTCTGTGAATCAGAAACTGAAGCTTAGGAACGCAGGTTTTTAATTATTTCATACATTTTAATATGTAAATGTATTGCATATTCAAACTTATCCACGCGCATCATAAGTTCAGAAAATATCTGGGTATTGTTGCCTTTTTGAGCAAAACCATGTCTTTCTGGGTATTGTTGTTCCCGTCCCGCCCGATTTTCAGAATCGTTCATATGAAGGGGTACGTGCATAGAACCGACGGTCGCTTCTCCCCCAACCTCTTTTCCAGGAATCACATTCGATAGTTAAGGCAATTTTGTTTAAAAAAAATCACTTTCCATTAGCAACCCGGCTAATGAGGTCATTAGGAAGGACCTGTCAATCAATTCACGCAAGATTAGCCTTAGGTTAGGTTTTTTTTTTATACAAGCTTCTGTCATGATATGTTTATATCTCAAATAATTTGTAACAAGGCTAAATACATGCAAAGAAACAGTTAAAAGTATTAAAACTTACAGAAGAGGAAGCTAAACAGTTTTCTCAAGGACCTTCATATGGTTCAGGGGAATTCTAAAGCATTAAATATGTATTGTAATACATTTATAGCTTTAAGGTCATTTTTCTTCACTTTTTGTTTTTCTACATTTTTTAATGTTCAAACTGCTCCTTGCAATGCAGTTTTTAATAGATTTCTTTGAAATTTTGCACAAATGTTTCTAGATAACTGCTACATAAAACTTGGTATTTTAAATGATCTATATGGAGCAGTTTAATTGTTATTGCATTTTTAATTTGAAAATTATTAATAATTTGGAAAAAAAAAGGTAATATATGTATTCTATAATTTTTTTCTCCAAAACTATTTCACATATCTGAAAAAGAATACCAAGTATTGTAGACATAATCAAAAGAAACATACAGGCAGAGTTTAGTTTATTTACAACCAATAATGTTACGCATGGAGCATTTATTATACTACACTAAAACTGTGGCAAAAAAACCAGTAAATATTTTGTTTTTGCAAAACTATCTTAGATAGAAATGTGAAATTTAGTATATCTACTAGATACCCTTTGGCACAAATACATACAAAATTTCACATCATTATGACCAAAACTATGGATTTTAGCAATTTTCACAGATGCCTCCCCTTAAATACATGAGAGTTATGTATTTTACTTAATCTACAGAATGGTATATGTTTATTGGAATTATATCTTGTATTATGAGTATGGAAATTGTTTCTGAGATCATAGCTTGCAATATTTTTCTTTAAAAACATTAATATATCAAGAACATATAAATTATACACAGTTAAAATACCTTCACTTATAAACGAAGGCCTACAATAGGCATCAGGAAAACTTCTAGTAATTATTCTTAATGCTTTTTTTTTGTAATAGTAGTACATCCTTTAAGCCAGCACTATTACCATACAATATAAGACCATACCTAATACTTTCAAAATAGGCAAAATACGCCTGTTTTATATAATGTTTGGGTATCTTATTTATAAGATTCCTTAATAAATATATAACTCTTGACAACGTTTACAAATATAATTTCTGTGAGCTTGCCAAATATCTTCAATATGTTTCAAAGATGCAGCATGAAGATTTTCAAGAAAATCCCTCCCCCCAAACTATCCTTTACATGGAACATTTCTCAGAATTTTTTATTATCTAAAAATGGCTGTAATTTTGATTAAAATATTAAAGATATTTACATGACAAGTGAAATGTATATCTTGAATCTTCTGGGAATAGCCTGTGAAGCCCTTTTCATTTGCAAGGAATTTTGTATAATCTTGTTTAACTGGTAAACATTAAGTGATAGACAAAGATGTACTGCACAAAAAATGTAGATACCTTTAAAATACGCAATTTATATTAAATAAATGTTTATGAGGTAGCAGCCATTCCAAGATATCCGTTATTAATGGTTCCAATTATTCAATACTGAGCCATTCTTTTAAGTCCTGTAAATTTTCAGTTGTTTCTCACAATGTCATGCAAAAAGCATGGCATTTTAAGGCCAGAATGGCATAGGTACAGTTCTTAAACATTTCACTATTGCTATTCCTTTTGCATCCTAACGAAATGTGTAATGTAGCTATTTCTGGAAAGGTTTATCTCGACTAAAATGAAGTAGATAGGAAAATAAACTTTCATGAGAATAATTTGTATACCCACTAATAAACTATACAGGGTAGAGAAATTAATGTGAATGAAACACATCATACTTTTTTCCTATTTACCTCAAACATGTTTGAAAGGCATGTTGTTTCCAGCCAGATGTGATACAGATGAACAAGGATTACTAATTAAAGTTTAGGCTTCCATGTGATGACCTTATCTCCAAATACATCTTGGCAGAACATCCACATCGAAACCAGGAATTATGTCAGTGCTGATGCTGGGGGCAATACCCCTTCGTAATATGTTCAAGGTAAGTACCTACTTAAAAACATTCATTGCATTCACCAGACTTTTGTACTCATTCTTAAAACAGCTTATCCTTCTCTCTACATCTTCTTTGTATTTGTATTTATTGTGCTAAGAGTTTTACAATTTGATTGTCTACTGCATTTTGACCCTGGCTACTCACTCTGTAGACAATCACTACAGTTTATTTACATTTTACAATTTCCTGTCAATAAATTATCTTGCTTCAGTTTTTCATGTCCCATTTCCACTTGTTTTTCACTTGTCACTTATTGATTACTTTACCATCACACATTCACCATAGTTTTCTATTCAAAGTAAGATACACTACCTCTTACTTTTCTCTATCCACTGTCCAAAGCCATTTATTTTTTACTTTACACAAAAACTGTCCAATGCTCCTAGCGTCCTTGCACATCATTTCGATTATAAGTGTATTTCTATCCCCCTTCAACCACTTCTTTTTAATAAATTCTCTTCTCCAATTTTCTGTTCCTCGGCACTTAAATACTATGTGTTCAATGTCTTCATTGCCACCATATATTGCACATTGGTTCTGAGGAATACCCTATTTTAACCCTCTTAGCCTCCATGCTCTGGTTCTTACCCATGCAATAGATTCTCTCTCTTCTTTATTTACTATGTCTATATATTTTTCCCTACCCCATGTACTTTTCATTGGCCTATAACAAACTAATGAGCTCTTTTTTGCAATCTCACTGAACATGATTTGTATTTCTGTATCTTCCAGTCTTTTCCTCCCTTTTTTCCAAAAATTTTTCACATTATTTTCTCTCCTTCTCCACATGTCTCTTAACCAATTTTTCTCCAAAATGTTCCGTAAATTACTCATCCATCCATCCATCCATCCACCCATCCATCCATCCATCATTCATTAAGCTATTCTCTTGGTATTCAATACATTGTCTTAACGCATTACTTTTTCCTAGATTTAAACTTCTGAACCAAAATTTCAAAGGTCTTTCCATTATCTTCCCCTTAGTTGCCACCCTGCCCATCTCTAATTGTGCTACCTGTCTTACAATTGCCTTTGGTAACCCTAGTATTTCTCTACAAAACATCCTGTGCACCACATTTATACTTTCCCAACCTCTATCTAATCCCCATATTTCTATACCATACATCATTTTTGCCTCCACAACCATCTCATAAACTTCTTCCAGCCATTTAACATTTATATTAGGTACTCTATATTTGCAGCTTCTAATTGCTGCCATCGCCCCTTTACGTTTTGCCAATGCAAACTTCTTTTGTTTCTCCCATTTATTACCTCCATCTACATTCACTCCTAAATAAATACAGTCACGCACCACCCTGTAATCTTTATTCTCTCCCTTCCACTTTTCATATTTGCTTAATTTTCCCCCTTTTTGAAAACCACAATCTGTGTTTTCTCTTGATTCACTTTTAACCTCCATTCTTTACAATATACATCAATTGCTTGTAATGATTGTTTTAAACCACTTATTGTAATATATCCTGCCACTAGATCATCTGCAAAAAGAAGTCCTGGGATTTGGATGTTGTTAATTACTGGTGCACAGTTATTATTCCTTCCAATTTCTAGTAAGACATCATCTATGTATAAATTAAATAAAACTGGGCTTAACTTACATCCTTGCCTGAGGCCTTTCTTATGTTGAATTCTCTTGTTACACAGCCTGTCTCCATCGAATACAGTTTCATTTCACTTTGGATATAAGAAGGACTCGGAAACTAACGTAATGGCTTTGAACTTACATACTCTTTGCATGACCATAAGAAAAAACAAATAGGAACTTGCCACTTGGAAGAAGTATAAGTATTTGAAAATTCAAACCAATAACAAAGAATATCATGGAAATGGTTTATGCCACAAAAATGTTATTTGATATAAATTGTGTGCTTATAGAGATGTACATTTTTGTAATAAAATTTTGCCTATTTCTTATGGTCTGTTTATTCAGAATGAAAATGACTTTACAGGCTATTCCCAGAAAATTTAACATACACATTTCATTTATCGTGCAAATATCCTAAACTTTTTAATCAAAATCATTAGAGACTTTTTGAAAAAATAAAAAACAATGACAAATTTTCCATGTAAAGTGTAGTTTGGGGTGGGGGATTATCTTGAAAATCTTTGTGTTGTGTCTTTGGAAGATGCTATGATTTCTTTCTTTCAGTTCCGTCTTTTTACCCCATCTTTAACTACATTGGTCTTATCAGTGGCCTTTCCTTTGGAACTTACTGCCTATTGGCAATGGTGTTAACTCATATTCTCTTGTCATTGGGTTTCCTGCACTTTTTGGGTGACATGCACATTCACGCTCTCATTCATACTTCCAGACTCTGGGGAGTATAGGGAATAATCTTGGCTAGAGAAAAATTCCCAGCTCCAGCCGGGAAGCGAACTTGGGACCCCTCACACAGCAGGCAGGTACTCTACCGAATGATTTACGGGGCCAGCCTGTGTGCTGTGATTTGTTCTGAATAAACAGATTAATATCTTAACAATAGTTTGACATAGCTTGTTAACATTTTCTGTAAAATAAAAGCATATGTTTTATGTTCTGAGTACATGATAAAAGGGTCAAAGCTATCAGAAGAAAACTGTAAGTTGTTTTCTATTTTCATAGATACATTGCCTTAAAATACTCAATTAAACACTATTATGATTTATTTAACTGTATTTTTCTAGAGTTGGTAGAAATGTTTGATTACTTCAGTCTTGTAGTGATATTTGGTTTTGATACTAATTAGATTCACACCTCTCTGTATTATAACTTGTATATCCTACGTAATTCTAGAAAATCTAAATGAAAACCTTGGAACTCCTGGTTCAAAGACAGATTTAAAAGGGCACAGAAGTAGTTCACCTGTTAATGACTAAACTTGCACTATCAAGTAAAAACTGCAGCAACGGTATCTTCAGTACTTTATATGTATTACTTTTTCTGTCATTTATTTATAGAGGTAAGAGCAAATATTGTATTCCACCCAAAAATTTGATGTTGAGATTTCATCGGGCTCCCCAAATAAAGAAATGAGTGTTTTTATAAAAGTGTCCACATGTGTCTGTGAACAGCATAACTGGATAAACTTCAGCATCTTCCAAATATGTTTCATAAAGATTTTCAAGGTAACAAATTATCTGTAAATGTAAACAAAACAAAAGCTGTTAAATTTATAACTCATCAAACATCATACACCCCAATAGGAATTGGGATTAATGACAACATCAAATTTATGGGCCTCCAAGTAGACAGATATTTAGATTGGAAAGCTCACATCCTACCCATACTCTGCTGCGCCTGTTATGCTATCTGGGCGCTGGTAAATGCAAGTTCTATAGATACACTTAAATTAGTATACTATGCATATTTTAACTCTATCTTGGAATATGGAATATTATTCTGGGGCAACTCAGTGGAAAGTAAACGAATATTCCTTATGCAAAAGAAGGTTATAAGAATCATTTCCAACGCACATAGCAGACTTTCTTGCATCCTAACTTGAATGTATATATGCTTGATCTTAAAATGATCTGTATGCAATTGAACTACACTTATAAAAAACAAGGAATTTCATGAGATAAACATTAGACAAATGGATAACATCCATCATCCCAGTGCAAACCCTTCCAGAAAGGCATACATAATGAAACCATAAAAATATTTCCTGATGATCTTAAAGGAAAAGCTGACAACTTCAATGCTTTTAAAATTCTGTTAAAGAGTACCTTTGCTCAAAATCACTTTATTCTGTACAAGATTATCTGAATGACAAATTATCCTGATGATAACATTACGTAGCTCTGTAACAAGTATAAACAAATCATTGCCAATTACATTTGATGTCTGCTCTAGAATAATTAATGAAAGCTATTTAAATGTATGCTTATTGAAGAACTGACAATCAATGTCAAGCATTGCGAATCAAATAGAACAAAATGATGACACATACAGGATGTAAAAGCCTAGTGAAATTTCATAACAAAGCTCAAGTATTGCAATTTATATGTAGTCAAACTGTATCTGTATACACATATTACATTACTCTTATAACTGCAGGGAAGTATTTGATTTTGTTTCTGTATGTAATTACAAAATTATCCCTGCTTTGTTTCACATTGTATATAATATGTCTTATTTTTTTAAATGTCCTATATTCATATCTAATGTTTATGTATATATGCAACACACTCAATGTTCACAGGCCTTCATGGCTGCTAGTGAACTCACAGAACACAATCCAATCCAAACCCCCACCCCAAACTTCTGTTTATATGGATATATTTTATGTGTTTTTTATTTTCTTAAAACTGTCTCAAATGATTCTGGTTAAAATATCATATAGGTATAGAAGTATTTACATGGAAAATAAAATGTATATCTTGAATTTTCTGGGAATAGCCTTTGAAGTTCTCTTCATTATTTGGAAGGAATATTTTATAACTGATAAATCTTAAGAGATAGCCAAAAGAATTCTAGACAAAAAATGTAGATATCTTTAAAATGCATCATTTATTTGAAATAACTTCTTTTGTGACATCAGCCACTTTCGAGATATCCATTACTATTGGTTTGACTTTTTCAGTAGTCAGTTTTAAAGTGCTGTAGCTATTTCGATGTTTCTAGTGATGTCACTGAAAGAGCATGGAAATTCAAGGCCAACATATTGTGACTTTGTCGAGGTTTTCGACTGTCACTTCTCTAAGTTCTCATTGTTACTTTGCTGTTTTTGTCTAGTTCATTCACTTTCCTTCTTGACGTAGCAGTGTAATGCAATACGCATGACGTAGCTGGGGAGTGAACCATCCAGACACAAGACTTCTACAACCTCTCCTGCAGCAGTAGCATCATAGTTGTCGTCACAAACTCACTTGTAGAACTGCACTTGTTGACTCCTCACTTATATAGCCAGTGGAATCTTCCACAGAACATTCAACAACTATTTTGACACACTTCTGGAGGTGGGGGGAAAGTAACGTCTAGAAAATTTTGGTTATCTGCAGTTACTGCTTCCGGTGTTTATGCTGGCAAGTGCTACTTATCTTTGTTTATCTCTGACCTCCCAATAACCTTGAGCCAAAGCTGCTGTGTCACAACACAGGGGTGCACTTTTAAACATTTGACTATCACTATTCCCTCTGCACCTATAACAAAATGGTATTGAAAAAGTTTATACAAATATTTATCACAATTAACTGAACTAGGTACAACAATAACCTTTCGCAAGAATAGTTTATAGAGGCTATATCAAAATAAAGTTGTGGGTAAAGAAAGTCATGTGAGTATAACATATCACACTCATGTCTTTTTGAGTGTTTTTCTCCTGTAGAATTTATAATACTGGAGTTACAAAGCTTTATTGCCTACCATCAATATTACGAAAGCATATCCATTGTTTTGCCACATTACATACAACATCATAACAATGCGGAAATGCAATGCTGCTTGTAGTAAATTAATTCTGAATACCCTTATAACTTAATTTTCAACCTGACTAAAATTCATTGCTGGTTTTCAGATAACAATGTGGAGCTATCACAGCAGAAAAAGAAACTAGACTGTCCTTAACAGTCTTATAAAAGGGTATTGGCACACTGATATCCAGAGGGGATGTTTGAGGGTTGGAACGCCATTGATAAGAAAAACTATAAAAATGAATAGCAAAAATAGCATCCTTCTAGGTTGATGGGAACAAGATACTTCCTAATTATATCACCAGTAGCGCTATATATCAGGGGCATGTTTTCGTTTTGGTACTAAATTTGAGTGGTTTCCAAATGAGTGCAATATCTCCCAGTTTAGAACATACCAGAATCCCTATTTTTTAGTGAAATAAAATGACCTGCAGTGGTCATTAATTCTCATGCCACAGCACTTTTGCTACTTAGAACATACAAAACATCCTATCCTACTTCTAATTCCAATTGTTGCACCAAAATCTGTGAATATAAAATTGATTTATTTAAATATTTCAACTCAAGATTAATTAATATTTATCACTTGAAATGATATAAACAGTTTAAAAAATGATTCCTATACATAACCCCCTTAATATTTTTTTGGTTATGCGACTGCTGATGTCTATCTACTTGAACAACAATTTCCTACTTCATGATTTTTTTCAACAGAATCTTTGGCTTTTTTTATTTTACAGGATTTATTTTATTTTATTGAACTGCAGCTTTAAAGTACTTAATAGTTATCAATTTGTCAACATACTGTTGCATCAAGGCCCCTTAAACTCAGAAATTATTACACACCCTTCTGTCAAGCCACCCAAGAGGGTGGAAGCCCCTTTGTGTCCGAAAGCAGTTTTTGTTACAGGACCTGCCTGTAAGTGTGCCCTCGTGTCAAGCCAACCAAGAGGGTAGAAACCCCCTCTATGTCAAAAAGCAGTTTTTATTACAGGACCTGCCTGTAAGTGTGCCCTCGTGTCAAGCTATTCAAGTGGGTGGAAGTTCTCTCTATGTCAAAAAGCAGTTTTTATTACAGGACCTGCCCTTAAGTGTGCCCTCGTGTCCGGCCACCCAAGAAGGTATAAGCCCCCTCTATGTCAAAAAGCAGTTTTTGTTACAGGACCTGCCTGTAAGTGTGCTCTCGTGTCCGGCCACCCAAGAAGGTATAAGCCCCCTCTATGTCAAAAAGCAGTTTTTGTTACAGGACCTGCTGTAAGTGTGCCCTCGTGTCCGGCCACCCAAGAAGGTATAAGCCCCCTCTATGTCAAAAAGCAGTTTTTGTTACAGGACCTGCCTGTAAGTGTGCCCTCGTGTCAAGCCACCCAAGAAGATATAAGCCCCCTCTTTGTCAAAAAGCAGTTTTTGTTACAGGACCTGCCCTTAAGTGTGCCCTTGTGTCAAGCCACCCAAGAGGGTGGAAGCTCCCTCTATGTCAAAAAGCAGTGTTTATTACAGGACCTGCCTGTAAGTGTGCCCTTGTGTCAAGCCATACAAGAGGGTGGAAGCTCCCTCTATGTCAAAAAGCAGTGTTTATTACAGGACCTGCCTGTAAGTGTGCCCTCGTGTCAAGCCACACAAGAGGGTGGAAGCCCCTCTGTGTCCTAAAGCAGTTTTTATTACAGGACCTGTATATAAGTGTACCCTCATATGAAGCCACCCAAGAGGATGGAAGCCCCTAAGTCAAAAAGCAGTTTTTATTACAGGACCTGCCTTTAAGTGTGCCCTTGTGTCAAGCCATCCAAAAGGGTAGAAGCCCCCTCTTTGTCACAAAGCAGTTTTTTTTACAGGACCTGCCTGTAAGTGTACCTTCGTGTCAAACCACCCAGGAGGGTAGAAGGCCCCTCTTTGTCACAAAGCAGTTTTTATTACAGGACCTGCCTGTAAGTGTGCCCTCGTGTCAAGCTATTCAAGTGGGTGGAAGTCCCCTCTATGTCAAAAAGCAGTTTTTATTACAGGACCTGCCTGTAAGTGTGCTGTCGTGTCAAGCTACTCAAGTGGGTGGAAGCTCCACTATGTAAGTCGTGTGGTGTTTACGGCCGCGGAGCCAAATAGTACCAATTGAATGTATCGTGTCAAAAATGAATATATTATTTACATGGAACAAATACACGTTGGTGGGTTCAAATAAATTGCTGGGGCAACCTCAGTTACTCTTAAATCAACCGTTCAAACCTTTCAAACTCAAGCACAACTAATATTAGGCCCCGTTTATTCGTGTGATTACATGTCATACGACAAGTTTAACGCGATCTGAAAGTGCATTGAGTTAAATGGAAGCGTGTATACCATGCGATGCGACAGTCGCATAATATTCTGTGTCGTACGACCTGATAAATACGTCGATTTCGAGATCGTGTGTTCAAACCCTGCTGAAGGCGATGGATTTTTTCGGTCGTAAAAATCCTTAGCGTGGTTTGCTTTGGAAGGGAAGTAAAGCCGGTGGACCTGTGGCGTAGATTTACGGCACGTAAAAGAACCTCAAGCCTGATAAAGATGCCTCTGAGCAAAATTTGCTGTTTTTCACACCCAATATAGACTGGAACGCTAAGAACCATAGTAGTTAAACAGAGCCCATTAATAAAAAAAAAAAATAGAGGTCGCATTTACGCACAGTAGATAAAGTACTTATTGCATTCCACCCAAAAATTCGTTACCGAGGTTTCAGTAGAAAGACGTGTTTTGAGGCCCCTTGAATGCAAACAAACCATTTTAAAGGCCCGTGTGTGTGTGTGTGTGTGTGTGTGTGTGTGTGAACAGCGTAATTCAAAAACGAAAAGTTTGTTAAAAACCAAATTTGGGTTTCATCTCACAGTAGTGTAGCAAAACATTAAGGGGAGGTTGTGCATGCGAATCAATTTTTTAAACAATTTGTATGATTTCAATAAACATATGAATTAATTCTGAGTTAAAATATTTAAATAAATCGATTTTATATTCGTAGATTAAGGTGCAGCATTTGAAATTAAAATACGGTTTCTAGCTATGTTCTAAATTGGGCGATATTGAACTCAAATTTAGCACCGGAACGAAAAAAATGGCCGACATCTTTAAATGGCTGTACCAACGCCGTCTAAAGAAGGTGCTCTTTATCCTGCTATCACCTTCGGTCATATTGCCCAAGATACGCAATGTAAATATAGTGCTACCAGTGATACAATTAGGAAGTCTCTTGTTTCCTCCAACTTAGAAAGGTGCTATTATTTTTACGAAGCTATTTATTGCCATTAATTTTTACACTGCTTCTAGCAAAGGGGGATTCCACCCCCCCCCCCAAAACCCTAGCTACGCCTCTGTAATTTCTGCATCTTCCAAGGATGCAACACGAAGATTTTCAAGAAAATCCCCCACCCCACACTACTGTTTGTATAGAACATCTTTCGAACATTTTGATTTTCTCAAAAATGGCTCTAACGATTTTGATTAAAATACCATATATTAAAGATATTTACATTAAAAATTAATATCTTGAATTTTCTGTGAAGAGCCTGTG
Source organism: Deroplatys truncata (assembly GCA_030765065.1). Taxonomy (NCBI): domain Eukaryota; kingdom Metazoa; phylum Arthropoda; class Insecta; order Mantodea; family Mantidae; genus Deroplatys; species Deroplatys truncata. The sequence goes on along the minus strand of CM060975.1, from coordinate 18,104,925 downwards.
AAGTCCTCTACTACTAAACGTTAAGCGATAGGCGAAAACGTACTACACAAAAATTGTAGATCTCTTTAAAACACATAATTAATTTCAAATGACCTTTTTTTTTGTGGCATCAGCCATTGTCGAGATATCCTTTATTAATGATTCGATTTACTCAATACTTTTAAGCATTTTCTTTTAAGTCCTGTCGATTTTCAGTAGCTTCTCTGGATTGCATGGAAACAGCATGGAATTTTAAAGCTAGTATTATAGCGACCGGTTCTTAAACATTTGACTATCGCTGTTCCTTTGTATTCTAATGCCGGGATTACGATGAATTTTACTTGACATGACAACACAACGGGACGTAACGTGAAGTTATGAAATAAAGGTCTAATTAGGTTGCACTTGACGTAAAGAGAATGACTTTCGATTGGTAGTTGGTGTTATTATTTCATATTACTGCTTCACGCTGATTGGTTCTAATTACCAGTGACATCCAACTTAATGCAACGGGAAGGAAATGTCTGACATTGGTAAACTCTCGTTACGTTAAGTATATTCATAATCTCCGCTTAATGAAATGTGTAATGCCGCTATTTCCGGAAAGGTTTATCTCGATTAAAATTAAGTATATAGGAAAATAAAATTTCGTAAGAATAATATGTATATCCACTAATAAACGATACGGGGTAGAGAAAGTGTTGTGAATGCAGCACATCAGAATGTTTTTCGAGTTAAGAGTTTGTAGCAGTTGTGCAACACATAGGGATCCATTCTAGCTGTCGAACCAAATGTGGAAACGGGTTGGTAGAACTGATTTCCTAACAATACACAATACGACACGTCGCATGCATAAATTGACCACTAAAAGAATTATGCCGCGTCGCATCATTCCTTGTGCGACATGAAATCGCACGTATAAATGAGACTTTGTGCAAGATTGTAGACATAGGGCGATTCATGAACGACTACAAGGAAAGAATCGCATGAATCGTGGCAGTCTTAGCATGAATCGTCGTTCAAAATGAATCGTAAGAATCGTGTATGAATCGTCGTTCAAAATGAATCGTAAGAATCGTGTAAGAATCGTCGTTCAAAATGAATCGTAAGAATCGTGTATGAATCATCGTTCAAAAAGAATCATGATTAGGACATTCTCGATTCATTCTCGCTTGCGCTTTGGTTGCCAAGCCGAGCCCGGACGAATGTTGCCGAAGGAGTACGATGATGAGCAAGGAAATTACCAAGCGGCAAGCATTGTGATGCTGTAACATCGTATACGAAAACAGCATAAAAAGCACCACCGCTTAAAAACAAAGTATTGCCAGGTTCTGTCGATTCGTAGTACACCGTAATAATCAAAGTATTGAGTGAATTGCACAAGTCTAAAAAATCGCTAGAATTCATAACATGAATTGGTAGATCAACACGATTCTTTGAGATGCTGATGTCATAACCTAGGAGTACCGAGTTCAGCCGAGAAAAATTAATTCTTAAAAACAAATTGTGTAAATAGCTGTAAAGCGCAGTAAAATGAATCGTAAGCATTGCCAATGGATGAACGTAGGCTGCAGCACGTGGTATAAACAATTGAAGTAATTTTCAGTACTTAACTGGGAGATTTGATACACAGTATTGCATGATTACAGTACCTATAGTAGATATTATAATATACAATACCAAAATATATGCAAAATGTAGGAAAAATAGGGAATTTTAGAAATCTTGGTTTGATTAACATTGTAATTATAAAATATTAAAGTGTTTAAAATTATATAATTGAAAAGCATTAATTTATATACTATAATCTACATTGAAAGTATAGGAACAATAGGAATAATAATAATAATAATAATAATAATAATAATAATAATAATAATAATAATAATAATAATAATAAGCGGACAAAAGTAAACTTCAGAGGGCGGAAACGATTTTTTACGAAGAACTTAAGGATGCACTAGATTAGAGATGCACTAGATTAGATCTAATAATAAACGAAACATAAAATTATAGAACTGAATATTTATAAATTATATGATAAAATCGAAGAAAATTAATTTAATTGAAAAGATCATATGAACTACACTACACGATTGAAGAAAGAATACCACTATTAATTAATAAGTACAAATCGTCAGGAAAAAGAGACATCGGACACCCCAGGAAAAGATGGGAGTAAAGAATGCGAAGGCAGGTGGAATGCCTAATCATCGAAATGAAGAAGAATATAATAAAAATGTCTTCATATATACTTTGCATAATACCTTATGTAATCGCAACTTAAGTGGAATCACACAGAATGGTTTCATTGACAAATTCAGGAAAACTCCAAGTGTATTACCCAAAATAGCGCGGAAAGCATTTTTACATACATTGTCTTTTTTACGTGAAAGAAAAAAGATCATAACCCTCATCGTAACAACAAACTCCTGATTGCGCATTTTGTCTGCAAACTGCTAAGTACAAACGGGGGACGGTTCACATAAGAATTGTGAGTGAGAATAGGCGGCAGTCAAGGGGACGATTCATGATATCGTGCAGTGGGTTAGACCAGCAGGCAAGCGGACGATTCATGAACGAATCGTGCAAAGGCAGGCGAGCAGACAAGGGTACGATTCATGAATCGTGAACGAATCGTATGAATCGATTCATGACTCGTGAACGAATCGTATGAATCGATTACTGCAAAAGAATCGCTCGACCCAACCCTACAAGATTGGCACCGATTTGTTGGAAATGGCCAATGGCAGCCAGAGAAGTACCAACTGGTACCAACTTATGGGTATGCCGGAAGCAAACTCGTGTTCATATTTTGTAGGGGTAATTTTTACATAAAACGTTAAAATATGCAGTCAAGTTGAAATTTTGCAGCGCAGCTCGTATGTGTTGCTTGTAGGAAGTTTGTTTTCGCGTAGTGCCTTCCTAAACATAGCTGATTGGGGGGCACTAGAATCTATAAACAATCCTTTAACAACATAGCGGATTTGTAATTGTGACGCGTGAAGTATGTTGGTGAGATTGTAGCTTGCATGGCTTCTCATAATTGTTGATAGTGTTTTAAATTTTGTGACGGTAAAGTAATTAAAGATGAGCTCTAAGGGAAAATGTGTGTTGAAAAAACGAAAGGAGATGCTACATGAAAAAGTAAACCAAATAGCGAATGAAAGTCAAAACATTATGGAGTTAATACAAGACATCCAGATTCGGGCAACCTCTATAGTTTCAGATCTTGACCTAGAAACGGATGAGCGTGAATTTTTGCTGAAATACCCTACAGCTAGCAAAAAGTTGGAAGAATGGCAAGCCCAAATCAGCCGAATTAGCTACGACTTGGATGTATTAGTCTGTGAAGAGAACCGAAGGGAACCCGAAGAATCAAACACAACCTCAACCACGTCACAAGATTGGCGGAAAGAGGTGCACCGTAAAGTTGAGAAGGTTCCTAGTGCAGATTGTGATGTCACGCTATGGACAATTCCTTGTTTTTTACAGGAGAATGACATACTAGACATGCGTTTTGTTTCCGGCGACAGTCCACACGATTTTTGGTTACGATTTTATTCGACCAAAGAACTAAAGGAGATTAGTTCTGGCATTCAGAAACTATTTGAAGCGAACAAGTTGCAGCCTTTGAAATCCTCAGAAGTACTTGGTGGCGATGTTTGTGTTTGTAATGGGAGTGATTATTTTCGTGGTAGGGTTATTAACCGATGTACAGACTCACCAACGTCATATATGATCCTGAACGTTGACAATGGAGGGGCTTTGAAAGTTGAAAAAGGTAAGATTTATCGTTTGACTGAGGAACTCATTAAAATCCCGGTACAGGCGATACATTGTTGCCTTGAGGGAGTCCTTGGAGATCCTGCGCTGTGGGATGCCTGTGTTGTTAAGTTGTTTCATCAAGTTATGGAAGATTCCTGTTTAGTGGTGACCATTTGCTCTCTGCCTACGGAGACTTGCTCAAAGTTTGTGGTGAAGGTGGATGTCCACAATGAAATGCGTGTTGAAAGCAAGATTGATCTCAGCAGTTGGATTACGTATTCAATACTGCCAACACTGGTACAGAGGAAGACCAGCAAATCTGCATGTACCTTCAACTTACTGTTGGACTTCTTACGCCCCAAGGCTGAACTTGAAAGTAGTACATCACTGAAAGAAAGCAGCACAACAACTGAATGTAGTTTTAAACCTCAGGATGTGGAGAGGGAAGAAAACAAAGATTCAGGAAATTTGTATGCTAAAAATAATACAAATGGTTATTTTAATAATACTAAAGAGAAATCAAATGTGGAACAACAATTATCAAGTTTAGCACAACAGTGTAGTTCTTTCCTAAGCCTCAATAACACGCCTGTGCATGCAGTGCCCCCTCACAAAGAGATACCAAATATGCAACAACCACCATCAAACACAGCTCAAGAGTACACTTCTTTCCTAAGCCTCAATAACTCACCTGTGCATGCAGTGCCCCCTCACAAAGAAAAATCAAATGTGCAACAACAACCACCATCAAGTACAGCACAACAGTGTGGTTCTTTCCTAAGTCTCAATAACTCACCTGTGCATGCAGTGCCCCCTCACAAAGAGAAACCAAATGTGCAACAATCTAGTTCTTTCCCAAGCCACAATAGCTCGCCTGTACTTACAATGCCCCCAATTGTGCAGCAATGCCCACCAAGCCAAGTTGAGCAACAATCTAGTGCATTCTTAAGCCTCAGGTGCCCACCTTTGCCTGCAGCACCCCTTCCTGCTAGTCAATATGTTCCTCATTTCTTGCCATACCAGAATCCTCCCATGTTAGTCCAAATGGGCCCAGTATCTCCAGTTAGTCAACCACTGTATCCTTATGCACCGCAAGTACAACCGCCATTATTAGGAACACATCAGTTTCATAATGCTGGGGCATTGCAACAACAGAGTCAACCCCAGTCCTTTCAGCTTCAGATCAGTTCACCGCCACAGAACCCCAGATTGTTGCCAAAACAACATACCTCTCAAAGGTTACCAGCTGTGAGCTACCCAAAATTCCTTCAGCGTAATACACAGGATACCAAAAAGGGGAGAAGACATAGAACTCATACTTCCTTGGGGGATAAACAGAAACTAGATGATCTGTTGACTTTGCATGCAACCTATTGCCACATGGAAAAACCTTTGTTGATGAAGCAAACTCCATCTGCAGAAGCTGAAGTGTTTGGGGAGGACGTTTCAGTCTCTAAACAAGGGACATCTCTGCCAAGGGTGAACTCAAAAAGTACAAATGGAATGAGTAGAGTATCTCTTAGATATCCTAACTTGAAGTTTGAGGTAGGTGGAAGATATCAGGCGTTTGTGGTGCATATTAATGATCCTGATGATTTTTACATTCACGTTGCTTGTGAAAATACAGCATTTATTGAAACTCTCGACCAGGAAATGACAGAGAACTACAAAACTTGTTCTGTTAAACTTAAAAATAAGGAACAGGCCAAGATAATGCTTTATGAATCATGGTGTGCAGTTTTCTACAAAGATGAACATCTGTGGCATAGAGGGAAGGTGACCAATTGGAAGGATGATAAAGATACAATGTTGGAGGTTGAGTATGTGGACTATGGAGAAGTGCGTGAGGTAGATCTCAGCATAATTAAGCCGTTAAAAGAAGAATATACAAAATTGCCAATCTGTGCAACCCATTGTAGGCTGGCAAACATTCATCCACCCCGACTGCAAGAGAATACCGAACACAATATTTGGCCTTCTGAAACAGTTGAACTATTTAAAGTACTGGCAGTTAGGGATAAGCTTCACAGCATTGTTGTGACAAACGTGTCATCTGATCCCATATCTGTCTTACTTGTCACCGAAGACAACATTGTCATAAACAAAGCACTTTTGGATTTCGAATATGCTATAGCGTTTAAACCAATAGAGTTTGATCCCGGTTTACCAGTCCAGCTTATTACAGAGAATGAAGAAACTGTTGCTAAAGATGAGAAACTTAACGACAGTGCTCTAGATAAACCAACTGAGAACTGTCAAAAGGATGAACTTATGAATGAGAGGCCGAGGGATTCAGGCAAAACAACTGGCGACTGTCAGAAAGTGGATGACGAAGAAAATATTCTACAAAACTGGGATCCTATGGCAGATGACTATTTCTCGGTAGACAATACAGAATACCATGATGATGAAAATGCTTGCTATGCAGTATCACGCTACATACCTCAAGATGAGCAACGAATATGCAAGTTCTATGCCAAAAATGGTCATTGCTTTAAAGGCATAACATGTACAAAAGAGCATAGTCTGCCAAACCCTGATGGATGGACAACAGATCGAGAGACCGTGCTGCAGAACCCTTTCAACAATCTCGTCCTCCCTCCATTGGGTACATTGGTTACTGTTGAGGTTACCGCCATATACACAGTCAACATGTTCTACGCACATATTCTCTGGGAAGGCAGGATCAAGGAAGAAGAGGAGGAGACGCTACTGACCCTCAACAAGTGCATCAACAGCAAAGACAATGTTTGTAAAATGAAGAGACCCCACATCATACCAGCAGTTGGACAACTCGTCTTGGCCAGGTTTATGGCAGATGGCAATAGTAACTTCTTCAGAGCGAGGGTGATTGACACTAGTATCGAGGAAAATAAGGTGCAGGTTGTGTATATTGATTATGGTAACACTGAATGGGTCAGTGAGAAGGATATACGAGAGATGGAACCACAGTATTTGCATCTTCCCTTTCAAGCTTTAGAATGTTACATCAGTAACGTGAACCCCAAGACGGACAGCGAGGAGGCCCTACTGGACGTTTCAGACCTGATCCTGGGGAAGCAGTTGGTTGGCACTATTGTATCAAAGAATATCCTTGGACATGCTGAGATTGAACTTTGGGACGGTGATCAGAAGATCACTGACAAACTGATTGAGAAAGGCTATGCTGATTACAGAGAATCACCGTTATTCTTAACAGAAGATGCTTCCATCATCCCTGGTTAGGTTACAATTGTTTTGAGTAGGTAAACTGATATGAGGGTCACCACAAAATTTTGAGATGCAGCAAAACTGTTGTGGTTTTATTTTCATGTAATTGTTCTTTCACTACACACACTTTTTCCAAGGACAACGGTTCATTTTCTTAAGGGGCTCTGTGACTGAATTGACCCATTTCTGTAATTTTTAAGTTAATTAATTTAAAATTTCTATACGGACATGTTTCTTATGATAGTAAACGCAACCCGAGAACAGAAACAAAACCACAGAGCATTATGGTTCACAATAGCTTAGTATGGCTTGGCTTTCAAGTCATTGGCGCTGGCTAGTTTTGCTTTGCTTATTTTAAAGGATGATGTATAGCAAAACTAGCCAACCCGTCCTCCCCCCTCTTTGCTGTCAAGGGTCACCCTCTGGTATATAGCATTTGTTTCCGTTTCGCACAGATCGGTGACACCCTTCGGAGCCAAGCTTTATTTTGAATGGGAATACATACCAATCACCATCTCAGTAACAAAGTGGAAAGTCGATTTTGTTGCATTGGCATTTCATTTGTTTGTAACTGACCAACTCTTTTTTTCACTTTCAACACAATTCACTCGAACGATACTTTTAACCACTTTATGCCATCAATTTAAAATAATTGTCCAACTCTGCATCTAGGAATTTGTGCGACTTTTGATCTACGCAGCAAGCCTTTTTCTTTTATGTTTTTTGTTTTGTTTTAGATTTGGAAAGAGGAAAAAGTCATTGGAACCAAATCTGGTGATGATAAACAGAGGTTGGAAATAGGAAAGTATATTGATAACATGTAAAATTGATATTGCGGTTGCAGATATTATTTGTCAAAAACAGTTTTTCTGTTGGATACAGGTGAACCAAATTTGAAATTCTGTACTACTTTTTTTGAAAGCAGTGTAGTTACTGTTTGTGATTCTTAAACTAAATGCCACTATTGATACCATAAACGAAACTGAGAGTGCATGCATGTGCAGTTGGCAGAGATCATAAAAATACAAAAAATTTAAATTCCTTGACCATAATCTGTTATATTTTTCCATGTGAAGAGGAAGGGAGATTTCGGGTGAGCGAGTTGTAGCGCTCCCAATGCCTCTTTCAGTGTTCAGATACGATGGGTGTTATAGTGCCACTCAGGAGAAGAATTTGTCTGGTTCACTCTGTGTGGCGTTGTTCTAGAGCATGGATGACATATTTTAGTCTGATGAGCAGTTGTCACCAAGTTGGCAGTCATATATCACATTAAGTCCCCATTTACAGTGAAAGTAAAACGTTAACATAATGCAAGAAGTTTACATGGGTTTCTAAAACGCTTACTCTGCATGTAAATGTACCACACTGCTTATGCTTTATCCAGATTCACTAAAGCCTTTGCACAATGAAGTGCACATTTCCTAACCATGCACTCATACAAATAAAGTGTCAGAAGCATGCAATTGGAAACTGTTGTTTAATAATAATTAGTTGTCCTCCGTGGTGTAGTAGTTAACATGCTATCCTCTAGTTCCTGAAGTTGCGAGTTTAAACCCGACAGAGAGCGATGGATTTTTTTTGGGCGTAAACATCCTTAGCATGGCTTCCTTCAGAAGGGAAGTAAAGCTGATGGTCCCGTGTCGTAGATTTACGGCACGTAAAAGAACCTCAAGCCTGATAAAGAGGCCTCTGAGCAAAATTACCCCTCTTTCATGCCCAATACAGAACGGGACGCTAAGGACCACAGCAGTTAAAGAGCGTCCATAAATAAAACTGAATTTATTTCTGTCTCAGACAAGAACAATCCTGTTGTAAACACCAAGGTGGAGCAGACCTGTTTGGCATACATGTGTGCAGTAGATAAGTTTTGCAACACTAGCTGCCGCTGCACTAACCTCCTGACAATAAATCAAGTAAGACATTGCAAGTAATTTAATAAATCTACGTGTTAAAGAATTAACATCATGTAATAGCATAAGGTTATGCTTCTGTGTTTCTTAAACATCAAAAAACAGTGTGCGATCATTTGCCTCTCCCCACTTCTTAAGATTTGTCTTGGCTGTGCTTTATTTCAGCAGATTGACAGGCCTGCTCCATGATAAGCTGATTGCTTTTAATTTGCATATGCGTAAGTGTTCTGGGCTTGTGAAACATGCAAGACGTGTAGGAAACGCAGTACTAAATATCAGAAGGGAAGTGACACTGCACAATAAACAATAACATCTGAATCAGCATTCACCTGGAGAGCTACTTTGTCCCGAGAGGGCCGTATGGTGTAGGAATACAAGTGTTTCATTAGTAATAAGTTAGACTGTATATTATTTAACAATAATAAGTTAATAGTGTAGAACTGTGCCTATCTTTGGTTTAATTCACTTCTCTATGCTTATGTTTATGTCTGTTGTTAACATTCCTTTCAGAATTCATGAGCCTAGAACACATCTGTGGTGTATGTGCAGGATACAGAGAAATGAATATAAACATTTGTAGACTTTTCTCTCCCTGCACTGTGCAGTGATTAGAAAACTACTTGCAGTGCTGTACTTCTTAGAAGCGGTTATTGTACGAAAACAAAAGAAAACACCCATGAACTTGACGATTCAGCTGCCTAAGAGTGTTCCGTCTTACTGTCTCTTCCCTCCCATATGTTTACAAGAGGATCATTCTTGGCTGAGACAGATGTAGTAGATGGCGTAAAATCTCACATGCCGATTGTGTCCTGTAGAGAAGCACAATTCTCTAAGCATATTTGCCAACTTCTGCAGTTTTTTCAGTAAAATGCACAAGAGCAGGGGTCTTTTTTTACAATTTTATGGCAAAAAATGCATTTTTACGACTTTGTGTGCAGATTCAAAATGTTAAAGATTTTCACCACGGGCATAACAAAGCATTAAATTATTTTGCAACTTAAGATTACAGTGCTGTGATAGATCAGAGCTTATGTGTGTATCTATCCTTCACGATCATGGTGCCCTTCACTGGGTGCAACAAAAGCATATCTTGCAGATTTGAAATTTGATTGCACCACTAGTGACCTCTAAAAATCAGCAGTAAACATGTACAAACATTCAGTAATGGATGATGTGAACTGTAAAGCCAACTCCCTCACCTAAATTGTTTATTGTATTTGTGTTCTATGCTTGCTGGGTATGTTTCCCATTTTTTGTAACTGTCTTTCTTCATAGTTCATGTTATGAAGTGCAAAATATGAACTAAAATTTTGTGTATAACCTAGGACATGGTATTCTTTGTTTCAATACATGTTTAATTTGGTAACAGGTAGAGGCATAGCTTGGGGGTGAGGGAGGGAGTTGGGACCCACATTGCTAAGCAAAAGTGTAAAAATTAATAGCAAAAATAGCTCTGTTAAAATAATAACAGCACCATTGTAGGTTGGTGGAACAAGATCCTTCCTAATTGTATCATTGGTAGCGCTATATTTATGTCGCATGTCTTGGACAATATCCCAAAGGTGACAGCAAGAGAAACCGTACTTTAGATGGCATTGGTATAACCATGTTGAGCATGTTTTTGTTCTGGTAATAAACTTGAGGGCTTCCAAATGAGCGCAATATGTCCCAGTTTAAAACTTAACTAGAACCCCTGTTTTGTAGTGAGATAAAATGGCCTGCAGTGGAAATGTAAGATATTTCAAGCGGTCATTAATCCTCATGTTCACAACACATTTGCCACTTAGAATATGCAAAACATCCTATCGTAATTTTAATTCTAATTGCTGCACCTTAATCTGTGAATGTAAAATTGATTTATTTAACTACTTCAAGTCAGAATTAATTCATAATTATCATTTGAATTGATACAAATTGTTTTAAAAAGTGGACCCCTGTATATAACCCCCCCTTAGTAATTTTCTGGCTACGCGCTACTGGTAACAGAAAATTTCAGTATGTGTGACAGAAAGAAGTAGTACTACCAGGTCTTCATCAATTCTTATAAAACAACTCCTATTTATTTTATATGTAATTTTTTTATATTTACTGCACTGAAAATTTTATACATTCTGAATTTCATGTCAAAAAATTATTACATGTTGCTGGATGAGGGAAAGTTGGCAAGTATGCATGTTTCTATATCGAAGTTAAATACTCAATCTCCAGCAGGTCTACAAATAACATGAATGTTGTGTTCTAGGACAACTACCATGGCTCTCATTTTCAACTCTGTCAATCTTATTTTGTGCCAGAAAAACACATAAGGCTTTGAGAGGTTGATTCCCTAAATTTGTGTTAGTAATAAAAATTTCAGCTGGCAGATCTCTTGGTTCCTCAGAAATATGTTACGGACTGCAGAAGTTATGCTGAGGAATCCCACCCTCGTATCACATTCTGGGTTGTCTTCCCTTGCTCTATTAAAATGCATCACATCCAAAGAGGACGGTGCTACCCTTTGACCAACACCATTTAAGTGCATTTTGTATCTCAAAACTTAAGTAGTGACCCTCGTGAACAAAGGCTACAGACAGTTACCATCAGAAATGCCACCGTTATTCCTCTCTCAGATTTTTCTATGTCTGTTTTTATTCTGAGATTGAATAAATGTATCCTTAAAGAATGTTACGTTCCTATAAAACTTAAAAAAATACACATTCTTTAACAATTGAAGGGCTAGTTTCATAAGGGCATAAGGCACAAACACATAGTTTTGAGTTACTTGATGTTTTAAATAATAATCCAAATCAAATACAGGCAATGCACACTTTTGTATATATTTTATGGACATTTTAAATTTGTGTTCTGCAAATCTTTAAGGTAGGGTATGTTTGAATATTTTGGAATTAACCTTTACAGATTATATAAAAACATTGAAATTTCCACTATGATTGAATAATTATGTTGGGTGGCTTACTAATTAATTTTTGATCTTTTTATCACAGAATTTTGCTATCATCTTTGGAATCCACTGTGCTATTTCCAAGATTTCCCTCTGTTCTCAACTGCTCATAAAATGTTTTCTAATTTTTGGGAATGTAAGGCATGAGCTCTAATATATTCCTCAATTTCAAGAAGCAACTGGTCTTCCATCTTATTTTGGTTGACGTAAACTTTTCAGCATGGCCTCCACAATCAACCATCGCTCTGCTTCTTTTCAGCAGTGTTCTGTTTTCCATTATTTTAAGTCAGAACACGTTTATTTATACATAAACCCAAATTTATGCATAGTTGTACACCAATACTTCCTTCATTAAAGTATTCAATAACTAATAAATAACATTGTAAAAGAACATTTGCATAAACACTGCCTTTAATATATTACGCTGTGAACATTCAATCTCTCACTCATTGTTATCATTTGCACTGTTGTGTCAAGACAAATGACAAACAAATTGCACACAGAGAGAGGAAGTGGCTTTATACCTTTATGGAAGTAATGGTGAGAAATTTATTTATTTATTGCCTGTGGACTTGGTGTTACAAGTTTTAGGCATGATCAGAATCTAATATACAATTGTACAGTGATGTAACACACAGTAAATAATATAATCATTGCGTACAATTTAATTTACTATGCAAATCAACTTAAAGTGATATTTACAGTACACTTAAATACAACATAATACTACATTTACAATTCACTTGAATATAAGAAATCAGTAGATGCTCTTTCCATTGTTTCATTTAACTACTGAAAGTCTTATGGCACAAGTGGATGTAGTTCACAGAAAACTCAACAGATTCAGAACAATGTAAACATTTTAAAAAATGAAAATTAAAAATTTGTGCCTTATACCATAATATGACTAACTAGTCCCTTCAATAAAATTGAAAATGTTTTGTTCTAAGTCATTTTTTATGTTGTTTAAGTTGTATTACAGCATTCCATGAGAGAGATTTAAATAATTGCAAAGTACTGACAAAGCACCAAAGGGAAATTTATATTTTCTAAAATAGAGTAAACTACATTAAGATGTGCCTTATTTGTTTCCAATTTTTATACACTTGATGTTTTGTATTGTAAAAGTGCAATGTACAAATATAAGAGGTGCAGTTTATGTGAATTTTATTTTGAACAGATCTTCCTTGTTTCCTCAGTTGCTAATGAAATATTAAAAGTGCTGTATACTATATTGTGCAACAAGATTTAGTAATTAAGATGCAAGTATGTTTATGAAACGAGTGGTGGCAAGTTTCATATGAGCATCTTAATTACTACCATTATAGCCAAGTTGCACACAACTGTTTTAGGCCGAGGTTTTACAAAAGGACCTTACCTTGTTAATTATATGTAATTAAATGCTGATCGGATGATAGGACCTTGAGCATGTTTGCGAGTAGTGCAACAGTTGGCAGCACTGTTTAACCCATCATTTATTCTTTTTTTTTGCAGGTAACATGAAAGCAATACACATTAAAGCAAAGAAAATGAACACAATTTATTAGAAATTTATTTTATTTTAAATACACATGTTTCATTGTTTATCTGGGGAATGGATCCCAGTGGACTGCTGCTTTGAAGGTGTTTAAAAGGTATGGGCAACAGCGGAGCTGTGCACGCCTTCAAGTAAGATCACAATGAGTCGCTAAAGTGTTATGTATGTCATAACAGTTCAGTTGTGTCACATGTAATCGGCATATTGCAGTGTGGCCGACCAAAAAATATTTAGTAGTGCAGGCAAATGGCACTAGAAAATTCAAATCAATTCGATTCGTTCTTGGAAATGAACAATGTTACAGAAGAATTTGACATAAAGAGTGTGTTTTAACATTTATATTTTTATCTACTCCTAATGGTTTACCAGTTACAAAAAATATTGTGTTTCATTTACATGACTTTCTCTACCCTCTATTGCTTATTAGAGGATATACAAACAATTCTTCTGAAAGTTTATTTTTCCTGTCTACTTAATTTTAATTGAAATAAATCACAACAGAAATTTCATTACACATTTTGTTATAAATGGCATAGTCAAATGTTTAAGAACTGGATGCTATACGGTGCCTTAAAATTCCATACTGTTTCCATGACATCACAAGAAACAACCGAATGTTGACAGGAGTTTAAGAGAATGGCCAAGTATTGAACTATTCAAACCATTAATAACAGATGTCTGGAAATGCCCTGATACCATAAAAAGTTATTTGAAATAAGTGTGTGTTTTAAAGAGATCTACATTTTTTACTTTCTCTTCTACGTATAGTAAGTAGGGGAAGTATGTATTCCACCCAAAATTTGGTGCCGAGATTTCACAGGAAATACATGTTTTGAGGTGCACTGAATGCATATAAAGCATTTTTGGAAACATTCCATGTGTGTGTGTGTTTGTGAACAGCATAACTCTCAAACGAACAATCGGATAAACACCGAACTTGGTATTTAGGTGCAGTACCTTCTAGAGATACGAGACGATTTTTCAAGAAAATGCCTCGAACCCAAACTACCCTTTACATGGAAGATTTTTCAAAGTTTTTTATTTTCTAAAAAATGGCTAACGATTTTGATTAATATGACATATGTTAATGAAACTTACATGACAAAATGTATATCTTGAATTTTCTAGTAATAGCTTTTGAAGTCCTCTTCATTCAGAAGGAATTTTGTGTAATCTTGTATAACTAAACGTCAAGTGATAGATGTAGTACACAAGAAATATATATATCTCTTTTAAAACAATTTATTTTTTGTGGCATTGGCCGTTTCTGAGATATTCATTATTAATGATTTAAATTGTTCAATAGTTAGCCATTCTTCCTGTCAACGTTCAGTTGTTTCTCATTATTGCATGGAAACTATGGAATTTTAAGGCCAATGTATAGTGTCCAGTTCTTAAACATTTGAGACTATCGCTGTTCCCTTTATATTTTATAACGAATGTGTAATGTAGCTATTTCTACAAAGATTTATTTGGATAAAGTGAAGCAGATAGACAAATAAGCTTTAGAAAGAATAGTTTGTTTACCCACTAATAAATGATAGAGGGTAAGAAAGTCATCTGACAATGTATCATTAGAAATGTTTTTTAGTATGTTTTCATCTACTGCTTATTCTACACCAGTTATACAAAATTATACAAAACTCCTTCCAAATGAAGAGGATTCAAGGCTATTCCCGGAAAATTCAAGATATACATTTTATTTATCATGAAAAGTTTGTAGATATATGGTATTTTAATCAAAAATCATTAGAGCCATTTTTGAGAAAATTTAAATTTTTCAGAAATGTTCCATATAAAGTATGGATTAGGGGAGGGGGGTTCTTGAAAATCTTTGTGTTGCATCTTTGGAAAACACTGAACTTAAATACTAAGTTTGGTATTTATCCAGCTTCATTTTTTTAGTTAGGTTGTCCACAGACCTTTTTATAAGAATGAAGGGGCCTCGGAACATATATTTCCAGCAAAATCTCACTATTGAATTGTACACCTACTGTGTACATGGGGTAGAGAAAATAAAAAGATTGAGAACGATTTGTAGAAGCTGTATAAAATAAGTGATATTGTCTAGAGAAAGTTGTGTGAATGTAACACACCAAATTCTTGAATTATGTTCACATACATTTTCTAAAGGTGCTTTTCTGGGCTCAGGGTTAACAAGACCTCAAAACATGCATTTGATGTGAAAAAGAAAAGTTCACTGCTATGTTTGTATTACAACAGATCACACTCGGATTTGCAATGAATGCTTTTCTCACTAAAGGTGTACATATTGTTAGTTATCAATAACTATGCTAGTATGCATTTAGAGACAGTTTAAAGTGTGTAAAGTTTAGTGATGAAATATGGAAATGTGAGTTTTAAAAATATTTTGGGAATCACAGTGAAGTGTTTATAAATGCACAAGTAAGTTCTGGTGAAAAAGTGAAGCTAGAATAATAAAAATCTTAATTTGTGCATGGAAATGTGATTTTGACTTTTTCCACCACATACCGTGAAGGAAGTAACATGCTCCACCCAAAAATTTGATGTCAAGATTTCACCAGAAGTACATTTTGAGTCCGCTTGAATCCCAAAAACACTAGAAGAACAGTATAACCAGTGGCTGCTGCATATCAGCACAAGAGCATGTGAACAGGCTAACTGTTGACACCTTATGGATTTGTTGGTTATTTTTTCCTTCAGTGCTATTAAATGTAACATATAAATCGGCCGCAGTACTCCTCTCAACTCGAGACATGACATCAAGGTTGCTAGCACATCTTGACTACACATTTTGAGGAGCTTCTGTGCATGTGCAACTGATATGACACTATGGGTCAAATACATACAGGTTGTGCACATGCTGGTGAACATTTACCCACACTCTATTTGCATACTATCACTACAATTTTACTCAATGCCACTGGAGGTAGCACACTACAGCAGAAGTAGCGCAGACTCATCCCTGTTTCCCCATACCATCCATAACCTCAACTAAGAAGTAATTTACACATTGCTTTGTTCTTGCCCTAACACTGTGTACTTAATTATATACACAATAAACATCCACAAAAAAAACCCTTTCTTTCGTTAGACAAGCTATACATTATTATAATTATGATGTTATTGTTAGTAGCTGCATTTGAATCAGTTTGCTCATGATCATAACTATGTAAGAGATGCTATTTCACATTTTCAGGGCTTTGTGAATACCCTAAATGCATACTCCTTAGCCACTGCTGAATATAACTCAAAAATGAAAAGTTGAATAAATACGAAACTTAATATTTAAGTTCAGATTCTTTCAAAGATGTGACATAAAGATTTCCAAGGAAACCTCCTCCCTACCTCAAAACTACTCTTTACATGGACTTTCTTTACTACGTATAGTAAGTAGGGAAGTATTGTATTCCACCCAAAAATTTGATACCGAGATTTCACCGCAAATATATGTTTTGAGGCCCCCTGAATCCAAAAAAAAAAAAAGCATTTTTGGAAACATGTCAATGTGTGTGTCTGTGAACAGCATAACTCAGAAACGAACAGTCGGATAAACACCAAACTTGGTATTTAGGTTCAGTATCTTCCAGAGATGCGACACGAAGGTTTTCAAGAAAATACCCCCACCCCAGATTACCCTTTATGTGGAACATTTTTTCGAAAGTTTTAATTTTCTCAAAAATGGCTCCAAAGATTTTTATTAAAATATCATATATTTAAGATACTTTTATGACAAATAAAATGTATATCTTGAATTTTCTGGGAATGTCTCCAAAAGTATTCTTCACTGTGAACGACTTTTGCATAGCTGGTAAACCATAAAAGATAGACAAAGTTTTACTACAAAAAATGTAGATCGCATTAAAATACACAATTTGTGTCATATACATTTTTTGTTGTTGAGTGAACCATTTTTAAGATATTGCTTGTTATTCCCTTTCCAATACTTATACTTTTTCTCAAATGGGAATTCGTTATTCATTTTTTTTTTTTTTTTGTCCTGGTAATGCAAAGAGAATGGAATACTCGACATAGCAACCAACTCTTACAATATTTGACTATCGCTTAAAGCCTAGCAATTCCCCTTGCATCTACAAGAAAATTAACAATAAGATTAACATATCGATATCTCAATTAACATGAAGCATATGGAGAATAAGCGTTTGTAAAAATAGTTTGTACAAGAGTAGAGAAAGCCATGTGAGTCTAACACATCAGATTTTTTTTATTTTCTCAAAAATGCTTCTAATGGGCTTAATTTTAGCACTATCATAATATGATTACATAATGATACATAACATAATTATTATATAAAATACCATATATTTAAATCACAAAATGTATACCTGGAATTAGCCTGAGAAGTCTTCTTCATTTGGAAGGAACTTTCTATAACTGGTAAACCATGTAAAAAATGTAGATCTTCTTAAAAATACAATTTGTTTCAAATAGCTTCTGTGACATCACTCATTTCTGAGATATGTTATTCAGTTGCTTCTTGCAATGTTAGGCTATGGCTCCACTGGCATTATGAGCAGTTTATATTACAATTACACCAGAAAGTATGTGATACAACATTTCTTGGGCTTTAAGAGGATGGAGAGCTCAGCTGGAGAAAACCTAAAGATCATGGTACCAAAACTAGAAAAGCTGCTTAGCCAAAATGCCTTAA
Source organism: Deroplatys truncata (assembly GCA_030765065.1). NCBI lineage: Eukaryota > Metazoa > Arthropoda > Insecta > Mantodea > Mantidae > Deroplatys > Deroplatys truncata. The sequence goes on along the minus strand of CM060975.1, from coordinate 18,086,926 downwards.
GAACAGTATATTTTGCCTACTTTCATTGCCTGATGTAATACGGAGACTTCTGGAGTAATTTGATACCAGCAAGCAAGTATTTTTATTACAAAAAAAAGGCCATATGCATTATTTGTGCTGTTGGACCTGTCATTCCTGTAGGCCCTTATTAAAAATGCACAAAATTCTTACTAGTGGATAAATATATGCTTTCTTGAGCTACGTTACAGATAATTATGATAACTTCACTACAAATCTTGCTGTGCATGATCACAATATAAGACATGCAGGTGATTTGCATAGACCAGTAAATAGCTTAAAACTTCCAAAAAGGATGTACTATTCTGCAATAACAATTTATAATAACCTTCCATGTTACCTAAACATATTAGGCAATCCTAATCAATGTAAAATGTTTAAGAAAGATATAATCTTATATAGTTACTCCCCATATACCATGAAGGAATCTTTTGATATGCCACCCAATAGCTGAATATTTAATACATAGGGCAGAAAGCACGTAATGGTGTTTTACACTTATTTATTATTGTTGCCTACTGTAATGCATGTTGAGAAGTTTACTCTTGAAATGGTGATGGGTTACAAACTTTTATGTCTTAGATAATACGTGATGTTGGAAAACAAGAAAGAAAAATAAAAGTGCTTGGTTTTTGGGTATGTTATTAGTTATGCTGCGTATTTCATAACAATATGACGTGTTCAATGTCCCTGAGTGTTACTCACAGGGGGACAAATCATCAAACAAACAAATACTGTACTGTCTAAAAATGGGAAACAGAGTTTTACCTGGATGAGAGTGTTTTACTGCAAAAGTACGAATGCCAATGGCAGGTAGTACTGCCGAGGATAGGTGGGCTCCATTTTCTTGTAGTAACTTACCCTGACTCCACTGCCAGTACTTTTATGGCACACCACATGCTGTGTTAAAATGAACCTTGATAGTGAATTAATAATGCCTGTAGTTAACAAATACCTGGTTCTCTATAAGCCTGAGAAGGAAAATTATAAGAATAGAAATGCAAAAGTTGAAGCATGGAAGAAAATAACTGGGGCTGTCGAAATAGCATTTACAGAAAAGGATATTCTTATCAGTTTTGTTTATAGTATGACAAAATGTGATGTATTACATTCACATGACTATTGCATATTAGTGGGTATACAAATTGTTCTTAGAAAGTTTATTTTCCTATTTTAATAAGAGAAATATATTGCTACAGGCTACATTACACATTTTGTTATAGGTACAAAGGGAACAGCGATAGTCAAATCTTTAAGAACAGGATGCTATATTTTGGCCCTAAAATGCCATACTCTTTCCATGAAATTGTGAGAAAGCTGAAAATTGACAGGACTTTAAAAAAATGGTTAAATATTGAATAATTTGAACCATTAATAACATATATGAAATAAATTGTTGTTTTAAAGAGATCTATATTTTTTGATAGTACATTTTCGTCTAGCTTAACGTTTACCAGTTATGCAAGATCCTACAAAATTCCTTCTGAATGAAGAGGACTTCACGGCTATTCCCAGAAAATTCAAGAATATTTTATTTGTCATGTAAATATTTTGAATACATGGTGTTTTAATCAAAATTGTTGAACCATTTTTTAGAAAATCAAAATTTTCGAAAAATGTTCCATGTAAAGGGTAGGGTGATTTTCCTGAAAATCTTTGTCACATCTGTGGATGGTACTAATCTGACTTTTAGTTTTTGAGTTATACTGTTCACAGACATGTGTTTCTGGTGAAATCTCTGTCAGATTTTTGGATGGAATGCCATACCTTCTTTACATACTATGTAGGCGGTAGAGAAAGTAATAAAGCAAAAATAAAAAGTGATCATGTTGCAATGCACAGCCTGGTACTGCAGTGGAGTCAGGACCTCAGTCCAGTAAATTACTGCCAGTGGAGCTAACAGAAAGAGTAAGGAATTTCAAGACCAGTATATACCAACTATCTTTAAAATATCTATCGATTCTGTTTCCTTTGTACCCCCTCTACAGCAAAATTTGAAATAAACCTTTCTGCAAAGGTTTATTTCTATTAACAAAAAATAAGCTTCTGTAAGAGCACTTCTTTAGAAGTATACAAAAATAAAGATGTTGAATAGAGAAAGCAATCTGAGTGTAACGCATCCAATTATTTTTAAAGAAAAGATGAATACTTAAACATTGTAAACCATTACATATCTTGCTGTTGCATCAAACGTAGATTACTCTGTAAAAGACATTTTACACAACTCAGTGAATACATTATACTTACTTTTATTCAATCAGGAGAAAGGTACAATTTCTAGTGGTTTAGGTTTGGAAGGGGTGCGCTATCAAAGCCCTAAGCACCTCAACCATTGCGCACCCCTTCATTTTTTAGTTCCTCAGAATGCTTGCATCCTTCATAAAGGAGAAATTTCCAGGGGTTCTTAAAAAATTTAAGTTTTTTAATTCCTTTACTCAAACATTGTTGTGCTACTAAGGTAGAGGCACAGCCAAGGGAGGGGGGAGGTTGAAACCCTCCTTTGCTAAAAAAAATGTAAAAATGAATAGCTCTGTTAAGATAATAGCACCTTTGTAGGTAGACAGGAATGAGATACTTCCTAATCTCACAGGTAGCGCTATATATGTGCGAGAATATGACCAAAGGTGACAGCAACAGAAATTGTACTGTAGATGGCATTGATGTAACCATGTTAAGATATCGTGGGCGTCTTTTTGTTCTGGTGCTAAATTTGAGTGGTTTCCAAATAAGTCCAATATCTCCCAGTTTAGAACATAATTAGAATTATTTTTAGTGAAATAAAATGATCTGCAATGGTAATACGAAATACTTCACAGTGTCATTAATTCCCATGTTACAACACATTTGTAGCTTAGAATATGCAAAACATCCTATCCTAATTTTAATTCCCATTGCTACACATTAATTTGTGAATATAAAATTGATTTATATAAATATTTCAACTCGGAATTAATTCATATTTATCATTTGAATTGATACAATAAAATTACTCCTATACATAACTCTCCTTAATCATTTTCTGGCTAAGGTCAACATTTCATAAGGAAACCCTACAAAATTTCTTTCATGAATATATTTTACAGTATGCATTATGCTAGATACTCAGTGTTTTATTCTATTTCGTTCATTTTCAGTTTTTATCCCAAAAGTAGCAATAGAAAAGTATAGATCAGTAGCAAGCAAAAGAAAAGGCATTTTGAAAAAGATTCACGTCTATCTTTAAACACCATAACTCAAAAATGATAGTCACTTAAGTATCAAACTTAAATTCAGCATCTTCCAAGGAAGCAACATGACGATTTTCAAGTAAATCTCCACCCAATTACTGTTAACATGCAATACTTTTCATTATTTTAGTTTTCTCAAAAATGACTTAACAATTTTGATTAAAATACCATATGTTTATTTGTATGACAAATAGAATGTGTATCTTGAATTTTCTGAGAATAGCCTGTGAAGTCAGTCCTCTTCATTTGGAAGGAATTTTGTTTAACATAGACAAAAACTTTGTACAGAAAAATGTGTAGATCTTGTAAAACCACAAGTTTGTACCAAATACCTTATTTTTGTGTGAGTGTCATTAGTTATTCATTTGAATTATTTTCTAAATACTTGATATTTTCTTGAAGTTTGTTTCTTGTGTCCTGTAAAGAGTGGAATTTCAAAGTCAATACACACTTTTTTTTTAAAATTTGACTATTGCTTCAGCCTCCTGATCCCCTTGTACTTTAACAACATGCAAATTAAAACCATTAATCTTGAAGTGTTTATCTGGATTAACATTAACTGAATAGAAAAAAATTAATTGGATATGTTACATTCACATGACCTTCTCTTAATCTTCTACAAACTATTGTTACAAAAGCTTATTCTTCTATCTACTTGTTTATAAGCGAGACACGTGTTCATGATACATATCATTGTTAATATAAGAAGGATACAGGACTAAAGCGATAGTCAGATTTTTAAAAAGTGAATGGTTATGTTACGGCTATAAAATTCCATGCTCTTTGCATGACCACAGGAAAAAACAAATGGCAAATTACCACTTGAAAAAGGTATAAAGTATTTGAAAGTTCAAACCAATAACAAGGAATATCTCATAAATGATTGATGTCAAAAAATTTTATTTGAAAAATTTCTGTGCTATAGATCTACATTTTGTTATGTGAACTTAAAAATACATAAGTAGGTACTTACTGTACCAAGTTTGTTGTTTAAACAACTTTTCGTTCACAAACACATGAAACTTTTTCTAAAAATTCTGTTTGTTTTTTTGGATTCAGGGGATCTCAAAACGTCCATTTCCACGACAGCTCGTTATCGAATTTTGAGCGAAATGCAAAATTCCATATTCAAAATTTTGCATTTCTGCATATACGCTACTTATAGGCATGTATTTAGTAGATAAAGTAATAAGCTTTTGTTAGAAGAGTGGGAAAGAAAGTCATGCGAATTTAAGACTAAATTTGCCAAACAATAGTGTATTTTCTCCGACTTATGACGTATCGTAATGGATTACATTAAGAGGTAACAAAAGTTAGTCATTCTGTATAACGTATTAAACACTTGTTGAATCATGATATTAGTTTTTCCTAAATTTTCATTTTACTGGCTGAAACAATTGCAATTTTTAAGAAAGTAGGACTTTAATGAAATTGTACACGCGGCAATTTTGGAGAATTCATTTTGCGATTTTGGCTAACCTGCCTGTGTGGTGTCAGCTGTGAATTGTGATTTGTCCATGGTGTCTCCTTTTTCTGGAGAGGATGGACGGGAATGTTGGCGGATGTTAAATATTTTGTTGATATATTCTAAAGTTAATGTGTATTTTAAGGTGTATACTATGGTTTTCGAGATGCCGGTTCCCTGTGGGAATATGTCACGTTAGAATTATAGCGTGCGTGTTCTAAAATACATCTGACAGAATGGCCTGGTTAAAAGGTTTGGCAGGAAAAGCGGAAGATTTTTTGAACCAAATAGATCAGAATGCGGCAGTAGCTCTACAAAAGGACAAAAAGGAATTAAATTCAACTGACAGTATCCTCACCGAGGTGAAATGGGAAGAGCAAATTAGCAGCAAAAAGTAAGTAGTTCATCAGTAAGGTTAGTATCAGTTTATCATAAAAGTTGAGAGTTACGCGGAGTATCACTCGAGCGCTTGTTCAGTGAAAGTGATATAGAATAATAAATTGATTTCATCAGCTGACTTGACAATGTCAAATGTCAAGAGAGTGAAAGTGAAGAAAAATAGCTAATCAAACCATGTCTTATTTTCACTGACCACAGCGGAGGGTAAATAAGTACAGCATATGATTATCTGTATTATCACTAATTAAAGTTAACATTTCACATTCGTAAATTTTGAAAGCAGAAAAGAGTGTTCTTAAAAATATAAATGCTCCAAAGACTAAGCCAATCTTGCAATCTGTATAAAAGTATTTATACAGAGCTATAGGTATGATAGAACGCACAGTGTTCATTTACATACCGAAGGTTATGATTTAACTGCTTAGCAACATTTCGCTGTCATATAAACATTTTTATATTTCCAAGGACATTGTAAAATGCAATTATTTAATTTCGACATTCTGCTCTTAGTCCTCTTCCTTAGTGATGAAAATGGTGTGTTATATGTCCAACAAATGTCACTCTGTCATACGCTAGCTCTAACGCAATGCTGGCAACATATGAATAACTAATGCCGCCAAAGCCGGTAAGATACTCAGCCTCAAAGCGTAGCTGAGGGATTTTTTTTAGGAGAGGAGTGTAGCAGTTGCGTTCCTAAGCTTAGGTTTCTGATTCACGGGAGGTTAGGCTTAGTTTTTTTTTATATAAGTTTATGTTTCTGAATTCACGGAAAGTTAGCCTTAGGTTAGGTTTTTTTTATGTAAGCTTGCATTAACTACCACTGTACTTTATTTTATGGAAGTAACACATTAATATAACAAACTTTCACAAAAAGAATACAAATATTAAAATTTTGGTGGATAATCTTTCTTACTATGAATGTGTTGCATTTTTTGTCAGCGGCAACACTAAACGAAGAAGAAGAAATTCTAGTAACAACACATCGCATATTTAGCAGATTTCACCCTTTCATTTAGGTTGGCAGTTCCCACTTTGCATGTGATTTAGGGAAAAAATGGCTACATTGTGTTCATAACGCGAATTGCCTATAAAAGTAAAACACCTAAAAGGGACAGGCAGGTGGGCACCAGCTATTGAAGAGATCACATCTGCTTCTAAACTCAGTCTTAAGGTAATTTATTCACTTTCCTTATGATTTTATAAGCATTTTTCACAAAGAGATCTAAAAGCAGATTTGCCGTGCTTGAAGCGCATTAGTCATAAGAAGTGTAAGATAATTTTTAAATATGTTTGTTATTAAACATTGAGCCATTGTTGTATACGATGTTGATAACTTTTGTCCATGTGGAAAATCCTATACTGGACTAAAGTTGAGAGACGACTTTACTGCAAGTACATGGTAAATGCTAGAGTCATGGAACTAACAGCTTCACATCAAACTCCAGTAAGCACTAGATGTGCTGCATTAGGTTTATTTTCGTTTGAAGGTGCATTTGGACCATAGTTGCATAGTTTTATGGTTATTAATTTCAGAAGAAAATTTCCCAACTTCCATGCTGTAGCTATCATACAGTGTGATTGTTCAATAAACTTTGATATTGGATTACGCTTATGCTGTGATAGGTGAGCACAAGGTTTAAAAACAGCATTTCCTCTATTTCTGACGTTATGGTTACACTGCCGATACTCAGTCTCCATAGCCTCATTTTTAAAAGCAGGTTGAGGTTGGAATTTGGATTAGTTATATTAATGAATGCACTTTACTATTGCAACCTCTTTGAGCCTTTGGTCTAGAAACCATACACACAAATTACTCATCTGACAACTGACATATTTATACAGATGGATCTCTTTTGGATAAGGGTGGAGCTGGAGCGAATGGAATATGCCAGTTTTGCCCGTTCTGTAAAAATGTTAGAAGATATACTACAAATTTTGACAGTGAGATTGAGTTAATTTATTCTTCTCTTCAGAACATTTTTAACTGGCTACAGCATTGTAGAAATACTGTCATCTTAACAGGTTGTAAAGCTGCAATCCAAGCAGTTATAACTACTTGTCCAAAAATGGAACAAAATTATAGAAATACAAAATATGATTAAACAAATTCAAAGATTTAATAAAAACATGGTCTTAACAATGGATCTCAGCTCATTGTGGTGTGCAGGGAAATGAAAGAGCAGATATATTAGCAAAACAGCTGATGTGTTACGCTCTCATGACTTTCTCTACTCTTGTACAAACTAGTTTTACAAACGCTTATTCTCCATATGCTTCATGTTAATCGAGATGTTAATCTTGTTGCTAATTTTCTTGTAGATGCAAGGGGAATATGGTAGGTTATAAGCGATAGTCAAATCTTTTAAGCGCTGGCTGCTATGTGGCGCATTCCATTCTCTTTCCATGTCCAGGACATAAAAAAAATGAATAACAAATTTGAGAAAAAGTATAAGTATTGCAAATTTAAGGGAATAACAAGCAATATCTCGAAAATGGTTCACTCAAGAAAAAAAATGTATATGACATAAATTATGTGTTTTAACGCGATCTACATTTTTTGTGTAGTAAAATTTTGTCTATCCCTTATGGTTTACCAGTTATGCAAAAGTCGTTCACAGTGAAGAATACTTTTGGAGACATTACCAGAAAATTTGAGATATACATTTCATTTGTCATGAAAATATCTTAAACATATGATATTTTAATCAAAATCGTTTAGAGCCATTTTTGAGAAAATTAAAATTTTCGAAAATGTTCCATGTAAAGGGTAGTCTGGGGTGGGGGAATTTTCTTGAAAACCTTCGTGTCACATCTCTGGAAAATACTGAACCTAAATACCAAGTTTGGTGTTTATCTGACTGTTCGTTTCCGAGTTATGCTGTTCACAGACACACACACATGGACATGTTTCCAAAAATGCTTTTTTTTTATTCAAGGGGTCTCAAAACATGTATTTCCGTGAAATCTCGATATCAAATTTTTGGGTGGAATACAATACTTCCCCTACTTACTATACGTAGTAGAGAAAGTAAAAAGGGTTGTAAGATTAAGCAAAGAGTAATGACCAAGCTATCATATGAATCAATAAACTGCAAAGTGCATACCAACTATAACTCCAAGTTAATTGCAAGAATTGGAAACAGAAGATTAAAAATACTGGGATGATCCCTCCTTATCACACAAAACTGCAGTTGGCTTTGTTTAGGCTTATTACTGGACTTGCTTCTACGGCTAAACATCTCCACAAAATTGGCACATTACTATCTTCAGATTGCATACATCTGCTACCAGAATATAGAAATGGACACACACATCTGTTATCATGTACAGCTCTTAAAAATTATCAAGATATTGGGAAGCAAGGTGGAGAATGACTTCATTGTTAACTCCAGCTTATTAGCTAACATACACACACCTTTAGTTGGCGATTTGGAGCATCCTCTGGTGGCTGTTAATGAAAGTGAATAAGGGGGTGTCTCCTTCTGGCAGATTGAAGATTGTGATTTGGTTTTTTAAATTTTTTTTTATGTAAATCTGCTCTAGTTTCTGGGCTGGCTTCAACAACTTGATATTGAACATTTAAGGTTTTGAATTGGTCGGTTTAACACTCATGTGTTAGTTACACATAATTAATGCAGGAACATATTTTTGTAGCACCTTATGTACATCATCATCAGCTGCTGTCGACTGGTACCAAAGGTGGTTGTCTGGCGATGTAAGAATCTCAAAGTTCATCACATGGCCTTCGTGTCTCTTAACAAAGAACTTCTTCCAGACATCCAATTCATTAGCATTTCTGGTGTCTTTAAGAGTTTAATTTCTCCATTTATGTTGTGGTTAGTTTTCTGGAAATGATCAGCCACTGCTGATTTGTCTACCTATCTGTTTATACCTCCTGTTTTTGAAATGTTCTTTTCTGCTCATTTAAACTTTCTCTACTACGTATAGTAAGTAGGGGAAGTATTATATTCCACCCAAAAATTCGATACCGAGATTTCACCGGAAATATATGTTTTGAGACCCCCTGAATCCAAAAAAAGCATTTTGTGGAAATATGTCCCTGTGTGTGTCTATCTGTCTGTCTGTCTGTGAACAGCATAACTCAGAAACGAACAGTCGGATAAACACCAAACTTGTTATTTAGGTTCAGTATCTTCCAGAGATGCGACACAAAGGTCTTGAAGAAAATCCACCCACCCCAGATTACAGATATACATTTCATTTCTCATGACATTATCTTAAACATATGATATTTACATCAAAATCGTTAGAGCCATTTTTGAGAAAATTAAAATTTTCGAAAAATGTTCCATGTAAAGGGTAGTCTGGGGTGGGGGGAATTTCTTGAAAATCTTTGTGTCGCATCTCGGAAGATACTGAGCCTAAATACCTAGTTTGGTGTTTATCCGACTGTTCGTTTTTGAGTTATGCTGTTCACAGACACACAGACACACACACACACACACACACACACACACACACACACACACACACAGACACACACACGGACATGTTTCCAAAAATGCTTTTTTTGGATTCAGGAGGTCTCAAAACATGTATTTCTGGTGAAATCTCGGTATCAATTTTTTGGGTGGAATGCAATACTTCCCCTACTTACTATACGTAGTAGAGAAAGTAAAAATCTGATGTGTTACACTCACATGACTTTCTCTACTCTTGTACAAACTACTTTTACAAACGCTTATTCTCCATATGTTTCATGTTAATCGAGATATCGAGATGTCAATATTATTGCTAATTTTCTTGTAGATGCAAGGGGAATATGGTAGGTTTTAAGCGATAGTCAAATATTTAAGCGCTGGTTGCTATGTGGCGCATTCCATTCTCTTTGCATGTCCAGGACATAAAAAAATCTGATGTGTTACACTCACAAGACTTTCTCTACTCTTGTACAATCTATTTTTACAAACGCCTATTCTCCATATGCTTCATGTTAATCGAGATATCGAGATGTCAATCTTATTGGTAATTTTCTTGTAGATGCAAGGGGAATATGGTAGCTTTTAAGCGATAGTCAAATGTTTTCACGCTGGTTGCTATGTGGCGCATTTCATTCTCTTTGCATGGTCAGGACATAAAAAAAATGAATAACGAATTTGAGAAAAAGTATAAGTATTGGAAAATTTAAGGAAATAACAAGCAATATCTCGAAAACGGTTCACTCAACAAAAGAAATGTATATGACATAATTTGTGTATTTTAACGCGATCTACATTTTTTGTATAGTAAAATTCTGTCTATCTCTTACGGTTTACCAGTTATACAAAAGTCGTTCACAATGAAGAATACTTTTGGAGACATTCCCAGAAAATTCGAGATATACATTTCATTTCTCATGACATTATCTTAAACATATGATATTTTCATCAAAATCGTTAGAGCCATTTTTGAGAAAATTAAAATTTTCGAAAAATGTTCCATGTAAAGGGTAGTCTGGGGTGGGGGGATTTTCTTGAAAACCTTCGTGTCGCATCTCTGGAAGATACTGAACCTAAATACCAAGTTTGGTGTTTATCCGACTGTTCGTTTTTGAGTTATGCTGTTCACAGACACACACACACACACAGACACAGACACACACACACAGACACAGACACACACACACACACAGACACACACACGGACATGTTTCCAAAAATGCTTTTTTTGGATTCAGGAGGTCTCTAAACATGTATTTCCGGTGAAATCTCGGTATCGAATTTTTGGGTGGAATGCAATACATCCCCTACTTACTATACGTAGTAGAGAAAGTAAAAAGGGTTTGTATTGAATGTAAAGCACATCAATGACAGAAAATAGGTATTTTATTTAAATTTATTTAAATTTATTTAATACAACAATGGATTTATCCTATATATAAACCATCAGATTATAGAATTAAAAGTGCCCAATTGTTAGGTGACACATTGTTAAAGAACAAACTTAGTGTTAGGCGCTATTTTTTTGCACCCTGTTGTTTTGATGATAACTTCCTATGTCCCCTTCTCAGCAGTAGTGTAGTTCCATGGCATATCAAACTAAATTGGTGTCTCATCAGCGTTGCCTATATGCCCCATGGAAAAAAATTTTCTTCCAAAGTGAAATGACATACTACTGAAACGTTTGTAATTTGTCCTCAAAATCTGCAGGAAGCTTCTGGCACATTTTTGTATGGCGTCTTAGAGATAAACCCGTCCGCTGCATGAAACGATCCACCCATCCACGGCTAGCCTTAAACTCTTGTTTTGGAATACCAAGAAATTCAGCCTCCTCTTTAGCTCTTTTGTATAGTGTCACTAGTCACAGGTTGCCCATTCTTCCTCCTTTCACGCACAAATTCCAACACTTTTTCTTCAACTTAAGGATGTCTTCCTTTACGAGGACCTGCAAATTTCTTCCTACTAGCTTTAGTAGCAAATAATGCCAATTTCTGTTTTTGCCACAAGCAAGTTGACTAATTCAAAACCGTGGATGTTTAGTATTGGTTTCAGGATGTTAAGTTCTTCCTGCATTGGATTTAACTTGATATTTGGTTGCTATTTCATGGTTTTCATTCCAGAAGTGTGAAGCAACTGCTGATTTGTCAGTCTGTTTATATTTAATGTAATGCGAGTGTTCCTTGAAGCAAGTGCCAATGTTCCTGTTTGTTTTTCTGATGTATACCTTCATGCAATTTTTATATTGGATCTGGTAGATTCCTGACTTTTTCCCCTGAGGTATGGGATCAAATTCTTTTTATTTAATGACATTCTTAATGCTGTATTTGTTTTAAGCTGCCAGTTAATGTGAAATTTTTTTTTAAATTTGTGAGAGACCTGCATGGATGTAAATTTCAGTGATATTCATCGTAGACTAAAGCTTTGGCACTCTTTAACACTTGTTGGAGAAGTCGCTGATTGTTGTTTGTGATGATGGTTCTTGGACAATTTGTTGTTCCCAGTGACACCTAACATTGTTTTGTTATTTGGTGCCTCCTTATTAAATCTCTCTGACATGAAACAAACTCAGTCCATACTCCGTGTGGCCGGAAATAATGTTCCACAATCAGCACTTTTCTTCTGTTGTGAGAACCAGAATTACACAAATTCACAGTGTGTCAAACTTGCTTCATATCTGTAGAAACTTGACAGCAAATGATCGACAATTTCAATGATAGTCTTGCAACTCAATGAACTAAATCATTTTGGGAAATATATTACACATATGCTTGTTTTTCATGTGCAACTGAGGTTTATTAATATTGTAGGGAAACAATTGGCAGTGCTGGTGATCTGCTTCACCCAAGATTCAGATCGCCATCCACATGGACAAGCAGCAGTCCTGTGAGATCTTCATCAAGCATAGCAACACAAAGCAAGAAGTCGAATGACGAAGAGCTTATAAAGTTTCTGAATGGGTCAGACCCCCTCATTGCTGTTGGTGCTAAGGAAGAGGTGAGTGCATTTATGTATATTAAAACTTGTTCAAAACAAATTAGATGTGTTAAACTCACATAAGCTTTTTTTATCCACTCTTCTACAAAGTACTCTTACAGTATCTTATGCTTCTATCTGTTTTCTGTTGAGATAAACATTAACAGAAATAGTTACATCTCGTTGCAGGTACAAAGGGAATACAGTAGACTTAAGTGAGTCAAATCCATCATTATTAATGGCTCTTAAATCCGTTCTCTTCACAAGATCACAAGAAAAAAATGAAAAAGATTTATTTTACATAAATTGTGTGTTTTAGCAAGATCTACAATTTTTGTATAGTAAGTTTTTTCTATCTCTTATGGTTTAAAACGTACAACATTAATTTAGAATGAAGACTGCTTTAGAGTTTACACCCAGAGAATTCAGAATGTACATTTTCTCATGCAAATATCTTGAATATGTAGTATAGGGTCTTTCAACAATTGTCCTATCTTTGAACTTAAATAAAGCATGTTCTATAAATGATAGAGGTTTATTTCTTTTTTTATTTTGGAACATAATGTCATTATGGGTGGAAGAGAACATCAGTTAAGTGACCGCCACGACTTCGTTGGGTTGCACGTAAATGGTTGACCCAATTTTCAATGACAGAAGAACGTAAATTAGGTCCAACTTCACGAATAACATGCGTGATGTTATTCATAAGATCATTTACTGTTTCTGGCTTGTTGACATAAACTCAAGATTTAACATAACCCCACAAGAAGTAATCCAATGGCGTTAAATCACATGACCTCTGGGGCCAGTTAATATCACCGCCATGGGAAATGATGAAACCTCTGACATTCATACCATCCAATTGAGGCCAAAAATAGTCCCTTATAAGAGCCCGGTATCTTTCTCCATCTTCATCTTTGAAAAAATATGGACCAATGATTCCACCATACCAAAATCCAACCACACACTAACCTTTAGGGGATGAAGTGGTCGTTCTTGAATCTGCATTGGATTGTGATTGCTCCAATAGCGGCAATTTTGTTTGTTAACACAACCATCCATCCAAAAGTGGGCTTCGTCGCTGAAGATGATTTTTCGACAAAAATCCACGTCAGGTTCCAATTGGTCCATAGCCCAGTCAGCGAATACGCGGCGCTACCTATGGTTGTCAGGCTTTAGTTCTTGAGTTAACACCATTTTGTAAGCATGAAACTTCAAGTCCAGATGCAGAATTCGCCAAGTTGTGGTCGGCAAAAGCCCCAATTCTTGCGCTTGTCAAGCAATTGATTTGTTTCCGTTCTCACATACACTCTCACGAATGGCGCCAATGTTTTCGTTGGAGCGCTTACGTCGATTACGTACAGGCGTTCTTTGATCGCTGACAGAACCACTTCTTTCAAATTTATCGATCAAGCGCCGAATCGTTCTCTCGCAGGGACAGTTATGCACACCATAAACTTCACGCAATATACGGAAGGTTTGGCACACAGATGATCCATTTTGATAATAAATTTTCACAGTTTCTAAGCGTTGCTGAATGCTGTAACGTCCCATGGCTATTTGTCAATAACAACTGTAACCACATGCTGTAACTCAATAACAACGGCAGCTATCACATGTTAAAGATAGAACACTCTTGTTGAAAGACCCTTTATGTTAATCAAAATCATTAGAGCCATTTTTGAGAAAATAAAAAAATAACAAAAGTTTTTCATTGTAAAGGGTAAAGGCTGGTTCAAGAATGGAAACCAAAATCGTAACGAGGACAGGAATGCATATTGATGACCATATCAAGAACAAAGTGGAAAGTCAGTTTTGCACATTGGGATTTTATTTGTTTCTAACTTACCAATGGTATTTTTCTCCTATTTCCAATTCAGCCAACATAATGCAGGTTAGCCAATGTCAAAATTCGATAGAGTTAATATTTTGTAAATGCAGATCTGTTACTATTTCCAATTGGTGTAGTCGTACCAAGCATCATTTCTTTATTAATAGCTTACATTAAAGTCGTTTGTTAATTTCTACCAGTTTTGCTGTTCTTTGTAGTTTTTGCTATCGTTTTTGAGGCAATAGCCAGTTTTGAGTTGCATGTAAGCAGTTTACAGATGATCCTTTCACTAGAAGAACGCTCACTGGATCTGAGATTAGGACTGTTGAAAATATATATAAAACGATTCAAGCTCATGTTTAATTTCAATGACAGCACCAGAGGGACAACTTCATTTATTTATATATTAATACTTTCAGGTGATTGCTGTGCAACCCGATTTGCTTTGTTTTTCTTAGGGCCGGTTTCACCAACCGAGAATAAAGTCTAGAATACTAACTGTAGAGTAAAATTAACTGGCGGTCATTACTCCCAAGTAGCATGTATTTGTTTCACCATGCTTCTGTGGAGGTTAAAATACTCTCGAGTATTCAAAGTTAAGTTAATTCAAACTGTTTATACTATAAACTGTTCCATCGGAATTATTAAATGTAGCTTAACTTCACTTTGAATTCGTAATTCAACTTACCTATTGGGATGTATACTCCAAGCTAGTTTCAATTTTTCCGAGAAGATAAATGCTGAGGCTTTTGTCAAACGGAATCGTATGACAAAGTCTCGGTCATCGTAATTATTAAACCAGTCTGTTTTGTACCTCATCCACCTTGGACATTGTTCTGTGGGATAGTAATCCACATCTTCGTCACTGGAATCGTCCTCAAATGCCATTCTCATTAATCTTTCAGGCATCATAATGCTGTAAATTTGCTTATTCCCTCCTTACTGCAAAATTTGGTCGAGTGGGGGTTACTCTCGCATTTTAAACTGGAATTTCTTGTTTACTCTCGAGTAAGTCGGTGAAACGCTAGAAAGGTTTACTCGGGAGTAAAGCCTGCTTTACTCGAGGTTAAGATTTACTCTGGGTTGGTGAAACCGGCCCTTAATAAACACTTATAATGGTGTCTTAAGATTTATTTGGCTGTTCTACCAGTTGGTTGTCTGCACATGACGTCAATACTTTGAAGCAAGTTTATCACCAGTGCCTCTGGCAGAGGACTAACAAAAGATGAGTGGAAGGGGTGGATGTCAACAGTTTTGAGGTCACCTAAGTGAAATGGGACTTGTGTCGTACCTTTACAGTATTTACTTTTGGAGCTTGTTTTGCTTGTGTCTCGTAAAGTTACAATCTCAGCATGCATGCTGATAACTAACTTAAATAATTGGATGGTTTTTGTAGCGTTGTGTGTCTCGGCAAAGCACTCAACCATGCACTCTCTCTGATTGGTGGTCATTTCCATCTCAAGTACAAAGAACATACAAAATGTCCTAGTTAAGAACAGCTCTGCACTGCGACAGTAGATCAACCTGTTTACAAAGTCGGAAATGCATGCAGTCTGAGCTTCAGTTCCACACCTCTCCTAGGCTCGCTGAACTAATAATGATGTGATAAAGGCCGAATAAATCTGAAATTCTGTTATAAACTCTTCCTTCTCACAGCAGTGTTAGCTCTTCTTTATTCACACAATAATCTGTTGCAGATTTACATCAAGGATGCACATATACGAGAATTTCTTGCAGTTTCATTTTCTCAGCCTCCTTGAATAGTTTTTGCAGTGAAGAGTCTAATGTGTCTAATATGCTGTGCCCAGGAACGAGAATGAGAGAGTTAACACTTGGCCAAGTCTTCTTCTGTTCCCAGGACCTGGGAAAGCTTCCTGTTAATTGTGAATGCTCACATTTTAACTTTGTTACTCTTGTTCTGGTTATTAAGAACCAGCTTTAATTTGAAATGTCTGCATTCTTGGAAGACACTGAACTTAAATACCAACTTCAGAGATATTCTTTCTCTCTCCCGAAAAATCTCTTATGATGGAGGAAGCATGTTGCTTTAATGTTCATTTTCTTAGGAAGTTGAAAAATTGAATTTTTTGTTGAGATTCATATTTTTAAACCGAAACACTTAATTTGTGTTTAAGGCGCAGCAAGAGGTACAGATGAACGGCAACACTGCACATGAAACCTTCACTCCGATAGTGGTAGAATCAGCAGTGCCAGAGCAGAAAGCCACCAGCTCGCAACGTTCGTCGCGTCGAGGATCTCCACAGAATGATCAACCTCGCATAGTCACCCCCGTTCTTGACGAGGACTTGCGGACAGAAAATACCATGCTCAAGAATGAACTGCGGACTCTGAATAGCGAGGTATCCCAGCTGCTTCAACGATGCAAGTCCGCAGAGAAAGGTGAGAGCAGATTACACTGCTATTCCAGATCAGTACGACAGCAACAACCTGCTTTTGTGTAAATACAGAGCCTTTGTTTGGGTGCATGGTGGGCCTAACTGGACTTTTCTTGTCAGTAGAAAGCACGCTGTTTGCTGGCACAGCGGGTATCTATAAATTCAAGTGCATAGATTTGTGGTGCAAAACCATATACTTGTGTTATAGAATATGTTGGAAATGATGCCCACACATCTGTTGCACCTTTTAACAAAATTTGCATTAACACTCATAAATTGTTCATGTCCATTTAAATAAAACCATGTTTCATCTGTAACATAGCTCAGTAGAGGGGTCATTAACCCAATCATGTCATATTTAAATGCCTACTGAACTAACCAGGAAATTAGATTTGAATCCCCTAACATGGTAACACTTAACTCTTAAATAATTATTTAAAATCAACCAATAAGAGTTTTGTTTGCTGAAAATTTTTTGTACACAATATTAAAAGCATAAACTCACTGTTGTTGTCTGTCATAACCCCCAAAACAACCCTCTAAATGAAGAGCAACATCATCCTTTTACTTACAGTTTGGGGTGTCAAAGCATTGGTTTTTGCTCCAGTACATATGCGATTTTCACACTTGAGGCATCAAAATAAGAATATAGGCTCTTCTACCATAGTGTTACTTTTCTGTCGGATTAACTGCCTTGTTGTATAAGTATTAGCTTTGTAACACGTTTTGTCAAACAATGATTTCATGTATTCCGAAAAGATTGAGAGCACAGATGGTATCTGTGAGAACAGGGTTATTGCCAGTTTTAGTAGAGTTCCAGCCACACTTTTTTCTGCATCATAATACCAACCTGTTTCAAAGGGCATAGCACATCATCATTGGTTTCATAATTATTTTCCTCGCTGCCTTCTGCACCAGATTCCTCATTATCACTTTCTTCAGTCTCTGTTTCATATTCACAGATATCTCCACTTCCACTATCTCTCTGTAATACACTTTGTATCAGTTTTCTCAAACCCTTCCTCCTCCTCATCCACATGGATTCTTTTCATGGCCATGATGGCTACTGACGCGAGTGCAGGAAGAATAACATTATTTTTCCTTGGTTGAAACACAGCTGGTGAGGTTGTACAAACATCACATGTCAGCAGGACATTCAAAAAGTATACAAATGACATGTGTGAGAAGGAACCTAAACTACATGTAGCTACGTAGAACAGTGCTCCGCTACTCATATTATTCATATGCCAAAAAAGCATTTTCAAACCCTGGTTGCCAAATGATGCGAACGGGTTAACATTATTAACACTCAATTACATAAATTAACTCTAGTCACATCATGCGTTGCAATTCCTGATCTACAGTTATCTTGTAGAGTTTTAATTATAAAAGTTTAGCAACATTCCAAGCCAAGGTTGCAAGGTTTTCCAGGGGATTTCTTTGGACTTCATTCTGACTCTTCTCTGATGTCATCAATTTTTTCCTCTGTAAGAGCTTAATTACTTTTGGTTTCTTGTTAGGAATAGATCCTGTTTCCCTAAATCTTTTCACAAGATAACAAACCTATACTGTTTGAGATGCATGAACAGCAGGGAATCTTTCTCTACAAGAGTTTGTTATTACATAGGAATCATGCATGATGATTCTGTGTGCTGGCATTATAACAGCAGGGAATCTGTCTCACTTCTCTACAAGAGTTTGTTGTCACATAGGAATCATACATGAAGATTCTGTGTGCTCGCATTATAACAGCAGGGAATCTGTCTCACTTCTCTACAAGAGTTTGTTGTCACATAGGAATCATACATGAAGATTCTGTGTGCTGGCATTGTAACAGCAGGGAATCTGTCTCACTTCTCTACAAGAGTTTGTTGTTACATAGGAATCATACATGAAGATTCTGTGTGCTGACATTATAACAACAGGGAATCTGTCTCACTTCTCTACAAGAGTTTGTTGTCACATAGGAATCATACATGAAGATTCTGTGTGCTGGCATTATAACAGTAGAGACTCTGTCTCACTTCTCTACAAGAGTTTGTTGTCACATAGGAATCATACATGAAGATTCTGTGTGCTGACATTATAACAGCAGGGAATCTGTCTCACTTCTCTACAAGAGTTTGTTGTCACATAGGAATCATACATGAAGATTCTGTGTGCTGACATTATAACAGCAGGGAATCTGTCTCACTTCTCTACAAGAGTTTGTTGTCACATAGGAATCATACATGAAGATTCTGTGTGCTGGCATTATAACAGCAGGGAATCTGTCTCACTTCTCTACAAGAGTTTGTTGTCACATAGGAATCATACATGAAGATTCTGTGTGCTGGCATTATAACAGCAGGGAATCTGTCTCACTTCTCTGCAATAGTTTGTTGTCACATAGGAATCATACATGAAGATTCTGTGTGCTGACATTATAACAGCAGGGAATCTGTCTCACTTCTCTACAAGAGTTTGTTGTCACATAGGAATCATACATGAAGATTCTGTGTGCTGGCATTATAACAACAGGGAATCTGTCTCACTTCTCTACAAGAGTTTGTTGTCACATAGGAATCATACATGAAGATTCTGTGTGCTGGCATTATAACAGCAGGGAATCTGTCTCACTTCTCTACAAGAGTTTGTTGTCACATAGGAATCATACATGAAGATTCTGTGTGCTGACATTATAACAGCAGGGAATCTGTCTCACTTCTCTGCAAGAGTTTGTTGTCACGTAGAAATCATACATGAAGATTCTGTGTGCTGACATTATAACAGCAGGGAATCTGTCTCACTTCTCTACAAGAGTTTGTTGTCACATAGGAATCATACATGAAGATTCTGTGTGCTGACGTTATAACAAGGAATCTGTCTCACTTCTCTACAAGAGTTTGTTGTCTCATAGGAATCATACATGAAGATTCTGTGTGCTGACGTTATAACAAGGAATCTGTCTCACTTCTCTGAAAGAGTTTGTTGTCTCATAGGAATCATACATGAAGATTCTGTGTGCTGACGTTATAACAAGGAATCTGTCTCACTTCTCTGCAAGAGTTTGTTGTCACATAGGAATCATACATGAAGATTCTGTGTGCTGAAATTATAACAGCAGGGAATCTGTCTCCCTTCTCTACAAGAGTTTGTTGTCACATAGGAATCATACATGAAGATTCTGTGTGCTGGCATTATAACAGCAGGGAATCTGTCTCCCTTCTCTACAAGAGTTTGTTGTCACATAGGAATCATACATGAAGATTCTGTGTGCTCGCATTATAACAGCAGGGAATCTGTCTCACTTCTCTACAAGAGTTTGTTGTCACATAGGAATCATACATGAAGATTCTGTGTGCTGACATTATAACAGCAGGGAATCTGTCTCACTTCTCTACAAGAGTTTGTTGTCACATAGGAATCATACATGAAGATTCTGTGTGCTGACATTATAACAGCAGGGAATCTGTCTCACTTCTCTACAAGAGTTTGTTGTCACATAGGAATCATACATGAAGATTCTGTGTGCTGACATTATAACAGCAGGGAATCTGTCTCACTTCTCTACAAGAGTTTGTTGTCACATAGGAATCATACATGAAGATTCTGTGTGCTGACATTATAACAGCAGGGAATCTGTCTCACTTCTCTACAAGAGTTTGTTGTCACATAGGAATCATACATGAAGATTCTGTGTGCTGTCATTATAACAGCAGGGAATCTGTCTCACTTCTCTACAAGAATTTGTTGTCACATAGGAATCATACATGAAGATTCTGTGTGCTGGCATTATAACAGCAGGGAATCTGTCTCACTTCTCTACAAGAGTTTGTTGTCACGTAGGAATCATACATGAAGATTCTGTGTGCTGACATTATAACAGCAGGGAATCTGTCTCACTTCTCTATAAGAGTTTGTTTTCACATAGGAATCATACATGAGGATTCTGTGTGCTGACATTATAGCAGCAGGGAATCTGTCTCACTTCTCTGCAAGAGTTTGTTGTCACGTAGGAATCATACATGAAGATTCTGTGTTCTGGCATTATAACAACAGGGTATCTGTCTCACTTCTCTGCAAGAGTTTGTTGTCACGTAGGAATCATACATGAAGATTCTGTGTGCTAGCATTATAACAGTAGAGAATCTGTCTCACTTCTCTGCAATAGTTTGTTGTCACATAGGAATCATACATGAAGATTCTGTGTGCTGGCATTATAACAGCAGGGAATCTGTCTCACTTCTCTGCAATAGTTTGTTGTCACATAGGAATCATACATGAAGATTCTGTGTGCTGACATTATAACAACAGGGAATCTGTCTCACTTCTCTACAAGAGTTTGTTGTCACATAGCAATCATACATGAAGATTCTGTGTGCTGGCATTATAACAGCAGGGAATCTGTCTCACTTCTCTGCAATAGTTTGTTGTCACATAGGAATCATACATGAAGATTCTGTGTGCTGACATTATAACAGCAGGGAATCTGTCTCACTTCTCTACAAGAGTTTGTTGTCACGTAGAAATCATACATGAAGATTCTGTGTGCTGACATTATAACAGCAGGGAATCTGTCTCACTTCTCTGCAAGAGTTTGTTGTCACATAGGAATCATACATGAAGATTCTGTGTTCTGGCATTATAACAACAGGGAATCTGTCTCACTTCTCTGCAAGAGTTTGTTGTCACGTAGGAATCATACATGAAGATTCTGTGTGCTGACATTATAACAACAGGGAATCTGTCTCACTTCTCTGCAATAGTTTCTTGTCACATAGGAATCATACATGAAGATTCTGTGTGCTGACATTATAACAGCAGGGAATCTGTCTCACTTCTCTACAAGAGTTTGTTGTCACATAGGAATCATACATGAAGATTCTGTGTGCTGACATTATAACAGCAGGGAATCTGTCTCACTTCTCTACAAGAGTTTGTTGTCACATAGGAATCATACATGAAGATTCTGTGTGCTGACATTATAACAGCAGGGAATCTGTCTCACTTCTCTACAAGAGTTTGTTGTCACATAGGAATCATACATGAAGATTCTGTGTGCTGTCATTATAAAAGCAGGGAATCTGTCTCACTTCTCTACAAGAGTTTGTTGTCACATAGGAATCATACATGAAGATTCTGTGTGCTGGCATTATAACAGCAGGGAATCTGTCTCACTTCTCTACAATAGTTTGTTGTCACATAGGAATCATACATGAAGATTCTGTGTGCTGACATTATAACAGCAGGGAATCTGTCTCACTTCTCTATAAGAGTTTGTTTTCACATAGGAATCATACATGAGGATTCTGTGTGCTGACATTATAACAGCAGGGAATCTGTCTCACTTCTCTACAAGAGTTTGTTTTCACATAGGAATCATACATGAGGATTCTGTGTGCTGACATTATAACAGCAGGGAATCTGTCTCACTTCTCTGCAAGAGTTTGTTGTCACGTAGGAATCATACATGAAGATTCTGTGTTCTGGCATTATAACAACAGGGAATCTATCTCACTTCTCTGCAAGAGTTTGTTGTCACGTGGGAATCATACATGAAGATTCTGTGTGCTAGCATTATAACAGTAGAGAATCTGTCTCACTTCTCTGCAATAGTTTGTTGTCACATAGGAATCATACATGAAGATTCTGTGTGCTGGCATTATAACAGCAGGGAATCTGTCTCACTTCTCTGCAATAGTTTGTTGTCACATAGGAATCATACATGAAGATTCTGTGTGCTGACATTATAACAGCAGGGAATCTGTCTCACTTCTCTACAAGAGTTTGTTGTCACATAGGAATCATACATGAAGATTCTGTGTGCTGACATTATAACAACAGGGAATCTGTCTCACTTCTCTGCAATAGTTTGTTGTCACATAGGAATCATACATGAAGATTCTGTGTGCTGACATTATAACAACAGGGAATCTGTCTCACTTCTCTGCAATAGTTTGTTGTCACATAGGAATCATACATGAAGATTCTGTGTGCTGGTATTATAACAGCAGGGAATCTGTCTCACTTCTCTACAAGAGTTTGTTGTTCACATAGGAATCATACATGAAGATTCTGTATGCTGACATTATAACAGCAGGGAATCTGTCTCACAATTTGGATTGAGTTGCAATATCTTTACACAAACCTTCACTTACTAAGTTGTTAAAACTGGAACGTTTTTGAGGGCATTTGTCATCACCAGTGACTGAAGCGTCTCTTCTCTTCTGACTGGATTTGATCATGCTGCTGTCTATTGGTAGGATAATAAAGCTGTAATAAACAACTCATTAGCAGGGTTTTAAAATTCATGATATCTGCTTTCTTGACAATGTATATTTTCTTTCAAATAGTCAATTCTAGTGATGAGGAAACTGGTTTTAACAATTAAATCCAATGCAGGAAGAAAACTTAAAACACTGAAGCCAATATTAAGTTTTTAAGGTTTTGAATTGGTCGTGGGTTTCACTTATTCATAATTAATGCGGAAACATTGATTATTTGATGAGCTAATTGGTTGCCAAATTTATTGATGATTTTCTCAAATATCCTAAACACCCATGGATGACATGTGAACTTCTTATATTTGCAGTTTGTGTCATTCATTCAGAGCTATTCTGTAACTCCTTGTTAAGAAGGCAAGTACAATTATTTGTTAAGCTTAAAGGAACACACTTAACAAATGTGTTGCTATTTGATATTCTTTAACTTGTTTGTTAACATGATATTTGTTTCTTTGTTAGCTCACCGGAGTGACTAATTGAAAATTCCTGTGCTCTACTATACTGTTCTGTTTCCTCACTGCTGTCAGTGCTGTAATACCAACTACGGAGTGTTGTTACTTTTCCTTGCCAATATGGAGACAAAGCGTGCTCTGAAAATGTCACACGAAAAATATAAAATATGTATATGTGGATTTTTAAAATTTGCAGCCATTGTTTAGAATAGATGACTTACATTTACTTGTGACTCCAAGCTGTGGCCGTGTAAAACGACTAAGTTTAGGTTAGGAATGGCGACAAAAGAATTAACGATGCCACTTCATATTGTTTTGTTGCAAGTTTCACTAATTCATTTCACCCTACAATTATTGCTTAATTTTATTTGTTTTTTTGGCTTTTAATTATACTTTTATGAGAGACCACTGATCATGCAAATTTTTCTATAATTTTGATGAATACCATCAAGCATAAGTAGGTACTTATTCTTTTATTCATGATATGGCTATGTTCAACCTTAGTTCAGTTCTGTGGACATGTTCTTGCATCTTAAGCTTGGAATGAAAATCATTATTGGTATCTGATAATATTAATATTATTTAAGGTTTATTTAAAGGTGAGTCGGAATTGTTACACTAACATCACTTAAGTTTACTCACTTAAGCTTAAGCTTAATTCCATTAATTGACCTAATAGTGGTTGCAACTATAAAGCCCGGGACTTAAGTACTTACAATGTTTGTAAGTCGCCATTGGGGTATGACATCTCAATACAATTTGAGATCTCCTTGTGGTTTACCGCGAAAAATGCGAATCAGCTGGAGAATTTAATGTCGTGTCGGCATGTTGCCATGGTAGCTCAGTGGTTAGAGCAACCGGACGGAGACCGGGAGATCCGTGGTTCAAATCCCGGCTATGGCATTGAATTTTTCAGTCATCTGATTCTACCTTTCCAACCCTGTCCAACACACGGCTTGTGTGAAAGAACAATTAATTCCATTAATTGACCTAATAGTGGTTGCAACTATAAAGCCCGGGACTTAAGTACTTACAATGTTTGTAAGTCGCCATTGGGGTATGACATCTCAATACAATTTGAGATCTCCTTGTGGTTTACCGGGAAAAATGCGAATCAGCTGGAGAATTTAATGTCGTGTCGGCATGTTGCCATGGTAGCTCAGTGGTTAGAGCAACCGGACGGAGACCGGGAGATCCGTGGTTCAAATCCCGGCTATGGCATTGAATTTTTCAGTCATCTGATTCTACCTTTCCAACCCTGTCCAACACACGGCTTGTGTGAAAGAACAATTAATTCTATCTTCAAAGTACTTAACAATTTACAAAGTACGTAACTATTTTCGAGGTACTTAACTATTTATAATTGGTCCTTATATTTAGTTACCAGTATTTTCAACCTGGTAGTGTCAACTTTAATAGTATAGTTTGTGAAATGAGTACACTAGTTAATTAACCAACATTTATTCTGCTAATATTATTTCTGAACTGCTTTAAGGTCAGAGGACAGCCCTGAAAGGCTGCTACAGGCAATTCATTCCATTCCTCAATGGTTCTATTAACAAAAGAAAATTTTCCCACGTCGGTTCTGCACTTTCTACCCCTAATTTTAAACAGATGATCGTTTCGACCGTAGTGTGCTGGATTCTCTAACCTTTCTCTAACATCCGCCCAAGCATTTGAACCAGTATAAGCTTTAAATAACGCAACTAATCTATGTTTTTTACGCCTAACTTTTAGCGGTTCCCATTCATTCTCTTCACCTTTTGTAAACCCAAAATCTTTACCTCTCCTTATGAATTTTATAGCCCTTCTCTGCACTTTTTCTAAGGAATCAATCTGATTGACTCTGTATGGGTCCCAACATGCTACTCCATATTCCATAACCGGCCGCACTAAAGATTTGTAGGCTAGTTCCCTGGTCTTTGCGCTCCCCTTTTTCAGTATTCTCATTACGAAATGCAATGCTTTCCACGCTTTCCTAGATGTACTATTTATCTGTTCCCCCCATCCAGCATTACTTGACAAGCACACTCCCAAATATTTGCAGCTGTCCACCTGTGGAATTGGTTCCCCGCCCATTTGATAGTTATGTATAATCTTCCCCTTAGTTCTGCTAAAAACAATGGACTTACTTTTCCCAGCATTAATTGTCATTTTGTTTGCTTCGGCCCACCGCCTGATTTCATTTAGGTCGTCCTGAAGAGCAGTCTCATGCATGGAATTCCTAATCTTATTGTAAATAATACAATCGTCTGCGAACAGTCTTATCTGGCATTTAATGTTTATATGGATATCATTAACAAAGATAAGAAACAGTAACGGGCCCAGTACCGAGCCTTGGGGCACGCCCGAACTTACGGTCCCCCCTTCTGACAGTTCTCTACCTACTCTTACTCTTTGCGTCCTCCCTTTCAAAAATTGTTCTACCCACAATACAACGCGATTATCAAGTCCCGCATTTGCTAGTTTCCGGATGAGTAAACTATGTGGCACTACGTCAAAAGCTTTAGAAAAATCTATCACCACTGCATCAGTCCTTCCCCCTGCATCCACCTCATCTGCCAAATCTTGAATTAATGAAGTTGTTTGACTTTCACATGAATACCCGATCTAAACCCATGTTGCGCTTTGTTGAACCACTGTTTGTTTTCTAAATCCTCCCGTATGTATTCTGCAATTAGATGCTCCATTACTTTACACACTACCGACGTTAGGCTAACAGGCCGATAATTATTTATTTCTGTTTTATTACCCCCTTTGTATATTGGAACTACAATAGCGGATTTCCAGTCTTCCGGTAGTGCACGGTTGTTAATTGACATGTTAAACAAGAGCATTAGGTAGGGAATCATGGCTTCTCCCCCTATTTTTAATATTTCAGTAGGTACGTTGTCCGGCCCTCTTGATTTTCGATTCTGTAGCATCTTGATCCTTTTACGTAATTTTGGCGCCATTATTTGAAAAAGCGATTCTCCACCACTCCTATTTTCCCGTTCAGGACTATCATCCATTTGATGAAAGACAGATACAAAATGTGCATTTAATATGTTCGCCTTTTCCTTATCATTTATTACGGCAGTCCCGTTAACTTTGAAATCTGGTATGCCTTCTTTATTACCCCTGCGTCTCCTCACATAATTGTAAAATGCTTTCCATCCATCACTTTCCTTATTTAAAATTTGTTCTAAGAACCGCTCCTGCGCTTGCAACTTTTCGTTTTGTAAATTCTTGGTTAATTCTTTAAATTTAATAAAATGCCATTCTGATTTCCTCCTTTTATGATACGCGCGCCTTGTTTTCCTTTTAAGTGACCTAATACGTTTTGTATAAAATTCTGGATCAGCGTTATTTTTCATAACTTTAAAAGGTACATGTTTCATAATTGCTTCCGAAGTAAGTGTTTTGAAACTAGCCCAGGCTTCATTTACACTAGTGGCAGATTTTACGAAAGACCAATATTGCTCGCGTAGAAAATTCTGAATAGCAGCCCCGTCCGCTTTCTGGAAATTCCAGCTAATTGATGTTTGTTCTAATTCAAACCGGTTTAATCGTCCCCCCCAGTTTACTTCTAATTGCACACAATGGTGGTCACTGATACCTGGCAAGACCTCACATTCAGCAAACAAAGACTGAGGCCTGCATAAAAATACATCTAGTAAGGCTGATTGCCGAGTACTTGTGTTAACGACTTGCAACAAACCCTGTTCCCAAACCAGAAAATTAACAAGATTTTGGTCTTCGCCTCCTATTAACTGACCTTTCCAGTTTACATTTGGCAGATTTACATCCCCTGGTACAATAACGTTTCCCTTTACGGAAGAGATTTTTTCTATTAATTTATGCAACGTTTTGTGATTAGTTTCGCTAGGTGGTCTGTAGCAAGCTATTATTGTTATATTATTACCTTCGTTTTTTTGATCAATAATTTCAATTGCCATAATCTCTACATCCTCTTCTACCCATAGCGCTTTGCTTTGTAACTCTGACTTAGCGCAAATAAAAATTCCCCCTCCCCTTTCGTCCCTGTCCCTCCTAAACACCCTGTAATCTGAGCTGAAAACTTCCGCATCATTTATATCAACATTTAGCCATGACTCCGTACCTATAATTACATTTGGATTACATATCTCCATTAAATTCCAAAAACTCTACAACTTTATTCATAATACTACGGCAATTTACCTGTAACAGCCTTAAAAAGCCAGCCCCTACCTGTGAATCTTCGTTTCTCCGAGGTTGTTGTCACTGTTGCTTCTGCCGCTTGCTGCCATCGCTCCACGTCGTCACCCTCCCGAACAAAGCTGCCAGCTTCGAAGATCCACTTCGGTTTAAGTGCACACCGTCCCGTCCGTAGTCCCAGTCTTCAATCCACGAATTTGGGTCCAGAAACTTCGCGCCCAGTCGCTCCGCTACCCATGCATACGAGTCGTTTACCTGCATTATCTTCCTCCAGTTGACATCGCGTCGTGTCAAAACTCCACTAACGGCGATCTTCGCTGAGGGAAATAGCTGCCTTGTCCGTTTAACTAAGTCGTACATGTCTCCCATCACGTAGTTTACACTTCTCCGCAGGTCATTGCTCCCAACGTGCAATACAATCGTCTTAAAGCTGTCTTCCATCTCCTCTTGCTTTTTCTCGATTTCCCCCAGCAGTCCTTCAGTCCTTATGCCAGGATAGCAAGCTACCTCTGCATTCGGGTTCCCCGCATTTCTCACAATAGAGTCTCCGACTATCAAACATGGTTTCCCCTTTTCTTGTCCATTTTCTTTCCTGAGCTCCCTGAGTTGGCTATTCTCTTCTTCTAACTTCCGAATTTTCTCTTCCGCGCGTTGGAGCTTCTCGCGTAACACCCGTGCTTCTTCTTGCAGCTTCTCCAGTTTCTTCTGATTTGCGATGACCGTTTCAGTTCCCCTGCAGTCCTTACATTCCCAGTTTTCTTCGATGTTCTGGTCCCTCTTAATTTTTTGGCAGCCAAAATGGTACCACTTCGCGCAGCTGCTGCATTGTAGTCCTGTCCTTAAAGCTTTGTTGCAGCTCCCACATCCTTCATCAGTCACAGGTCCTGGGTTTAATTCAACACCTCCTATCACGAGCAAAGTTACTAAAACAAACGCCATAAAATAACACTTGGACGTTACGTTCGTCCTACCTAATACCTGACTACCTGCTATCCACGATCCCCTACCCGTCCGCATTCCGATCCTTGCTCGGTAAACCATCAACTCCACCCCCATGGCTGCTACTTGTTTATACCTGCGTGTACTTGGAACGGCCTGACACGACCTCTCCTCTCAAGGTCTCGAACACGAATCAAGGGGAATTGGCAGGCTTTAAGCGATAGTCAAATATTTTAAGAGCTGGTTGCTATGTGGTGCATTCCATTCTCTTTGCATTACCAGGACAAAAAAAAATCTGATGTGTTACACTCACATGACTTTCTCTACTCTTGTACAATCTATTTTTACAAACGCCTATTCTCCATATGCTTCATGTTTATCGAGATGTCAATCTTATTGGTAATTTTCTTGTAGATGTAAGGGGAATATGGTAGGTTATAAGCGATAGTCAAATATTTTAACGCTGGTTGCTATGTGGCGCATTTCATTCTCTTTGCATGTCCAGGACATAAAAAAAAATGAATAACGAATTTGAGAAAAAGTATAAGTATTGGAAAATTTAAGGAAATAACAAGCAATATCTCGAAAACGGTTCACTCAACAAAAGAAATGTATATGACATAAGTTGTGTATTTTAACGCGATCTACATTTTTTGTGTAGCAAAATTTTGTCTATCTCTTATGGTTTACCAGTTATACAAAAGTCGTTCACAATGAAGAATACTTTTGGAGACATTCCCAGATAATTCGAGATATACATTTCATTTCTCATGACATTATCTTAAACATATGATATTTTCATCAAAATTGTTAGAGCCATTTTTGAGAAAATTAAAATTTTCGAAAAATGTTCCATGTAAAGGGTAGTCTGGGGTGGGGGGATTTTCTTGAAAACCTTCGTGTCGCATCTCTGGAAGATACTGAACCTAAATACCAAGTTTGGTGTTTATCCGACTGTTCGTTTTTGAGTTATGCTGTTCACAGACACACACACACACACACACACACACACACACACACACACACACACACACGGACATGTTTCCAAAAATGCTTTTTTTGGATTCAGGAGGTCTCAAAACATGTATTTCCGGTGAAATCTCGGTATCGAATTTTTGGGTGGAATGCAATACTTTCCCTACTTACTATATGTAGTAGGGAAAGTAAAAATGAATACGAATTTGAGAAACAGTACAAGCATTGGAAAATTTAAAGGAATAACAAGAGGCAATATCTCAAAAATGGTTTACTCAACAAAAAAATGTATGACATAAATTGTGTATTTTAACGCGATCTACATTTTTTGTGTACTAAAATTTTGTCAATCTTTTATGGTTTATCAGTTATGCAAAAGTTGTTCACAATGAATACTTATGGAGACATTCCCAGAAAATTCAAGATATACATTTTATTTGTCATGAAAATATCTTAAACATGTGATATTTTATTCAAAATCGTTAGAGCCATTTTTGAGAAAATTAAAATGTTCGAATAATCTTCCATGTAAAGGGTAATCTGGGGTGGGGGATTTTCTTGAAAACCTTCGTGTCGCATCTCTGTAAGATACTGAACCTAAATACCAAGTTTGGTGTTTATCCGACTTCGTTTCTGAGTTATGCTGTTCACAGACACACACACGGACAAAATGCTTTTTTTGGATTCAGGGGGTCTCAAAACATGTATTTCCGGTGAAATCTCGGTATCGAATTTTTGGGTGGAATACAATACTTCCCCTACTTACTATACGTAGTAGAGAAAGTAAAAGTAGTACTTTTGGAAAACGGTTCATGTCTGTGCACAGCATAACTCTAAAATGAAATGTACAATCAATAAATATCAACTTGGTATTTAAGTTTAATATCTCCAAAGATGCAACAAAAGTATTTTAACAAAATTCCTCCTCTACAAATTACTGTTTATGATTAAAATACCACACATTTAAGATATTTACATGAAAATAAAATGAATGTCTTTAATTTGCTGGGAATAGCCTATTCTGTTCATTCGGAATGAATTTTGTATAATTGATAAACCATAAGACATAGACAAATACATACTAGAGAGAAAAATGTAGAATTCTTTAAAACACAGTCTCTTTCAAATAAGCTTTCTTGTGACATCAGCCATTTCTGAGACATTCTTTATTGTTTGTTTGAAGTTTTCAATACTGTTGCTATTCATGGAAAGAATATGGGATTTTAAGGGCATATATAGTGGTAGTAACTGTCAATTGAGTAGGGTTTATTCATGTTGTTGCAGAGAACTGGTCTCTTCAGAAACACATCTCATCACTGCAGGCATCGCATGTGCAGCACTCGCAGACAATGAAGGAGAAAGAATCACAGATATCCGTGCTTGAGAAGGAAGTTCAACAAGCACGCCAGCAGGCAGCCGATGTGGGCATGAAACTTGATGGCATTCAGGTTGAGAACGAAAAGTAAGTGTGTGTACATGGAGCAGTGAACCTGGTTCTGAAATGTTGCAAGTTTGTAAGAGATGCTGGTTTGTGTTTTAGATTGCTGCAGTCAAGTGGTGAGCAGAGTCGTAACTTGCAGGACCGCGAGGAAGAACTGAGAGCTGCCCATCAGAACCAAATTGGTGCTCTACAAGCAAGGTAGAGTGGTCAAGCCCTTACATTGTAATGAGGGGTGTTGTACCTCATTAGTAAGAATATGATTCAGTATACATGGGATCTCTCAATATACTCCCCACCAACAGTTGTCACCAACTTCTTTATTGTGTCACAGAACCATTGTTGGGTGTACTGTGCACCCACTCGTGGACAGCTGCCTGTAATTCCTTAGTTACCTCACAGTGCGTGCGTCCTTGTTAAAAATTAAATTGTGTTTTATTTATGGACGCTCTTTAACTGCTATGCTCCTTAGTGTCCCATTCTATATTGGGCGTGAAAGACCGGTAATTTAGCTCAGAGGCCTCTTTATCGGGCTAGAGGTTCTTTTACGTGCTGTAAATCTACGACATGGAACCACCGGCTTTACTTTCTTTCTGAAGGAAGCCATGCTAAGGATTTGTACACCTGAAAAAATCCATCGCCCTCCGTTAGGTTTGAATCCGCGACCTCGTTGAATAAAGCATAATCAGATGGAGCAAGATCTGCTGAATATGAGGAGTGCGACAAACAAAACCCCAGTGATGTCAACTTTGTAGTTGTGTGGGCTGGATCACTCCTTTTGATCACTTTCGCTGTCACCGTTGTTGAATCCTGCGTATAGGTTTACAGTTGTTGCTTGTGGAAGCCAGCCCATTAGCAGTATGCCACAAGTGTCCCAAAAGACGGAGATTATCTGCTTACCTGGAGATGGAGCTACATAAAATTTCTAGGGCTGGGGACTCCCAGGATATTTCTATTGCAAGGATTGGTGTTTCTTCTCGGGTGTACGGTAGTGACACCATGATTCGTCACCAGTCACTCAAAACAAATCTGGATTTTTATTTCCAGTAGTCTACAGCTTGAACTCTGTTCTCCTCCTGGGCCTGTGTCAAGTCCCATAGAACCTTATGTTTTTTTTTATTTTATTTATTGACGTTCTGTAACTATAATGGTCCTTAGCATCCCATTCTATATTGGGTGTGAAAGACTGGAAATTTTACTCAGAGGCCTCTTTATCAGGCTTGAGGTTCTTTTACATGCTGTAAATCTATGACATGGGACCACTGGCTTTACTTCCCTTCCAAAGGAAGCTATGCTAAGGATTTTTATTTCTAAAAAAATCCATTGCTCTCCTCAGGGTTTGAACTCGTGACCTTGGAAACTAGAACTCTATTTTCACTCACCTTTTTCATATCCAAATCATCATGAGTATTGGTGTGCAGGGTTGCATGCTGAGGTCTGTCTGTCGTTCCAGCTTATCAAAGGTTATGTGCCTATCAGCCATAATCAATTCAGACACAACCTCAATGTTCCTCGGAGACTGTGATGTTGACGGACAACCAGTACTCGCATTCTTGTATGCGGGATTCCCTTCCACTGCGAACCCAGTTGTAAACAGTCTTTTGTGTAGGAACTTCTTGACCACATACCTGCAATAGTTATGATGATGGTAGTTGTTCGGAGGAGTTTGCCCCACAGTTGTATGCCACTTTGAAGAAGTTTATAGCCTCGTATTTTTGTTGCCAACTTTGAAGAAGTTATTTGGCTGGATGCTGGATTTAAGAAGCCCCACATAAGTGTGCCACTTTGAGAAGGTTTTTAGGTTACGTAATATTATTACGTATATTTGAAAAATATGTGTGCTGTTATGTAATTATTTAGCTCCACGTTTAGGATGCCACTTTGAGAAAATAGTATTGTGTGATATGAAATTTGTAACAGTATTTGCCCCACGTAATGAAGATACACTTTGAAGTTGGTTGATGCTTGGGATGCCAAAGTTTTTAATCTGCCGCGGCTGCTTCAGTCGAACTATAGAATCAAAAGTTCTTGTTCAGGTCGTGATATGACAAAAATTAAAAATTGTCACAGAATTTACTTTTAAATTTCATTTCTTTTTATTTCTTTATACTTGCAGATTTATAAAACACAACACTTTATAAAAGAAAACTGTGAGCACTTTACATATTTTTAATGTATTTACTAGTGGAGAACACAATTTTTGGCATCTACATGCTATCACATGTCTGCAACTTTTACATCTGCACTCTATAACATCGTGCCTGCGACTGACTAATTTCAACGGTAAAAATCTTATAGCTTCGGTAATGCCAGTCTCTTATTGGCTAATTCTAGTCCAATAGAATTTAAGTATTCAAACTAAAACTTTTCTTTACTGTTGATTGGCTAATTCCAGACTGTAAGCGAAACTTACATCACTACCGATCTTTTCATGACCAGTATTTCTTAAAACTCCAGACACATTATTGTCACAATGTTACATTATTACCTCATTATTAACAAACTAAAACATATTATTCTCACAGTTTTTTGTACTATTAGAGTATATAAACATTTACATAACATTAATAAATACGTTTACAATAAAAAATAAGTATTTGCAATGACTTACATACAATTTAAATAATAATTATATAAATATTGTTTTCAAGGTGGGCTGTTATTGAATTTAATTATAATAAAACACAATTAATATTATTTAGGCATTAAAATACTGCCTCATACCGCAGTTAAATGTTCATGAATATCTGTTGTTTTTACTCCCTTCCACAAAAATGTTTGTCCATGATAGTCGCCTTCTCTCTTGTTGTCCATGGCTTTGTTCACTTAGCAATCAACAAGTGCTGTCCTTTCAATATACAACTGTTATCTAGCGTCTGCATGGTGTACTAGTATCAGTTCATTGTTCCACAACAGGATGTGCCCGTAGATTGAGCAGCATTTTAAAACAACACAATTGTAAATCATTTCTGAACACCCCTTGTAGTTATGTATTAACAGTTACTAAAGTAACAAAGGTGGTGACATCACTCACTGCATGAGCATTGGTATCGGTTATATCAAGAACTCAGTCTCCTCTGCAAGAGATCACGAGAGGCTTTATCGATCTAATATACCATCTGGCGATAAAAATGCCTACTAATTATCATGTTGCTACATGTAAGCAACTGAGATTATCTGCGTCTTGTGATGTACGTTTGAGCAGAAATGTAGAAGCAAGGGCAAATGTATTTTGCTGGGGAAAATTCTTTTTAATTGCATCAAATAACAAAGTAAGTGTGCGTCGACATTTTCATATTGAAGCATAGTTACAGCTGTCGTTACTAATAACCATTAATGCATTTAACTGAGACAGTTATGACTGTTACTCAAAAATAACTGTTTGACAGATCAGTACTTTCCATTTCTCTGTATTCCTGGAGCTAGTACGCGGAACCAAGACACTTTCATTGCTCCCAGTCTTACATGAAGACATCACACAACTTTCCCTACCCATTGTAATTTACTTTTGTATGTATTCTGCAAAATTTATACATTAAAAAAAAAAAGAAAACACTTCTAGAAATGTTTGCAATTTTGGATTAATAATTGACAGTAGCTCAATCTAAAGCAGAAATCAAGGATGCATTTTTATTAAAAAATTCCTGTTGATTTTGATTAAAATATATTGTTATCATGCAACTAAGGGTGGTGCAGTGCCTCCCAGCTCAACTACCTGGCCGTGGGTGGGGGTAATGGGAAGTCCCCTCCAGAGCAATAGCCATTTTGTGCCACTTCTTTGCTCCATAGAATTCCTTTGGGCTGCTTCAAGCAGGTTTCTCTTCTAGAATGTTCTACTTTGTATGCAGGATTACTCTTGCCTGGAAGTTGGTTCAGTTACAAAGTGGACAGTGCCAGTGTGTAACGTTGAGTGCCTTTCACAGCAACGAATGCTCTCACTGTTACAATATGTGAATGACAAATAAAAGTACTTATATCTTGAAAGTTTGTAAAGCCCTCTTCATTCTCAATGGCTTTTGCAAACTTTAAAACTGTAAGAAATACACAGAAAAAAAAAGGTATAGATCTTTAAAGCACACTGTTATGTCAACATTTTTGTGCCATTAACCGTTTCCAAAGTATTCTTTTTTATTGCTTTGAATTTTCAAAGACTTACACTTTTCTCAAATTGTAAGTTACTATTTAGTTTTTCTCATATTCATTCAAGAATCATGGAATTTCAAAGCCATCATATTGCGATCCGTTTTTTACTTTCTCTACTACATATAGAAAGTAGGAGAAGTATTGCATTCTACCCAAAAATTTGATACCAAGACTTTACCGGAAATACATGTTTTGAGGCCCCCTGATAAAATTTTTTTTTAAAAAAAAGGTCCATGTATATGTCTGAACAGCATAACTCAAAAACGAAAAGTCGATGAATACCACAGTTGGTATTTAGGTTCAGTATCTTCCAAGAATGCGACACAAAGATTTTCAAGAAAATCTCCCCACCCCAGACTACCCTTTACTTGGAACATTTTTCGAAAGTTTTTATTTCCTCAAAAATGACTAACAATTTTGATTAAAATATCATATGTTCAAGATATTTTCATGACAAATGAAATTTATATCTTGAATTTTCTGGAAATGTTCCCAAAAGTCCTCTTCATTGTGAATAGCTTTTGCATATCTGGTAAGCTTAAGAGATAAAATTTTTGTACACAAAAAATGTAGATTTCGTTAAAACACACAATTTATGTCATATACATTACTTTTGTCAAGTGAACCATTTCTGAGATATGCCTTGTTATTTGTTTGAATTTTCCAATATTTATACTTTCTCTCAAATAGGAATTCGTTATTCGTTTTTTTATGTCTTGGACATACAAAGAGAATGGAATGCTCCACATAGCAACCAGCTCTTAAAACATTTGACTATCGCTTAAAGCCTACCATATTCCCCTTACACCTACAAGAGAATTAGCAATAAGATAGTTTCTGCAAATATTTATCTCAAATAACGTGAAGTAGGTGGAGAATAAGCATTTATAAAAATACTTTGTAGAAGCGTAGAGAAATTCATGTGAGTACAACACATCAGATTTTTTAAAAATCTGAGTATATTATTTTGCCTACAACAAAATGTTTACTGAAAGTTTATCTTAACTTGGATTTGATACTAGAAACGCTTGTATAAGAGTGAGTAGAGAAAAACATGTGAATGCAACACATCAGAATTTTAGAAAAAGATCTGTCTGTAAAGGGGATAACCCTAAAGCAAAAACTTGGCAAGTTCAGCATGTTCCAAGGATGGGACTCGTTAAAGTTTAACGGTTTTGATTAAAATAACAGGTGTTTAAGATATTTCTACGACAAAATGTAAAAACTGAAATTTTTATAAAGTCCTCTTCATTCGAACACTTTTGAAACGTAAGAGACACACAAAATCTTACTACAAAAAAATGTACATCTCATTAAATTACACAATTTATCAAATTTTTTTGAGCTGTTAACTGTCTCCAGAATATTTTTTATTGTCTTGAATTTTCAAATACTTGACTTTCTTTCGAGTGGTAAGCTATGATTATTTTTTTCTCATGGTCATGCAAGGAATATACGGTTTCAAAGCCATCACATGGAACATACTTTTTAAAAAGCTGACTCACTTTAGCCTACTGCTTCATACATCTACCATGAAATGTGTAATGAAAGTTTATCTCAACAAGAAGTAGATGCTTATCATTAGAAGAGTGAGTAGAGAAAGTCATGTGGAAGCAAGATGTCCTGTAGTTATCAATGTGTATATTTTAGGGGTAGGGAGTTGTGTTTGGACAAATACACTAATTAAATGAAGCATGATTTAAAAGTGGCTGTAAATTTTAATGAAGGAACTTCTTTTTTAATGGTGGTATACAGTTGGCAGCATTGAGAATAAAATTAATGCCCAAAAGTAGAGAAAATAACAGATTAGGTTTTAAATTTGGTAGAATGGATATCTATGATTTGTGATATTTAAGATTATGTTTCTCTTCCTTAGCAGTCAGTGTAAAATGCTGTGTGGTAAAATCTGTTTTGGTTTCTCTTACACACAGGGCAGTATGTCCCATGCTGGAGTAAATTACTTCGGAAGTAACATTAGTAAAGACGTCTGTACTGCGGAAGCAATTTACTCAGAAGTAATGTTGAAGTGCTCAATTATAATTTACTCTTTTAGTTACGTCTACAGAAGTAAGAGCTCATTATTCCCAGAGTATTGTTTGTAATGATCATATATGAGGTTATGTGTGATAGGAAAAGGGGGGAAAGCGTCAGAGAAAGAGAGAAATGTTTATTGGTTAAGATAATGAAAATACACTTAAACAGTATTGAGTGCAGAATACATGATGTAAAGATGCTGGAAGAAAAATGTTTGGAAAGTTGTGACGGACGAGTTTTATGCTTCAAATGACAGGGAAACATACTGAAGAACAACTTATAATGTTTTGGAAAATTTGCATTGCCAATCACTTGCATGTTGACGGAGAAATGTCCTTCTGATTTCACCATTTTCACATGATGGGCACAAAATAGGAACATGCGTGCAGCAAAATCCACCACAATGTGTAGGAAACCTGCAAAGGTGAAGAAGGATTGCCTTTTATTTTCTGAACACTCATCTATAATTGTTTATGTACCTAACAATGCGATGAAACATACGACGAGCAGGCATACAGTGAATGTTTATTAGATCGTTTCTAACTATCTGAAATGTTCTGGTGTGAAACAGTTGCAGTTTTGGTGATAAAGGCTGAATTTATGTCTGAGTTTTGTTGTAAATGCTCTCCAAGTAGGTTTAAAAGGAATGTAAAATATTCTTTCCTAATGCTGAAACATTCCTTGAATTCTGTATCTCTGTATAAGTATATGGATCTTGCATTATCCGTACTTTTCTTTTCTTAATCAAGATCATCAATGTAATCTAAGTAATCTGTGAACACATAAAAATACAGGGTGATTTATGAAGAACTGACACATTTCTTTCTTTAATTATTCTGTTAGAAATTCACTCAATGCCCCAATTTTAACACCAAATTAAACAGAACGTTCTGGAGTTTCGATTGCTTGTCACTAGATGCGTAGATGTTCATGTTTTATTCGTAATTGTTAGTTTCATTGTCGGCAACTGTTTTTGAGATTTTGTTCTAGTCAACGTGAAAATGGAGTACACATTAAATGAACGACTCTTCCTTGTAAAGCAACACTGGATTGCGAATTCAATTACTGCTACTCAAAAGGTCATACCAGAGAGAATTTGGTGTTCAGAATCCTTCCCAAAGAAACATAATACTGGGACTAGTAAACAAATTGGAAACAATTGGATCTCTGGTGAGTGAAAAAGGCAAAACTCATTCATCTAGGCATCCCACGGTTGTTGTTGACGTAACAGCACGACTGGATCAGTTACCCAAAAATTATTAAGACTTTTTCGCAGGAGACAGGATACAGCCACTCAATGTGTCAGAGAGCTGTGAAAAGTGCAGGCCTAAAGCCGTATAGGATTACGGTTGTCCATCAGTTACAATAACCAGATAAGGATAGACGACTGAATTATTGCCGTTGGTTTCAGGCGTTCATTGTGCAAAATCTTGCCATATTGTCCATCACATGGTTCACAGATGAAGCATGGTTCCATTTATCTGGCTAAGTGAA
Organism: Deroplatys truncata; assembly: GCA_030765065.1. Taxonomy (NCBI): domain Eukaryota; kingdom Metazoa; phylum Arthropoda; class Insecta; order Mantodea; family Mantidae; genus Deroplatys; species Deroplatys truncata. The sequence goes on along the minus strand of CM060975.1, from coordinate 18,048,258 downwards.
CTCAAATAACTCACACTATTGGGCCAGCAAAAATCCACATGTTATTCATGAAGCACTTATGCACCCGGTTAAAATCACAGTTTGGTGTGCAATATCCGCACAGAGAACAATGGGACCAATTTTTTTTTAAAACAAGGTGAACACTGCAGAGTACCGACGGATTGTAATGGAGTTTGCTGAGCAACTAGACAATGTAGAGCTGAGTCAAGGATATTTTCAGCAGGACGCCGCTACATGCCATACATCAAATGAATCCATGACACTAGTTGCAAGTTTCTTTGATGACTGGATAATTTTCAAGAACTTGTGGCCACTGAGATCTCGATTTGACATTGCTGGACTTCTTTCTATGGGGTTACTTAAAAGACAGGGTTTATGCCACACGTCCCCAGACATTGCACGATCTGAAGCACAACATTTCACAGGAGACTCAAGCTATTGACAACAGAGTCCTCCAACGAGTGGCCAGTAACATGGAACGACATGTTGAGTTGTGCCTTATGTAGGATGGAGGACATTTTCAACATTTGCTATAGAGGTAAATAATCTCCCAAAATTCCTCTATATTTCAGGTATAATAAGTTGTCGCTAACGTAACTCGTTTTGAAACAATTAAAGAAATAAATGTGTCAGTTCTTCATAAATCATCCTGTATGATCCTCGAAATGCACTACGGTATTGTAGGTCATTGAGTTGCAAAAGTACATTTTAATCTTAATTTGTGTTCTGTTTACTTCAATATAACATACTACATGATGGTGATGTTTAATAATTTACTCCGGGAGTATCTGAAAGGAGTAAAATGCATGGGAGTTGCAGAGTGTTGGCTTTAATAGTAGTTTCCTACAGAAGTAGAGCTTACTTTAGGTTGGTGCATGCCGCTCGCAGCTTAGGAAAATTACTGAGTAATGTAGCAACACATGCCAATTTCAAAATCACTTTATGCTTCAGGTTGACAACATTAGAATCGGAGAACGCCAGTCAGTTAAGTGAAGTGCGCCAACAGTTAAAGCGAGTGGAAGAAGAGAAGCTAGAGCTGCAACAACAATGGGAAAGAGCGCGTGTTGAGCTGGACGAAGCTCGTACTCAGTTGGATCAGTACAGAACTCGTGCCCAGCGCATTCTGCAGGACAAAGAGAAGCTTATTGCTGAACTCCGAGGACACGGTGAGATACTGTAATGTAATTTATTGCTGTGAGTGAAATACATGACAAATGGCTTGGTTATAGTCTTACCTTTTTTCCAAGTAGTGACCCCAAAATATGCACAACAGATCATAAAATATTAGATTTTAAAAGCAAAGAAATAATTCAAAATTAAATCACTTCCTACAGATAGCTTGCTCTTTCACTCAGACATGACGGAAATAAAACATTCCTTTCTTAAGGTAATGTTCGATTTTTTGGTTTTTGCATTTTTATTATACTTACAATTTGTACTTTCATGCTGTACATTGCGTTTTTTAACACAAAGAATTTTAAAACCACAAATGGCTGTTTAATTGGTCCTGTACCATTTAGGCAAAGCACCGTGTTGAACTATAAACTCAGTTTTACTCAGTTCCTTTTTTTCAGCATTTTTCATTATTGAAAACACTCCTTGGACCGCAGTTTATAACTTATTTGCTTGAAATTATCAAGAGAGCTTCAGGAGTTATAAATTTAGAAATTGGTGTGCAGTTGTTAAAAAATATTAAATAGTTCAGCTGAAATAGATTATTTTCCATAACTCACATTGAAAAAGTTAAAACATTGAATAACCTATTATAACAGGATTTGTGTTCGGGTTTTCGTCCCACAGCTCTGGCTGGATTTTTATTTATGATTTTGTGCTGAGCATCTAATTGTGGCAGTATCTTTTAAATCTATGGTACTCACCAAAGCTGATGATCTAGACGCATCGACATATCTCTCACTGGCTTGCTCTTTTATTTCTCTGTCGCATCTCATGTTGCGTCATTTATTTTGTAGTGCATGAGCTATAGAACTCTGTTTCACTGATATCTCGGGTATTAATAAAGTTACAAATTTTCAGAAACTTCTAGTTTATTCTGAAAATCCTGATATTTCACCAAAGTAATAACTGATTCACAATTAATAATGATCTTCTCACTCAATTACTTAATTTCTGAAATATTATAACACTTGATGTACGTCCAGAATATTGATTATAACATTTCCTATCCATGATCCCGTTCGCTAATGATGCAAAGGTACTTTACAACGGGAAGAGATGCTATGAGTGTCCCCTTCTTCTCCGGACAAACCTTATATAGTCCTTGATGTTGCTATGGTTACCAAATCAATAAACATTGTTGATTGACCCCTCTACATAGCAATTCAAGTGACACAAATTTTATTCTCAGTGATGCGTTTCTTTATGTTTGGCTATGAAATTTACTGAAATAATTAATATATTCCCACTCTTTTCTTAATATTCCAGATGTTTTAACTATCCAAAATATTTACAAATATTGCCTTGAATGAATAAAGAAATGTTTTTGTCTAATGGCAAGACATGAGTACAATTGTGAGAGATTCTTCTTCCTCTGGAGATTAGGATCCAGTTTTCGGCAATGAAGTAGATGTTCTCCATTCATTTTGGTGCTTTGGTCCTTGCAGATGGTACAGTGTTCAGAGTTGTAAATTTTGATGGGGTATAGATGAGATGCTAAGTTGCCTTTCGCCTCCCCTGTTGCTCATTTGGCACTGCCCAGGGGACACGTATGGTTTAAGGTTTACTGCGGATGTAAGCAAGTTGGCCCCCATGTAAGGAAATGCTACAATCTTTATAAGCTACTAACTTAATGCAAATTAACAAATATTTAAAGATTGTTAATATTTCTGAATAATAAAGCCCCATTTTGAATTGTATTCCCTTTCTTAATTTACCACTCCCTTCCAAAAATCGCAACCTTTTAGTACCTGCCTCAGTGTTTACATAACTCTTTACTCCTTCAACCTATCGCTGTAATGAAAACCATTTCCACAATTTATTTACTTAAGGGTATCTGTAGACCAAATGAAATGTTGAAAAGCAATGTATGTTCTAAAGTAAACATTTGACTTTTTGAATCGTTGATCCTGCACAGAGTTGTTGTATATTAGGTTCAGCGGGGAGGAGTACCCCAGTGGACGACACAGTCGAGTTGGAGCTGGAGCAGCTGCGACAGGAACGAGAGCTGCTGCGTGAAGAAGTATCTCAAGTGTCAGCTCGTCTGCAGGCAAGTCGTGAGGAGTTGCAGGAAATGGAGAGACGGTTAGAGGCGGGCAGAGAACAAGCAAGTCACTCCATACAGCTGCTGCAAGATGGTCTTCAGGAGGAGCGGAAGAAGAGACAGGGGGCTGAAGAGGATTGCAGAACTAATTCTGAGGTATTATGTCTGGTTCTGAAATATATGATGGTGATTCCTTCTCTGGTGGTGTTAGTGTGAGTCGACTATTGCATAGTAAAAGTTCATGTATCATGTTAGCGTCTAATAGACATACTGTGAATGGCATCAATCAGTTGCATGATTACAATACTGCCATTTCTCTCTGATATAAAGGTTTTCATGGAGCTCTAGTTCTAGTTCTAGTTTGAAAAGGGGTGGGTTTTATGCCCAAGCACTGCGACCTTAAGAACTATTGCGCATCCCCCTTTCATCAGTTAAGTAATCTGTTGCTCGATATGAACTTAACCAGACTGCTAACTGAGGCTTTCGATAGTTCATCTATCTTTGGAAAGTGACTGCCAAAAATACTTGCTCTTTGATTCGCAAGAGCAGGGCAATCACATAGTAGATGAGTAACAGTCTCATCTCCTTCTAGACATCTACTACAGATAGGGTTGTTAAACAATCCCATTCTGTATAGATTAAACTTTAGGGCACAGTGTCCTGTAATGAATCCTGTTGCCCATGCAAGTCTTCTTCTATTAAGACTGCGCAAGTATTTTGCCCGGCTGTTATCCAGGTCTGTAATAAACAACTTGGAATGTCTGCAACCCTCAATGGAGTTCTAGTAGTTCTTGTGTTCTGCTTGAGCCCAGCACTTAATAGACTCTTTCACTGGTCTGTAGGACACTCCCAGTACAGGCTCCGGACCAAAAAATGGGATTTATCTTGGCTGCTTCATCTGCTTTCTCATTGCCCGGTATACCTATATGTCCTGGCACCCACATAAGTTGAACCTTATTGTGTTCAGCCAGGATTCTCGGCATTCTGAGACGAGCTTTGATTTTATTGATGGTGATTCAAGTGCTTTAAGAGCAGCTTGACTGTCTGAGAGGATAACAACACTTCTATTCTTATATCTCCTTTTATTGCTTTCCATAACACTGGCTAGGATTGCATAAACCTCAGCCGGGAAAACTGTAGCTAAGGTACCCAGACTATAAGAAATCTTGGTGCCATTACCGTAAAGCCCAGCCCCCGTTCCCGATTTGGTTCTAGAACCATCAGTATACCAGATTGGGCCTTTGTTATTATGAGGGTTTACCTGTCTTTCCCATTCACTCCGCTGTGGATAGGAGACTGTAAATTTCAAATCAAACTTGAATCTTGTTTCAAGAATGTCAGTGTTGAGTATCTGTTGTACATTCTTATCCCAAGGAAGCTTGAGATGATTAAGATGTCCAGTGTTAGACACTTTGGTTTGGCGACAAATACAGTGATACGCGATCATGGCTTCTGCCTTCATCCATAAGTGGAGAGCTGTGAGCCCAATCAGCATCTCCATTGCCGCAGTTGGAGTAGTTTTGAAAGATCCCATAATTGAAATGCAGAAGGTCCTCTGTAATTTACAGATTTCCTTTCTGCACACCTTTTTTCATGGAGCTCATTAGGTGTACATTTTTATGGTGTGTCATACAGGAGTAAAGCTCTGCTTGTTGCGAGGACCCAGTGACTAACAGAGCAGAGTTCGACTATAGTTACTTACTGTTTGCCAACAGAGAGAAAGTCCATGACAGGAATGTGCTGTCCTCATCTGTTAGAAAACAGTGCGACAGTGAATGTGTGCGATAGAACACAGGAGTAAAACACTTGCCCCACTGGCGCATGGAACAACTTTCAGTGTAGACAAACAAAATAATATAAGATACTTTTATTCATCCTTTAAATACAGCATTTCAAGGACACGTCAAATACAATTTTATATACAGGTTTTACATATCCCAATACTTAAATTCTTCTAGACTATAAAATGCATTCATTATTAAGAACTTTTTTATTTCTTTTAGTTTATATTCTGTTTTATTGATTTTTTTATTTCAATGGGTAACTTATTATAAAGCCCTTTACGCATGATTATATTGCAACGATTGTTTGCTGTTCCCCTATATACTGATCTAAAATAATCCTCATTATTTCTTAAACTATACTTATGTATACACAGATTTTTTGGTTCTTTTTCTTGTAAAATAATTTTATTGTTTCATACATAGTGTTCCATCTATATATATGGATGGAACAGTTAAAATACCAAACTCTTTAAAACTTTAATGTATGCCTATTATTTATTTTCCCAATTATTTGAATGGCTTTTTTTGTGTGTGTGTGCGTGTGCGTGTGCGTGTGCGCGTGCGCGGGTGGGTGCTTGCGTGCGTGTGTGTGTGTGAGAAACCTTTTTACTTCTGTTGCAGTAATGTTTTCCCATGACCTTTATTTATCTTTTTTAATATATGAGATATATATGGCTTCCATTTTAGTTGTTTGTCTATTATTACCCCTAAGATTTTAGCATGCTGCATTTCGGGTATTATTTCTCCATCTATTGCAATGTTTGTCATTTTTACTCCAATTTCCTAGTTTTCAAAATTTATCCAAGCTGTTTTTTGGGTGTTTAATATCATGTTTAAATTTAAGTAGTGCTGTTTTGTTATTTTAATTAATTCATTTGCTTTAGTTTCCACCTCTGTTGCTGACTTGCCTCTAATTATTATTGTCATGTCATCTGCATATTCAATTGCCAAACTTCCATTTCTTTGTATTATTTCAAAAGTATCACTACATAAGCTAAAAATAAAAATGGCCCTAATTTAGAACCCTGCAGGACTTCTTGTTTTACCTTTTGAAAATGAGATTTAATTTTTTCTATCATACCCGGGCTATTTCTGATTTATTTCCATGCACTGTGTTCTATTTTTACTTTCTCTTCTACGTATAGTAAGTAGGGGAAGTATTGTATTCCACTCAAAAATTCGATACCGAGATTTCACCGGAAATACATGTTTTGAGATGCCCTGAATCCAAAAAAAGCATTTTTGGAAACATGTCCGTGTGTGTGTCTGTCTGTGAACAGCATAACTCAGAAACGAACAGTCGGATAAACACCAAACTTGGTATTTACGTTCAGTATCTTCCAGAGATGCGACACGAAGGTTTTCAAGAAAATCCCCCCATCCCAGATTACCCTTTACATGGAAGATTTTCGAAAACTTTTAATTTTCTCAAAAATGGCTCTAACGATTTTGATTAAAATATCATATGTTTAAGATATTTTCATGACAAATAATATGTATATCCTGAATTTCCTGGGAATGTCTCCAAAAGTATTCTTCATTGTGAACAACTTTTGCATAACTGGTAAACCATAAGAGATAGGCAAAACTTTACTACACAAAAAATGTGGATTGCGTTAAAATACAGAATTTATGTCATATACATTTTTTTTGTTGAGTGAACCATTTTCGAGATATTGCTTGTTATTCCCTTAAATTTTCCAATACTTATACTTTTTTCTCAAATGGGAATTCGTTATTCATTTTTTTGTCTTGGATATGCAAAGAGTATTAATCTGTGGCAAAGGGAATGGTGCTGCACCTAGCAACCAGCTATTAAGAGATACGTATGTGCTTAAAGGCTACTGTATTTCTATATTGCCCTTGTAAATATATATTCCCCTTACATCTACAAGAAAATTAGCAATATGATAGAGTCTGCAAATGTTTATCTCTATTAACATGAAGTAGATGGAGAATAAGCGTTTGTAAAAATAGTTTGTATAAGAGTATAAGCGTTTGTAAAAATAGTTTGTATAAGAGTAGAGAAAGTCATGTGAGTGTAACACATCAGATTTTTTAAATATGATAGTATCCACTTTTGTGCCAATCCTCTAACCCCTTGATTTTCCAATTTATTTGAAAGTATATCTAAATTTATACAATCAAACGCTTTTGATAAATCTAAATCTAAATATATTGTGAATAAGAATTACCTTGTAGGGGTTTAGCAAGTTCAGAATCAGAAAAGTCTTCTTCAGATTCACTGGTCTCGCTACTGGGAGAATCTTCATCATTTGGATTCTCGATGATACGCATTGATCACATCTGACATGATCCCATCACAGTCTCAGTATTCCTGTTCAACTTTCTCAACGTGGCTGCAGAAGCCCTCCCAATCTTCTACTGCAATTCCTCGTATTAACAATTGTTTAAGTTGCGACAGTGACATAGCCCCCAACACATTGTGTTCCCGAACATAACATCTTGCTTCAGGCCGAGCATACTCAATACCATTTAAGTCACAACATACTGACAACAGTATGACCGTGTGCTTTTAGGAGTTCATCTATCTTAAGAATATTCTCCCTAGGTGTATTATTTAAACAATACAATTCTTCTTTTCTCATTGCCATGTCACAGTGATGTAATGATGTGTTAGCCATGAAACCATGTTGGACTTCACCACATATTGGGAAGGAGGCTTCTCAAATTGCATAATGTGGTATGGTGCATTGTCAAGTACCATACTGCCATTGGTGCCAAACAGTTTAACAGTTTATTGTGGCCCACTTCTCACTTTGTTCATGGTAATTCCCTACTGTAGAACCAGCTTTATAAATCAATTCTGCTTTTTTTTTAAAAAAAAAAATCCAGAATGGGAGCCCACAGTTACAATTATGAGTCTGTTACTAGCATTTACATTTGCACAAACACCAAAGACGTAGTCAGTCAACATTTGCAAAAAGTTTTCAAAAGACAGCAGAGAGTTGATGAAGATAAATTAAAGGATAAAGATTATAAGAATATTAAAGATAGAGTTGATATACAAAAAATGCCAAGGAAGACTGCGGTGGTCTTATTTAGGATGGCAACTGGCCACGATTGCCTCACAGAACACCTTTACAAGATACGATGCCTACCTACACCCAAGTGCACTCTCTGTGAAGATGATGTCATCCTGAACAAACAACATCTTGCCAAATGCAAAGACCTTAAAAGTGATAACTTACAGACTTTATATTGGGAAGACAGAGGGAAAATGATGCAGATCAATTAATCCCCAGTGCCATTGGTGAACAACAACAACAACATCATTTGCAAAAAGTGAGGTTACTGTGTAACCAAATTTCATCCAAATAAAATACGGCCTTTACTTTGCTGCGAAGTTGCTTGATATTTCTTAAATGCTGTGAACACCAAAGTACAATGTCTGGCCTCTCTATAAGAAGCTTATGCTTACTCCTACATTTTCTCCAGTTAAATTTCATCATATGTAGCAATCTGCCGAGGGTTTCGGCAGACCATGGAAAGTCAATTTTTCGTTATATGACTAACAATGGCTTCGGACATGTTAGTTATTTTTCGTAGAGTGTGAAACTCCTACATAGTTCTTCATATTACATACGTCAAAATCATCAATATTGACCTTCTGATCACATGAGTTCGGTTGGTGTTTCTCTGGCATATGGTCGTCCTCTGTGGTGTAGTGGTTACCATGCTAGCCTCTAGTTCCTGAGGTTGCGGGTTCAAACATGGTGGAGGGCGATGGATTCTTTTCGGACATAAAAATTCTTAGCATGGCTTCCTTCAGAAGGAAGTAAAGCCTGTGGTCCTGTGTCGTAGATTTACGGCACGTAAATGAACCTCAAGGCTGATAAAGAGGCCTCTGAGCAAAATTACCGGTCTTACACACCCAATATAGAATGGGATGATAAGGACCACAGCAGTTAAAGAGCGTCCATAAATAAAACTCAGTTTAATTTAATTTCTGGCATATGATGATGAGCTGGCTTCTTCTCTGTCTTTCCCCTGGACACTCCTGTATAATGAGCTGCTCTTTCTGTACCACAAGCAAGAATTCATCATCACAAACTGTGACAATTTTTGCTGCACATCTCTGTGAACAGTTTTTCCTTCCGTATGCACGTTAGACATTACTACTATATACTTTGCTCTATGTACATAAATAACATTCACTAGGTATACTAAAACCAAGAAGGTATTCTTCACAAAAGTAGAAGGTGCCAGATGTTGGTCATATGTTTTTGAATGGGTTGTAACTGAGCTGTCCTGAGCATTAATAAACATGTAGGCAGGTTATCGAGCTGTATCTAGTCAGCAATTTCCCTCCTGTGCCTCATACCCCGGGGACTTTCTTCACTGTGGAAAATAGTATTTATCCATTAGTCTGTCACACTCTGATTTTTAATTTCCCAAGACAGAGGTGTGCTACTTTGCTACATATAAAGGTTGCTCAAATATTTTAGAATCATAAGAGTAGTGTTTAACTTTTCCTCTCAGCATACTGATAATTGCAGCCCTTTTTCCAAACCAAAAATAAACATTTGTGTGTGTTTATTGTTTTGAGTAAACTATTGTTATTAGGAGCTGCGTTCAGTACGGGAAGAGCTGTCAAGGCAACGTGCCCAGCTGGCAACTCGTGTCAGAGAGAGAGAAACTGAACTAACAAGGTTACGAGCACAGCTGACACAGAGACCAGTGTCTCCACCAGGCACAGACGAGCTCGAGTCTCGTCTCCACATGTTAACGCAGACACTCGTCCAGAAACAAGCCTCGCTGGAGACAGTCACCACCGAGAAGAATGCACTTCGGCTGCAGTTGGAAAAGATGGAGGTAAGAGAGGGCAGTTTCACTAATCGATGTTAAAAATGTCTTCAGTTATACGTAACTGATTTGTAAAAAATTAAAGGCATTATATAATATCTTTTTCCAGAAAATGTAAAGTTGCACAGCATTTAATCTTTGACCATAAAAAACTATATTTGATTTTCATTTTTTTTGGAAACTTAGATATGGCAACCACAAAAATGACTTTTTTCTTATAATTGTAGCTTATAATTGTGCCTTACAATTCGTACAAATTAGCAATTGCAGTATGTAGCACCCTTAAACTTTCTCATCGTATGCACATTCACCAATGAGCCTTCAAGATGATCTCGGATACCCAAGATATCATGTCTCAGAGACAGTGTTGCAAATACTTTAAATTTCTGGGCTGTATAGTTAACCACTGTTAGTGTTAATAATGTTTCACACAACCTTGAGTAGAGAATAAGATCAAAAATTGAATTACACTTGAAAAATTCAAGTCACACCTGGGACTGAACTACTTGGTTCTCTGTGCCAATGTTCTTAACACTGAGCTACCATGGCCAAGTGCATGTACATGATTTAATCTTCTCATCTGAGGAGGAGGCCGTTTATTATTGAACATATTTAATTGGAAGGTTGGATCACATTTGAAACATCCGATGCGTAAACACTTATTAAAACTTTCTAAGATTGCATCAATGGATACTCATTATAGTGCCTTGAAGTTCCATCCAGACTTACACAGTATGGCATAGGTGTTAAAACAGTGTGAAAAAATTGCTGCGCTCAATCCAGCACAGGAAAGGGTCATGGTGTAAACAAACGCACATGCCTTTGTGAATGAAAATAGTTTGTTACTGCACTAGATGCTTTATCAGCCTTTTTGTATTTCAAGTAATAAACATTGTGGATAAGCATAGTATTTTAATAATGGTTTTATTTAAAACTAGCTGAAATACCTGGCGTTGTCCGTGCTTTAGCAGTTTATCCCTACAACATTTTGGCTTAAGTTACATTTACGCAATAACCTTACTTACATATAATATCTAGAAGTGGTTGCAAATATACAATTTCACTAAAATAGGTTCAACACCTCAAAACGAGTTTCGAGGAATCACTTCCTCATCGTCAGCTGATTGCAACTGGTTGGCTTTCCTCTGATGGTTACAGATGTCTCTTTGTCCCTCTAGTGGTGGTTCTACAAGTTAAGTGATCAAATTTTTGTCCATAGGGATGTCGAAATTCATTAACCGTGGACGAAATTTCCAAAGAAATATTTTCTCCCAAATCTTTAATTCAGTAGATTTTTGTGCCTGCTTGATAAGTGATACTGTGTCCTCAATTTTGAAGTAGTTGTGGTTACGTAAAATATTTTTACGTAAACTTGAAGAAGGTTAATTTTTATAAAGCACTACACTTTTTAAGAACTGTGAGAATCTTCAATACTTTCACTTAGCGCGTATACATATTTTATGATTCACTCATAGAGAACACATCTTACATCTGTTCATTACCAAGGCTTGCCAGCAACTGAGCAACTTTAAACGGTTAAAAAACTGTTACTGAATTTACCTTATCTTTGATATAATCATGACTGGTAACTTTTCAAACTCTTAAACTCATTATTGCTACAAGGTTACTTCGTTATTACCTCGTTGTTAGCAACTCAAAACTTATTATTCTCACAGCTTTTGCATTATTAAGGTATATAATGTATTCACATAACATTAATAAAACATATTTATAATAAAAATAAGCATATGCAATGACTGTTACATACAATTTAAATAATTATTACATACATATTGTTTCAAGGCGGGCTGTTATTGAATTTACTTTTATATAAAATACAATTGAAAGTATTCAGGTATTAAAGTACTGCCTCAATTTCATGTCCCTGTATCCAAAAATGTGCTGCAACTGCTGATTTTTCTTCTTCCCTGGATTTGATGTTTTGAAAATGTTCCTTAAACCTCGTTTCTATGTTACGCTTAGTTTGACCAATATAGATTTGTTCACAATCCTTGCAATCTATTCTATAAATTCCGGATTTTTTATGAGCTGGCATTTTTTCTTTTTGTTTGTATTTATGAGGAATTTTATGCTGAGTTTATTTTCGGGGATATTTTCATTTTTATATATGTATATTCAGAGAAAAGAAAGCAACAAGAAGTAGTACTTCAACTGGTTTGATGTTTTTGCTGTGAACCATGCCCACTCTCATTGTATATGTCTCTCAGTTTTTGCTTTTTTCTGCTTATAAAAGCATCACAAACTTGCCATAGCGAAAGAAACCTGCTGCTTGTAAAAAATGAGAAACTACAAATCATGATAAGCAATACCCGAACATTGGAGTATGATTACAGAATGTATCGATATGAACTTCCTACTCTTATGTTAGCAATGTTTGAGTACCATAGAGACTTTTGTAGTCAATGCAATTATGTTAAATGCTTTTGTGTTATTTTATATCAATGTACGATAAAGAAGAATAAGAAATGGTATTTTGTCTGCTTTGGTGCTGTTGCTGTTATCACAGTCCAATATAAGTTTGAAATGTTGTTAATTTTTTTACCAAGCAATTGTAGCCCTTCACATTTGAGCAGTCATAGCCAAGGTGGCATAACTGTTGTAATTTATTTATTTATTTCATTGTGTTATTACTCTATGATCAGTCTCAGAGAGGAGCTGAACGAATAATGTGAACTCGCTGTTCCTTTGTTATTTTGTGAGGCCATGAAAGCCTAAGTAATTATTCTTATATTAAAATATATAGAGTGTCGCATACTAATACAAACTTCACCTATGACAGATGGTTAATATCACGAAACATTTTTGGAAGACATTTGGTGACTGGCTGCCATTCTTCATCTAATGTATTGTGACCTTGATGCCCTCTAGTTCTACATAACTTCATTAGTTTGTTTGGTGGTGGGATCTCAAAATTCAACAAACAAACTTCTTTTATGTAAATATAAATCTCTTCCCAAATTTCCAATTCTAAAGCTGAGGTTACAGGTTTTAACAGTTTGATACCTTGTCCAATTTCATGATTATCCAACAAAAAGTGGCGAGCTACTGCCGACTTATCTGTTTGTTTTTTATATTTCTGTGGTGTTCCTTCAATGTGGTGTTCAATTTTTAAAAGTTTTTCCTGTGTAAAATTTCTCACAATCTTCACATTTAATTTGATAAATTCCTGATTTCATTTTGAGAGGTTTGTTGAGTAAATTATTCAAACTGTATTTGTTTTGGGGAGCCAATCTAATATTAAATTGTTTGAAAATCTTCTCAAATTTATTAAAAGCCCATGGATGATTAGTACATTTTTTATATTTCAAATGTATTTTATCTGTTTCCATTAATGTGGTCAATTGCTTAAGTTTTTTGTTTTTCAAATCGCATTTGATTAACTTTTTTATTGAAGTTATTTCAAAATTATTGATGTTTGCTATTTCTAAAATGTGATGATATTCTTTTAAGTATTCTTCTTGATCTAGTGGTACACTGTGATGTCTATGTATTAAACTCCTGAAAACTGCAAATTAGTAAGAAGTTCATTTGTTCATAAGTGAAATATGTTTTAGTATGGGACTCTCTATATATTTTAATATGTATATTGATTCACTTTTAATAGTGCTTTGAATCTTAATAATTTTAATTATTCTTATGTTGGCAGTATTCGGCCTATTATGATTATTGTTGAGAAAGATATAGATGATCTTGGGAACTTTTATAGGAATAACATAAAATTAGATAACTAATCGTATGAAATGGGGTGGAATTTCGAATTCTAAGCTAGACAGTAATTTTAGCCTTTAACTGTCAAGTTTGGTTGAAACTGGTGCAATGAAGTATATGCTATAAGAAACATACACAAACACTGACTTTTATATACATTAAGATAACTCCAATAATTGGATTGTATTTATTACCATGGTCATGCAGACATCAGTATTGTTTCCTGGAGTGAAGCAATGATCATGCTAATGCAGTACTGTATATGTTTGTGATCCTGGCTGAGTGCACGGCAGGTCAGAGCAATGTAATTAAACACAGAAGTGACAAAGCTCTTAGAAATGTTGGGGGGAAAAAAAGATAGTTTTAAATGTATTCATTTTTCACTATTTTGTTGTTAAGGAAGTCATTAAATTAGCATTGGAAGTATGTGATGTGTCTGTGAATGCTGTTTTCAGTGAGAGGAAGGAAGTGGAGACGAGCTGTAGAACCCCTCCCTCCCACCCCCACCCCCCGAAAAAAAATTGACGTGCAGTGTTTTAGGCAAAGTGGAAGTCTTTTTGAAAAGTGCCATAAACTTCAAGGTTCATAGATTTTTCTTAAAAATGAGAGTGCTCTACTATAGATAAGGTAATGCTATATGCAGTTGAAATTTAGGGTGGATCTGAATTGAGCAGAAAAATAGACCAGAGCTATAGAACGTTCTGTAAAGAGCTATTGGGGTTACCAAGATCAGCACCAGGGGAAGTAGCAATTAGGAAGAACAAGAAGAAAGGGAGTGATACTGGAAAGGATATTAAAATTTTGGTTTAGATACCTGAAAAAAGATGAAGGGGAAATTTTAAAGATATGTATGGAACAACAAAAGAGTAAGAAAATTAAAAATTGCTGATGGACAGGGGTAGAAAGGAATGGGAGATATTTGGACAGCAGGAGAAAGAAATAGCAATAACTTCTAGATAACAGTAAGAAAAAGAGTCATGGATATAGAAAGACAAGAGGTTTGGGGAAGCTTAGAGAATAAAAAATCACTAGGATTCTATAGATTAGTAAAAAGGAAATTGGGAAGAGAAAGATATCTGGACTATTGTAATAGAGCTGAAAAAGAAGCATTTGCATGGATGAGAATAGGATCAATGTATCTGAGAGGGCTGAAAGGCAGATAAAGCAGAATTTGTGAACTATGCGGAGGTAGTGAAAGTGCAGAGCATTATATGACAGAATGCAAAGAATTAGCGGAATGGGGACAAAAAGTATGGGAGGAAAAATGGGAAAAAATGGATGGAAAAGTAGTAGCAATTAAAATGTTAACAAGAAAAGAAAATTAAGAATATGGGGGAGTTCTTAAAGAAAGTAAAGGAGAAATGGATTAGAAAAGTAAGAGAGACAAGAAAGGTAGAAGGTCAAACGGAGGAGGGAGAGGATGGATCATAGGTGATTAAGGGTAGCAAGGGCTGCTTAGCTGAGCCATAAGGCCAGGGTGCCAGGCAGAATGAGCAGTATAGGTAGAACATAGCTGGCAAGAAAATGTTTACATAGATTAAGTCAGTTTACAAGTGGAATATTGTAAAAAGGATTGTGTATAAAAAAATGTACAAATAAAGTTTATTCATTCATTGATAAGGTGGTTTCTACAGTCAAATACATTTCTTCATTCATTCTTGACTTAGTAGATTGGTACGTTTAGTTTATGCATTTCTTTAACACATTGTAGTGGAAGATAGCACATGGTTAATATAAACTTGGGAGGTAATGATGGCAGTTTCTTGGGCTCTTTAAAGTAAACAGCTGGGGTAAAGAGAGGAAGCTCCTCCATGTGTTCAAGTGCACAGTGATACTGCATTGTTTATGTGGAGACGTATTCTTGGGCTGGAAAGACTATAAGACTCAAGGGAATATTTGGGAGACTATGAGGATGATTGTATTGTTTCAGAACAAACACAGAGAGACCCTGGCACTTCTCCATCAGCTGCAGACAGGGGTCGTCAACATGAATGACACAGATGATGGCAAGTATCTCTTTTCCTTTATTTGCAACCTGCATGGGTGCCCTCCTCCATCTGTATTCTTTAGGAAATCATTGTACAAGATGTTTTATGATGAATCTTCTCATTTACCCGAGTAATGACCTAATAACAGGTAAAAAAAATCCTCCAATGTTCACATAAATGGATATGAAAATTTGTATTTCTAATTTAACCTACCCTGATAGTTTTTCAAATTCCAGAGAGTAGAATATATGCTGGTAATAAGCAACTTACAGAGGAAATGCAGTAAAACCTTCTTACATAAAAGTTATTAAAAGATTTTGACCTCACATATTGTACCATAATAAGGAAAAACCAATTATATTGCTTGTAATTAAATACCCAAGGCTTTTATCTTATTTTTACACAGATTCTCTGTGGAGTAACAGCAACTATTTCCTATTCCATGGCTTTTTACTTTCTCTATTACGTATAGTAAGTAGGAGAAGTATTGTATTCCACCCAAAAATTCGATACCGAGATTTCACCGGAAATATATGTTTTGAGACCCCCTGAACCCGTGTGTGTGTGTGTGTGTGTGCGCGCGCGCGCGCGCCTTACATGGGACATTTTTCGAAAATTTTAATTTTCTCAAAAATGGCTCTAATGATTTTGATTAAAATATCATATGTTTAAGATACTTTCATGACAAATAAAATGTAAATCTTGAATTTTCTGGGAATGTCTCCAAAAGTAGTCTTCATTGTGAACGACTTTTGCATAACCGGTAAACCATAAGAGATAGACAAAAAATGTAGATCGTGTTAAAATACACAATTTATGTCATATACATTTTTTGTTGTTGAGTGAACCGTTTTCGAGATATTGCTTGTTATTCCCTTACATTTTTCAATACTTATTTTCTCAACTGGGAATTCATTATTCATTTTTTTGTCTTGGATATGCAAAGAGTATTAATCTGTGGCAAAGAGAATGGTGCTGCACCTAGCAACCAGCTATTAAGATATATGTCGATGCTTAAAGGCTACTGTATTTCTATATTGCCCTTGCAATTATAAAACAAGGGGAACATAGTACGCCTTAAGCGATAGTCAAATATTTTTAGAACTGGTCGCTATGTGTAAAATGTAATCCTCTTTGCATGTCAAAAGATCGTTTCTGCAAATGTTTATCTCGATTAATATGAAATAGATAGAGAATAAGAGTTTGTAAAAATAGTTTGTACAAGAGTAGAGAAAGTCATGTGAGTGTAACACATCAGATTTTTTAACTAAGGGTCAAAGCAGCCTTCACATGTAAGATTTTTTATAACACCAAAATCGTTGTGTTCCGATATCCAGGCTTTGTAAATCATTTTTAGTCAGTTAAGAATTGAATTAAAGAGCTGTCTTACAGCCTGTGTGTCTCGAAAAGAATGCCGCTTTTTAATGGTGAAAGAATTATTAAAATCAATTGAGCAGTTTCTGAGATTACTCTGTACACAGACATGCAAATTTTCTCACTTTGTTATTACAGTATAACAATTTAGTAAAAATCCCTCGGTCTACGAAATGCTCGAGTTTTCAGGAGGGATAAATCGCCCCCCACCCCTCTACTTGTCTTTTGGCTTTGGCTACTACTGGCAATGAGATGTCTTAAAGAGGAAGTGGGCTGATACGCAGGAAACAAGTGTCACGTCACTGTTGTGAACACAGCTATGGTATAGTGCAGAAAAATTTAATAGTATCTTATTTACATCGTTATAACTCAAAAACTAAAATCCTTATTCCAGTTCTGTAAGAGGTATGTTAAAGAGCGCAATTTCGAGATGGTATGTGTGATTGGTCTTCTCCCTGTAAAAAACAAATTATAGCCGTTAGTTTTCTTTGTAAAACTTCAATTGAAATAATTTGTATTATGAAAATAAATCAGCGAGGAATTGTTTCCCTTGAAGAGATAGATGGGGGAGTGAAAGCTATGAAATACCCTAAAAAGTGTGAATTAACTTTTGGAAGATATCCCATGATAACACCGCATGTATGTGAAATGCTATCGCTAGTTATATGCAAACATTTGTTTTCACACCCACTGCATGTGGCCTGTCAGAGCAATTTGTTGCAATGCTCTTGTGTCTTTAGTCCTGCCTCTACAGTTGGATAGTTACAACATTGGTGTGATAAACGATTTTGTGAGAATAAAATAAAACAAAACAAAACACGGGCTAGGCAAAATTATGGTCTGCAGTGCATAAGCAGCGATTCAGAGACAGTGTAGGAGAGGCATGCCCACCCAAGGCAGTTAGAAAGGGGATTACATGACCAGGTGTATTACCCCTCCCAAGGATTTTTTCTAAGTTGCTGAGCTATAGTATAGATGTATGTGAAGCTTGAGTTAGAAATTGGCAAACATTATATATAGAATACTTGTATATTTGTGGAGGTGATTGTAACGTCACTTAAACTTTAATTTATGAGGGACTAGTTTCAGGAGTCATTGCTTCCATTTTCAACCTCGGGGGTCCAATTGCCATTGTTGGTTATAGTTGTCTGCTGGTTTCTCACTGGTGGTGGATTGATAAACTTCTTCTTCTAAGAAGTCAACTGGTGAGATTATAAGATGGTCTAGGGCTGGCCCCGTAACTCAGTGGTTAGAGCACCTGCCTGCAGTGTGAGGGGTCCCCAGTTCGATTCCAGCTGGGGGTGGGAATTTTTCTCTAGCCAAAATTATTCCCTATCCTCCCCAGAGGTATGAACAAGAGTGGAATATGTGTGATTTAATGATAAAAACCAAAGTGCAAGAAACCCAATGAATACAAGTTAACATCATTGCATTAGGCAATGAGTTCCAAAGGAGAAGGCTGCCGATAAGACCAGTGTAGTTAAACGCAGGGTATAAATGGGACTTTAAAAAAAAGATGGTCTTTATGCTTACATATTAAATTGTTTTCCCATGTTGTAAGTTTGTTCGGCTTGTTATACTTTTTAGTAATTTCGGATTTGTGTTCAGTTAAGTTTTCATTCCAAAAGTGAGGTGCTGCTGACTTGTCTTCTTGTTTTAACTTAATATTTCTGAAGTGTTCTGTAGTTCTGGGTTTTAGACTTCTTTTGGTTTTTTTTTCCTATGTAAAATTTACAGTCCATACAGTTGATTTTATATGTTCCTAAAATATTGTCCATTGGAATCTAATCTTTTGTCTTTGAATTTAGTTATCGCCCAGATATTTTACCTCTGTTGTTCCCTCCAGAGATTTGTTTGTTATTTTACATAGCCGCATTCTCTTGCTTTGGCGGGATGAGTGGACGGCCCTCCGGGGGAACAAGTTGCGGGAGGTTAAACCTCTTCCGTTAGTCTGGAGTACCTCTTCTCGTTCTTCACGTGGAAGAGGTACTTTTAGCTCGTTTACGAATCGGACATTGCCTTTTTAGTCATAGATACCTGCTCAGTGGTGACCCCGCTCCACTGTGTCAGCAGTGTGATGTGCTCTTAACGGTGCATCACATTTTAACAGAGTGTCAAGTTTTAGCTCCATTGCACGTTCGTGTTGGTCTGCCTGTTGGCCTAGCCAACGTTTTGGCAGACAATGCGCATGCTGTAGAATGTCTTTTATGTTTTATAAGTGACATTGGTTTTAATCGATGCATTTGATGTGCTGAGTGTCTTTTAGCTTTGTGATTTTATATTGTCTGTTTTAATGGGGCTCTTCTCCCCGACGGACATATGTCCCTTGCGTTCTACAGTTTTTGACACGTTGTTTTACCCTTTTATTAACCATGATTTTAGTGTGGTAGTTTTTAGTGTTTTCGACCAAGCAGGTTTGTGTGTGCAATTTTAGTTTTTGGCTTTTAAAGTTTATATTTTATACATTGTAAGGGCGCTGATAACCTTAGATGTTGAGCGCCCTTAAACCCCATCTCATCATCATCATCATTTGAATTTAGCAACAGTACTTATCGCCAAAAGAAAAAATGCAAAAAGATCTTAGAAAACAGTGGCTTCTTGGCTACCACAAACAGATACTCCATAAACGTACTAACTTCAAAAACAAAAGATGAGATTCCACCAGACAATAATATCTCCAGAATTGTCCTGACATGACAGGCACAATGTGAGAAAACATTGTAATATGGAAAGATAAAGACCGTCTTATAAATTTCTAAATGTCACTGGTTGACATACTGGTAAAGAAGTTTATTGTTCCACCACCAAAGAGAAGGCAGATCCCCAAGGAAGCAACATCTCCCAAAAGTAGTCCTTCCTAAATTAAAGTGCAAGTGACATAGTGACCCTACAGATATAAAAGTCACTGTTGCCAAATTCCAGTAAACATTAATTAATTGTAAGATGACTGTTACAGCAAAAGCAAGAGTTCCGAGTTTCCTGTTGGAATCACCGTTTGATACAGGAATGACACTCCGTGTGAAGCGAGCATACTCGTCACTTGATGCCATCAGTATACGAACAGGAGTCTTTCTCAGGCGATATCCTCTCGCCAGGATACTTGTGATGTGGTACATGGTAAGTTATTTTGGCCTGATTTCATCAACAAATGTTAAAAGTACACTACACTCTTGTGTTTCATCAAGTATTTTCTGCAAAATGTTAATATCCTCAAGGAATGTGATCGAGAAGACAGTGTCTGTATCTTATGGCTTCTGAATATACTCTCATGAGAGAGAAAAGATAATAAAATGTAAAAAGACAGACACTCTGTACTGTTTAAACTTCCTGGTTATTTGTTTGCTTTGATTTAATATTGTATTCTTATTACAGGATGTAATCAAATATTTTAAACATATCTTCTTAAGAGTTATGCACAATCACTAAAACAGACCACCTTCAAACGACTCTAAAGGTTATGCTGTCCTGTGTGGAATCAGACTATAACTTTATTTGTGCTTTGAAGGTTAGAATCCCCAATTCCAGGTTCCATAAACAAAGGTACCTAAATTCTGATATAGAAACAGCAGTGTTAAATATAACTTGTGTAGCAGCCAGAAGACTAGGAAAATTAATACTGTGATGCAGTGGTATGGCCAAAGCATATCAGGAGGTCAGCGCCGGGCAGTTGGAGAGATAAACAAGATGTGGGAGCATTCTTGCCCAGTGTAAACACCAGAAGCGCTATCAACTGGAAGTTTCCCTTCCCCCGCATCCAGAACATCCTGGAATGTCCTGTGGAAACTTCCAGTGGCTGTAAAAGCAAGTGTTCTCGCATTTCTGGTGCAACAAAAAATGCTGTTCTGCAGGAGGTAGATGCTTGTGATTGACACTCCAGTGAGTAAATTGTCTGGAAGAAGAGGCTAGTTAGTGTGCATTTCATCAGGCGTCAATGTCGCAAAGAAAAGTGAAGTGAGAAGCAAAGTTGAACTATAAAACTAATGATTAAAATGAAGTGTTTAAAACAGTGGAGCAGGTCAATAAGATGTTAAAATTCTGGTCAGCAGATTAAAAACACTTGTTGCTCCAGTTGCTTAAAATTCTTAAGTAAGTGGAGCAACAAGTGTTTTTAATGTGCTGACCAGTGTTTTAACATCTTAAAGTTGAACTAGATCACATTAGTAAGTGACAATCAGAACTTAGTGATGTGACAGTGAAAACTGGACAAAGTCTCACTGGTGTCAGGAGTGGGATTTAAATGCCTCAATGGAAGAAATATTAAAAACTTATTAAGGAAGTGAACACAATAAATCTGGAATGGATAATATGGGAAGTGAAGTGATGATACTGAATTCCACAATGGAGAAGAGGATACAGATGGAAGCAAAGAGTGTAAAGGAAGAAATGAACAAAATGGAGACAGAAATGAAGTCCGAGATGAGCATCTTCCGAAATATATACATGAAGATTTTCAAGAAAATTCTCCCACCCCAAGCTACCTTTTATATGGAAAATTTGTTATTTTTTGTTTTCTCAAAAGTGTCTCTTTTAATTTTGATTAAAACAACATGTCTTTGAGCTACTTATATGACAAATAAAATGCATATCGTGAATTTTCTGAGAATAACATATGAAGTTGTTTGTATTCTGAGTAACGTTTGTATAATTGGTAAACAATAAAAGATAGACAAAATCTTACTACACAAAACTTGTGGATCTTGTTAAAGCTTACAATTTATGGCAAATAAAATTTTTTGTTGGCATTAACCATTTCAAAGATATTCCTTGTTATTGGTTTGAATTTTCAAATGTTTACACTTTTTTCAACAAATACTATTATTTGGCATGTTATTTACACTCGAACCTTACAGTGGCATTTCTAAAGATGTAATGTAATATTTGTTATGTTGCAGGTACTGCTCCACCTTTGGGTAATGTTGGTACTGTTCTCGTCAACGCCACAACCACAAATGTGACATATCCAGGAAAATGTGCCAAACTTGGTCAGTATGTATTGACGGATGGACCAACTTTTTTCACTTGCTTATAAAGTCTTCTTTCCAATTGCTTTTCTGCATTCTTCTGCTCTTTAGAAGAGAGAAGTAAGTTACTCTTTACATATATCTGTTTCTCTGCTTGTTTTCTCTCTAAAGTGGAACGTTATTAGTAAGTTTTTGTGGGAATTTGGATGTTAGCTGGGAAAATGCAAAATTTGCAATAATATGAATGTAATAATACAACTTACGTTGAGTGTGCATCTTGTTTAGTAGTGATTACATCACCAACTTGGAAATTGCAAGTATTGTTTTACTATGTGCATCACTTTTACCAACCCTTCTACATTCTGTTCAAGTATCTCCTATATATTATTTCACATGATTGCAGATGATTTAGAGCAAATGTTAAGGAAAGTATAAAACGAAATGACACAAATAAGTGTGGGACAAATTTATCAATCCAGCATTCTATGACTCCAAGTAATAAGCCAAATTAAAGTAAATTTTTAAGCCTTCATCTGTGAGGGAGTCACTGCGCTATCTGCTATAAGGTTTATGCTTTTATAGCGCACTAAGGGCTGGTTCATAATAGCCTGAGAATGATAGCTAAACTGGTAATGAGAACAGGAATGCATATTGATGATCATATTGATCACAAAGTGGAACGTCAATTTCATTTGTATTAAACTGAGCAGTGATAATTTTTTTACCTACTTCCAGTTCAGCCAACCAACATCAAAATTCAATAGAGTAAACATTATCTAAATGCAGTTCCATTACATTTCCAGTTTCTCTGGTTGTACCAAGCTTTCATTGCCTTATTTAATAGTGTACATTAAAGTTGTATATTGTTCTTTGTTAATTTCTACCGGTCTTCGTAGATTTTGCCATTGTTTCTGAGGCAATAGCCAGTATTGAGTTGCATATAAACAAACCATAGATGACACTTTCACTAGAAGAAACAGCACACAATGGATCTGAGCTTGGTATACGCATATATGCTACAGGGTGATTTATGAAGAACTGACACATTTATTTCTTTAATTGTTTCAAAACGAGTTATGCTAGCGACAACTTATTATACCTGAAATGCAGAGGAATTTTGGGAGATTATTTACCTCTATAGCAAATGTTGAAAATGACCTCCATCCTGCAACACGTTCCATATTACTGACCACTCGGAGGACTCTGTTGTCAATAGCCTGAATCTCCTGTGTAATGTTGTCCAATATCTGGGGACATGTGGCATAAACCCTCTATTTTAAGTAACCCCATATAAAGAAGTCTGGTGATGTCAAATCTGGAGATCTTGGTGGCCACAGGTTCTTGGACATTATCCGGTCGTCAAAGAAACTTGCAATTAGTGCCATGGATTCATTTTATGTATGGCATGTAGCGCCGTCCTTGACTCAGCTCTATATCATCTAGTTGCTCAGCAAACTCCATGAAAATCTGTTGGTACTTTGCAGTGTTTACATTGTTTTAAAAAAAATTTATCCCACTATTCTCTGTGCGGATATTATGCACCAAACTCCAATTTTAACCGGGTGCATAGGGGCTTCATGAATAACATGTGAATTTTCAGTGGCTCAATAGCGTGAGTTATTTGAATTCACATAGCCGGATAAATGGAACCATGCTTCATCTGTAAACCATGTGATGGACAATATGGCAGGATTTTGCACAACTAACGACAATAATTCAGTCGTCTATCCTTATCTGGTTCCTGTAACTGATGGACAACCGTAGGCCTGCACTTTTCACAGCTCTCTGACACATTGAGTAGCTGTCTCTTGCGACAAACGTTTTAATGATGCTCTTGCATCATCAACAACCACTGTGGGAAGCCTAGATGAACAAGTTTTGCATTTTTCATTCACCAGAGATCCAGTTGTTTCCAACTTGTTTACCACTCCCAGTATTGTGTTTCTTTGGGGAGGATTCCGAACACCGAATTCTCTCTGGTATGCTCTTTGAGTAGCTGTAATTGAATTCGTAATCCAAGGAAGAGTCGTTCATTTAAAGTGTACTCCATTTTCACGTTGACTAGAACAAAATCTCAAAAACAGTTGCCGACAATAAAATTAACAATTACAAATAAAACATAGACATCTGCGCATCTAGTGACGGACAATCAAAACTCCAGAACATTCTGCTTAATTTGGTGCTAAAATTGGGGCATTGAGTGAATTTCAAACAGAATAATTGAAGAAAAAATGTGTCGGTTCTTCATAAATCATCCTGTAGAATATCTTCCAGTTTCATGTTTCCAGCTTGCAACTATAGAGAGCACTAGCAGCTGTTTGTCACAGCCGTCTAAATAATCTCTACAGAGTCTTAATATGCCATGCCAAGGAATGGAAATGAGAAAGTTAAAACTTGGTCAAGTCTTCTTTGCCGTTCCCAGAGCCCAGGAAAGCTTTACATCGACTGTGAACGCTCCCGTTAAAATACATGTATTTCAATTTTGTTGTTTTCGTTCTGGTTGCTATTCTTGGTGATTGTGAACCATCCTTAACTTGCATGCTGTTTCCATAGCATCAAGTCAGTCACGTTAATGACCAGTCACATCTTAGATAGTGATTTCCACCCACCCCCTGGATAAGAATCCTTAAATGATTAATTGTATTCTCATTCATTTGAAGACCGTAACTCTTATGCATTCTATTTTACACATATTGCCATGAAATGTAACCAAGTATGTCATGAATACCTGGACACCAGCTAAGATATCTTCTCAGTGCTTCTTTAAAAGTAAATATAACGCTCTTACAAAACATATATCACACAATGCAGCTGTAAAATATAAAATATTTATGGGTGCATGGGTTCAGTGAGACTTTTTATACTTGGGTTGGACCGACAGAGGACCCAGATTGGAATCTTGGTTGTGTGCATGTGAACGTTCATGATGGTGCCCCAGTTTGATTATATTTGTAGCATGTAGATTTTGTTGTATATACTATTTCACTCAGGGCCTGTTTCACCAATGTTAAAAATACTGTAACATCTTGTTTACTAACATAGTGTTAAAACTCTTGAATGAAGGTTTTACAGCAATTTGCTAACTAACATCATGTTAACATCAAACAACTGTGAACAATAGGTTTGAAAAAAATCCATGATAAATGCACTGGGGACTTTGCATGTGTTTTCAAAAAATTCAAAGTATAGGTTTGATTGGTTATGCAAATATGTTGTGTTATTTTATTCAAAATCATTGGAGCCATTTTTAACATGGCAATAAAAACTTTTTTAGCATCAAGGATAGTTTGGAATGGTTATTTTGTTGGCAAATCATTACGTCACTTCCTTGGAAGAAGTTTGGTATTTATCTAATTTATTGTGTTTACAAACAAACTCATGCATACAGCAGAGGTGGGTAATCATATAAGGACCATTGTTGGGTGAGTAGCAAGTATCCTCCAGGTTGCTACAACCATATTCCTCAATGTGCGGAGTTGGACCAGTCCTGCACACATTCCATCCTCCTGGACCAAGGTAGAACAGAAAACAAAGTGAATATCCATAAGCCTCATGTCACATATTAATTTACCACTACTTAATGATAGCTGGAAGAAGTACGTATTCCATCCAAAAATTTGATGAGGCATGTTTTTTAAGTAAGTACTGCGGCTGCTATTCCACACATATGCACTGAGTACCTCCATTTGTTGGCTAGCCGCAGATGCCATTACAGAAATATCCTACCATGCTTATGTCTGTATGTTAAAATGCCTCAAGTCAATTGAAAATCCTGCTGACTGTGAAATACGCTCTGTCATTTGCTTTCTTAATGTAAAAGATGTGAAAATGGCTGAAATTTTATTGCCAGATCACTGAAGTGTATAGAGAAAACGTTAAGAGCAAAGGAATGGTAAGAAACTGGTTTAAAACCTTTAAAGGTGGCCGCACGAATGTGCATTATGAACAAAGTGGGTGACCTGTGATTACTGAAAATCTGGTGCAGAAACTTCATGGAAAAGTTTGGGAAAACATACACTTTACAATTTCATCTTTATCTCGTTAGTTTCCTCAAGTTTTAAGAGATGTTCTTTTGGAATTGTGACGGAACACTCAAAACTCCTGTGTTGCAGTGGTTATCAAATCAGGCGGCGGATTTCTATGAGGGTGGAATTCAAAAGCTGTCTTAATATTGGTGGAAATTATATTGAAAAGTAGATTAAAGTACAGGCTGTCATGTAAAAATAAAATTGATAAAAGAGTACGCTTGTGTGTTTTTAATTTTAAAACGGTACTTAAAAAGCACACCTTGTGTATAGAAATTTCACATATAGCGTGTGCGTGACTGGGCATGCACGTACATCCTTTGCTAAAAAAATTCTTATTTTTTATTTACTTTAAAATGCCTATTAACAATTTTTATTCAAATATCACAGAAGATACTTGCATGACAAATGCAATGTGCATCTTGAATTTTCTCTGAATAGCCTGTGAAATCCTCTTCATGTTAGACTTTTCTATAATTGCTTATAACTGGGAAACCGTAAGATACAGATAAAAGCTTAATACACAGACAATCTACACCTGAATAACCATTTGGCTCATTAACCATATTATCTCTTCTGAAATAAAAATTCTCTGCACGCACAATATTTAACTTGTTTTATAAATGAATACAGCAACAACGTAGATGTTACATAGTTGAATCATGTTGTACATCAACAGTTGGCTTCAGTTTTCTGAACATCTTCAAGCCAAGTCTATCTTACATTGTGAGCACAACAACGTCACGAATTGAATACAGAATGAACGTGTATTCTAGTCAAATAGTTGTTCAGCAGTGTATTACTTAAGTTTTAGTTTCAAATCACAAAATGTCATGTAATCAGACAATAGTAGTGATCATAATGTACTGTTGTTGCCTAGCGATGTACCTACAAAATTGAAGATCAATGGATGCGACTAAGTTCGTGTACTTATGGTGATTTTACAGCACAAAAGTCTGTTACCTGCCCTGCAGACAGCAATCACCTGTATTGCCATTTTTTTAAATAAACAAGAAATATAACATAGGACTTGAGTGTTTAGTGAGTTTTTTGTATAACTGCTTATTAAACCTTCTCTTTATGTTAAGTAAGGTGGAATATCCATAATTTTTAGTTAACCGTCAACCCCACCCTGTTCATTATAATGGAGAATCTGGATTCTGCTGTAGATCTCAAAACACACTCTATGGTAGAATTTAAACAACATGAGACTTGTGACATTTCTTGGAGGGGTATGTTTCCTCTGCTGTTGCTGTAGCCAGTAAGATGTCACCACGCACCTTTCCCTTGACTTTCAAACTGAACTTGAGGGGTAACATGTTGTCATGTTACACTACATTGTAGCATGTGCTTTACTACTGCTTACTAACGTTCATTTGCATTCCCTTTATTTTCATTACCTCTTTACTGTTTATTGCAGTGGTCGTGTGTTTGGAGAGAATAGCAGTGTGTAACTGTTATTAATAGCTCTTTTCAATTCAATTCATTTTCATCCATAGCAACATGTACATGTTGTTGGAATACGTCAAAATATTATTACATGTATATACAATTATTTATAATCATAGTTCATCCAGCCTATACATACACTTTTGTATTAGAAAATTCTTTAATTCACTTTTAAATAGTTTGCCTTTGGTTGTCTTTAGAGTATATGGTGGTTTATTAAACAATATTTTGCCCATTATTAAGGGATCTTTATCTGTTATCTTTTTATTTACATTTATTCTGTGGTAATTATTTTGTGTCCTTGTTTCATACTTATGATAGTTCTTATTGAAGTTATCAGCTCCGTCATCATTGGTTACAAATATAATTACTTTATAGAGATACTACAGTTAATATTTTGTTTTCTATACAGGAGAAGTACTTTTTCTATAAAGTACAATAAGATAGTGCCGTGTAAAAGTCAGGTGTTGCAATAATTGTAATATTGTTTTAAAATATTACAACCACCACGCAAACGAGGAAGATCTGCAATATAATACCTTACAACACATACAAGATTACATGGCTAAAACAATAAAAAGTTCATCTCCAAAATGGAGCAACTAACAATGGAAGCACTAAAGCAAGTGATGTCAGACAGTTGGGCGGTTGTGGTATCATATAGCAAGAAACTTGTCGAAGAACAATGGGAAAAAGAAGGAATTTTAAAGGAGTGCGCAGATAAAATGATCTACATCAGCAGTTTGTGTTCTTCCTCTTCTGCTGAAACCGAGTTGTCTCGTGGAGTTGCCTTGTCGTCACCGCGAACATGAACAGCTTAATTATTGTAGTAGTAAGTCACTGAACTGGAAAGTAATTTGAGCGAAATTGATCCCGATTACAAATAATGAAAGTCAGTTATTTTCTACATATTTCGCACACTGCACATCTGTAGATGCTTGCTACATAAATTAGACGTGACAGAGCCACCAAATGTGTTGTAAACATAAAGCAAAATGTTGGGAATAAAATAAAGATATCACAGTCTTAAGTTTCTTTATGCGCTGAACAAACTGCAGTTTAGCATCAGACTTATTAAATAGTAAATCCCTGTGAGGTGTTTTCTATGCGGCATGCTGCTAAACAGCTGATAGATGCTCTAATAGAGCGTGGCAACGCAGCTTTCCCACTTCTCCACTGTCAGGAATTACATGTTGTTTAAATGGTACTGCATGTGAAATAAAGTTTTAGTTGTATTAACCATTTCCAAGGCATTTTTGCTCTTGGTTTGAATTTATAGTATTTCATTATACATTGGACTGCTGTCACCATTCTTTTGCATCTCATGATATACAAAGACACTGGAATTTCAAAGCCAGTGTATAGCCACCTAGGTTTTAAAGATTTGACTGTCACTTTCATCTCCTATATCACCCTTGTACCTACAATGAAATTTATAATGAAACTATTTTTACTTTTTCTACTATGTATAGTAAGTAGGGGAAGTATTGCATTCCACCCAAAAGTTCGATATCAAGATTTCACTGGAAATACATGTTTTGAAGCCCCCTGAATCCAAAACATTTTTAGAAAAAGGTGTGTGCGTGCGTGCGAGAGAGAGAGAGAGAAAACAGCATAACTCAAAAACGAAAAGTCAGATAAATGCCAAACTTGGAATTTGGGTTCAGTATTTTTCAAAGATACGACACAAAGATTTTCAAGACAATTTCTCCACCCCAGACTACTCTTTACATGGAACATTTTTTTGAAAATTTTTATTTTCTCAAAAATGGCTATAACAATTTTGATTAAAATATCACATGTTTAGACACTTTCATGGCAAATGAAATGTATATCATGAATTTTCTGGGAATGTCCCCAAAAGTCCTCTTCTTTCTGGATGATTCTGCATAATTGAAGAAATAGACAAATGTAAGAGATAGACAAGCTTTTACTACACAAAAAAATGCAGATCTTGTTAAAAAGCACAATTTATGTCATACATTTTTTACTTTCTCTACTACATATAGTAAGTAGGGGAAGTATTGTATTCCACCCAAAAATTCGATACCGATTTCACCAGAAATACATGTTTTGAGACCCCCTGAATCCAAAAAAAAGCATTTTTGGAAACATGTCCGTGTGTGTGTGCGTGCGTGCGTGTGAGAGAGAGAGAGAGAGAGAGAGAGAGAGAGAGAGAGAGAGAACAGCATAACTCGGAAACGAAGTCGGATAAACACCAATCTTGGTATTTAGGTTCAGTACCTTCCAGAGATGCGACACGAAGGTTTTCAAGAAAATCCCCCCACCCCAGATTACCCTTTACATGGAACATTTTTCGAAAATTTTAATTTTCTCAAAAATGGCTCTAATGATTTTGATTAAAATATCATATGTTTAAGATATTTTCATGACAAATGAAATGTATATCCCAAATTTTCTGGGAATGTCTCCAAAATTATTCTTCATTGTGAACGACTTTTGCATAACTGGTAAACCATAAGAGATAGACAAAATTTTACTACACAAAACATGTAGATCATGTTAAAATACACAATTTATGTCATATACATTTTTTTTTTTTTTGTTGAGTGAACCATTTTCGAGATATTGCTTGTTATTCCCTTAAATTTTCCAATACTTCTACTTTTTCTCAAATTCGTTATTCATTTTTTTTTGTCCTGGTAATGCAAAGAGAATGGAATAATCCACATAGCAACCAGCTCTTAAAAGATTTGACTATCGTTTAAAACCTACCAATTCCCCTTGCACCTACAAGAAAATTAGCAATAAGATAGTTTCTGCAAATGTTTGTCTCGATTAACATGAAGTAGATGGAGTATAAGTGTTTGTAGAAGAGTAGAGAAAGTCTTGTGAGTGTAACACATCAGATTCTTTCTATAAATATCTCAATATGAAGTAGATAGAATAATAAAGTTGTATAGGAATACCAATAATACAGGGAAAAGCCCAGTGAAGTAGTGTAATTGCAAGAATTATTTTCGTTCTGACACACGCACTCCAATAATTTCACTAATGTTGAGATTTACGTTGAACGTATTTCAGAGACATCTTGTCTACATCGGCAGTTAAGCCACTAATGGATTCTTTGGCTTCCCTGTAGGTGTCTTGTAACAAATGATCAGTCCAATTACTATCAAACAGCTTTATTCGTCGCTTAGACACTCAGCGTAGCCCAACTTCTTCGCTACATTCAATAGTCTCTCTGACAGAACTCAACAATAGCAGCCCCTCAACAAAGCAGGATATTGTCTATGGGGCAGTTACTCAAACCTGCTGCCAAGGAAATTTCCAGAAAGGCAGGGACCGCACATAAAGGGTTTGTTGCAGGGGCCATTTGCTATAAAGGCCAGCCGTAGACACACACATGCACACCCCACCCCCACACACAATCTAGGTGGCCGGCATGCAGGCAACTCTTAGCTGACAATGGAGACAAGGTGTCTACGAGATAATTTTCCAAATTAGAAAACTATTGGAGTGTGTGTGCCACAAAGAAAATAATTCTTGCAACTGTATAAGAATAGTTACAGAAAAGAGATAAAAGTGAGTAGAGAAAGCCACCTGAATGTAACACATCAGATTTTTTTCAGTTGATGTTCTGAAGTGAAAGTTTATTTACTTGCATGTGTGTGTGTGTTTCAGTTTTACGTACGTGAGTTTGGAGCAGGCAGCGAAGTTTGACTTGTATCATCGTGAACTACTTAAATTATGATGCACCAATGGAGCACTAGCAAACTGACAGTGTGTTCTGTTTAACAAATCATTATGAACAGAATTGTTACATCTTTGTGACAAATTGTAACTTTCTGTAATTAAAATTTATAATAACTGAAAACAAAACACAACCTTCAAGGAAAAAATTAGCTCATAGTTAATTCCAGCCATGTATTAATTTCAGCTTTTCCATAAAATCGCATCTCAGCAGAACTTTTTGTGTAATCAGTAGCAGAGGAGAAGGGGTTACTTTTTAAGTATTAAATATGTAAAATATTGAAATATATATTTTTAATGAATATTAAGTTTTTGTTTTTAGGCCCTCCTTTAAAAGGGCATTCACAATGAGAAGTCTACAAGACTTACTGCGTTCGTCAGCCATTTAAAGCACTCCTGACTACAGTACATTAGCCAATATTGCATTAAATCCCAGCTGGTAATTTAATTGCATACAAGTTGGTTAAAATGGAAATTAATCAATTATTTTTGAAGATATTTGAATGAAAAAAAAACAACCAAAGAAAGAGAACACCAGATACTGCAAAACACACTTTATTTATCCACTAGGCACTCAGCGCAGCACAAATGTTATACTTGAGTCATGTTTGGTACACATTCAGAACAGAAACAACTGATCTGTTGAATTAGAACTGAACTGCACTGGTTACTTTTCACTTCGTAATTCTTAACTCATGGGCAAGTGCAGTCCCCTTATATAAGGCCTTGTATAAAAGCAGAATGTTCTAGAAGGGGAGGCTAATAGAACATGCCAAAAGGAACAGGTAAGTGGAACACAATGGCTATTGTTCTGACAGCCAGTCAAAGGCTACACCCAGGTGTGGGCCAAGAGGCACTTGCCAATGGCCTGCAGATAGCTTCGCATGTTCGGGGTCACAATATTTACTGAAATTGTAACCAATAAGGATAAACCTATTATAGATAAACATCGATTATGGCTTATTTTAAATTCCAAAAAGAAACTTTATTTAGTTTTTTTTTTTAAACTTGGGTAGCTAATTCTGGCTTAATATGCAGAAGAGTTTGTTTGATACTTCACTTCTGCTATGATTGTACTTTGTATAAGCTAGCTGAAGACGCAAGTCAACAGCTAGAGTCTTAATGGCCAGAACAGAGTACCAAGAATTTCCTGATGTATTATTCTTCCTTGTTTATACCTTCCTGTATTAACTTCTGTGAATTATGAAGAATGCTGTACTACATAACATTAACACTTAGTAGTTACTCAGGGGTGAGCAACAGTGAAGTTCAATGTTCAAGATAAAGAATTTCACATGCGACTTCCTTTATTTTCAATAATTCTTGTTGCTGTGATACACCTCAAAACAAGGTTACAAACACAATAGGGGATCACACACAACTTGAACTTCTTTTCTAGTGGATTTTCTCTAGCAATATGTTAGAATAAATATTTAGACTTTGATATGATCAGCAGGAGTGAAATTACATGAAACGTGCTAACAGAGCTAAAACTCCTCCACAGCAAACTTCAGTTGTTATACAAGGGGTATAACAAATGATATTGTTCACAAGTTGACTGCAAAACAATGTTTAGTTTAAATTAACATAGCTATCATCCATGTACAGAACAATTCTGTCCATAACAGCAAAGGGCTTAAATAGTTATTTTTCTTTAACCATTCCAAAATATTAGTTAAGGAAGTCCACTAGTACTTGCACATAATTATAAGAGTAAGATAATATGGTCCAGCATTGTTCGACTGACTTGGGTTCATTTATATCAAGTCATGATTCTTTGGTCTGATCACAAGAGTATCAGAAGACGATGCTCCCCTCCCTTCTTCTCTCCCTTCTGCCATGCAACCCTGGCGGAGGGAGACAAATTTTTTTCAGGCCTAAAAATCCTTAACTTTAGAAAGGAAGTAAAGCCGGTGGTCCCGTGTTATAGATTTACGGTATGTAAAAGAACTTCAAGCCTGATAAAGAGGCCTCTGAGCAAAATTACCAGTCTTTCATGCCCTATATAGAATGGGACACTAAGGACCACAGCAGTTAAAGAGCATCCATAAATAAATAAAAAAACAATTTTTCTGCCATGCACATATGTTAAGTGTAAATAGTACACTTGTTAAAGGAATTCACATCCATTATCATCATAGTAACATTTTGTATCAGTTTTCATGAATCTAATGATTATACCATTTTGTGAGCCGACCATGATTGCATGTATGTGTGAATCGCTTGCACTGCAGTCACCTTGGTATCTTCTGCTCAAGGCTATGCTTTATTGGCTGTGAATGTCAGTCGTTATCTTTTGTTTTAGCTGTAAAGACTAGAGTTTGTTTATTGTGCATATCAAAAGTGACAGCTTATTACTGAGTATTCCTCTTATTGTGCTGTTCTTGTCTTGTCATTGCATACACAAAGAATTTTTATGTACAGTACATATGCAAAAACTGTATCTTGACAATTTTAGGAGAGATTTCCTAGTTCCAAATAGGTATACTGTTAGATGTCTGGTTAAAAAGTTTAGGACAACGGGATCACTAAATGTTAAATCTAAGATGCAAAAACATGTTCTAACAGGAAAAAATTGGTGCATTATTTGAATGCTCTCCATAGAAGTGTTGCACAGGAAGTGATTGTTTCAAGTACCTTTGTTCATAAAGCTGCTAAACTTAATCTCTATAGAGTGACTATCGTTCATGAATTACAACAAGAAATGTGTTCACGCAGGAGACACCACTTATAACAAGGTTACTAGTTATCATGATGAGTAGTATGCAATGCGGGAGTTTTAGAATGGAACCCCCCCCCCCCCCAGTGTAGTAGACAGCATGCAGAGTGCACATACATGTGATCTGGGCCGGGCCATAAAATGACCACTTTGTATGTTCCAAAACAGCATCTTGGGTAATTGCCTTTTGCATCTGTATCACACGAGCTTAACAGCATAATTAAATCTGATTGGATGGAAGACTTCTAGCTCATCTTCTCTCTATTGGAACTTGGAAGCAGGGACAGTTGCAAGGTCTCGCATTATATTCAAACTTGCAATTGTTGGAAGTGGTGATAAATACAGTTGAATGATTACTTTTGTACAAAGTTACTCTACTGTATAACTGGACCTGTATTTTATAAATAATGCTTTTTCTGAAAATGAACAAGGAGTAGGAAAACTCATTTACACTCTTCACTTAAGTAAAATTATCTGGACATGTTTCGAAAGTCCCTTGCTGACGATAAGAGCAAGGGACTCTTGAAACATGTCCAAGTAATTCTACTTAAGTGAAGAGTGTAAATGAGTTTTCCTACTCCTTGTTCATTTTCATTTGAAATACTTCACTATCAGCGCTTCTACATTATTACTTATAATGTTTTTTCTATCTCTGAAGTAGAAAAATAAGCCTTTTACTTTCAAATAGTGCTTACCTATAGTAAGTTTCACTAAAAATCATATTTTGAGCTCACCCTGAATCCTAAAGAGAATATTTAGACAAAAAAATAAGAGGTTTGTGGGTATTCGTGTATGCAAGTAGAGTCTTCCTCCATGGTGGTGTGGTTACCATGCTAGCCTCTAGTTCCCGAGGTCACGGGTGGAGGGTGATGGATTTTTTCGGGCATAAAAATCCTTAGCATCGCTTCCTTTGGAAGGGAAGTAAAACCAGTAGTCCCGTGTCGTAGATTTACAGCACGTAAAAGAACCTCAAGCTGATAAAGAGGCTTCCAAGCAAAATTACCGGTCTTTCACGCCCAAAGCAGAATGTGACGCTAAGAACTTGGTATTTAAGTGCAGCATTTTCCAAGGATGTTGTGCAAAGATTTTCAAGAAAATCTCATTCCAAACTACCCTTTACATGGGAAAATGTTCATTATTTTTTTGGTTTTCTCAAAAATGGCTCTAATGATTTTGATTAAAATAAGATGTATATCTTGAATTTTCTATGAAGCGCACTTAATTTGGAATAAGATTTATATAATTTTGTACAACTGGTAAACCATAAGAGATACACAAAAACTAACTCCACAATCAATGTAGTCAGATTTCAATGCCATACTGGGATAAACACTACAGACTTTCGGCTTTCCATACAGTTGTTTTAACCAGCTGAGCTACCATGGCAACATTCTTCATTTTTCCTGGTAAACCATAAGGAGATCTCAAATTCATTTAGAGATGACATATCCCACTGGAGACTTACAATTTCGTAAGTGCTTTAACTCCCAGGCTTCATAGTTTAACCTAACATTAGGTCAATTATTATAAATGTAGATCTAATTAAAGTACACAGTTTATATGAAGTATTTTGTGGTGCTAATCATTTCTGAGATATGCTTTGTTATTGGTTGAAATTTTCAAATACTTAGTAGTTTTTGTAAGTGATTAGTCAGTATTCGTTTTTCTTTTTGTGATTATACAAAGAGTATAATTTCAAAGCTGTCATGTAGTGACCAACTTTCTAAACATTTGACTACATTTGACAACTGCACGGAGAGCCAGAGAACCGCATTCAAATCCCAGCTGTGGCATTGAATTTTTCAGTTGACTCTATATTAAAAACTTGCCAAGACAGGCTAAGGTCTGTAAGAAATATAATTAATTTAATTAATTTCAATTAATTATTTATATGTAATAATAATAATAAAGTGAAACCTTAAGAAACCCAGTACTGAAGTACTTGCGATAGCAGGTCGCCACTGAGATTGGTGGTCTGTCTGGGAAACAACTTGAGTCAATTGAGAAATTCTATGTCCCACTGGCATTTTGTCACAGTAGCTTAATAGTTAGAGCAACCACACAGAGTGGGAGAACCGTGTTCAAATCTTGGCTGTATATTAAAAAATTTGACTACATCTTCGGCTTAATGTATCCCCTTGTAGCTGCAGTGAAATATAAAGAGAGAAAACTTGTATTATGTATATATGTGGGTCTGTCTATAGGCTAGTCTCGAAACTCGCTCAACGGATTTTTAATGATTCATTCACCTATAAAACACCTAATTTCTCTTAAGTAATTTGCATTTTCAAACTCGTGCTTAACAAAAGCATTTGTTAACCTTAACTAAATTACCAAAAAACTATCAGCACTCAAAGTATTACTGAAGAAAATATAGTTTCTGCTTACACCATTTTCATTGCACAAACAAACCAGTAACGTACAACTAAGTCATACTCGTTAAAGTTACTAGGTCGTACACAAATTAGATGTTTTATTCACTGTATGCCAGGGACATACAACAGGTTTTCCTGCTTGTTGAGACCCAGTTGCTCTAGAGCCATCTGTTTCAGCTGCTGCTTTGCAACTTTGCCCACTGCAGAGCGTGGATAGTCTTCAACAAAGAGAATGTAACGAGGAATCTTCCAGTCTGCAATCTGTAAACAAACAGTGTTTTAGTACTTGCAGCTTCACAAATATACGTTTTGAAACCCCTGAATTCCAAAAGAAGCATTTTTAGATAAAGATCCATCTATGTGCAGAACTCAAAAATGAAAAGTTGGATAAATATCAAACTTGGATTTTCAAAATCTGGCAACACTGTACAGATGACATTTTTGCAATAGTACTGAAGAAATACATAGATAAAACTGTCAAGTCTACAAGAAAAAAATATCATCTGTTACACTCACATGACTTTCTCTTATTTTTCTATCTACTACATTTTAATCCAAATAAACCTTTGCAGAAATAGCTACATTACACATTTCGTTATAGATACAAAGAGAACAGCGATAGTCAAATGTTTAACAACTGGACGCTATATGCTGGCCTTAAAATTCCATACTGTTTCCATGACATCGCGAGAAACAACTGAATGTTGACACGACTTAATGATAATGGCCAAGAAATGAACAACTCAAACCTTTAATAAAGGATATCTCAGAAATGGCTTATGCCACGTGAAACTTATTTGAAATAATTTGTGTTTTAAAGTGATCTACATTTCTTGTGTAGTGTATTTTCATCTACTGCTCAACATTTATCATTTATACAGAATTATACAAAATTCCTTCCAAATGATGAGAATTTCAAAGATATTCCCAGAAAATTCAAGATACACATTTTATTTGTCATATAAATATGTTTAGTAGGTCGTGTTTTAATCAAAATCATTACAACAATTTTCTAGAAAATAAAAATTTTCGAAAAATGTTCCATATAAAGGGTAATTGGGACTGGGGAGATTTTTTTGAAAATCTTTGTGTCACATTGGAAGATTCTGAACTTAAATACCTTTAAACCAAGTTGGTACTTAATTGAGTTTTTGTTTTTGAGTTATGCTGTTCATAGGCACACACAGACATTTTTCTAAAAATGCTTTTTTTGGATTCAAAGGGTATCAAAACATGCATTTCCAATGAAATCTTGGTATGGAATTTTTGGGTGGAATGCAATACCTTCTCTACCTACCATGTACCTGTTCGAGAAAGTAAAAAGACAAGTATCATTTTTAGACCTAAAAATCGTTATAAAATGTGAACAAAATTGTGAACGAACACAACCATTTTTGACAAGCTCCAACGGATCACATTATACATAGTTTTTAAGGTGTCACCATGCACCTTGCAGCAGACTAACGAGCTTTGTGCTCAGGTGTAAATGAGAGAAGGAATCAGTCAGCCAGCAGTCACTGCATACTTTTAACTGGGCAGTACCTCTCCTAACTCAGGACGCAGTCATCCCTCTCAAGTCTAACTGCGCAAACTGGCTTTCTTCATTTTCTGCTTCCTCCTTCCTGGAGCAAAGGGTGATCAAGGTCAGTGACCTCGTTCTGCATTTTTGAGCTCATCAGGGTAACCCCTAGTGTCTGGAGCCAACTGAGGCAAGGTAGCCTGTTCCCTCTAACCTTCCTGCCCTCAGGGTGAGTACGGGAGTGGCAACCCCGAGGTAACTGAGCCACCCAGTGTCTGGGGATATAACCAGTCCACCCTGTCTCCTGGGGTCAGAAATAAGGAGACCTGGTCCTCCAGGTTGAGGGTTAAGCATGGCGCTCTCAACCCCACTTGTAAAAACCTTGTTAAGAAGGATGGTTTGTTGTTGGCAACTTGGAATGTTCAAACTATGTTATGACCTGTAAAAATGAAAGAAGTGGCAAATAACTCTTAAGGTATTGGCTGGATAGTATTGTTGCAAGAAAAACGGAGTGGAAATGGAAGAATAGATAAACAGGATTACACATTATTGTATTGTGGATCAACTGAGCCTGAACTACACAAGATAGGATTTATTATTGCAAAGGGAATAAAGAAGAGCCTAATAGAGTTGGACCCAGTTAATGAAGGATTGTTTAAAATAGACTTAAGGTCCAAATTTGAAATTTGACAGGGAAGAGTTTTCGTGAGAGTGTGGTGAACGAATTTATGGATACGTTGATGTTCCTGGGTGATTTTGGAGCTGGAGTGGCAGGGAGGCAAGTGTTACATGAACTAGGTGTCGAGGTTGGTGTCTTCCATGGACGGTTTGTGATTGAAATTAATTGGATTATTAAGGAAGGAAGTTTCTCATGTGTTATTATTTTTTACAACTGTGTAGAATTGCATTGTATGTTTACATTTGCTCAGGGTTATTTCTTATTTGTCATATTCTGTGAGATTTCTATTGCTTAATTTTTGCATTTGTTGATTTACTATTTCTATTTTTGTAATCCTGGTGTTTCTCTCTGTGAATGCTCTGACTGTATTGGTTTTGTACCAGAATATGATTATCTATATAACTAGAGCAGCTTCCGTAATCTGAGTTGACTCATACTTGTTTTGTTTTTATTGTATTGATGAACTGACTTGAATAAATTTATAGCCAGAGGGTGGCACTGATTGCCACTGCAGTTTTGCGCCGCTCAAACTGCTATTACTACTACTCTAACCTTCCTGGTAGAACCAGCCAGAATGTCCACGTCCAGCGAAAGGACCACAACAAGCATAAACTTTAGTATCTACTGAAAACCAATGCACACATACAATTACATCAAACCTCTCACAAAGAGGCTCATAACCATACCACTTTCAGCACCTGATTATGAAGCAGGACACAACTGAAATTGCAGAAACAAATGCTTTCAAAAGTCTTTGGTAAACAAGAAAGTAAACATAGTTGAAAGAAAAAATTGTTAAAAGGCACAACCACACTCACTACAACAGAAGAGAAGATGTCCTTAAAAAATCTGATGTGTTACACTCACATGACTTTCTCTACTCTTGTACAAACTATTTTTACAAACTCTTATTCTCCATATGCTTCATGTTAATCGAGATGTTAATCTTAATGCTAATTTTCCTGTAGATGCAAGGGGAATATGGTAGGTTTTAAGCAATAGTCAAATCTTTTAAGCACTGGTTGCTATGTGGCGCATTCCATTCTCTTTGCATGTCCAGCACATAAAAAATGAATAATGAATTTGAGAAAAAGTATAAGTATTGGAAAATTTAAGGGAATAACAAGCAATATCTCAAAAATGGTTCACCCAACAACAAAAATGTATATGACATAAATTGTGTATTTTAATGCGATCTACATTTTTTGTGTAGTAAAATTTTGTCTATCTCTCATGGTTCACCAGTTATGTAAAAGTCATTCACAATGAAGAATACTTTTGGAGACATTCCCAGAAAATTCGAGATATACATTTCATTTGCCATGAAAATATGTTAAACATATAATATTTTAATCAAAATCGTTAGAGCCATTTTTGAGAAAATTAAGATTTTCGAAAAATGTTCCATATAAAGGATAATCTGGGGTGGGGGGATTTTCTTGAAAACCTTCGTGTCGCATCTCTGGAAGATACTGAACCTAAATGCCAAGTTTGGTGTTTATCCGACTGTTCGTTTCTGAGTTATGCTGTTCACAGACACACACACACACACGGACATGTTTCCAAAAATGTTTTTTTTGGATTCAGGGGGTATCAAAACATGTATTTTCGGTGAAATCTCGGTATATAATTTTTGGGTGGAATGCAACACTTCCCCTACTATACCTAGTAGAGAAAATAAAAATGTTCACTTATCACCCACAGACATTCGACAAATTCAAAATGATTTTCAGAGAACACAACACCCAATTGGCCCCAGTTAACAAGCACACCATAAAAAATAACTTGCCTCTACCTTTAAAGACAGCATTACTTCAAATAAAAAAATCTGACATTTACCAAATAGAATGCAATAACTGCAACCAAATTTATATAGGAAAAACAAAGAGGAACTTGGAAACAAGCAGCACTTTAGAAATATCAAACACAAACATCTAGGAAAATCAGCAGTTGCCAGCCATTTTTGGTTGAAACATCATGACACATGTTTGGAATCAAAACACATAACAGAAAAGCAAGAATTCTCAATAAGGGAACAGGTTTTAATCTGGAAAAATAAGAACAGTCATCAATTCCGATATTCTCCCAGAGGAAGCCATTGTACAAGTTCTTAGAATGGCTACCAGAGCAGTCTATAGATGGATCTACTTCACCACCCAAGATCAGTTGTTATGTGCTATTAATCAACTCAGTTTTTACTCTGAATTGTTTTCAACAACACTGTCATCAACTTCCAGTATTTGAACATACCAAACTTGGTATTTAAATTTGGTACCCTCCGTGGATGCAACCGGAAAATATTTTCAAGAAAATTTCCCAATTCTAAACTATAAGGGTGATACTGTAAATGTTTAGAATTTTTCTAAAAACAAAAGAAATTTGTTTATATTTGGCGGCTACTTTGTAATGTTTTGCAAGTTGACTGCTCTAATAGTTTGTTAATTACCATCAATGACTAGAGAACATTTCCAGGCTATGATTTAACACAATTTTAAATCATCATTGACATCTAAACATCAGCCTAGAAATGCATTTGGTAAAGAAGCCCCATCCAAGGCAAGAGTTTATAATTGGTACAGCAAATTTGAAAGAGATCGATTTTTTCTTAGTGATGAATTTCGTGAAGGGCATCCAAGAACTGCTGTTACTGATGAAAATATTGCTGCTGTTTGAACAATGCTTGAACAAGATCAACAGACAGAATTTAATCAGGTGACATTAGGCATTGGTATGAGTCAAATCCAAAAACATTTTACATCAACAGTTAGACATGAGAAAACTTGGATTCAATGAATTCCACATAAACTGACTCCCAATTAAAAACAGCAATGTACAGAAAAACTCTGGGAAAATTCCAAGGCAGCACTTCAAATTTGGTTTGGAATATGGTTACTGGTGACGAATCTTGGATTTATTGTTATGATCCTGAAAAGAAGAGTCAATCGGTTCAATGGGTCTTTTAAACAGGACCTAAGCCTACAAAAGATTTCACAGTGCTGGTGAGAAGATGCTTGCTAGTTTTACTTCTAAAGTGAGTCATATTGTTACTCTAGCATTATAAAATAGTTGAACCATTATTGCCAATTGGTACACAAGCGTTGTATACCGCAAATTTTTTTAAAAAGTTCATGAAAAATGCCCAAAAGTAAAAATAATGTTACATCATCACCTACAGCAAAACTAACAACAGAGATCTGGATGCCCTAAAGGTCAGCACCATACAGTCTTGACCTAGTAACCTCGGGATTTCTTTTTGTTTCCAAAAATAAAATACATGGAGTCATCAGATGAAGCACTGGGACATTATAAAAACCTGCTTTCTGAAGTGCCTCAAGAAGAGAGCCATCATTACTTTAAGGACTGCTTTCATTGTATGCAAAAATGTATTGATGTTAAGGGGGAATAGTTTGAAAAAGAATCAAGTCATTTAAATTTTAGAAAACTAATCTTTGTTTGATTTTCTAAAAATTTTCAGTGTTACCCTTATATCCTTTACTCGAAAATGCCTCTTAATAATTTTTATTAAAATACTATATTATTTAAGATATGTCAAATAAGATGTATATCTTCAATTTGCATTGAAGTCCTCTTCATTCAGAAGGAATTTTATGTAATTTCTTGTAACGGGTAAAGCATAAGTGCTTTGCTATTCAATTACTTCTTATGGTACCATAAAAATAAGTGATAGTAATGTAAATATAAGATATATTTATTGGCTCCATACCTGTCCCTTACAGAAGTCTTTCACGTCTTGTTCAGTAAGAGTAACATTGTTCTTGATACGGAGGCACACACACATTTCTTCACTTACTTTGGGGTCTGGAACACCAAATGCCTGGAACGTTGACATGATACAAAATAAATTATGGAAAAATTACAATTTCAGTAACAAAAACCAATGCCAATGGGTCAAAGACAGGACAAGAACTGGTTTTTATAAGAATTCAAATTATTTATTTATATTGATGCTTCGAATAATCCTCACCATTGTTTACTAGTCACAAACTTCTGTTACTATTTAGCACAAAAAAATAATCCTTTAGCTTCCCTATTTCAATTACATACAATATTAAAAGCAGCAGTATTTTATGTTTCTCTTCTTAAACATATTTGACAAAATTATTAATGTTTGCAGGACGTGAATAATGAGATTGCTAATGATGGTAAATTATAACATATCTTTAAATACCAGCAAGTCCTTTTATATATCTCGTGTGCGTGCGTGCATGAGAGAGAGAGAGATATGCAGATAACAAGTTTCTACATTTTTACAATGTAAACAAACAAATGAAAGTACGTTACCTAGTTTCAGTATCTTGATATGTTATAGCTATTCAATGTTTTCACATAACACTGAGGCAAAGGCGTACTAAAAATATGATCATTACATACATTGAAGTTATGTTTGCTATATAAATACTGGATGATCAGCATAGAGCAGAACAAGTTTCATGGCTCTTAGCTGGCTGGTTGGCGGTGAAGCATGGGGCTTCAATGTGAGTTAACTTGCAAATGTGACATGTGTTTGTTAGTTGATGCAATGCAGTGCATACTAAGTGAACTTGTTCTATTCGGGTATTCTGTTCCCCAAAAAGTATTCAGCCATGATTCATACGTCCATATAGAATCTGCGAATGACATAAGGAGATTAATTCAAAAGTTTCAGGTTTGAACTACGATTCATAGATTAGTAAATAAATTATGTGAAACAGGAAGTCTTCTTGATAAGAGACTTAAGCAAATCTGCATACATAACCCACAGAAGAAACTCTAGATAACATTGGACATGCTCTGGAAAGGTTTCCTAGAAAATCACTTTGAAGCCTTTCCCAGCAAGTGGAAATTTCCTATGACTCTCTTCAAAAGGCTCCACAGTTACTGAAGTTAAAACTCTATAAAATTATTGTAGTGCAAAAACTTAAACGGGGATCCTGCATTAAGGA
Source organism: Deroplatys truncata (assembly GCA_030765065.1). Lineage (NCBI taxonomy): Eukaryota > Metazoa > Arthropoda > Insecta > Mantodea > Mantidae > Deroplatys > Deroplatys truncata. Next base: position 18,004,955 of record CM060975.1, on the reverse strand, counting down.
TGTGATTTTGTGAATGGGTTTTGAATCAGGTACATGACGTCAAATGAACTCTAATCTAATTTTCGTTTCAGACAAATCATGGTTCCATCTAAGTGAATATATTAATACACAAAACAATCGTTATTGGAGTGCTGAAAAGCCGAACCACCTTCACCAGGAACCCCTGCATGAACAAAACACAGGAGAGTGCTGTGCTATTAGCAGTGAGAGAATAATAGGCCCAATTTGTTTTACAGAAACAATAGAAGTATGTGCAAAACATTTTGCAGGATTTGTTGGCAAATTAGCTGAGAGGGAAAGAAATTACGTGACTTCCCACGAGGACTCTGCAATGGCACATACGTACAGTCAACTTCTCCTTAACGGAAGTGTTTGAAGATACAGTTATGACTAACAACATATGGCCCCCACGTTCTCTTGGTTTAACACCCTGCAATTTTTATCTCTCAGGGGGACTAAAAGAGAAGGTTTACACACTTTAGAACAAGTTTAAAATAACATTTGTCAAGAAATTGCTGTTGTTTCTTAGAGGGAACTGCAGCATGTTATGGCGAATTTCCTAAATAAGTGCCAGAAATACCTAAACAATGAAGGGAAGCACTTACTGGCTTGATATATGTGAGTATTTTTATTTTTGTTTCTTTGTTAGAAGTAACTTATGTGACAAACCATAGTATATTCACTGCAGATGTGCTGTCACCTGTTCACATGTATAGCAAGCAGCACCGCTGGCTGGTTAAGAGCTGCGAAACCTGTTCTGCTCTATGCTGATCACCCAGTAAATTTACATTTTACACTTGTCCTAACATGATATGATGGTAAACCATATCCAGGATTTGCAAGCAGTTTTCATATTAAACAGAAACAGATATGTGTTGCTGCTTGCAGATATTATATATTGACATTGGGTTATAAGAGGCAGTTTTTATAAATGACACCTGAGTATGACAGGGGGATGGAGGGGACACTTTGCACCTTGACCCAGCTCAGATCTTTTATGCTTACCACCCCAACAGGAATGGATGAAGTGAAGAAACTGCAGAAGGCTATACAGGCCACAGACAGGCTGGCCGACAGATTCCTAACAATTCCAAGCTTGATGACCTGGTCACAGATGGCTCAAAGAAGACCTGACAGGGTCGAGAAGAACTTTCCAACGAACAAGCATCTATACCAGAGACTTTTCATGTGAAATAGAACGGCAAAATCCTTGCGTTTTTTGTTTCCATTGTAATTTTTCATATTAATAAGCGATTTTTAATATAGAGTCAATTGAAAAATTCAATGCCACAGCCAGGATTTGAACACGGTTCTCCCGCTCTTCTTGCGGTTGTTCTAACCATTGAACTACTGTGACATGCCAATGGGACATAGAATACCCCAATTGACTCAAGTTGTTTTCCAGATAGACCACCAAGGCATCTCACTAGAGATGATAATCTCAATAGTGACCTGCCATCGCAAGTACTTTAACACTGGGTGCTTAATGGGTTTCTTAAAGTTTTCTTTTTAATTGTTTTATATATATATATATATATATAGGGTGAGCCAAAAAACTAGAACCAGCTGCGCTGTGTTTTTCCCGTCCTCGGCACTTGCTGCCGTCTGCCGCTATCATAGAAAGGCACAGATGAAACCGCACAACATTTTTAAAACTACTTTTAAAGGCTTTACTTAACAACTTTATGAAAGGAGAAGCTGAAACTGACCACTGTCGTTATCCATACATTTTTGGCACCTCTTTAGGAAACTATCCATCACTCGCCGTAGTTCAGGTTAGGAAATGCTGGCAATTTCCTGGCGGATATTTGTTTTAATTCTTCCAGGGTGTGTGGGTTTGTCTTGTACACTTTGTTTTAAGTTACCCCAGAGATAGAAGTCGCAGGGAGTTAGGTCAGGGGACTGAGGGGGCCACAAATCTCTACTAATAATTCTGTCCTCAAACACACTTTCATAAAGTTGGTAAGTAAATCCTTTAAAAGTAGTTTTAAAAATGTTGTATGGTTTCATCCACGGCTTTCTATGATAGCGGCAGTCGGCAATGAGCGCTGAGGATGCGGACAGGAAAAACAGTGTGCAGCCGGTTCATAGTGTTTTGGCTCACCCTGTATGTGTATGTATATAATTGAAATTAATTATACTTTTTAGAGACCTAAGCTGGTCTTGGCAAGTTTGTAATATAGAGTGAACTGAAAACTTCTCCTGCTCTGTGCGTGGTTTCTCTAACTATTGAGCTACTATGACAAAATGTCTCTAAAAAGCATAATTAATTTTAATTAATTATATATATAATAATAATTAAAAAGAAAGCCTTAAGAAACCCATAAGCACCCCCCAGTATTAAAGTACTTGCGATGGCAGGTCACTATTGAGATTATCATCTCTAGTGAGATACTTTGGTGGTCTGTCTGAGATACAACTTGAGTCAATTGGGGTTTTCAGTATCCACCAGTGTGTTATCACAGTAGCTCAATGGTTAGAGCAACTGCATGAAGAGCGGGAGAACCTTGTTCGAATCTCAGCTGTGGCATTGAATTTTTCAGTTGACTCTATATTAAAAACTTGCCAAGGGCAGACTAAGGTCTGCAAAAAGTGTAATTAATCTCAATTAATTATATATAAATTAAAAAGAATTAATAAGGGGTGCCAAGGAAAGCATTTTATCAAATATTAGCATCTATAACCCAGTGGTTGTCACCTTATTGAATGATAAATGTATCACATTAATTAATTTTGTTGCATTTTATGTGTACATAGCTCCAGAACCCTATACCTCAGATATTGTACACCACGGACAAAAAAAATGAGTGATATCCAGATTCCAAGTGAGAATCAGAGGGCTTCATTTACCTTCATAACAGCTGTGTTAACAATGCACATGCAGGAACTCTTGAATGTTCTGTGCCTATGAGCACAGTGGTCACCTTATAATGGTGTGTCTCGATAGTGACGCTTATAAGCAGAACACAAGGGCAGAACAATGTTTTATTGGCTGAGAGGTTAAGAAGACACTGCTTTCATCCATAAGTTCCTCGGTTTAAATCTCGCATTAGTTACTGTTATGACTGGATGTACAGAACGTAATATTGCATTTATATAACTCTGGTATTTTAAGTTTTAGGCATATGCAAGCACAAAAATACATAACGCTACTGAAGCACTTGTTTTAAATGAGTAATGATATAAATGCAAATAAACTGTTATCTTCTAAAACTAAAACACATAAAAAATAAACAAAATTAATATTGGGTGTATGAACTCTGAGCATGTGTAACTGCCGCTAATTTTTGGGTTATAGATGAAATTAAATCCCTGTGGTAACATGGATGAGAAGCAACAACCTCCCAAGCTTCTTTTTGTTTTGGGGGGGGGGGGAAGGGTTGTTCTATTTATACCCCGCCAATTTTTGGGTTTTAATGATTAGATCACACACTCATTCATACTTCCAACTTTGGGGAGGACAGGGAATAATCTTGGCTAGAGAAAAATTCCCACCCCCAGCTGGGAATCGAACCTGGGACACTTTACACAGCAGGCAGGTGCTCTACTGACTGAGCTACGGAGCCAGACTCAGTCTTTTTCAATTTGTGCCCAGAAGCCTTCTTTTATCCTTCACGCATCTGCAGGAAAATTCGAGCACAGCTCCCTTTTCAACTCGGCTCACACATTTTCAATAGAGTTCAAAACTGGTGAACAGGGAGACCAGTCTATCACTGATATCCTGGCTCTTGAGAACCAATTTAAAACCTAAATTGAGTTTTATTTATGGACGCTCTTTAGCTACTACGGTCCTTAGTGTCCCATTCTATATTGGGTGTGAAAGACCGATAATTTAGCTCAGAGGTCTCTTTATCAGGCTTGAGGTTCTTTTATGTGCCGTAAATCTATGACATGGGACCACCGGCTTTACTTCCCTTCTGAAGGAACCATGCTAAGGATTTTTACACCCGAAAAAATCCATCGCTCTCTGCCGGGTTTGAACCTGCGACCTCGGGAACTAGAGGCTAGCAATTTGAAACCTTACGACTTGTGCAGACAGGATGATTATCCTATATGAATTCAACAATTGCATCAGGGTATCTCATTCTCACAGAGGGCATCAAAGTATTCTCAAATATTACTGTTTATTGCGCACTGTTCGGTGTACCGTCAAGCTGCCACAACACACCTAGACCGTACCATGATATCCAACAAGATACAAATATGTGACCATAATGAAACTGTGAAGCCACGTATTTTGCATCGTAATAACTATTCTGTTATGAACTTTACCAAATGCTGTGTTTGAAATGCAGTATATTAAAAAAAGTAGTCACTATGTGTTGATTAAACAATGTAAACAGAAGAAAGAAAAAAAAGGGTAAAGTGAACCTGCAGTGTTAAGCACAGAAGCATCCTGACACAGTGCTACAGAGAGGATACATGCCATATAACAACTTGCTACACAACTGTATTGCATGTGGTGTAAACAAGGCACCGTGCCATGTAGGGGTCAGAAAAAATTAGCACTCAAGACAACTCATTTTTTGTCCATGGGTGTACCAATCTCATTTTGTAGATATAAGTCCACATTTCATTATAGCATATACTAATATTTCTTTATAGTATTCACAAAAACCTGTATGTAGCTTTTACTTATTTTAAGTCTCTTTGGAATTTTATAAAACTAAAATATTAGACTGAGAATAATCTATAATGTCATTAAGAGAAGCTGCCAATGTTGGTAAAGTGGTAATGTTAGGGTGTTTGTAGTTATAAAAAAAAGTGAATAAATGCAGCAATGTATGTGGTTGAAGCACTCTGCGATCTGTGAGGAAATACTCAGCTGCATACCGCATAGTAAGCATTCTCATTGTTTAACCATGAACAAGCAGCTTGCTTGACCTTTAGTTCAAAACAAACGTGTGAGAGCAACCGTGAGTGTATAAAGTAATTTGCTTCTTTAATTATTTTAGATGAATCCTTATAAGACACCATTACAGTAAAATATATGTTTGGTTGTGTTTAAATTACGGGATTTTACCATATGCAATACAATTATTTTTCTTAATCATTAACACCTACACTTGAAAAAATAGACATTTCTTCACTCCAATAAAAAAACAAGGAGCATGTTTACTTATTGGTATGAAATTAAAGTTTAGGGAATCAAAATAAAGCTTGATTTAAATGATTAGATTTAAAGGTTTCAGAGTTATAACAGCTTGAATTTGGGAATTTTAGGAAGATATGATAAATTTGAACAATTTTAATTACAAAACTATGATGTTCTGAATTTTAAGAGTTTGCATAAAGCATTGTATTGGGCTTGTCTACAAATACATTTAAAAAATGCAAGGTTGATTTTCCATCTACTTCAGATGATTTGAAATGGAATGTCCTACGTCTGACTGACACTGCCTAGCCTATAAGCATACCTAAAAGATGAAAGAGGAAGTGAAATGATAGGAAACGAGGGAAAGGAAATTCATGGTAGAAGAGAAACCACTCCAGCATTTGCCTTGCCAACTAGGGAAAACCATGAAAAACCCATGGTTAGAGTGGCTGGCTCCAGGAATCGAACCCAGGAGCTCCCAGATGTAAGGTTCACATGTTACAGCAGAGCTATTTCGTGATTAAATGGTATATAATAAGATTTAAAATTTATGGTGCAAAATTAATGGTTTGTTTTGTAAATAATCTGAAACTGTAATTCCTGCCTCATATTGCAGGGACATGCTGAGCACAAACCCAACCACTCAAATTTCAGTACTCAAAAACGACCATTTTAATTTCTGAAAACACAAGTTCCTTGTAAGTTAACACATTACCTGTACGTCCAGGATATCTGGATGACTCTGCAGGAACTGTTCAATCTCCAGAGGGAACAAGTTGACATTTTCTCGTATGATCATTTCCTTGAGACGTCCCACCACACTCCCGTACCCATCTTCTGTCAGTATAAACTGATCCCTGTAAAAGTTACACTGTCAGAGTGATACTCGTAATGTGTAGTAATAATAATAATACTGATAGAAGTAAGGTAGTTTACCCTGTTTTTAGCCAGCCGTCTTCCTGTTTCACTTCCCGAGTCTTGTCTGGTTGACCCCAATAACCAAGCATGTTACAGTATCCTCTAACCCAAAGTTCTCCAGGTGTACCCATGGGAACCATTCTTCCCTCAGTATCCACAACTTTCACCTGTGTATACAACACACATTACTCCATATAAAGGTTTCTTACATTGCACTTGATTGCTTAAACACTTCTTAGTCTGCAAGCTACTGAAATGGGGAAGAAATACCATTCAGTGTTTCAGATCAAACATAATTGAAGTTAAACCTGGGTGTACACCAACAGAAATTTATGAATTGCTTTGAGAAGCATTACCGTAGTCAATGCGCCAAAAAAAGACTATCTGTGGTTGTTATTGCAGAAGTGATTATTGTCAGTGTTTTGAAGAAGACAGATGCACAGTGGGAACTGTGAAGGCAAGTACTGACTGATTGCAATTGGGAAACACTCCTTCGCCCAGCCTATAGTCCACATGATCGTGTTATTACCCCCAGATTTTAGGCAATGTTTTATAGTGTTAAATAAACTTCAAAGGATAATTGAACAGAAACTTGCAATCACTGCAAAAAGTATTTGTCTCAACTTTAAAAAAACTATTATAGAAATTAATGGAGAGGAAATTCTTATTTTTAACATACAGAAAGATCAAGCAATACTACAGCTCACATGTTCTGGCATTCTTTTAACATTTTTCATCTTATCAGTCTTATAATGTTTTGAAAACTATGTCAATTTTTCAACCTTTTCTTGTATAGTGTTTACAAAATTATTTTACATGCTTTAATACAGCATATTTTGGTATAGTACTGAAAATTGTAGAAAACTGTCAAACTAAAGTTTTTACTGAACTTCCTCATTAATGCCTCATTTTTTCGACATTAGAAATTTATTTTTCCTGCTGTTTAAATTTGTGTGTCACTGACAATGTCACAAACAAAAGATCTGATGTGTTAAATTTGCACGAGTTGTATAACTCCTCTTCTACAAAGTGTTCTTAGAAAAGCTTTTTCTTCTACTTCATGTTAAGTGAGATAAACTTTCATTAGGTACCTACACATTTCCTTGTAGGTTTAAGAACACAGTAGGCTGAGATTTTTAACAAGTGGGTCCTATGTAATGCCTTTGAGTTCCATGCTCTTTGCATGACTATGAGAAAAAATTAATAGTGACTTATCACTTGAAAGCAGTATAAACATTTAAAAATACAAACCAATAATTAACAAGAAGCTTATTGGGAGGTTGACACTGGGCAGTCAGAGATAAACAAAAATAAGTCATGCTCTTGCCTGCTGTAAGCACCAGGTACACTATCAGCAGCTAACTAGAATCTTCTGGAAGTTTCTTTCCCCCACCTCCAGAATGTGTGTCCAGATAGTTCTAGGATGTTCTGTGGAAGACTGTATTGGCTATATAAGCAAGCATTCTTGTGAGTTGCTGAGTGTGTTTCTACTGCAACAAGTGCTGTTCTTCGAGTGAGTTGGTGATCACTACTATGACTTGCAACGAGTGCTACTGCAGAGCGAGAGATTGTAGAACTCTTGTGTTTGACTCCACAGCAAGTGTACCGTCCTGAAGGAAGATACTAAGTTGTGAAATGACAGAGATATTGAACTAGCTTGCATTAGTGAAGTTCAAGTGACAGTTGAACAGCTGGACGTCACAGTACCTTGGAAATGGTTAACACCACAAAAAAGTTTTGTATAAACTGTGTTTTATTGGTATTTATAGTTTTTATTTAGTAAAGATTATGTCTGTCTCTTATGGTTTATCATTCAGAATGAAGACAACTGTACAGAAAATTCAACATATATATTTTATTTGTCATGCAAATGTCTTCCACATGCGGTATTTTAATAAAAATCGTTACAGCCATTTTTTTTAAAAAATAAAATAAATCTGATGTGTTACATTCATATAACTTTCTCTAACCTCTATCAATTATTATGGATATACAAATTATTCTTACGAAACTTTATTTTCCTATCTACTTCATTCTATTTGAAATAAACCTTTCTGGAAATAGTTGCATTACACATTTTTTTATAGATACAAAGGGAATAGCAGTAGACAACTCTTTTAAAACTGGACGCTATGCAGTTACAAGAAACAATTGAGAATCTACAGGACTTTAAAAGAATGGGCGAGTATTGAACCATTCAAACTATTAACAATATATCTGGGAGATGGCTGATGCCACAAGGAAAGTTATTGGAAATAATTGTCTGTTTTAAAGACATTTACGTTTCTTGTGTAGTATGTTTTGTGGTTTACCAGTTATACAAGATTATACAACATTTCTACTGAATGAAGAGGACTTCACAGGCTATTCCCAGGAAATTCAAGATATACATTTTACTTATCGTATAAATATCTTTAATATAAGGTATTTTAAGAAAAATTGTTAGAGCCATTTTTTTATAAAATTGAAAATTTTGAAAAATGTTCCATGTAAAGCATAGTTAGGGTGGGGGAATTTTCTCGAAAATCTTCATGTCACATCTTTGGAACATATTGAACATAAACACCAAGTGTGGTACTTATCCAACCCTAAAATGCTTCTTTTTGGATTCATTGGACTTGAAAACATGTATATCTGTAGAAATTGGGCAGAATACAATACTTCCTCTATTTATAAGTAAATATAACAGAAAATTGTTTTTGAATGAAATTCAGAGGTAGAGATGATACATTGTTGATGAAATCTCACCTCTATGTGATCTGCGGGATAACCAACAGTTGTGGACAACTTTTCTTGATCATCATCTGGTGATACCATGAATGTCATACCTCCGTTCTCTGTCATGCCAAATGCAACCTGAAAACACAAATGAAATGATATATTACATTCTCAACTTTGTTCATGTAAAGCTTTTAAAGCCAGTAATAAAATGTAAATATTAAAACACCAGTGGTAAGTGTACTATTGTAAAGAGATACTTGCATCATTAGAAGCTCCACAACTGTTTATTGATATAATTACATAAATATTCATCCTATTAAAATTTTATGAACCAACAAAATTAAAAAGTGTGTCATGCTACATTCACATGACTTTCTCTATCCACTATCATTTATCCTTGTATAGCTTCTATAAACTATCCTTACTAAATCTTGTTTTTCGTGTTGTTGAGATAAACATTTGCAGTAGTAATTTCATTGTAGGTACAGGAAACCGGATCAATCTTGCTCTTCCCATAACATTGCAAGAAACAGCTGAATGATGACCACTTCAAAAGATGACAAAGTATTGAAAAATTTCAAACCAATAATAGCAAGAATCTGGGAAATGGCTGATGCTACGAAAAAGGTTATCTATTTGAAATAAATCAGCGCTTTAAAGAGATCTACCCAGGAGGATGGCTCAGGCGGTAATGTCTGTGGTCTGCATGCAGGAGGTCCTGGGTTCAAACCCCAAGGTCGGCCAAACTGACCAAAGGTTTTCTTTTGGTTTTTCTCTGTCTGAATGCTGGGTTGGATAATTTAATCCGTGAAATCTCCTATCATCCCTTTCATCAGTAGGTCATTTCCTTGTTTTTCACTGCCATACCAGACATTGGGCTGATCACCCATACTGGATATGCTATCGTCCCGAGTTTGCTTGCTCCTCGGCAGGCATGGGCTTTTAATTCATACAAAGACAAAGAGGACGGTAATCAATTAAAGAGAAGAAGAACGTTTAAAGAGATCTACACTTTTTCTGAAATAAGCTTTTGTCTATCTGTTACATTTTACTGATTATAACAAAATTATACAATATTCCTTCCATAGAAACAGGACTTAACAGGCTCTTTCCAGATAATTCAAGGTATACATTTTAACTGTCATATAAATATGTTTAATGCATGGTATTTTAATCAAAATCATTAGTCATTTTTTGTGAAAATAAAAAATTGCAAAATTGTTTCCATGTAAAGGTTAGTTTGGGGTGGGAAAATTTTCTTGAAAATATTAGTGTTGTATTTTTAGAAGATACTGAACTTTAATACCAAGTTTGGTGTTTATCAAACAATTAGTTTTTGAGTTATGCTACTGACATACAAAGCTGTTTTTTTTTATTTATTCAAGGAGTCTCAGAACATATACTTCCGGTGAAACCTGGATATACCTATTGAATTTTTGGATGGAAGCTGTAGCTTATCTACCTACTGGATACTTGAGAGAGAAAGTAAAAGAAAAAAATTTTTGATAAACCTTTTTGTAACATTTTAAAACTCAATAATAAAGGTGTTTCAATTTTAACTTTTCTCTACCATATACCTAAATATGTACAGGATTCCACCCAAAAATACAATATTGAATTTTGCCTGAAGTCTCTGGATGTGAAAAAAGAAAAAACAAAATCTGATGTGCTACACTCACATGACTTTCTCTACTCTTGTACAAACTATTTTTACAAACTCTTATTCTCCATCTACTTCATGTTAATCCAGATAAACATTTGCAGAGTCTATCTTATTGCTAATTTTCTTGTAGATGTAAGGGAAATATATATTTACAAGGGCAATATAGAAATACAGTAGCCTTTAAGCACATACATATCTCTTAATAGCTGGTTGCTAGGTGCAGCACCATTCCCTTTGCCACAGATTAATACTCTTTGCATATCCAAGACAAAAAAATGAATAACGAATTCCCATTTGAGAAAATAAGTATTGAAAAATTTAAGGGAATAACAAGCAATATCTCGAAAATGGTTCACTCAACAAAAAAAATGTATATGACATAAATTGTGTATTTTAATGCGATCTACATTTTTTGTGTAGTAAAATTTTGTCTATTTCTTATGGTTTACCAGTTATGCAAAAGTCGTTAACAATGAAGAATACTTTTGGAGACATTCCCAGGAAATTCAAGATAAACATTTTATTTGTCATAAAAATATCTTAAACATATGATATTTTAATCAAAATCGTTAGAGCCATTTTTGAGAAAATTAAAATTTTCGAGAAATCTTCCATGTAAAGGGTACTCTGGGGTGGGGGGATTTTCTTGAAAACCTTCGTGTCGCATCTTTGGAAGATACTGAACCTAAATACCAAGTTTGATGTTTATCCAACTGTTCGTTTCTGAGTTATGCTGTTCACAGACACACACACACACGGACATGTTTCCAAAAATGCTTTTTTTGGATTCAGGGTCTCAAAACATGTATTTCCGGTGAAATCTCGGTATCGAATTTTTGGGTGGAATACAATACTTCCCCTACTTACTATACGTAGTAGAGAAAGTAAAAATGTGATGTGTTATATTCATATACATGCCCTACCTTTCTCCTACAAGTGATTCTTACAGAGACATTATTCTGTTTGCTTTGTGTTAATTCAAATAAACCTTATCTCAAAATATTGGGAAGTTAGAAGGAAAGTCACTTTATTGTGAAGTTTGGACCATTAATAACAAAATGCACATTCATACAAACATCTTTTCACTTAAAATGTACTTTTTGGATTCAGGGAACTCCAAAACATGCATTTCTGGTGAAATCTTGGTATTGAACTGAAGATGGAAAAGTAAACAGCTTACATTTTTAGGAGACCCTACACATAAAATAGCATTGATTTTGTGTCAGTATCAACCAAATGTGAAATGCGTTAGAATGGGAAATGCTCAAGTTTGTATCCAGAAAGTGTGATAGTATAGGGTGCTTTTAGTGGTAATTATGATATAGGTGGCTTATATTTTCTCCCCAAGAATGTCACAATGAAGGGAAGTAACTGCTTAAAAGTGTTGCATGTCTGTAGCTCGCACGTGTGTCAACGGGACATCTTGGTGTGTGCAAGGCAGGGAAAAAGGATGCTCTGAGTAAACCTTCATTCTTTTGGCTGCAAGTAGTCTCCAGGTATACAAATTTTCATCACAAAACTCACACAAATGGCCAACATATAGACAAATGTTTGGGGCCTCTAGCGAGAGAATCATACTGTACTATAATAATTGTCATTATTTTTTGCAATTTTTATGTTACAACTATCAAACCTATGAAAATATGTATATTTTCCTATCAGAAATATAAATATTAATGTAAGAGACATTATAATAGAGCAACTGTTCTACCAATCATGAACCTATAATAGTTATATTAACTTATGAATGGTGGATTATGTATTTTAAATGCAAAATGTTGCATACTGCCACTGCACTGGACAAATGATCTGTTCCTGCTTTCTGCGCAGTTGAAGGTGTACAGTAGCTGATTCAATGGGACCAACAAGCAAAGTTACTCTCTCTGCTTTACTCAAAGAGCAATCACCAGTTGGTGATGCCTGCTATGGAAATGCTTGGAAAATGATAAAAGATAAGAAAGAAGAGGTGCAACCATCAAATTTTAAGGAGCTGAAACAGGTGTTGAAGTTATGGGTGGAAAAGTGGAAAAAGTGTTTTGAAAATTGGCAGACTCAATGTCTAGAAGACCGCTGAAAGTGTTACAAGTTAAGGGGGGTACAACAGGTACTAGTTGTAAAGAATGGTGGCAATAAAACCAAATAAAGACAGTATGTTTGTTTTATTGCCTTTTTCCTGTAATGTCAACATTTCCACTGCAGTGATTGTACTGTTACAACATTACACAGTAAATACAAGAGTAGCAAATGTCTGTTACTTGAAAAACTTGCAGAAAATGTTCAAACATTCTTTTACTTTCTCTAACCAAGCAGGCAGTAATGTCTCTGGCTCACATGGTCATGGGTTCGATTCCCACGGCCAACCTTCCTTACCCATGGATTTTCACAGGGATTTCCCTGGGTTGCTAGGCAAACACTGGGAAGGTTCATTACATCCCTTGAATTTCCTGTCCCTCCATTTCACTTCACCTTTCATCTGTTTCAGGATTGAAAGTGTCGGTGGGAGCCTTGGCAGGGGAAAAGGATGCTCTATGTAACACTTCATCCCCTGAAATGGGAGAGGTCTCTGGCCCCTAGAGGGATGTGCAAGCCTGAAGGGGGGAGCCGGTTACACCAGCTGCCATCCGGGGAGTTTCAATCTGTAAAATGTAGGGGCCCTGGCCTCTGCCCTGTCATACTTCCAGCTGCCCTCTGTCTCCTCTCACCTCACTGTGTCAGGGGCTAAGGCACAAAAGATCTTGTAGATAGTGGTACTGAGCCCCCCTGCGTACCTACTCCTGCTTTCTTTAGTAAGTAGAGCAAGTACTGTATTCCACACAAAAATTTGATACCAAGATTTCACTAGAAATACATGCTTTGAGGCCCCCTCAACCCAACAAAAATTGTTAGAAGAAGGTCTATATGTGCGTGTGTGTGCACACATTCACAACTCAAAAACTAAACGTCAGTTATACATAACTTCAGCTTCTTCCAAGGAAGTGACATTTTGAAGAAAAACTCCACCCCAAACTGTCCTTACATAAAACATTTTTCAAAAACTTTGATTTTCTCAAAACTGGCTAACAATTTTGATTAAAATACGACATGTTTAATATATTATCATGACAAATGAATGTATATCTTGAACTTTCTAGAAATCCTCTTCATTCTGAATGAATTTTGTATAATTGATAAACCATAAGAGATTAACAAAATCTTACTGCATAAAAAAAGAATGCAGATCTGATTAAACCACTCATAAATGTAAAATAATAATATTTTGTTTTGGAGCTAACCATTTCCGAGATATTCTTTGCTATTGGTTTGAATTTTCAAATACTTATACTTTTTCAAATGGAAACTTGTTATCTGTCTTTTCCTCCTGGTCCCACAAAGAACATGGAATTTCATCACATACTGACACACCTTTTTAACATCTGACTATCACTTTACCTACTTTATTGTACAACGAAATGTGTAAATGTGAATTGAAAGTTAATGCGGATTAATAAGTATATGGAAGGATACGTTTTTATAGGAATAGTTTGTAGAAGAATGGGTAGAGAGAGTCATGTGAGTGGAACACATCAGATATTTGTTATATATGTAATTATGAGATTACAAATATTCTGATACCTTCTGCCCAATAAAGTCACTCACCAAAACATTAGCAAATGGCAGGATCCCCTTCAGTGTCTGGACGAGAGTGGTTGATACCGGAGCTCCACCAACCAAAAGGTGTTTTAGGTACGGAAAATGAAGATTCTTCTCCCTGGTAAGTTTGATAATGTCTACACATTGTGAAGGAATACCAACTGCAGTGGTGCATCTGTATATAAAACAAGCTTATTTCATAGAGTATTGGTAACACTCTGTTAAACAACTCACTTCTGACTCCATGTTCTTGTTTTCTGCTGCATTTTTAGTGACAGTCAGACAAATGCAAGCCTCTACATGTTTTTAGCAATGCATTAAAATGCTTCTGAATAAATAAATACATGCCAATTTTTATAGTTTGCCCATAAAGTGTACAGGAGCAGAGATACTTTTATAACTTTATGGCAAAGAAAGCGTTCTTATAGCATTGTGGGCAGATTCAAAGTGTTACAAATTTTCACCACAGACATGAAAAAGCATTAAATTCTATTTCATCAGACTGAATGGTATACAGAACTTATCTGTATGTCTATCCTTCATCATTCTCAGCTACAAAGTGTAACATACATTTTGCTGTATAGCAATAATATAGCAGCAGATTTTAAATTTGATTGCACCTCTAGTAACCAGCAGTAAATGGGCATGAACATTCAGTAATGGATCATGTGAACTGAAGTGAACCCTCTCACATAAATTGCTTATCTTATTCATGTTCTATAGCTGAGGGAGATAAGTTTTTGTGACAGTTTTTTTTTTTACCATTCATGTTATGAACCTTATATGGTTTGCCTGTAAAATATACAGCAAACAAGACATTTTACAGCTTTATAGACAGATTCAAAATGTTACACATTTTCACTATGGACGTGACAAATCATTAAATTCTATTGCGTTATATTGTAACTTAAGATTACAGACTGAATCTAGTAGCTAATTTGTATATAGTGTTCTGAAAGACCAGAGCTTATCTGTGTCTCTCCTTCATCATGATCATGGTCCCCCTTCACTGGGCTGCAACAAAAGGCATAACAGGTGGATATAAAATTTGATTGCACCACTAGTGACCTCTATTAACCAGCAGTAATTTGGCGACATGAATTATAAAGTCAACTCCCTCACACAAATTATTTATCTTATTCACATTCTATGGCTGTGGGATATAAGTTTCCCATTTTTGTTTATAGTTGATGTTACGAAATATAAAATATGGACTAGAATGCTGTGTATAGCCTAGGAACTGGTGTTCTTTGCTTTAACGTGTTTATTGTGGCACCAGGAAGAATTTCAGTATGTGTGACAGAAAGAAGCAATACTACTAGGTCTTCAAGGATTTTTATATAATGGAATTTCTATTCATTTAACATTTAATTGTATATTTACTGCATATTTTATGCATTTTAAATTTTATGTCATTGCAAAATTATTACAGTTTGCTGGACAAGGAGAAGTTTTCAGGAAGTTGGTATGTATGTAAAGGGTGCAGAAAGTTGTAGAGCAGAAGAACTAAGCATTTTGAGGTTAGGAGAATGGGGTCACATATGCAGCATAACAGGAACACTGCATGAACTTAATTGAAATTTGACGTTATTTAACATCTTCATTTGCCAGTCATAATAAAATTTAACTCACATGACAAGTGTGTGCATATTGTCTCAACTAATAAGAAAGTAACAATTACATGTGTGTACTTTACTGAACAAGACTATTACGATACCATCCAGTGGGTTTTATATCAAGCAGACCTAGTGACAGTGACTAGTACTGTACAAGAGTGCATTTTGTTTACATCTGACATGCCACAAATAGAGACTCTAACATGATGGATTTTATGTTGACACTTTTAGTGCAATAAGAAAAGCTTCTGTTACCCTTCGTTCCTAACCTCAAAATTGATATTTTAGTACTGCTTTTCTACTCTACAATTCCTTGCACATTGTTTTTCTGCACCCAGTATATTTCAAACTCAAGAAATATGATTGAAGTATTGTGCAACAACATGAATTTTATTGCCAAGGCAATGAGAGTAATACAAAAGACAGCAACACTTACAAATTCTAATTAATATAATTAGTTTTTTCTGTTTTCAACAGCATTGAATGATTTTGCCATCAAACCTCTGGGTAGTTCTATATTGCAAAACAACATTAACTACCCGAGCATCCAAGACATGAATGAACCTGTGGCAACATTTATATTACTAACAGGCCATGATTGCTTTGCTATGTATCCTGTGTCAAGAAAAGAAGGATACTGAGCTACATGGTAACCTGTAAGACTCGCATTTGAGAAGTCCTTCCTTGCCACTCTGATCATGGGGTTTTTCATGGTTACCTTGGGTCAGTAGGTGAATGCTGGGATCTTCCACCATGAATTTTTTTCTCCCTCATTTCGTTTCTGTTTCAAGGCTGTGCTGTGTCAGTTGGTATCACACAGATGGCGCATATGCTTGCTCATTGGAAAGTTCTTGGTCCTGCCAGATGGTATCCTTCCTTGAGCCACCTACTGTGGCCCAAGTTCTCCCCAACTCCATCAGAGGGAAACTATCTCTGAGATCCCAACGTGTCATTAGGTCTTCAAGCTTGAAGTTGTTAGGAACCTCTGTACAATCTGCTGCAGTTCCTCTATTTCATCCGTTTCTCTTGGGGGTGGCAGCTACAAAAAGATCCACATTGAGTCGAGGTGAGCAAGGTGACCCTCTCCGTGTTACCTTGTCATAGTCATCACTAGTATGATTGAATGAATAAATGAATAAACTTTATTTGTACATCTTTTATACAATATTTCACTTGTAAACTAACTTAACGTATGTACCTACAAATTTTCTTGCCAGCTGTGTTCTACCTTATACTGTTCATTTTGCCTGGCACCCTGGCACCCTGGCCTTATGGCTCAGCTGAGCAGCCCTTGCTACCCTTAATCACATATGATCCATCCTCTCTCTCCTCCGATTGCTCTTCTACCTTTCTTATCTCTCTTACTTTTCTAATCCATTTCTCCTTTACTCCCCCATATTCCTATTTTTCCTTTCTACTTTTCTTACCAACATTTTAATTGCTACTATTTTTCCATCTATTGTTTTCCATTTTTCCTCCCATACTTTTTGTCTCCATTCCGCTAATTCTTTGCATTCTGTCATATAATGCCCTGTGCTTTCACTATCTCCACATAGTTCATAAATTACACTTCTTCTGCCTCTTAGCTCTCTCAGGTAAATTGATCCTGTTCTCAACCATGCAAATGCTTCTTTTTCTGCTCTTTCACAATAATCCACATACCCTTCTCTCCCCCATTTCCTTTTTACTAATCTATAGAACCCTAGTGACGTTTTATTCTCTAAGGTTCCCCAGATCTCTTGTCCTTCTATATCCATGACTCGGTTTCTTACTGTTATCTAGAAAGCATTGCTATTTCTTTCTCTACTCTCCAAATATTTCCCATTCCTATCTTCTCCATAATTTTTTCTACTCCTATCCACCAGCTATTTTTATTTTTCATACTCTTTTGTTGTTCCATATATATCCTTAAAATTTCCCCTTCATCTTTTTTCAGACATCTAAATCAAAATTTCAATATCATTTCCAGTTTCACAACACTAGTATTACTTCATTTACAGCAGAGAAAAACTTATTTTGACTTTCTCTGAGTCGAGTTTGCTATCATGGGCAAAACTTGACCCTCCAAGTACTAGCATGAGATGTTCATAGCATATTATCATCACTGTATTACCATAATCACAGTCATTATTACAATAATGAATCTATGGGCAATGGTGGAGTTAAAATTATCTCTAAAATGTTATAAGGACATTGGAAGTAACAATCGGAAAGAAATGTACTTTGAGAGACATAATAGGAATCAAAGAGAAGCTATTGCATGGTTTAAACTGGGAGTTTGGAGATTAAAAGGTTACAGAGGAGGGACAGAACAGGGGATTTTTAATTTAGGAGAATTCTTATTTAGAGTTAAGAAGAAATGGATCTGATCAATAAATTAAATTGAAGTACGTAGTATAAACCAGTTTGTTAATTATAAAGTATAATGGTAACATCAATGTTGTAGAAAGATCATATTAACTCTATAAAGAGCTTAGTATTAATAAATAAATATTATCATAATTGCCATCATCATGGCATGAGGGTAACTGTCTGCCTCACATTCAATTCTCAGCTAATGTGAGTTACCTGAAAAACGTTTTTATCTGATATTTTCACTTATTCTCAGGACACTAATTAACTCTTAAGCTGTATGGACCCTCGGCTCATTTAAGAGTCATATCACTAGGGAATGAATTTTAAGAGTTAAAAAGAAGCAATTTAGGATTTCATAGTCTTCATTTAGAACTTTTAAGCCATTTATAATAAAATTAATAACTGAATTACAAGAGATGAGTGCTGCAATAAATGCATTGCAGTAGCCAAGATTGAAAGTATCAGTTGCAGAGACAGACCGACCACTGAGAACAGTATTTATAAACTGCTGTCACACAGCTTCCCCTACGGCTCAAAATTGTTTTGGTGTCTTGTGGATTCCTTGTGTTGCACGAAGCGGGATCTGCAATTAATAAAGGAACAAAAGGAAACATTAAATTATGATTGCCGTTCATTTTGAAATTGTTAAGTTTATCGGTAAAATAAATGAAATTCTGATTTACCTTTTTTTCCATATCTGGCAGAGTATTGTCAACTCAGAGTGTCTAAAAAGGGTAAGTTTTGGTGATTTAATCTTTGGGACTTTCTAGACTGAAATATACACAGTACAAATACGCCAGGTTGAATGGTGACTGGTGTTGAATGCTATGGCCCTTGCTATCTCACATAGATAGGTTTGTCACCTCAATTGTAATTTTCTTGAAAGACTTTTTTGCTGAATAAATGCCCTTTCTAAATCAATATAGAAGAATAAAATGGCATGTTTTGGGCACTAACATGGCTTTAGACATTTTAGGGGGATTCTGTGTACATGCCACACAAAGATCTCTTGAATATTATACGCCTAGGTTGTAACACACATAAAACGTACAGAACTAGTAAACCGTTCCATACCTATCAGCCATTTCATTCATTAATCTTCCAATAGGGGCTACCCAATTATAGGACTTGAAAAAGTTAATGATTATTGATTGAATGAAGGGTTTACAGTGTGCAATTTCTGGGTAAATTTAATACACACAAGAAGATTTATAAAAATCTGATGTGCTGCATTCACATGATTTTTCTTTATTCACTCTTCCACAAACTATAGTTACAAAAGCTTATTTTTCTGTCTACTTCTTGTTAATGAAAATAAACTTCATTTACAAATTTTATTGTAGCTATAAGAAGGATAATAATAATAATAATAATAATAATAATAATAATAATAATAATAATAATAATAATAATAATAATAATAATAATAATCATCATCATCATCATCATCATCATCTTTATTTGCTTATAGACTTTTACAAGTTTCAAGCATCATCAAACAATAAAGAATTACAAAATTTACATGTATATATAATATTTACAATTCATTCAACCTGTACAAGCATTTCTGAATTAAGAATGTTTCTAACCTCCTTTGAAATTCTTTGCCCTCTAAACTTTTAATGTCATTGGGTAATTTGTTATAGAGTATCCTACCCATCGTAATTGGATCCTTTTCAGTGGCCTTTTTATTTACATTATCTCTGTAGTAATTATTTTGTGTTCTAGTTTTATATATGTGACTATCTTTTATTTTTACAGAATGTGACTTACTTACTACATACATAATTACTTTATACACATATAGTGATACGACTGTTAAAACACTAGCCTCCACATAGATTTGTCTACATGATTCTCTACTATTTCGACCATAGATACATCTTAAACACTTTTTCTGCATTAATAGTACTCTGTTCACATTTACAGTAGGTTAAAGCAATAGTCAGATTTTTAGAGCAGGTCACTATACCATGGTTTTGAAATTCCATGCTCTTTGCATGACCATGAGAAAAAACTGAATAGCAACTTACCACTTTAATAAACTTTAAGTATTTGGAATTTCAAACCAATAAAAAAAGAATATCTCAGAAATGGTTAATGGCACAAAAGGATTTATTTGACACAAATTATGTGCCTTAACAGATTTACATTTTTTGTAGTAAGACTGTCTATCACGTTTACCAGCTATACAAAATCCTACAAAATTTCTTCTGTATTATAAGTTCACAGGCTATTCCCAGAAAAATCAGGATATACGTTTTATTTTCATGTTAATATCTTGAATTTGTGGTCTTTTAATCATAATCATTAGAGCCTTTTTTGAGAAAATAAAAAATTTGGAAAATTTTTCCACGTAAAGACTACTTTGGAATGGGAAGATTTTCTTGAAAATCTTTGTGTTAGATCTTTGGAAGATACCGAGCTTAAACACAAATTTTTCCTTTTTTTAATTATGCTATTCACACACACACACCTTTTATTAAACATGTGTTTTTCTGGATTCGTTGGGCCTCAAAAATCTATTTCCGGTGAAATTTTTGTATCATATTTTTGGGAGGAATGCAATACTTCCACTACTAGCTGTAGGTAAAAATAGAGGTACTAAAAGGAGATTAATAATTCATTCATACTGTGTATAAAGGATACTAATAACGACTTACTAGTAATGAATATCATATTGACTTTGATTCCATAATTTTTATGACATTAGTTACAAAGAGCGTTCTACTTGAAGTTTTGTATTGTATTGTGCATACTTACTGTTCTTCTATGAGTGTGGACACTACCTCATCTGCATTATACACTCGACCAGGTATTACAAGCGACATTCCACAATATACACTACTCAATATTGTAATGGTCCCTGACAGATGGCAGAACTGTGTTGTTACACACCACTTGCAAATCTGTAAAGATAAAACATGTGTTTTAAAAAGGCAGAGGTGGACAGTGATAATATTGCTATCTTTATTAATTTGCTTATTTAAAACTTTTTCAGTGCTGGAACTTGATAACTGATTACTCTGAGACAGTTGTCTCTTCTAATCGCTCTCACACTTGCAGCTGGACAATAGTATTAGGTGCATACACTACTGAAGAGCACATACCGGCATTGTTGTCTGTATGCAAGAAGCAACTTGCCAATCATTGCGGTTGTTTTGTGGCTATGCTGTATCAGCTGTGAATGTCAACTGTCAATTGCTTCTTTCTGTTCATGCTGTAAATACTAGAGTTTGTTCATTGTCCATCTCAAAAGTGAAAGTGTGTTCAAGCATCTGTGTTGTATGTGAGTTACTTTAGAGTATTCTTATTATTGTTTTTGTTTTTAGTCCACTGAAATTCATGCTTGAAAAAAGAATTTCTATGTACAATATATATACAGGTGTTTCAGAAATACTTTTACAAACTTCGGGTATGGGTTCCTTACACCACAAGAAGGAAGAAAGTTCATATGAGCATATGCCCCATAATCCTTTGTTTTCTCGTTAGGAGGTGTTCAACACAGTGGTACACTTATAACACACAAAACTCATAATAAATGCTCAAAATGTCCTCCTCTTGCTTCTATGCATGCCTGTACTCATCGAATCATGGAATGTCGCACCCTGTCAAAAACTCTGAGATGATGTCGAATGGTTTCGCAGGCTTCCTTGACATGTCGATGAAGCATTTCTGCATCCGGGATGGCTGCTCCATAAACCAATGATTTAAGATGCCCCCAGAGGTAAAAATCCACAGGATTGAGGTCAGGAAAATGTGCAGGCCATGGAACTGGTCCTCCTCTGCCTATCCATCGGTCATGGTAGATACTAGTCAGTGCATCTCGAACAATGCGACTAAAATGTGCTGGAACCAGGCATTTATTAGCAAGGCAACGATAAACAGCGACAAAGGTTGGATGACTCAGTTGTCTTCAGTCTGGAAACTCCATCTGATAGAGCCGTGCAGCCTCACGTCCATTACCACTGTGCGACCATACATAAATATTATGTCCGCGTGTTCACAAAATGAATATCCAGCAATGGTGGAATGAAACACATGCAGTTAACTCACTACATGTACACAATTGAAACGTTGACAGACTAATGACAAATGACAAACGTAAAGAAGTCTCCATGGCAACACTTCGCCATCTACCGTATGTAGTACAATGGGTCAACGCCTTCTATGAATGCATAGAGAAATGAAGTTTTGAGGTTGGACCCCGAAGGCCGTTGAACTCACACTTTCATTGTGACAGGAATAACGCAAAAACCAAGGATTATGGGACATATGTTCATATGAACTTTTTTCCTTCTTTTGGTATGAGGAACCCATACCCGAAGTTTGTAAAAGTATTTCTGAAACACCCGGTATATATAAAAACCGAATCATGTAGAGAATTTCAGGAGACATGTCATTCTCTGTGATGTAGTGTTTACCATGCTAGTTACCATGGTTGCGGGTTCAAACCCGGTGGACGACGATGGATATTTTCAGGCATAAAAATCCTTAGCATGGCTTCCTTTGGAAGGGAAGTAAAGCCGGTGGTGCCATTTTGTAGATTTATGGCACATAAAAGAACCTCAGACCTGATAAAGAGGCCTCTGAGCAAAATTACCAGTCTTTCACACCCAATATAGAATGGGACGCTAAGGACCACAGCAGTTAAAGAGTGTCCATAAATAAAACTCTATTTAGTTTAATTCAGGAGGCATGTCCAGATATTCCAGTAGCAAATAGGGATACTAGCAGATGTCTAGTTCATAATTTAAGACAACAGGATCGCCAATGCTAAGAAGCAAAAACAATTGACAAAATTGGTGCAATTTGAATGTTCTCCAAGGAAGTATCTGAGATATGTTACAGAGCAAGTGGGTGTTTCAAAAACCTGTGTTCATATAACTGCTAAACTTTTGACATTGAAGCCCTACAGAGTGACTATTCTTCATGAATTATAACCTTGTGACTGACAACAAGGAATGGCAGGAATGTCTCAATACACATAGACACCACTTATAACAAGGTTAGTACTCATTATAGTGCATGTTAGTATCACTCTTGATGGGTATGTAATACAGGAGTTAGAATGGAATACCCCCCAGTGTAGTAGACAATGTATACACAATCTGGACACAAAAGATGTGTATGCATTTACAATCTTATCTTCTCTGAAGATTTGGGGGTAACTTGCATTTCTAAAGATTACAACCACAAAGACAAATATCGCTGCAGGAGGTATTGACACCGTCAACAATACAAGTCGGTATATAATTACTATTGCAGAGATAAACTGTAGGACTGAGAGGTAAAGAAACATTACCTCTTCATGTATTTGAAATCTTCTGCATAGATTCAGCAAATTATTCAGGATACTGTGATGTGATAACAGTGCCCCTTTGGGATGTCCTGTGGTGCCCTGCAATCATAATCAACTGCATAAGGACAAGTTTAAAAATCTGATGTGTTACACTCACATAACTTTTTCTACTCTTGTACAAACTATTTTTATAAACGCTTATTCTCCATATGCTTCATGTTAATTGAGATGTTAATCTTATTGCTAATTTTCTTGTAGATGCAAGGGGAATATGGTAGGTTTTAAGCGACAGTCAAATCTTTTAAGAGCTGGTTGCTATGTGGCGCATTCCATTCTCTTTGCATGTCCAGTACGTAAAAAAAAATGAATAACGAATTCCCATTTGAGAAAAAGTATTCGAAAATTTAAGGTAATAGCAAGCAATATCTCAAAAATGGTTCACTCAACAAAAAAAATGTATATGACATAAATTGTGTATTTTAATGCAATCTACATTTTTTGTATAGTAAAATTTTGTCTATCTCTTATGGTTTACAGTTATGCAAAAGTCGTTCACAATGAAGAATACTTTTGGAGACATTCCCAGAAAATTTGAGATATACATTTCATTTGTCATGAAAATATCTTAAACATATGATATTTTAATCAAAACCGTTAGAGCCATTTTGGAGAAAATTAAAATTTTCGAAAAATGTTCCATGTTAAGGGTAATCTGAGCTGGGGGGATTTTCTTGAAAACCTTTGTGTCGCATCTCTGGAAGATACTGAACCTAAATACCAAGTTTGGTGTTTATCTGACTGTTCGTTTCTGAGTTATGCTGTTCACAGACACACACACACAGACATGTTTCCAAAAATGCTTTTTTTGGATTCAGGGGGTCTCAAAACATATATTTCCAGTGAAATCTCGGTATCAAATTTCTGGGTGGAATACAATATTTCTCTACTTACTATACGTAGTAGAGAAATTAAAAAGTGTTATGCTTTTGTTTTATCAATTATTTATTTTACAGCTCATCTAAAAAATGCACACAAAAGTTTATTTTTGTTGTCCTCTGCTCTTCTCTTTATTGTGATAAACATTATCCAGTTCAAATGTTCTCTGCATGGTAATCTTATTATTATGCATTTTTTGCATAAGCTAATTAAAGAAAAGAAAAATGGGCACTAAAGTTAAAATATAAATCCAATTACGACATTTTGAGAATGGTTAATCTCGCAAAATACTTTCATTCACAACTACACGTTTTACCATTTTGCTGTAATGTTTCTTTTGTTTATTAGTATAAAAAATCTGATATATTACATTCATGTAACTTTCTCTAC